>OX451735.1:785849371-786449371 GCA_948472305.1 Vicia faba | reverse complement strand
CGTTTGTGGGAAACAAGCTTCCCCGTCTTTCATTAACCCAAGACTAAAGCAATTCTTCAAACTCTTTTAATTGTCATGGCCGACCCTGCTGCCAACACCAACCTAGACGCCTATCTCGCCGACTCTAACAACAACGTCATCGACAACATGGGCAACAACAACAACAACGAGAACAACATCGACATGGTCGGTCTCGTGCAAAATTACAGAGATGACATGACCTCCTCTTCATCATCACGCTCTCGACCATACGAGGGCACCCATCCGCCCTAGAACTATAAGCTGAACATTTTCCAGGAGGTTCCCGTCCCCACGGGCGTTGATGCCACGACCAGGGCTCTGTTTGCGGCCATTAACCAGACGAATTATTTAATCTTCTCGCAAGGTGAGTGACTAAGGGTGCTCGAGGACTCTCATCGAGCCCCCAGAAGACACAAAAGACCTGACACTCCACCTCCTCGTCAGAACGAAGACTGTCTTCAATCTCCCTCACAGAGACACAGACGGGACAGGTCGTGAAGCCTCTCTCCCCGACACACTGGGTGACGCCCCGCGTTGGAGAGAACAATGCCCAAGGCTACCGGGAGACGCGGCCTCATCCCCCCGCGCAGGGGACAATGATCCCCTGAAAACAGAAACAAGGTCAAAATAGAAGCGCATCCTCGACCAAGGGATCCTCCCCGAGGCCAAGGACATCACTATGACCGACACTACAATCGGTCTCCTTCCTACTCCCCATACAGGAGTGACGAAGACGACCCCCACAATCCCTTATCACCGGAAATCATGGAGGTGCCCATTCCCAGGGGAATGGAGAAGCTTCCCCAACTAAAGGAATATGACGGAATTTTTGACCCTGTCGACCACATTGACGGGTTCGAGGCAATGCTCCACTATCAAAATGTTGGGGACCGGTCAAATGCCGGTTGTTTCCCACGACCTTGAGGAAAACTGCAATGGACTGGTATAAAAATCTCCCCCCAAGGTTAATCACTTCTTATAAAAACCTAAAGAGTCAGTTCATCCGCTCCTTTATAGCGTCTCTTCGACACCGGAAGACTGAGGTCGCCCTTGAGGCTATCGTCCAAAGAGGCGACGAGACCCTCAGGGAGTACATCGATCGGTTCAACCGCTAGGCCATTCAGGTATCGCGCACTGATCACATGAAAATATATTTGCTCGAGAGAGGACTCCTCAAGGGCATAGAGTTCAGGAAGGCCATCAGCATCGAACCACCCTGGACTTTCGATGCTCTCATCGAAAAGGCTAGGGCCTATATGGACTACGAGGAAAGGGAAGTAGCCAACAAAGCCCACGATCTGAGGAATCACGGATCAACCAACACCCTGTGACACCAAGATGCAAGCCCTCATCGACGAACGGGCGAGAAGATAAGGGATGATAAACCGCGAGATCCCTGCGAGCATAGGGGACCCGCAGGGCGATTCACCGAATACACTCCGCCGACAACTTCCTGCGAGTGCATCTTGGCAGAGTGTGCTAATACCGACTTCAAGGACGGAGGCATCAAACGTCCTTGCTCTACTTTTGCGAAGCCCGAGGCTGACATGAGCAAATACTGTCAGTACCATCGAAGTCATGGGCACCTGACTGAAGACTTTGTCCATCTCAAAGACGTCATCAAAACCTTAATCAAGGGTGGCAGACTCGGGAAATATCAATGCAATGATGCCCCTTGTCGAGATTCTCGCGAGACAAAAAAGGTTAAGGAGGACACCTGACCATCAGATGAGACGGCCCCAGTCTAGATAGCTTTCTTCGATACAAGGCTGGAGGACTTCTACATCCCCGACAGGTACGAGGAAGAACCTCTATCCACACACAGAAGATGGGAGAAATTCCCCTCCACCATGGTTATAACTGGCGGGGGGTTCAACGACATCTCCATAAACTCCTAAAAAAGAAAGCTCGACGAGTTAGTCGACGTATCCCCGACTCAAGCGGTAACATTCAAGAAGGTCAAGGGCAGATCAAAACCAATCACGTTCTACCTCGAAGAGTTGCCTGGAGGTACCCCTAACTCGAGCATCCCTATGCTGGTGAGGGCAAGAATGGTTAATTTCAACATTCACCGCGTCTTGGTCAACGAGGGGAGTTTCGTCGATGTTATGTACACTCATATGTTCTGAACCTTACAGCTCGACGACACCCACCTTTCTCCATACGTGGGGTCTGACCTACAAGGCTTCAATGGCTCGACCTCCAAACCATGGGGGTACATTGAAGTTTTCGTCACCTTCGGGGAAGAAACTGCATCCTGGAAGATCAAGGTGCGATTTCTGGTCACCGACTGCCCGTCTCTCTACAATTGCATCCTAGGGAGACCAACGCTGGTTGAATTGATCGTTGTACCCTCCACCGTCCATCTAAAGATGAAATTCTACACAAGGAGGGGACGCGTCGCCACCATCCACGACGATATCTTAGCTGCCCGAAGATGTTTCAACGCGGCTTCTAAGGGACATAGTATAGTCGACACCTGGGTGCGACCTGCCAAGATAGCAGCTACTGCTCGACCTGAACCATAACCTGTTAAAACAAAAGAACAAAGGGCTCCGTCCAAGGTCGACTCCATATCGCTCAACACCCGCTTCGACAAGGATGAAGCCTCCAACGGCGAACAGGAACTCCTTCGACCAATCCCGGACGAAGACTTTGAGTTCGCCCCCCTCGGTTAAGACCCTCACAAAGGCGTGAAGATCGGCACCAGACTCCATGACTTGGAGAGGAAGAAGATCAAAGCTTTCTTGAGAGAGAATGCAAACATGTTCGCATGGAGCACCGCGGAGATGCCCAGACTCGACCTCGAGGTCGCCTGTCACCAATTGGCCATTGATCCAGCCGCTAGGGCAGTAGTACAACATAGATGTAGGAAGTCTTCTGAGAAAGCGGAGGCTGCTGAAAATGTAGTAAAAGACCTCCTAGAGGCTAATTTTATTTACTAGGCCTGTATTCAACCTGACTCTCAAGTGTTGTACTTGTTAAGAAAAATAATGGAAAATGGAGAATGTGTGTTGACTATATTGATCTTAATCGAGCATGTCTCAAAGATGTTTTTCCTTTACCTAATATTGACATGATGGTCGACAATTCAGCCGGCTATAAAATTTTATTGTTTATAGATGCCTACTTGGGCTATAACCAAATCCCAATGTCGATGAGCGACAAGCATTTCACTACTTTCATGACCAGCTCGAGCAATTACTACTACAACGTAATACCCTTCGGCCTGAAAAAGTAGGGGCAACATACCAGTATATGATGAATAGAGTCTTCTGTGACGAGATCAGTGATATGCTCGAGGTATACATGGACGACATGATCATCAAATCTCGAACAAAAACTGACCACACTGCCCACCTCAAAAAGGTCTTTACCCAAGAGAGATAATACAAAATAAGATTCAATCCTAAGAAATGCATCTTCTGGGTTAAGGCGGGCAAATTCCTCGGTTTTTATCTGAAGAAACAAGGAATTGAAGCCAACCTCGACAAGTTCCGGTAATTCTCCAAGCTCCCTACACATAGCTTGAAGAAATCCATACAAGTCTTGAACTGAATGCTCACCTCGCTCTGTCGATTTATGGCGAAATCCACGCAACACGCTCTTCCATTTTTCAAACTTCTATGCAAAGAGGCAGCCTTTGAGTGGATCGAGGAATGCGAGCAAGCCCTCCTCCATCTAAAGCAAAGCCTTTCGCAATCGCCCGTGCTGTCGCGACCTGGGGACGGGGAAACCCTGTTCCTTTACCTGGCCGTCTCCACCGAGGCTGCAAAGCGCGGCCCTTGTTCATGAGATTCGAACGGGAAAAAGACAATGAATTTAATGAGAAAAGAACTTCAAGGGCCCGAGGTCAGGTATCAACATATTGAGAAGGTGGCCTTGGCCCTCGTCAACACGGCGAGGAGGCTTAGACATTACTCCGTGGTACACACGATTATCGTGCGGACAAACCAACCTGTAAGATAACTCCTATGCTGACCAGACATGGCAGGTCGAATGCTAAAATGGTTCTTGGAGCTCTCGGAGTTCGGCATCCAGTATGAGAGCAGTAAGGCCCTCAAGGCCCAAGCACTGGCCAACTTCGTCGTAGAGATAACCACTCACAACCCCCATAGGGAAGAAGCACAAGTGGACCATCTTTGCGGACGGAGCTTCCATCTTGATAGGTAGCGGAGCAGAAATCCTCCTCGAGAACGAGGAAGGCATCGTGATTGAACAGTCCCTCACCCTTTCTTTTCCAACATCAAACAATCAGGCTGAATATAAGGCCTTGCTAAGAGGATTAAAACTGGCCGAGGATTTGGGTGCCTGAGAGATACAAATTTTCACTGACTCCCAACTTGTTGCATCTCAAGTTCAAGGGGGATACCAGGCTAAGAACAACAACCTCATCGAATATTTAAACCTGGTTAGAGAACATATGAAGAAGTTTGACAAGGCAGAGATCACGCATGTGCCACGCAAACAGAACACGCGGGCTGACATACTTTCAAAGCTCTCAAGAACAAAGAAGAAAGACTGGAACAAATCTGTCATCCAAGAATCCCTTTCTCGCCTGAGCATTGAAAAGTCAACTATGCCACCCAAGGTAAATTCCATCGGGGACAACTCATGTTGGATGACCCCGGTGTTCAACTTTATGACAAAGGGGGAACTTCCCCTAGACCAAAGAGAGGCAGCCACAACCAAACGAAGAGTATGTTCGTACGTGGTACTCGAACACAAACTTTACCATGGATTATCCATCTCACTCCTAAAATGTTTCAAAGAATCCTCAATCCCCGAGATACTGCGGGAAATCCACGAGGGAATCAAATCCCAACACATGGGCGGAAGATCCCTAGCACGAAAGGCGCTGCGAGCAGGCTACTACTGACCGACCATGCAACAAGACTCCAAGGAGCATGTTAAAAAATGAGACAAGTGTCAGAGGCACGTTGTGATACGGTGGCAGAACCAACTATTTAATACTGGTTTTGCGTTTGTGTTTGCAAATGTTACGGTAAACAAGAGTCGTCACCGTATTTTCTTTTATCCAAATTAAAGAAAGGGTGAAAAGAACAGAAAAGACCATTTCGAGATTATTCTGAGTAAGGGGGGTAGATTATGGAAAGGGAAGGTGTTAGAACCCTTTCCATTCATAGTTATCTACGGGCTCTTAGAGGTTTGCTCATTTTGAAAGTACTTTGTGCTTTATGTGTTTGAGAAATGTTTTGAAATGTCTTAGTGCAGCGATTTTCTTTGTGTTTAACTCTTGTATCAGTCCTCAAGAGTGTTAACAAAGCAAATGTTTTTGAAAATTGTTTTTTTGAAAAATAGTATTTGTGTATGTGCAAAAAAAAGTTTTTGAGCAAACTTCTAACAACTACCTACTTTGTACTCGAAAAGGTAGTTCTTTTCCTCCTATCCTTTAGACGGTGCTATCCTACTATTAGTGAGTAGGTAGCCCTATTGTTGGATGTTTGAGGGACGATCGAAGGGACGTTACGGTCACGAAGGCAACTTGGCAAGAAATTTTAGTAACTGTTCTAAAGTTCTAAGATCACTTTTAATCGAGGAAACATTGAGAGGGTCATCGAGGGACTTGTGATCTTTCAAACTAGAGGACAATCACTAAAACTCCTCACATTTCGAGAATTGTGACCGTTTTCCGAAGGAAACCGAAGTGGGATACCCTAGAGGTGCTTGTGTGAAATTGTGTTTAGTTCAAGTATTTATCTTGCACATTTAGGTTTTTCTAACGTTTTAATTTCAGTCTTGCCATACACGCCTAGTTACTAGCAGTTAATATGTACAGAAAATAAAGTGCGGAGGATAATCCTACACTATTACAATGCTTCGGGGAGGGGGTTTACAATGTACCAAAAATTGGGGGAAAATAAAATAAAGCAATGAAAGGATCCTACTCATCATCTATTACACCCCATACAGGTGCAATAATGTAAAAATGCGAGAAAATAATAACGCACAAAAATTGAAAATACGTTCTAAAACCTAGTGAGAAAAATCTTTTTGTTGTTTTTGATTTAAGAAAATAATTAAATTGAAATTATCCTAAAGTATATTTGGAAAATAAAATAAAATAAGTTCTTTTTGTTTTTTTTTTTATTATGAAAAGAAAATTAAATCTAAATTAAGTCCTAAATTCTAATTTGCTTTAAATTAAGAAAATGGTTAAAATTTAATTAATCAATTAATTAAGAAATTAATTATTTAATTAAAATTTCTAAGCCTAATTTTTTGTGGGATTTTTTTTATTAGTTAATTAGATAATTAATCAAGAAAAAAAAATACTTAGAACAAATAATAAGAAAAACAAAATGGGCCTGATAGCATAAAGAAAATGGGGGTGTTGATCTGAATTTACGCTGGGCCCAGATGGTGAAGCCCAAGTTGCCTTATGATCTGATGGGATGAGACCTTGAGAGCGCATGGTGGATCTGCACGCTTGTCACCTTTGGATTTAGATCACGTAGGATCTAATGTTGGTGATCTGGAGGCATTTGGTGCACCTCAGGCTATGTGGTGCATATAATCTGCTTGGAATATTTCAGAAAATGTAAAATGTTGGACCCGGAGCTCGAACCTAGGTCTCCTCCCTCACACAAAGACGCCTTGACCAGCTGAGCTAAACTGTTCATTTGTACATATAATAAAGCAAATATATAATATACAAAAATTTACCCATGTCTGAAAAATAAATAAAAAACGCGCGCATATCCAAACTGCCCAATGAGGGGCTGCCACACTTTGTTCCCTTCCCCCCTCTGTCTTATTAGACATGGAAACCTATAGTGACAATTTCTTTGCCTGTCATTATAGCACCTGCATCCTATAAAATTCATAGTACGCAACAAAAATTAAATGTGAGGACATGGATCAACTGGCCTCGTCCTCCTAAGCATGATGGTACCACTGGTTAAGCCTAATTTTGAATGATATGAAAAAACCCAATTCTAAAGTTCAAACCCTAGAAATGGCAAATCGCGATACCTGCATCAAAACTGCAATCCAACTATGCAAAAAGCTTGCAAACACTCCAATAATCATTAATGTATGATCAAAACACATTTATGTTACATGAGTCAAGCAAAATAGAATTGAGAGAAAATATAAACTGTGCGAATTGGTTGATGTATTTGGTAATGTTTCAAAGCTTAGTAATGGTTGCAAATGCTTCAGGTGACCTCCAGGAGTGTGTTTTGATCCTTTGTTTGGATTGAGGAATGTTGGAAAATGAAATTCGAACTTGACAACTTTTATTTTTTTTTGCAAAATTTGCAGAGTTTTTCCAGGCTGTGTGTGCATGGTCGGAGCTTGCTAATGGTTTGGTATTTATAGATGAGATGGGAGGAGACAAGAAAACAAAGTTTAAACAACCTTAAACATGGTGTTTCAAGGCCATGAATGATGATTTGTAACCTTGGCCAAAATCAAAGAATCTTGTCCATTTTCAAATTTCAATTCACCTAGACAATGTCGTCCTTGTTGAACACAAAATATGGGGCCTCTCCATGCATCAAACCAAGCCCAAACAATAATGGTCCATATAATTTGCAATAATTTTGATTTATTTGATTTTTAATTAAATAAAATTAATATAAAATGCAATTAAAATCAAGACTATGCAAAAAGGGTTTTAGGGGTCCTCTATAATCTTAAGAAGATGTGTTAAATCCATTAAATTAAACCCTTTCCTTAAAACTTCCAATTTTGGTCAATGCATCATTCTTGAAAATTCCCAAATTTTCCTAACTTGGGAAAGCCATAACTTGCTCAATTTGTATCTCATGACGATGATCTTGGACGTTTTGGAAAGCCTAAGATGTATACTTCAATCTCTCTTTTGATCCATTTTTCATTTGAAGATTTTATATTGATGTAAAAGGTCTTGGCAAAAAGTGGCTTTTGTTGAGCTTCTAAAAATGACCTGTAATGTCTTAGCTTGTATCTTTCAAATGGTGCATTTATTGGACTTAAGGGATGACGAGAAGTTGTAGGTAATGAGATTCTCTTCAATATGAGCTTTGGTTGGGGAAAAATGGATGAAGTATGTGAAAGTTATGCCTGGTTAAAGTTCAGTTGACTTTTCCTATAGAAACCCTAATTTAGCAATTTTTGACTTTTGATGAATTAGGAGCATTTCTTGAGGAATCATGATCAACCTTTGATAAAATGATGGATATCACTTCAAAATGTTGATGTTGACCAAAAATAATGAAGTTTGACTGTATTTGGGCCACAATTGACTTTTAACCTAGTATAGTTAATTCTCAAGCATTTGAGCAATTGTCTAAGAAAACTTGTTGTGCAAGGCATAAAACTTGGCATGGACACACTTGAAGGCTTATTAGGACCATGGAAAACATTTGAGACCTTTGGAGTTCAAACATCTTTGATGAAAATTGAAACCCTAATTAGAGGTTCATTGCCTTAGGAGGAGAAGTCTGGTCAATTCCTTGGTCAACCTTGAGCATGCTTTGAGTAAAAATGGGAGGGAAAATTTTGGGGTACAACAGCTTCCCCTGTTCAATCTTCTTAAACCTGAGGATTTAGATTAACTTGTCTGCCTTTCGTGATCTGAAGGTGGAAGATGATTGAACACTAGAGTGCCCAGAAATTTGCACTCGCATGAAGTAACAATGTTGGTTGATGATGTCGGGAATGGGCTTACAGATGCCATTTGGAAAAGATGTATGAGAATCTTTGGAGATGGGATTAGGGATGCCATCCAAAGCAGATGCTGATTTCACACATAGTCCCTTTGGGGGTCCCTGTTCCTGCTGTCTGAGGAGGAGTCCGCTGGGGAATGTTAGTTTCTGCTGTTCTCCTGCTTGAGGAAAACTCTGTGGGGAATAGAGTCTAGGAACTTCAGTTGTCCATTACTCTACTGGGGAATCTATCTCTTGACTGGAGAGATGATAGTTTGCTACTTTCTGGTCGAAATTCAGGCTTCACAGTAACTTGCTGAGGATAATGGAATTAACCGTTATCTAGAAATGTACTAGAAAGGGCCTATATAGGGCTGTTTCAGGATGAGCCCTTGTTAGACTGCATCTGGATACCGAGAAGGAACCCATGTAAGATTGCTTTGTCTGGTCATGTAGATAACTTTCCTGTCTGGTTTCAGGCGTTAATCTACAATCTGCTTGTTCACAGATAATTGTCCTGTCTGGTTTCACATATTAATTTGGAATTTGAAAATTTGTCAGTGTTCCACAGATAGTTGTCCTGACTTGTTATAGGTATTAATCTGGAACTATGTTTTTGTTTGGTTGTTGAGATAGTTGTCCTATCTGGTTTCAGGTATTAATCTACAATCAGTCATTCACATATAGTTGTCCTATCTGGTTTCAGGTATTAATCTGGAATTTGAAAATTGTCGGTTGTGGAGATAATTGTCGTGGCTGGTTTTAGGTATTAATCTCTGACCCAAGAAATAAAGATAGTTTTCCCGTATGGTTTCGGGTGTTAATCTTCAATCTCCTTATGTAGATAGTTTTCCTGGCTTGTTACAGGTATTAATCTAGAACTTGAAAATTATCGGTCACTGAGATAGTTGTTCTGGCTTATTACAGTATTAATCTCTGACCCAAGAAATAAAGATAGTTTTCCCGTCTGGTTACAGGTATTAATCCATAGTCGGTCGTCCACAGATAGTTTTCCTGGCTTGTTACAGATATTGATCTGGAACTTGTTTCGCCGGTCACATAGATAGTTTCCGCGTATGGTTTCCGGCATTAATCTGTGGCCTGCTGTAAAAGTTGATGATGTTTGTCTGTCTGCTAATTTAACCTGAAAAGGTAAAATCAGTTTCATGCGATGCCATGATGTGTGAATTACATGATGCTCCCAAAATAAATTAGAATGATATATGCATTTGTATGCGCAAGTCATGATGTATGAACATGTAATGCTGTTGCGCAGTATCTTTGTCTGGGAAAATAAATCCCTGACAGCTGCTGAAGAGTACCAGGAAACTGAATCGTAGACTACTGTTAGTGAGTGAAGAAAGTGATTCTTCAATTTCGGTCGGGGATAATGAATGGAGATAGTTTTGTTGGCGATTCCGTTTCTCTGTCGAGGATCTTTGACTTATGTTTGAGAATGATTTTGCCAAGGGGAAAGAGTTCTATTGGATGATTTCACAAATTTGGAGAACAAACTCTGCTGGGGGATGAACTTCCGTAGCTAGAGAAATAAACTCTACTAGGGATAAGGCTTTATGAACTACTTGAGATTTATAAAACTCTATTGTGGAAGGTGAACTCCGTAAACTGCTTGGGGATTTTGTTAAAATCCTTTAGGGGAATCTTGAGAAGTTTGGAGACTTCACTGGGAGATTTTGGAGCAGTAATTAAAAATTTTTGCTATGTCGGGGATGAGGCTTTATAATCTGCGTGAGATTTAAAAAAAAAATTTTAGTGGGGATCTTCGAATTCTGCTTGAGGATGTGACAGGAAGATGCCCCTATTTCTGTACCTCATGGAATGAGAAGTATACTAGAATAAACTCGTGTCTGAATGTATCTAGCAACTTTGTGAGGGAGTGTCAGAATGAATCTATGTTGTGATTGTATCTGAACGGAAAATTGTACTGAATGAGTATCACAATGGCATCTGTATCTGGAGCATATATGAACTGTATATGAAAGTTGAATCTAAATGAGTATCACAATGGCATCCGTATCTGGAGCGTATCTGAACTGTATCTGAAAGCTGAATCTTGAATGAGTATCAGAATGGAATCTGTATCTGGCGCGTATCTGAGCTGTATTGAATGAGTATCAGAATGGCATCCGTATTTGGAGCGTATCTGAACTGTATCTGAAAGATGAATCTGAATAAGTATCAGAATGGCATCCGTATCTGGAGCGTATCTGAACTGTATCTAAAAGTTGAATCTGAATGAGTATCAGAATGGCATCCGTATCTGGAGCGTATCTGAACTGTATCTGAAAGATAAATCTGAATGAGTATCAAAGTGGCATTCGTATCTGGAGCGTATCTAAACTGTATCTAAAAGTTAAATCTGAATGAGTATCAGAATGGCATCTGTATCTAAAGCATATCTGAACTGTATCTGAAAGCTAAATATGAATGAGTATCAGAATGGAATCCGTATCTGGAGCGTATCTGAATTGTATCTGAAATCTGAATCTGAATGAGTGTCAGAATGGCATCCGTATCTGGAGCGTATCTGAACTGTATCTGAAAGCTGAATCTGAATGAGTGTCAGAATGGAATCCGTATCTGGAGCGTATCTGAACTGTATCTGAAAGATGAATCTAAATGAGTATCAGAATGGCATCCGTATCTGGAGCATATCTGAACTATATCTGGAAGCTGTATTGAATGAGTATCAGAATGGCACCCGTATCTGAAGCGTATCTGAACTGTATTTGACAGCTGTATTGAATGAGTATCAAAATGGCATCCGTATCTAGAGCGTATCTGAACTGTATCTAGAAGCTGTATTAAATGAGTATCAGAATGGCATACGTATCTGGAGCATATCTGAATTGTATCTGAAAGCTGAATCTGAATGAGTGTCAGAATGGCATCCGTATCTGGAGCGTATCTGAACTGTATCTGAAAGATGAATTTGAATGAGTGAGAATGGCATCCGTATCTGGAGCGTATCTGAATTGTATCTGAAAGTTGAATCTGAATGAGTATTAGAATAACATCTGTATCTAGAGTGTATTTGAACTGTATCTGAAAGCTGAATCTGAATGAGTGTCAGAATGGAATCCGTATCTGGAGCATATCTGAACTATATCTGAAAGTTGAATCTGAATGAGTGTTAGAATGGCATCCATATCTGGAGCGTATCTGAACTTTATCTGAAAGCTGAATTTGAATGAGTATCAGAATGGCATCCGTATCTGGAGCGTATCTGACTGTATCTGGAAGCTGCATTGAATGAGTATCAGAATGGAATATGTATCTGGAGCGTATTTGAACTGTATCTGGAATAGAAATATGGAATGTTTAGAGTGTTTTCGCTGGGAATTCCTATTTTGTTGTTTTGAGAAGAAATCCGCTAGGGAACATGAAAAGCTTATGAACCAGACTTATGAACTCTTTAAGATGCTGAAGCAATGATTGGAGATTCTTGCTCTGCTGGGGATGCGAGAACACTTGACATCAATAGGTTACTTGCTGAGAATATGGCAGTGACCTTGTAATAGGATGCCCCTGCCATTGTACCTGCTGGAGAAAGCATCTGCAGAGTTTTTGTGGATGGTTGGAGTATCATCATAACTCTTGGGGTTTTTAGTAGATTATTCGGGGCGATAAGTTTTCAACTGATAGACAAATGACGAGATGACGTGACATAGTTGTACACTTTAAATACCTAACTTTTCCTGGACTGTCCTTTCAGATTTTCAGTCCAACGAGATACCCTTTTTCGCCCAAGCCGCCATTTCATATTTTCGACTTGCCGGGTGTACAGTTTTACTTATATATCCCTAATTTTTGCCTGAACCATTTTGGTTTCGCCGGGATGCCCTTATTTTTTCCCAAGCCTATCAACCTAGCGGGTCTTTTTCATGCGTCATATTTTCCGACTATGTCTGTGTTCACCGGGTGCGGAGAATTGTCACTGTCCATAGTAGTAAGTGTCGCCATACTGCTAGAAGATGTTTTCTTGATCGCACATGATTCATTGCTGGAATTCATGTCTAATGCCCCAAGTGATTCAGACGGAGGTCTGCCCCTGGCTATTTGGCATTTTTGAGAGATTCCTCAAATCTTGACTTGACTGCCCCAGATCAGCTGGATACCATGCCGTGCCCCTTGATTATGAAAGGCCTGTTATTGGAAATGTATTTTCCGTCCGAGGTGATTCTGTCCACTGAGAGATCTTTGTTCACTGAATATTCATTGTGTGAATTTCTCTGCTGTTTGAACAATTAGCCATATACAAACAATGTCATTTAAAGAATGCAAAGCTTATGTCTGTCTTGAAGTTTGAAAATTCATTTTTGTAAAACAAACAAATTTTGTAAGAGTGTGATATCAACTCAGGATTTGTAGCAAGTCCTACAGGAGTCAGGATACCTTTTGTAATAGTATACTTCTGAACTAACCCATGCTTCAGCTAGGACTTTTAAGGGTTGTAGCGTGGCCTAGTTCACGGTTTTAAGAAACAAAGGATAAAGGCTCAAAATTTAATTGTACCCAACCCGTTCTTCGTGATGTTATTCAGTCTTATGCTCAGTTAATTGTGTGTTTAACTCCCGCTTGAGTCTTTGTTCTGATATTCCGGTGATGGTTCGAAAATTGAAAGTTTATTTTGAAGAGGCGGTCATGTTTATAACCTTTTCTTTTTATTAAGGATTTGTAGCAACCTCCTTTTTTATTTTTATTATCCCTACTTTTTCCTTAACTGTTTCTTTGGTGTTTACAGTCAGCGGGATGCCCCAACTTTCTTAAGTCTCCTTCATAGGTTTTGACTTAGCGGGATCTTTTTTTTGAGAAATAATGACTGCCTACTTTGATGATTATGCGGAACCATCACCATCTTTTGGAAGGTATCTTCTACACTATTTGTCGTGTATGAAGGATGGGCTTGCACTTCAAAATTAACTAAGAAATCTACCCTGCCCCAGGTTATGATTAAGGTTTTTAATTTGCATGAAAAGAAAAACTCCTACTTCTTTGGCTCAAAGGGGTTGACTAGGGATTATCTTCCTTATAACTCCACTGTTTAGGATTTGAAACAACGCCTGTACATCGTCAGCGGAGTCTGTTCAAACGCATACTATAGAGAATATGGTATCATTTTCGTCATCCTCCCTCTAAAGGCTTACAACCTTTGATCGAGAGTTGAATATCACAAAAAGGAAAGCAGTTTAAATATAGTGAATACGAATGAATTGATTCAAGACAAACATATGCAATGCATTGATGAAATGACAAAGTTTGACATATAGGTAAGTGTTTAAACCAAAAAAAGAAATTACAATTGAAAATTCGAATGAACAAAAATTTCTCTGCCTAAGCTTTATCACTTCAGATGATATGTCTTGGAGGGATGACAGAAAATTTCCAGTTGACTATCTTGTGCGAATTCCAATGCTCCTTTATCAATAAGGTCTTTACTTTTGTTCTTCAACTCCCAACAGCTATTAGTTTCATGTCTAGGACTGTTGGAGTGGTACGCACACCATGCATTTGGATTGTACCTTGGGAGGCAGTGTTGGGATTCTGAGGAGGATCCTTTAATGTAACCAGCTTGGCCTCCAATACCTGATGCAATGCTTGAGTCAAGGACATGTTAATTTTGGTGAATAACCTCTTGGGATTGTCTTGCTTTTGCTGATTACCCTGTTGTGGTTGGATAGGTAGTTGTTGGACCCTTGTCGTAACAGCCATCTGGAAAGGCCTACTCTCTAAGCTAACTTTTTGTCCCATTAGGGGTTGATGAATGACTTCATCCCTAGCTTCGGCTGTTTGCCTCATACAGTTTCACCCGTCTTGATGAAGCTTGTTGACAATGCCTCTTAGCTCTTCTTGTCCCCGGGCTAGGCCTTGGATAAGAGCCATTTGCCCCAACATCTGGATTCTCATTGCTTCTACCTCAACTTGTAGTTGTTCCAACTGTTCATCCTTGTCGTTGTCAGGATGTTTCTTGGTCATATTCCCGACGAGGAATGTTTTCAATTCTCCTTGCCCCTTGGCTAGATTAAGGAGCATTTCTTTGAATTGCGCATCTTGAGTTTGGAGATCCTTTACTATCTGTTCAAGATCCATTTCTTCTTGCTAAAATAAACAACGA
This sequence comes from Vicia faba, assembly GCA_948472305.1. Classification (NCBI taxonomy): domain Eukaryota; kingdom Viridiplantae; phylum Streptophyta; class Magnoliopsida; order Fabales; family Fabaceae; genus Vicia; species Vicia faba. The sequence continues at coordinate 786,434,560 of OX451735.1, read as the reverse complement.
AGGGATAAGAAACCTGTTTATGCAATGATATGTATGATATATGTATGCAATGTTTTCAAGGGCCTTATAGGATTTAAACTCTTTTAACCAAAACAAAAACAAAGACTTTTTATTAGTAATCTCAAATGAAATCAAAGTTTACAAAGGGATAAAAAATAAGAAACTTCTAAAACTTCTAAGTCTCCCAAGGACGCTTCCTTTTGGCTCTAATGTAGGCATTGAGATTCTGCTCTTCATGAAGCCGCTTTGTCAGTTCCAACACCTTTTTCTCACTGGCATAGAATTGGGAGTCAAAGGTATCTCGTTCTTATTTGTGTTGTATCCAAGATTTTTGCAGTTCTTAGAAGTTTGTTGGCATATCAGGATGAAGAATGATGCGAGACTCGCCCCTTTGAACAATAGGCTCTGAAATCACGGGTAGGATAGCAGCATACAAAATCATAAGATTTTGAGCACGAGTTCGCACCCATTTGAGGTATGGCTCCAAAGGGATGGAATTCTTGTGTCCTAGAGTCCTACTATCAGTCTTTTTAACCATTCCCCAAGAATGGATGAACCTCTCATGATAGCCTTGCAGATCATTTGAATAGTCGAACACAATACCTTGAATGAGCATATCACGAGGACCATCCTTTCGGGTGTAGCCGAACTGACGTAAAGCTAAAGAGGGGTTGTAGGTGATGCCTCCTTTAATGCTAAAGAGTGGCACATTGGGAAATTCTCCGCAGCAATCAATAAAAGAGACGTCTTCTTGGGAGCGAGGGCACCAATAAATGTCAGAGTGAGAAAGAGACATTAATCTCTGGTTCTATCTTAAACTTAATTCATTCTTCATTATTGACCGAGGAAGGTGCGAAATAAACCACCTATATAGTAGATGTATACAACACATAAGAGTCCCTCGCTTCTTCATGGTACATGTATGGAGTGAGTGCATAATATCCCCGAGCAATGTAGGCACTGGATTGTGAGCAAGGAAAATGTTGATGGCACTGACATCTACAAATTAGTCTGAATTGGGGAACAAAACCAACCCGTAGATCAAAAGAGCTAAAACATCTTCAAAGGCATGGTAACTCATAGCGTCTAGGAATACTTAGGCTTTCTTCATCAGGAAACTTGTGAGGAGGCCCTTAACTCCGCTCCTCCTTTCCCAATTGGACTCAATGTCAGATTGTTTCAAATGCAAAGCTATGACAACATCTTCAGCAGTTGGATCTTGTTCTAAAGTGGTAAAGGGTATCTGATCCAATATAGGCAAACTGAGTATTTTGGAGAATTCTTCCAATGTAGGCACCAACTGATAGTCTGGAAATGTGAAGCAGTGGTGCTTAGGGTCGAAGAACTGGATTAAGACACTCATCAAACCTTTGTCAAAACCGGTTGCAATCAAACTGAGCAAGTATCCATATCTCTTGTTGAATGAGGAACTCTCAAGAACCTTTGAAACCAATTCTTTGAGTTTGGGAGGGATCTCTACAAAATTGATTCAGATGGTTTTTCTGCGAGCTGAATCCATGACCTACAAAACAGATAAGAGATAAATCCACAGGCCCTTGAAATGGTTAGTGTACATGACATGTTATGCTGCTTATGATGTTATGATTATGCTTTGAAATCATAAGTATATCAAACACAAATAAGTCACACAGAGACCTTAGGTTTAAAGGCTTGCATGAGTTTTAAAGGTAAGTACCCTCTTGAAGTTTCAGTTGGCTCAACATGTCCTATTAATAGTAACCAAGTTCTAAGGAGTCTCACATCACTGGCCTTTCTTTTAGGCATTGTTCTAGCTCAAGCACCAAAGTATTGCGGCCAGAATATCCCAAAAGTCTAGTCTCAATGAGTGTAGTATCGAGTATCAACCAATCTTCGATCGGAACCAAAGCCGGCCATCTCACTACTTTCTAATGGCTTAGGATGAGTCAATTAAAGATTCTAAAGGTCAGTTAGCGCTTAATAACACTAAGGAAGCCTAATGTTATCCTTGACTGACTCAAGGAACATTAGTACAAACCAAAGTATCACGCTAATGTAGCTATCACTTTGTCCATATCGGTCTATGCCGTACAACTTCCATGATTTATTTCTATTTACCTAATAGGATATCTCAGATCCGGGAGTAGGATCTAAAGTAATAACCCAAACAAGCCCTCAAAAGTAAAGCATAAAAACACACAAAATGAAAGCAATTTTAAAGATGAACTAAGCTCTAAGGTAACCCCACTTTTTTGATATTCCTCCCCAGCAGAGTCGCCAATTATGTGATATGGTGGAAGAACCGACTGTTTAATACTGGTTTTGCATTTTGTTCACAAATGTTGCAGTAAGCAAGAATCGCCACCGTATTTTCTTTTATACAAATTAAAGAAAGGGTGAAAAGAATAGAAAAAGACCTTTTCGATATTATTCTGAGTAAGGGGGGTAGATTATGGAAAAGGAAGGTGTTAGCACCCTTTCCATCCGTAGTTATCTATGGGCTTTTAGAGATTTGCTTATTTTGAAAGTACTTTGTGCTTTGTGTGTTTGAGAAATGTTTTGAAATGTCTTATTGCGGTGATTTGCTTTGCGTTTAACTCTTGTATCAGTCCTCAAGAGTGTTAACAAAGCAAATGTTTTTGAAAATTGTTTTTTTGAAAAATAGTATTTGTGTATGTGCAAAAAAATGTTTTTGAGCAAACTTCTAACATCTACCTACTTTTTACTCGAAAAGGTAGTTCTTTTCTTCTTATCCTTTAGACAGTGCTATCCTACTATTAGTGAGTAGGTAGCCTTATCGTTGGATGTTTGAGGGACGATCAAAGAGACGTTATGGTCATGAAGGCAACTTGGAAAGAAATTTTAGTAACTGTTCTAATGTTCTAAGATCACTTTTAACCAAGGTAACATCGAGAGGGTCATCGAGGTACTTGTGATCTTTCAAACTAGATGTGAGTCACTAAAACTCCCCACGTTTCGAGAATTGTGACCGTTTTCTAAAGGCAACTAAAGTTGGATACCCTAGAGGTGCTTGTGTGCAATTGTGTTTGGTTCAAGTATTTCTCTTGTACATTTAGGTTTTGCTAACGTTTTAATTTTAGTCTTGCCATACACGCCTAGTTACTAGCAGTTAATATGTATAGAAAATGAAGTGCGGAAGATAATCCTACACTATTACAATGCTTCGGGGAGGGGGTTTACAATGTATAAAAAATTGGTGGAAAATAAAATAAAGAATGAAAGGATCCTACTTATCATCTATTACACCCCATACAGGTACAATAATGTAAAAATGCGAGAAAATAATAACGCACAAAAAGTTGAAAATACGTTTTAAAATCTAGTGAGAAAAATCTTTTTGTTGTTTTTGATTTAAGAAAATAATTAAATTGAAATTATCCTAAAGTTTATTTGGAAAATTAAATTAAATAAGTTCGTTTTTTTTTTTAATTATGAAAAGAAAATTAAATCTAAATTAAGTCCTAAATTCTAATTTGTTTTAAGTTAAGAAAATGGTTAAAATTTAATTAATCAATTAATTAAGAAATTAATTATTTAAGTAAAATGTCTAAGCTTAATTTTTTTGTGGGGCTTTTTTTATTAGTTAATTAGATAATTAATTAAGAAAAAAAATACTTAGAACAAATTAAAAGAAAAAAAAAATGGGCCCGATAGCTTAAAGAAAATGGGGGTGTTGATCTGAATTTGCGCTGGGCCCAGATGGTGAAGCCCAAGTTGCCTTATGATCTGATGGGATGAGACCTCGAGAGCGCATGATGGATCTGCACGCTTGTCACCTTTGGATTTAGATTAGGTAGGATCTAATGGTGGTGATCTGGAGGCATTTGGTGCACCTCAGGCTATGTGGTGCAGAGAATCTGCTTGGAATATTTCAAAAAATGTAAAATGTTAGACCTGGGGCTCGAACCCAGATCCCCTCCCTCACACAAAGACGCCTTGACCAGCTGAGCTAACCTGTTCATTTGTACAAGAATAAAGCAAATATATAATATACAAAAATTTGGCCATGTCTGGAAAAAAAAACGCGCGCATATTCACATTGCCCAATGAGGGGCTGCCACGCTTCGTCCCCTTCCTCCCTCCGTCTTATTAGACATGGAAACCTATAGTATATTTTTTTTACCTGTCACTATAGCACCTGCATCCTATAAAATTCATAATACGCAACAAAAATCAACTGTGAGGCAATGGATCAACTGGCCTCGTCCTCCTGAGCATGATGGTACCACTGGTTAAGCCTAATTTTGACTGATCTAAAAAGACCCAATTCTAAAGTTGAAACCCTAGAAATGGAAAATCACGATACCTGCATCAAAACTGCAATCCAACTATGCAAAAAGCTTGCAAACACTCCAATAATCAGTAATGTATTATCAAAACGCATTTATGTTACATGAATCAAGAAAAATAGAATTGAGAGAAAATGCAAACCGTGCGAATTGGTTGATGCATTTGGTAATATTTCAAAGCTTAATAATGGTTGCAAATGCTTCAGGGGACCTCCAGGAGTGTGTTTTGATCCTTTGTTTAGATTGATGAAGGCTGGAAACTGAAATTCGAACTTGAAAACTTTGATTGTTTTTTTTTGCAAAATTTGCAGAGTTTTTTCAGGCTGTGTTAGCGTGGCCGGATCTTGCTAATGGTTTGGTATTTATAGATGAGATGGGAGGAGACAAGAAAACAAAATTTAAACAACCTAAACATGGTGTTTCAAGGCCATGAATGATGATTTGTAACCTTGGCCAAAATCAAGGAATCTTGTCCATTTTTAAATTTGAATGCACCTAGACAATACTGGCCTTGTTGAACACAAAATATGGGGCCTCTCCATGCATCAAACCAAGCCCAAACAATAATGGACCATATAATTTGCAATAATTTTGATTTATTTAATTTCTAATTAAATAAAATTAATATAAAAGTCAAATAAAATCAAGACTATGCAAAAAGGGTTTTAGGGGTTCTATATAATCTTAGGAAGATGTTTGAAATCCAATAAATTAAACCCTTGACTTAAAACTTCCAATTTGCTCAATGCATCATTCTTGAAAATTCCCAAATTTTCCCAACTTGGGCAAGCCATAACTTACTCAATTTGTATCTCATGAAGATGATCTTGGATGTTTTGGAAAGCCCAAGATGTCTACTTCAATCTCTCTTTTGATCAATTTTTCCTTTGAAGATTTTATCTTGATGTAAAAGGTCTTGGAAAAAAGTGCCTTTTGTTGACCTTCTAAAAATGACCTGTAATGTCTGAGCTTGTATCTTTCAAATGGTGCATTTCTTGGACTTGAAGGCTGAAGAGAAGTTGTAGGGAATGATATTCTCTTCAATATGAGATTTGGTTGGGGAAAATGGATGAAGTGTTTGAAAGTTATGCCTGGTCAATGTTCAGTTGACTTTTCCTATAGAAACCCTAATTTAACAATTTTTGACTTTTGATGAATTAGGAGCATTTCTTGAGGAATCATGATCAACCTTTGATCAAATGATGAATATCACTTCAAAATGTTGACATTGTCCAAAAATCATGAAGTTTGACTGTATTTGGGCCACAGTTGACATTTGACCTAGTACAATTGATTCTCAAGCATTTGAGCAATTGTCTAAGCAAACTTGTTGTGCAAGGCATAAAACTTAACATGGACAAACTTGAAGGCTTATTAGGACCATGGAAAAACATTTGAGACCTTTGGAGTTCAAACATCTTTGGTGAAAATTGAAACCCTAATTAGAGGTTTATTGCCTTAGGAGGAGAAGTTTGGTCAATTCTTTGGTCAACCTTGAGCATGCTTTGAGTAAAATTGGAAGGGCACATTTTGGGGTACAACCCACGCGGACATGCACCTCGCGCCCCCGCACGAGCTCAACACACTATCCTCCCCATGGCCGTTCGCCTAGTGGTGAATGGACATCATCGGACCTTTCATGCAAGGGACGTATCAAAACAAATTCCTGATCATGGCCGTCGACTATTTCATGAAATAGATAAAAGCCGAAGCTCTGGAAAAAATCACTTCACACAATATCCTCCGTTTTTACAAGCGAAATGTGCTTGCCCGATTTGGGATACCACAAGCGCTCGTCACTTAAAATGGGATCCAATTCATCGATCAAGGTTTCCAAAACTTCGTTACCAAACTCGACACCAAACAACGCTTCACCTCAGTCGAACACCCCCAAACTAACGGGCAAGCAGAGGCCGCGAATAGAGTCATCCTACGAGTACTCAAGCACAGGCTGGGCGAGACAAAAGCGGGTGGGTTGAAGAACTACATAGTGTCCTATGGGCATATCGAACAATGCCCCACTCGACGAAGGGCGAGACCCTATTCCGGCTAACCTATGGCACCGAGGCTGTAAACCCTGTAGAAATCTTGAAACCGCCCAGAAGAAATGAGGCCCCTCTAGATGAGGAACTAAACGACGAGGCCCTAAGAGAAGAGCTTGACCTAGTCGAGGAAATTTGTTTAGGAGCAGCTCTTTGCGAGGCAACACTGAAATAACAGATAGCCCTTTGCCATGACAAAAAAGTCATAAAGCGTGAATTCCAGCTCGACAGCCTAGTCCTATGGAGGAATCAGAAAGATTCCCGCGATGGGAAGCTGTCTACAAACCGGGAAGGACCATACAGCATCCACGGAGCTACGAGCACCAACATATACTACCTAGAACATTTAAATGGAGAACCACTACCTCGACCATGGAACGCTACGAAACTGAAACAATATTACAGCTAAGTCCTTATCCTACTACGAGCATTAGCAGTCGACTAGTCCTGTCCAACTGACGACGGGATGAGCTCGACCGTGTAGGCATGTTAAGGTACAAACATGGCCTCCAAACATCAATGTCGGCGGATTGTTGTTCATTTCTCGAGTAGAACCTTAGCCCGACAGGGACACCTCAATCGAGCTCTACTGTCGAAGTACCTAACAGGCAAAACACCCAGCTCGCAATGGGGAGTTCACGCCACGAGCTTAAGATCTCGACCTCGATCTTGAGCTCATTTCGAGGATCCCTACTCCACCCCTTCAACACATCCCAATATGTGTCGTCCACAACCAAGGTCGAGCATAAACCTCCACTCATGAAAATCATAAATTTTCACAAAATAAACAAGTCAAAAACAACAACGAACAAATAGCTAGCAAGCATTTAAAAACAACGACGAACAGATAGCTAACAAACATCAACGAAGACGTAAAGGCATAAAAACAAAGTAGAAACAATTATAAATGTCTACCACGGAGGCTGATGTTGTCTAAATATTACAATAAGTACAGGCATGCAATCCACGAATACAAACAACCAAAATATCATAGAAATACTAGTCACTCTGCAGAGTGCTCACTTAGGCCTCCACCTCGGGGGAATCGGGAGGAGGAACCACCCGACCATTAATCATTTGGGATAATACCCTGGCACCATCAGTGTTGAGTCCTGGATTCAGCACGAGTAGCACGAGTAGTTAGATCCGAGCAATTAGCTCTGCCCGAGAATGCAAGTCAGCGACTCCTTCAGATTCTCTATCCATAGGCAATATGGCGGCCTTTAAATCGACGACCTCATTTTCCAACCGTTCCCTCTCGAGCAACAGGGAATCCCTTTCCTCATAAGCTTTAGCAGTTTTTTCCTTCACCCTCGTTAACTCATGGGCCTGCATCTGAAACCTCTCCTCGCTCTGCTCGAGGGAACTTTTTAACTTTTGTGTCTTCGCCTGAAGAGTCGCCTTCTCTGACTCTAATTCCCTCACCAGTATAGAAGAGCCAACTCCTTCACCTGCAAGGACAACTACCATCTTCGCGGCCTTCATCAAACCAACCATCCCGGGAGCCAGGTGCTTCCTTCGACCCTCCTCATTGAGGCATCTGATAATAACAGACTCAACATCCGACACAACCAGAGGGAAACCCTCGAAGAAATCCTTTTCCATGAAACAAGGGGGAAGGTTGAAGGCCCAGGCAGTCACCCTCTCCTCGACCGCACTTGCAAGTCCACCTTCAGGATGACTTCTCTTCTTACTCAGCACAACTGCGTATTGTGCGGCGGTGCGGGCACCCATGACTAACTCGAACCATCCTTGGACGGCTCTGAGACCGAACCAAGGCGTGTGGGCTGGTGCGGCCTCACCAACCTCTTGTGATTCTTCTTTTCCTGGGTCAACTTCAACAGTCGTTCACGATGCTCCGCCATGTTACCTACGAAAACAAAACCAATATCCTCGGGTTACTCTCCTTAAAAGGACATAAACAAATAGCTCAAGAAATAAAAATAGAATAAATCACGCAAGCAGAAATCTAGAAGGTTCATGGCTTGCTTGTAGGTTTGACATTCAACAAGCGCCTTGGTGTTCATCGGGCGCACCTCAAAAGTTGGTTCCCCATCTTTGTCAAGGATGTCATGTCCTTCCCTCGTGACCCAACTCGAGGGAAAGAACCCGTTGAAGAATCGATTAAGGACACCGAATGATTCTTCATCCTCGACACTCATACTGCCAACATGGGTGTGGTAATGGCCCGAGCACCAGTGGATAGGGAATTTAAAAAGTCGCCCAATCTCTGGATCCCTCCTTGTCGTAGCATACTGTGATACGGTGGGAGAACTAACTTGAGGTTTGCGTTTGTATTCGCAAATGTTGCGGTTAGCAAGAGTCGCCACCGACTTTTTATTTTATCCTAAGGAAAGGTTAAAAAGCACAGCAAAAACCTTTTGAGATGTTTTCTTGGGTTCGGGGAGTAGATTATAGAAAGGGAAGGTATTAGCACCCTTTCTATCCATGGTTATCCATGGGCTCTTAGTTACTTGCTTAGATCACTTGCCTTTTGTTTTCAATTGTTTTAAATGGTGCTTGAGTGTGTGGGTTTTGAAAATGTTTTTGAAAAGAGGCCAATGTGGTGGCAACCTTTGTAATGATCCATGTGGGGATGTATACAAAGATGTATGTCTTTTGAAAGAGTTTTCATTTGTTTTTGAAAGTTGTTTTGAAAGTGTAGTGATGTGTGATTTTGAAATTAGGCAAGTGTTTTGTTTTGCAAGTTAATTCAAGTAACAAAGAGGTTATCTACTCCTAAATTTCTCAAAAGATCATTGCTATACTTTTAACCCTTTTAACAAGTTTGCTCCACCATTGTATTTGGTGGGCAACCTTGTGTTAGGATGTGAAAGGGACAGGCGCGGGTCATCGTTTAGACCATAATTGCAACGGCGTTGAATGTCCTTGGGCAATTTCTCTAAGGGACTTGGTCATTTGTTTTTTGTTGGTTTTGAAAAGTTTTATCGAGGGACTATGACCATTTAAATTGTTTGCTTTGCCCAAAGATGTTCAACATACAATCATGGCCCATTTATTTGAAGGCAACAAGTGGAATACCCTAGGGGGTGCAAGTGTGATTTGTGTGTCCATTTTCATGCTTGTTTATCTTGTATTAGGTCAAACTATTTTTTAATCGTTTTTTCGCATACAAACCCTAATTCTAACATGTTATCATTAGAAAGCAATAAAGTGCGAAATTAAAATTACTAAGCTATTACAAAACCAAATATGGGAAGGGGGGTACAAATGTTCAAATGGGGATATTGACAAGAATTTAAATCTAAATTATTACATCAATTGGATATTTGCAATTTAAATAATGTATAATTAAATGTAAATTAAATAAATATGAGAAATGCAAAAAAGAAAGTTTTTATGTGTATGAGAAAATATTATTTATGTAAAAGGAAAAAGAAAAATAAAAAATGTATTATTTTTTGAGTATTTTAAATTTAGGGCAAAAACCCTAATTTTAAAGGAAATGCATTATTACCTAATTTAATACAACTATTTATTTACTATTTGTAAAAATAAAATAAAATGAAGTATATCATGAAAAAGTATTTTTGTATCAAATATTAATAAAAATTAAAAAAAAAATCAAGTATGTTTATATTTTTGTCTTAAATGTATTAATAAACATATATATATATATATATATATATATATATATATATATATATATATATATATATATTAAACCCTAAATAGGTATTATACACAAAATAAATATTTATTTAATATTTTAATAAAATAAATAAAAGAGTATATTTTTTTTATGTGAAATATTTTCAGAAAGTAAATAAAGATAAAAATGTATTTACACCATTTTTCTATTTTATTTTAATAATGGTATATATATATATATTTATGTACAAACAAAGAAAATAAACAAATAAATATGCAATAAATGCAAAAAATGATGGAAAAAATATTTTTAATTTTTTAATACCATGAGAAAAAATAAACAAAGTCAGCCAAAAAAGAAAAAGTCAAAAATGTTAAAAAATGAGCAAATGGGCTCAGGGGGGTGTAAACATGAAAATGGGGTGTGAAAAGAAAATAAATCCAGGCCCAGCCCAGACCACTTCTTCTTCAACCTCTGTACAACCTTCTTCAACCAAAAACACGCGTTTTTTATCTCTGGATTCCTGGACTTTCAAGCAAAACTCATAACATGAAAAGTGTAGAGCATTAAGAGACGGTTTCAACCATATAAAGAACATGACCTATCTCTCTAAGATGAGGGAGAATTTCTCTCCCCCTCTTTTCTGACCTAACTTTTCTACCATTTTCAGAGCTCAAATTCTCTCTACTCAGACAAAAGAAATGAAAAGTAAAGCTATGTACATGTTCATGGCTATGAGTAGGACCTTGTTTCTTCACAAACTTAAGACTAAAGATGCATAATAAGAGAGATACGAATTCAAACTTTTACCTGTGCAGTTGAACTTCTATGTGGAGAATGAGAGACTTTCAGTGCAATGTAATGATTGGAAAAGCTTCCTTGAGGTCCAGGGATGCTTTTTCAATGCTTACTTTGTCTTGAAACTTCTTGTACCAAGCTATAGAACTTCACCTGCAAGTCAAAAATGTAAAAATGGTGGAAGCTGTTAGAGGGATTACAGGTCAGGTTTTAGGTCATGGTTAGCTTGCACATATGCTAGGGAATGTGTATGGATTGATTTTGGTAAGAATGCTCGAGGGAAATGGGAGTTGGCACTCAAACTGCAGAGGCAACTCTGTTTTTGCAGTTTGAGGATGATTCTGAGATGGAGGGTGTTTTGGAGGTGCAAGGGTCGTGTCTTGGCTTGGTTAGGTTCTATGGAAGATGTTTGATAACTTTGTTCTTGTGTTTTTTAGCTGAAGAGAGAGTTAGCATAAGTTATGGATGTTTCTTCACACTTAAGCTACAAAAGCAAGTTGGTTGTTTTAGGTTAGTATAGGACCCCCTAATGTGCTGCATAAACATCTCTTGATCAGTGTGTTATGCACATAATCTTGTGCAAAGCAGATCTTTTATGTACTTGTTTGATTTACCAATTGACATAAAGCAAACTTTTGTAAAAATGGAAAGTTCACTTTATCCAAAAATGGATCAATCTTGTGTATAATGCTTGAATTCATGGAACAATACTTAGACACAATGAACAAGCATTAAATTAAGGAGTGTAATGTGGTTTAAGGACCTGCAAAGTAGCACAAACTATGCTGAGTTCAAATTTGCCAAGTTTATGAACATGTCTTGATGAAGAACAAAAGTGAATTTTTGCCAACTTGTGAAATTCGAATCTCTCAAGTTATGAGGTTGTTTGATGAGTTCTTGGACATTTTGGAAAGCTTGGAATGTGTACTACAATCCATCTTTGAAATGCAAATCAAAATTCCAAGTGGAAGGGTATGAAAAGTGGCCTTGAAGTAGGGTAGAAAACCTTGTCAAAATAGGTCAAATTTCACTAAGTTAAAAGATGGTTTAGTGCCCTTATTCAAAAAATTATAACTTGAGATACAAGCTTCAAATGAGAAAACTTTGTGAATCAAAGTTGTAGATTATGTAACAAGCTACAACTTTCATGTTTTGACTTTTGTTTGAATCCCAATGGATCATGGTGAAAAGATGGGGCAAAGTTGGGAAAAAATTAGGTTTTTTCATAACTTAGAAAAATTCTAAGTTATGAAAAATTCCATTTCAAACCCTAATTTGCATTTTGAGATTTCTTGGTGAACAAGTTTCATGATTTGGCATGTTTTGATGAAAAATGAATCTTGACTCTTGATTTTGACCAAAAAGTCAAAGTTTGACTTTTCAGTATACAGTCAAAATTGATCAATTGACTGGGAAATTCAACTGTCAATCTTGTGTACTTGGGATCTTTTGAGCTTGATGAACATGTCAAGATAATTCCATGGGGTCCTTGAGTCCATATGTGAGCTTGGTTTGCCATTGGCTAGGTCAAACAGTCAAAAATTGCCTTTGTGCAGTCAAAACCCTAAAAATGACCATTTTGCCCTTTTGATGATCTGATCAAATTTCTTGGGGAATTGTGATCCAAACTTGATCAAATGGTTCATATGAGTTCATAATGTTGATGTGGATCAAATTTCATGAGGTTTGACTGTCAATTGGCCACAGTTGACTTTTTCCCCAATGCAGCTGATTTCTAGGTCAACTGTCCAATTGACTGGGCAAAACTTGGAATCAAGACTTGAAACTTGGTATAGGTAAACTTGGGAGTCCAACATGAAGCATGAAAGTCATCTTAGGCATTTTAGGTCAAAACATCCTCAGGCAAACACAAACCCTAATTTGAGTCCACAGTGCAAAGGGGAAGTCTTGAGCAGAGGGAACCCTAACTGAATCTTAATCTTCAAAGGTCTTGTGATGAGAAAATGTTGAGGAAATGGGAGGGAAAATTTTGGGGTACAACAGTTGCCCCTGTTCAATCTTCTTGGACCTGAAGAGTTAGATAGGCAAGCTTGCCTTTCGTGACTCGAGGGTAAAAGGAGATTGGACACTAGAGTGCCCGGAAATTTGCACTCGCATGCTGGAGTCTCAACAATGTGGTGCCGGGAATGGGCTTATAGATGCCATTTGGAAAGATGGTGGATAGGGAGATGGGCTTATAGATGCCATCTGGAGAAGTGACAGAACGTTGACGGGAATGGGCTTATAGATGCCATTTGGAAGTGTTGATCGCATAAGAGATTCCTTAGCGAGAACTTGTGTATTTAAGAAAGACAGATGTTTTCCTGGCTTGTTACAGGTGTTTGATCTTCAGTCTCCTTATGCAGATATGCCCTGGCTAGATACAGGTATTGAATCTACAATTGGTTGCTCAGATGTGCCCTGGCTGGATACAGGAGTCGAATCTGGAAATAGTCGTTTAATAGATGTGCCCTGGCTGGATACAGGAATCGAATCTTCGAACTCTTCAGACGTGCCCTGGCTAGATACAGGAGTCGAGTCTGGAAACGTGGTCAACAGATATGCCCTGGCTGGATACAGGAATCGAATCTGGAGATGTTGTAGTTGATAGATGTGCCCTGGCTAGATACAGGAGTCGAATCTTCGAACTCTTCAGACATGCCCTGGCTAGATACAGGAGTCGAGTCTAGAAACTGATCACTCTCAGATGTGCCCTGGCTAGATACAGGTATCGAATCTGGAATTGTGACAGTTGAAGGTAGTCGTTTTTGAGAAATGATCTTTTTCATGAAAAGGCAAAAACGTAAGTTGTATGCAATGTCATGATGTATGATATGCATGATATCATGATGTTCAACATGAGATGTTGTATGCGTTTCATCATGTAGGTAAGCAAGATGTATGCAAATATGAAATGTTTATGAATGTAATTTCATCTTAGGAAAATAAATCCTTGACGAACGGCCGGAGAATTGCTCTGTGGAAGAGATATTTGGCCGAAGTTTTGATGAGAGGCCTGCTGAGGATTTTAACGACGGATTCCGCTGAGGATAATGATGATAAACTCCGTTGGGGAACTCCAAAGATAAACTCTGCTTGGGAATACCAAAGATAGACTTCGCTGGGGATTGAAGGAACTTTGCCGAGAGCGATCTTCCGTGGCTTTTAGCCGAGGATAACCCAGTTATAAGTCCTTGTGAGGAAATAACTCTAAATAAAACTCGGGAGAGACGTCCGTACTTCGCCGGGGATAAGCTTGCAGAATCTACTGGGGATGAGCTTTAAGACCTGCCGGGGAATGTTGTGCCTTTTTAGGATCGACGGGGGACCAACTCTGCCTGGGGAAAGTATTGTCGCATCCTGTCTTATTCTGCGGGGAATTGAGGTGATTTGGCCACATTCTTCAGTTGAACCTACCTTGGTGCCTTGGCGGACAAAACAACCAGACTGCATTAGACAACTCCACATTGCCCCTGTCTTTGATGTCACCTGTAATTAATCTCTTGTTTCATATGCAAACATTTATGAATCAGCAATTTAATGTCAAATGCATATATAAAAAATGAACATTGGACGTTCTTCGCAAGACAAAATAAAAAAAGGAAACAATGGTAATCTGTATGGACAAGTGAATTTGTATTGATTTAAACTTTGCCTGTGAATAGGCGTTTTTGTACAAGAGGCTGACATCCTAGTAAGAGGACATCGCCAAATAGTATAGAGTTTACAATTTGAAAAAGAAAACAAAACAGCTATGTGAATAATCCCACTGGGTTCCAACTCTGCTATCGCCTTTATGTCTTCGAACGTCTCATCGCTTTGCTACTTAGTTGAAGATGAAGCTGATTGGTCAATGCCGAAATCTGGAGCCAGATAGTCGATGCCGAATTCTGGATGCGAAGTGATCCAATGAGACATAGTGTTACGCTTTTATCCCTAACTTTTGCCTGGACCGCCCTTTCGGGTTTTCAGCCCACCGGGATACCCATTTTTGCCCAAGCCGCCCTTTCAGGTTTTCGACTTGCCGGGTGTACAGATTTTTTTTATTCATTTCATCCCTTACTTTTGCCCGAACCCTTTTGGTTCGCCGGGAAGCCCTTATTTTGCCTAGGTATGTCAACCTAGCGGGTCTTTTATTTATGCGTAGTATTTTTTCACTATGTCTGCATTGGCGGGGTGAGAAAGGTCGTCACCATCCATGGTGGTTAGGATCATGGCTCCTCCTGAGAACACACGCTTAACCACAAATGGCCCTTCATAGGTAGGGGTCCATTTGCCCCGGGGATCACTTTGAGGAAGGATGATGCGTTTGATTACCAGGTCCCCAACTTGATACTCTTGCGGTCTGACTTTCTTGTTAAATGCCCTGATCATCCGTTTCTGATACGTTTGACCATGACAGATAGCAGTGAGCCTCTTTTCGTCAATCAGATTTAATTGATCAAGTCGAGTTTGGATCCAATCATCTTCATTCAAGTCTGCATCCTTCATTATCCGGAGAGAGGGTATCTGGATTTCGATTGGCAAGACTGCCTCCATGCCATAGACCAAAGAGAAAGGAGTTGCCCCGGTTGACGTCCTTGCTGAGGTGCGGTACCCATGAAGAGCGAACGGTAACATCTCGTGCCAATCTTTATAGGTCACTGTCATCTTCTGCACAATTTTCTTGATATTCTTATTGGCCGCCTCTACAGCCCCATTCATCTTCGGCCGGTAGGGAGAAGAGTTGTGGTGCTGTATCTTGAATTGTTCACAGAGTTCAGTGATCATTTTGTTATTGAGATTGGTACCGTTGTCCGTAATGATTCTTTCCGGGACGCCGTACCGACATATCAGATTATGCCGGATGAAACGTGCCACGACGCTCTTGGTTACTGTTGCGTAGGAAGCTGCCTCAACCCACTTCGTGAAGTAATCAATCGCCACCAAGATGAAGCGATGCCCATTGGATGCCGTTGGTCGGATCTCACCGATCATATCGATGCCCCACATTGCGAAAGGCCAAGGTGCCGTCAGGACATTCAAAGGAACCGGAGGGATATGCACCTTGTCAGCATAGATCTGGCATTTATGACAAGTTCGGGAGTGCTGGTAACAATCGGCTTCCATTGTGGACCAGAAATATCCTGCCCGAAGGATTTTCTTAGCCATGGTGTGCCCACTGGAATGGGTTCCAAATGTACCTTCATGCAGTTCCATCATGATTTTCTCCGCTTCAGCCTTATCCACACAACGCAGCAGAGTCGAATCATGATTCCGTTTGTAGAGAATGCCGTTGCTGAGGAAGAATTTTGCAGCAAACCTCCTCATGAACTTCTTATCATTGACAGACGCACCTTCAGGGTATTCCTGAGCTTCCAAGTACCTCTTCACCTCATGATACCAGGGTTTTTCAGTCACCTTTTCAGCCTCGAGCTCGCAGCAGTATGCCGGTTCGTCCAACTTCCAGATTATGATTCGGGGAGCCTCATTGTCCCATTTAACTTTGAACATTGAAGACATCGTGGCTAGTGCGTCCGCTAGCTGATTCTCCTCTCTGGGGAAATGCTCAAAAGTTATCTCTTCAAAGTGAGGGAGCAAGGTCGACACATACTCCTTGTAAGGAATAAGATTCGGGTGTTTCGTATCCCACTCGCCTTTGATCTGATTGATCACGAGAGCGGAATCTCCGAAGACACTTAGAAATTTGATCCTTAAGTCGATTGCAGCTTGTAAACCCATGATACATGCCTCATATTCTGCCATGTTGTTGGTGCAGCTGAAACATAATCGGGCGGTGAGTGGAGTATGAGTCCCCTTGGGAGATATGATTACAGCGCCGACGCCGTTACCCAAAGCATTGGAGGCTCCATCAAAATGCATAGACCATCGGGATCCTTCCTCAGGCCCTTCATCCGGTCCAGGTACTTCACAGTCAGTTACCACCATGATGTCTTCGTCCGGAAAATCAAAGTTTAATGATTGGTAATCGTCCACAGGTTGGTGTGCCAAATGATCCGCCAGTACACTTCCCTTAATTGCTTTCTGGGTTGTATACTGGATATCATATTCTGTCAAGATCATTTGCCATCTCGCTATTCTTCCAGACAGAGCGGGCTTTTCAAATATGTACTTGATGGGATCCATCTTTGAAATCAATAAAGTAGTGTGAGTCAGCATATACTGTCTCAGCCGGCGAGCAGCCCATACAAGAGCGCAGCAAGTTTTCTCAAGCAGTGAGTAACGAGACTCACAATCGGTAAACTTTTTGCTCAAGTAATAAATAGCATGCTCTTTTCGGCCAGACTCGTCATGCTGCCCCAGCACACACCCCATTGAATTATCAAGTACCGTTAAGTATAGTATCAGAGGTCTTCCTTCCACCGGTGGCATAAGAATGGGTGGCTCTTGGAGATATTCCTTTATCCTTTCAAAGGCGGCCTGACATTCATCATTCCAGCGTACTACTTGATCTTTCTTCAGTAATTTGAAGATTGGCTCACAAGTAGCAGTTAGATGCGAGATGAATCGAGCAATGTAATTCAGTCGTCCTAGGAAACCTCTGACTTCTTTCTCTGTTTTTGGAGTTGGCATCTCTTGAATAGCTTTAACCTTGGCGGGATCCACCTGAATACCTTTATCACTTACAATGAAACCTAGCAACTTTCCGGATCTTACCCCAAAGGTGCATTTGTTGGGATTCAACCTCAGCTTGTATAACTTGAGTCGGTCAAACAACTTCCTCAGATGGTCAAGGTGCTCCTCCTCAGTTTGAGACCTTGCAATCATGTCATCAACGTATACCTCAATTTCATGATGGATCATATCATGAAACAAAGCAACCATGGCACGTTGATAGGTTGCCCCAGCATTTTTCAACCCGAATGGCATGACCTTATAACAGAAGGTGCCCCACTGAGTCACAAAGGTAGTCTTCTCCATATCCTCTGGAGCCATCTTGATCTGATTATACCCTGAAAAACCATCCATGAAGGAGAACACCTTGTGTTGAGCTGTATTGTCGACAAGGACATCAATGTGAGGTAGGGGGAAGTCATCCTTGGGGCTGGCCCTGTTCAGATCTCTGTAGTCGACACACATTCTGACTTTACCGTCCTTCTTCGGCACTGGCACAACATTGGCAACCCACTGAGGGTAAGAAGTTACTGCAAGGAAACCGGCATCAAACTGCTTCATAACCTCGGCCTTGATCTTTTCAGACATCTCTGGACGCATCCGTCGGACTTTCTGCTTTACCGGAGGGCAATCTTCCTTGGTTGGCAGGTGGTGAACTACAATGTCGGCATCCAAACCAGGCATATCTTCATAGGACCAAGCAAAGATCTCCATGTAGTCCTGTAGCATCTGGATCAATCGTTGCTTCACGCTGAGCTCTAGATTGGCACCAATCTTGACCTCTTTCCTATCTGTCTCAGTACCCAGGTTAATTGTCTCCACAGGCTCTTCATGTGGTTGAATAGTCCTCTCTTCCTGTAGTAGCAGTCTTGCGAGTTCACCAGGCACTTCGCAATCATCTTCACCTTCGTCTTCGGCCAAGTTGATCGGATTTTCGAAGTCATAACTGGCGGTAGCAGAGCTGTTACCAGTAAGATCCAGAGTGGATTGAAACCTGTATAAGTGAGTGTGTGTAAATACAGCTGTTTTGCAATATATATAACACAGAAAGGAAAAGAGCAAAAGATTTGAAATGCAACAAACGTCCAATGTTTTGATTGATGATATATGAAAATGTCATACAAAAAGCCCTCACAAATGGAGCTACGATGCCCCGGGTAGGACACCGAGCCAACAAAGTTTTAACATATTGTTTGTTACAAATTGGAAATCAAAAGAAATCAATTACTGCGTGACAAATGTGATAGGGGTAAAATCCTTTGCCGTCCAGTTGCTTGGTCCGTTGCTGGTAGTCGGGTAGATCCAACTGTCAAACTCAGCTTCCTCCACATCCTCCTCGATAGCATTCACCCTTGAGCTGGAAATAAACACCGGAGCCTTTCCGATCTTCTCTTTGCGCACCACCTTCTGAGCCTCTGCAGTAAAGCCTAGCCCAAACTTGTCGTTCTTCTGAGTGAAGTCAGGAAGCTGACCCCAGTGTGCACAATTGCCTTTCTGAACCACAGCCCGGGCATCCCTTAGGGAAGCCATCTTCAAGGAACCATTCTCTTCGGCCATTGTCTCTGCAGCTGCTGAAATTGGATGCACCTCCTCGAAATGCTGGAAGGGGGTTTCAATGAACTCTCCGTCCATCTCGATGTACCTGAAGGAATTCAAATGGCTCACCATATACTCCTCTTCTCCTTGCACAGTGACGATCTTCCCCCTGACGGGATACTTCAGCTTCTGGTGCAAGGTGGAGGTTACTGCCCCAGCTTTATGGATCCAAGGTCGACCCAGCAGACAAGAGTACGATGGACGTATATCCATCACATAAAAGGTAGAGTCAAACACTTGAGAGCCCACACGAATAGGGATGTTAACCTCTCCATGAACCATCCTCTTGGAACCGTCAAAGGCCCTGACAATGATATTGCTGGGCTTCAACTCCAAGCCTTCATAATCCAGACGATCCAAAGCCTTTTTCGGTAGAACATTCAAGGAAGAACCAGTATCTACTAATAAATGTGCCAGAGTAGTGCCCCTGCATTCGATAGAGACATGCAGGGCATCATTGTGGTCTCTCCCTTTTGCGGTCAGGTCAGCATCTGAAAAACCCAAGCCGTTGTCCGCTGTTAGATTTGCTATGCAATCAGTGAACTGGACTGCAGACGTCTCCTGCGGCACATGGGCCGTCTTGAGAAATGAGATCAAGGCCTTAGCATGGGCCCTAGAGCATAGCAATAAGGAGAGCAGGGAGATCTTGGAGGGTGTATGCCCCAACTGCTCGACAACATTAAAATCACTTTTCTTTATTATTTTCAGAATCTCCTCCATTTCTTGTCGGGAGGCCTCAGCATTTATGGGTATCGGCGCCTCCATCCGGGCAGGCTCTTCTTCAATCCCTTTGCCCCGAGCATTTGATGACTCGGCAGCAGGGGACACAATTTGATCAGCAACAGGACTAGGTAAACTTGTAGGTTTTATGAGGAGGGGTCTTCGAATAGCGGGCGGCGCAGTGTCAGGCGAGAAGAGCCTGCCACTGCGGGTGACCTTGGCTGGACCAGTGATATCGCAGATACTGGCACTAGCGTCGAATTCTTGCTTGATTCCATTTATATATACGTCTGCCCCATAATGCCAGGGGACAGCTTTATCAGACACGTAGGAGAGGGGTCCTGGAACAGTAATGATTACAGGCGCAACTGTCATAATTTGAACAGGCTTCTTTGGGGGAGCCTTGATTGGATTTTTGAAGATGGTGATCACAGAGACTTCTTTCATCGGAACCAATTGAACAGCAGTCTTTTTGAATAGAGTCTCCTTGCTATCCATTAGGCCTTGGATGCCTAACCTTAGCAAGGGACAATCAGATAGGGAAACAGCACGAAATAGGCAACCTTCACCGCAACCCGGAAATAAACCGGCCCGCAGTAGGTTCTTCTTAACAGTCTTCAGAGGGGTAACAATTTCATCTACCGAAACAGCGTACACTTCTTCCTCAATGGCATTTACCCTATGCTGGGGCATAGGAGCCGTTACAACATTTGGTCTTTCCGGCGCTTCAAACTGAATTTCCTTTGCGTCGATCAGATCTTGCACTTTGTTTCTCAAGGCCCAGCAATCATCAGTAGTGTGCCCGGGACTATCAGAATGATAAGCACACCGGGCATTTGGGTTGTATTTAGGAGACGCAGTGTTGACGACCTTAGGAGCTTCTTTGAGGGTCACCAGGTTGGTGGATAACAGTTGGGGTAAAATTTGAGATAATGTCATACTTAGTCGGGTATACTGCCTCTTGGGCCTTTCGCTTCTTTGTTGATTGTACTGCTGAGGAGCAACAACAGGTTTGGAGATGACCAAAGCATTGACGGCTTGGCGACTTTCAGGCTTGACTTGTCTTCTAGGACCATAGACGGCACTTGCTTCTTTCTTAAACGGCCTCTTCTCAGCACTTGTAGAGGCAGCCTTCTGTATCTTGCCTGACCTGATGCCAGCTTCAATCCTTTCTCCCGTTAATATCAAATCTGTAAATCCAGCGGAGGAGTTACCAACCAAATGATTGAAAAACGGACCAGACAACGTCCCCAGAAACATATCAACCAGCTCTCGATCAGTTAATGGAGGCTGCACCCTGCCAGCCAAATCTCTCCATTTTTGAGCGTACTCTTTGAACCCTTCACCCGTTCCTAGAGACATACCCTGAAGTTGGGTATGTGTAGGAGCGAGATCAGAATTGTATTGGTATTGTCTGTAGAATGCGGTCGCCAAATCTTCCCAGTGTCGGATGCTAGCTCCATCCAATTGGTAGAACCATTCAAGCTGTGACCCCGAGAGGCTATCTTGGAAGAAGTGGATCCAGAGGTTCTTATCCGCCGTGTAAGGTTGGATTTTCCTTACGTACGACCTTAGATGCAGCTTTGGGCAGGAGACCCCATCATACTTGGCGAAGGCAGGCGCCTTAAACTTGTGTGGAATGACTACCCCAGAAGATAACCCCAAATCTCCGAAATCCAGTCCTGGCACATTCTGAATTTCCATGGCGCTCAAGCGGTCCTCCAATTGTTTGTATCTGTCAGCAGCAGGTGGGTATTGTTCGTCGTTATAGTCCGTCTCGTTGTCGGAGACTGCGGGACTAGGAGCTCCTCCCCCTTGGGGACTGTTTTTCTCAGCAGAAGAGGTGGTTGGATCAGCTTCATTATGGAGTGTGTTCCCAAATCGGCGTCCGGTGTTGAACAATGCGGTCCTCTTTTTCTTCTTCTTCTTCATGAGTAGAGTCTTCAACTCTTGCTGACCTTGGGCTAGGCTTAGGACCATCTCTTGAAACTGTGCACTTTGGGCCTGAAGGGCCTTGATTGCTTGCTCACTGGAGGATTCTGGATTCATGATGACTGTGCACACAAACAGCGAAAAATTAAGCAACCTGTGAAATAGGGTACCTGCTATGCATATGGTGCAATGGAATGTGTATGCTTTACGTTTTCAAAGACAAACAAGATTCAACTTTGTAGACAAAAAAGGGAAACACACTTCATTAGATGAAAATTCCAATTGTTCAACAACTTGCCCCTAGGCATTACAGGAATGAAAAATACTGAAAAGGAAATAAAACTACAAAAGGAAACATCAAAGCTCATCAATGCTCCCATGGCCTCCTCTTTTCAGTGCTGATGTAGTTGTTCAGGACCCGTTCTTCCTCCAATTGCTTAGTCAGCCTCTGGATCTTCCTTTCCTGCTCGTTGAACTTCTCCCGATAGAAATCCCGTTCTTCCTTTAGCTGTGCCCAAGATCTCTTCATGGTGTCAAAATCAGTAGGTATCTGAGGAGGGAGGACAGTTGGAGGAACCCCATTTTCATCGGGAGACTCAAGAATGAGAGGTCTAACAGCTTCGTAGGGCATACCCAACTTCTGAGCACGGATGCGGACCCATTTGCAATAGGGCTTCAATGGCAGAGAAGTCTTTGGTCCTAACTCATGTGGGTCAGCTTTGTGAATCCTGTCCCAAGCTCTAATGAATCCCTGGCGTAGTTTGTCACTGTCTGCCTGAAACTCAAAATGGAAGTGAGGAACCAGCATCTCATGAGGCCCATCTCCTCTGGCTCTTCCAAACTGACGGAGAGCTAAACACGGATTGTAAGAGATTCCTCCTTGGATACCAATCAACGGGACATTAGGGTATTCTCCGCAACGGTCGATAACAGCTACCTCATCCAAACCTCTGAGAGTCCAGGTGATGTCATTATCAGTGAGAGACATTAACCTCTGAGCCCAACCTTTTCCTTCTTCATTCTTCAGCACAAACTTAGGAAGGTGCGAAATAAACCACTTTACTAGCAAAGGAGCACAACACCACGGAGTCCCCCGTTTTTGAGCAGTACGAGCATAGAGTTGTTGTAGAATATCACCCAAAAGAGTGGGTACCGGATTCCGAGACATGAAGATCCTTATGACATGGATACTGATAAAAGTGTCAGGGTTGGGAAACAATACCAGACCATAGATCAAAAGAGCCAGAATATCCTCATATGCCTTGAAGTCCAAGTCATTCCAGAAATCATTAGCCTTGCCAACCAGAAATTTGACCAAAAAGCCCTTGACCCCATTTCTAGTTTCCCAGTTGGACAATATCTCTTCTTTGGTCAAGGGGAGAATTGCAGCAATCTCTTCAGGCCTAGGAGTCTTTTCCAAACCAGTGAATGGAGTTTGTTCCAGGACAGGGATCCCAAGCAGATAAGAGAACTCTTCCAGGGTAGGAACCAACTGGAAGTCTTGAAAGGTGAAACAATGATGCAGAGGGTCATAAAACTGGGTCAGAACACTTATCAGTTGTTGGTCCCATTTTGCAGTGATCAAGCCAAGGAGAGAACCATGTCTGTTGATGAAGGAGGTAGTGTTTGGAATCCTTCCAACCAAATCCTTGAGTAAAACTGGTGGTTGAACAAAGTTGAGCCGGACAGTATTTCTACGCACGGGCATCATAATGTCCTACAAAACAGAGCAAAGATGAAACCTTTTTGTCTTTGAAATGGGTTAGCTTTTTATGCATGCAATGGTATGATGGCATGATGCTATGATGAAGCACATCACAAGTATTCACATAGGCAAATAAAGCACACAAGTCACACAAGACACCCTTAGGTTTCAGGCCAGCATGAGTTTCAGGTATTACCCTCTTTTGGTTTTGTTGGTTAAAACCTGTCCTATCAAAAGTAACCGGGTTCTAGAGGATCTCAAATCATTGGCTACCCTCAATCGGTCATAACTCCAGCATCGCAATCTTTTCTCGCGGCCAGAACCATCTCGAGAGTTTAGCCTCAATGAGTGTAGCATACTGCTACTGTCCTAATAGCCAAGTTGGTCAATTTAGGGTTCTAAGGTTGGTTGGTGTTTAATGACCCCTTAGAAGACCTATATTCTCCCCGTTACAACACAAGGGATATAGGTACAGACTAAGATGCCACACCAACGTAGCCACTGTTTCACCCATGTCGGTCTACGCCGGACAGGTCCCTCACAGATTATGCTACCTAAAAAGGGTATTTCCCAGATCCGGGTTAGGATCTATAAAACTCCGATACAAAGCCCACAAATGTAAAAGCAAACAAGACAATCAATTGAAAACAAAGGTGATCTACACCCTAAGGTTACTCCACTTTAAAAGTTTTCCCCAGCAGAGTCGCCAGTTCTGTGATACGGTGGGAGAACTGACTTGAGGTTTGCGTTTGTATTCGCAAATGTTGCGGTTAGCAAGAGTCGCCACCGACTTTTTATTTTATCCTAAGGAAAGGTTAAAAAGCACAGCAAAAACCTTTTGAGATGTTTTCTTGGGTTCGGGGAGTAGATTATAGAAAGGGAAGGTATTAGCACCCTTTCTATCCATGGTTATCCATGGGCTCTTAGTTACTTGCTTAGATCACTTACCTTTTGTTTTCAATTGTTTTAAATGGTGCTTGAGTGTGTGGGTTTTGAAAATGTTTTTGAAAAGAGGCCAATGTGGTGGCAACCTTTGTAATGATCCATGTGGGGATGTATACAAAGATGTATGTCTTTTGAAAGAGTTTTCATTTGTTTTTGAAAGTTGTTTTGAAAGTGTAGTGATGTGTGATTTTGAAATTAGGCAAGTGTTTTGTTTTGCAAGTTAATTCAAGTAACTAAGAGGTCATCTACTCCTAAATTTCTCAAAAGATCATTGCTATACTTTTAACCCTTTTAACAAGTTTGCTCCACCATTGTATTTGGTGGGCAACCTTGTGTTAGGATGTGAAAGGGACAGGCGCGGGTCATCGTTTAGACCATAATTGCAACGGCGTTGAATGTCCTTGGGCAATTTCTCTAAGGGACTTGGTCATTTGTTTTTTGTTGGTTTTGAAAAGTTTTATCGAGGGACTATGACCATTTAAATTGTTTGCTTTGCCCAAAGATGTTCAACATACAATCATGGCCCATTTATTTGAAGGCAACAAGTGGAATACCCTAGGGGGTGCAAGTGTGATTTGTGTGTCCATTTTCATGCTTGTTTATCTTGTATTAGGTCAAACTATTTTTTAATCGTTTTTTCGCATACAAACCCTAATTCTAACATGTTATCATTAGAAAGCAATAAAGTGCGAAATTAAAATTACTAAGCTATTACAAAACCAAATATGGGAAGGGGGGTACAAATGTTCAAATGGGGATATTGACAAGAATTTAAATCTAAATTATTACATCAATTGGATATTTGCAATTTAAATAATGTATAATTAAATGTAAATTAAATAAATATGTGAAATACAAAAAAGAAAGTTTTTATGTGTATGAGAAAATATTATTTATGTAAAAGGAAAAAGAAAAATAAAAAATGTATTATTTTTTGAGTATTTTAAATTTAGGGCAAAAACCCTAATTTTAAAGGAAATGCATTATTACCTAATTTAATACAACTATTTATTTACTATTTGTAAAAATAAAATAAAATGAAGTATATCATGAAAAAGTATTTTTGTATCAAATATTAATAAAAATTAAAAAAAAAATCAAGTATGTTTATATTTTTGTCTTAAATGTATTAATAAACATATATATATATATTAAACCCTAAATAGGTATTATACACAAAATAAATATTTATTTAATATTTTAATAAAATAAATAAAAGAGTATATTTTTTTTATGTGAAATATTTTCAGAAAGTAAATAAAGATAAAAATGTATTTACACCATTTTTCTATTTTATTTTAATAATGGTATATATATATATTTATGTACAAACAAAGAAAATAAACAAATAAATATGCAATAAATGCAAAAAATGATGGAAAAAATATTTTTAATTTTTTAATACCATGAGAAAAAATAAACAAAGTCAGCCAAAAAAGAAAAAGTCAAAAATGTTAAAAAATGAGCAAATGGGCTCAGGGGGGTGTAAACATGAAAATGGGGTGTGAAAAGAAAATAAATCCAGGCCCAGCCCAGACCACTTCTTCTTCAACCTCTGTACAACCTTCTTCAACCAAAAACACGCGTTTTTTATCTCTGGATTCCTGGACTTTCAAGCAAAACTCATAACATGAAAAGTGTAGAGCATTAAGAGACGGTTTCAACCATATAAAGAACATGACCTATCTCTCTAAGATGAGGGAGAATTTCTCTCCCCCTCTTTTCTGACCTAACTTTTCTACCATTTTCAGAGCTCAAATTCTCTCTACTCAGACAAAAGAAATGAAAAGTAAAGCTATGTACATGTTCAGGGCTATGAGTAGGACCTTGTTTCTTCACAAACTTAAGACTAAAGATGCATAATAAGAGAGATACGAATTCAAACTTTTACCTGTGCAGTTGAACTTCTATGTGGAGAATGAGAGACTTTCAGTGCAATGTAATGATTGGAAAAGCTTCCTTGAGGTCCAGGGATGCTTTTTCAATGCTTACTTTATCTTGAAACTTCTTGTACCAAGCTATAGAACTTCACCTGCAAGTCAAAAATGTAAAAATGGTGGAAGCTGTTAGAGGGATTACAGGTCAGGTTTTAGGTCATGGTTAGCTTGCACATATGCTAGGGAATGTGTATGGATTGATTTTGGTAAGAATGCTCGAGGGAAATGGGAGTTGGCACTCAAACTGCAGAGGCAACTCTGTTTTTGCAGTTTGAGGATGATTCTGAGATGGAGGGTGTTTTGGAGGTGCAAGGGTCGTGTCTTGGCTTGGTTAGGTTCTATGGGAGATGTTTGATAACTTTGTTCTTGTGTTTTTTAGCTGAAGAGAGAGTTAGCATAAGTTATGGATGTTTCTTCACACTTAAGCTACAAAAGCAAGTTGGTTGTTTTAGGTTAGTATAGGACCCCCTAATGTGCTGCATAAACATCTCTTGATCAGTGTGTTATGCACATAATCTTGTGCAAAGCAGATCTTTTATGTACTTGTTTGATTTACCAATTGACATAAAGCAAACTTTTGTAAAAATGGAAAGTTCACTTTATCCAAAAATGGATCAATCTTGTGTATAATGCTTGAATTCATGGAACAATACTTAGACACAATGAACAAGCATTAAATTAAGGAGTGTAATGTGGTTTAAGGACCTGCAAAGTAGCACAAACTATGCTGAGTTCAAATTTGCCAAGTTTATGAACATGTCTTGATGAAGAACAAAAGTGAATTTTTGCCAACTTGTGAAATTCGAATCTCTCAAGTTATGAGGTTGTTTGATGAGTTCTTGGACATTTTGGAAAGCTTGGAATGTGTACTACAATCCATCTTTGAAATGCAAATCAAAATTCCAAGTGGAAGGGTATGAAAAGTGGCCTTGAAGTAGGGTAGAAAACCTTGTCAAAATAGGTCAAATTTCACTAAGTTAAAAGATGGTTTAGTGCCCTTATTCAAAAAATTATAACTTGAGATACAAGCTTCAAATGAGAAAACTTTGTGAATCAAAGTTGTAGATTATGTAACAAGCTACAACTTTCATGTTTTGACTTTTGTTTGAATCCCAATGGATCATGGTGAAAAGATGGGGCAAAGTTGGGAAAAAATTAGGTTTTTTCATAACTTAGAAAAATTCTAAGTTATGAAAAATTCCATTTTCAAACCCTAATTTGCATTTTGAGATTTCTTGGTGAACAAGTTTCATGATTTGGCATGTTTTGATGAAAAATGAATCTTGACTCTTGATTTTGACCAAAAAGTCAAAGTTTGACTTTTCAGTATACAGTCAAAATTGATCAATTGACTGGGAAATTCAATTGTCAATCTTGTGTACTTGGGATCTTTTGAGCTTGATGAACATGTCAAGATAATTCCATGGGGTCCTTGAGTCCATATGTGAGCTTGGTTTGCCATTGGCTAGGTCAAACAGTCAAAAATTGCCTTTGTGCAGTCAAAACCCTAAAAATGACCATTTTGCCCTTTTGATGATCTGATCAAATTTCTTGGGGAATTGTGATCCAAACTTGATCAAATGGTTCATATGAGTTCATAATGTTGATGTGGATCAAATTTCATGAGGTTTGACTGTCAATTGGCCACAGTTGACTTTTTCCCCAATGCAGCTGATTTCTAGGTCAACTGTCCAATTGACTGGGCAAAACTTGGAATCAAGACTTGAAACTTGGTATAGGTAAACTTGGGAGTCCAACATGAAGCATGAAAGTCATCTTAGGCATTTTAGGTCAAAACATCCTCAGGCAAACACAAACCCTAATTTGAGTCCACAGTGCAAAGGGGAAGTCTTGAGCAGAGGGAACCCTAACTGAATCTTAATCTTCAAAGGTCTTGTGATGAGAAAATGTTGAGGAAATGGGAGGGCAAATTTTGGGGTACAACACATACCTTCCCGTCTTCATCTACTACTTGAACCGGGTCGAACACGTTATCCATGACCGCCTCAGATGAAGGTTACACGACGTACCATCTATCCTTGATGTCACGAACAAAATCCATCTACATCCTAAACATTCTATTCGGTTGTTTCAAGGAAACCTAGCTATGTTTCCCACACCTAGATTATCGTTGGAGGTGGAAAACCCTGGAGAACAAAGGAACGGTCGCCCTGATCCTCGGGAACCAACAAGTGATTTCGCAATCCCGGATGAAGAAGACCGCATTAGGATGTAATTGAGAGGGTGCCATGCTAAAAGGGTTAAACACACCCATCTGGAAATTATTAAAGGGAAGACAAAGTTCCAAGTCTTTGAAGACGACCTCATACAAAGGGAAGCGGTCCTCCTCAAACTCCTTGCATATCTTGGCCGTGGGAGTCGGTCGCAGGATCGTGAAGTTCCGACGAAAAACTTTCATATCTCCACCATGCTCGACAAGGGTATATGCTTCCCTTCTACTATAAATATAGACCGAAGCTATCCCTCTAGGTTCTGGCCCGACCCATGACAGCACAGGGTCATCGACCGTGTCGACCAAATGAATCCCTTCCTCGGTTGTGCTTGTCTCTTTGACATCTATGTGCTCGGAAGATTCGGGAGTATCTGCCATTTCACCTGTAAAGCAAAGGAAACCAGTGAATTTTACAACAAAATCACATCCACCCTTCCACCACAGCACAGGTGAAAGGGGATAGCTTCCCAGACTAGGTCGACGATCACTCGTGCAGTGGGGAACATATATGACCCACGATTAACCATGGAATTTGCAAATCTCGTAAGACCACTCAGCGATGATAAAAACAAAGCGCATATTTCATGGGTAACACGGGCACGAGATAAATATCGCGAGAATCTCCATGAATGCTGCGAGGAACATAAGAATTTGTCGGATAAATTCATGAATTCACCGGGGAGTATATAAATTCCCCGCCTAGAACTCACGAGTTTCGTGGGGAACAGATGAATGTCACGGGTATTTTAATGAATTTCACGGAGAATAAATGAATATCACGAGCACCTCGCAAATGTTATGCATGAATGTATGAATGCCCCGAGCAAAAAACCTCCCAGTAACGGAATTTTATAAAGAATTATCAATAAAGCCAATCGTAAACAACATTCAATGCGGAAAACACTTACTTGACCATGAGTAAATGGAGAATCAGTGGTGGGTCTTACGATGATGTTGATGATGGAAAGATAGAGAAGCGGTACAGACGACAGAGAAAATGAGAAAGAGAAAGTTGAAATGTGGGAAATGGGTCCCAAGCCACTATGTATAGGGTTGACGTGGAATACGAAGCGTCGCGTCGGGCAGACCATCAACCTCCCTTCTCCTCGCCACCTACGCACTCAGGTAATAATGACCCCTACTCCCTAGGCCATCATTACTATCCCAAAGGTCACACCACGTTCCCACACCTTGCGTGGTTTCCTCTCCCCGCGAGTTGAGGAATAATTGAAACGTTCCCCAACAAGCCAATTCCAACCTCTTCTCGAATAAATGTGCATCCTAACGAC
Source organism: Vicia faba (assembly GCA_948472305.1). NCBI lineage: Eukaryota > Viridiplantae > Streptophyta > Magnoliopsida > Fabales > Fabaceae > Vicia > Vicia faba. Next base: position 786,404,846 of record OX451735.1, on the reverse strand, counting down.
CCTCTCCATCGAGGCAATTAAAGGATCCCCAACAAAGTTATGCTCGCCATAAGGAGAAGTTGGACTTAAGTCATAACTCCTTCATCAAGAGCAACGACCTGGTGGCTCCTGTTTTGGACTGGGCCTGCAATTGGCCTAACTTCAAACAAGGCTCAACCCAACTATGTTGCTCGAGGAGACCTGTTGACCGAGCCTGCCCTCAACTATGTCGGGCAACAACCTCACCCTTCAGGAAAACACAGCTTCACAGTACACGGATAAGTCCAGGAATCGTGAGGAGGCTCATCGCCGGTCAGGAGGACCTCGCGAGCATCCTCCACTCTTCACATCGACCAAGACAAGCCCTCTTGGACGACTTCACCGCTGGCGGGGAGGGCCCATGACGACATAAGGACATCGCGAGCATCCTCCTTGTAGGGTTGACTCACCACACCCCCAAATATCATGGAGTCCTCTTGGTTCCGAAAAGACCACATCCATATATTCCTGACTATTTGAAGGTATCCATCCAGGTTAGGAACCACGTGCTGGCCTCACTACGCACGTAGAACCTGACAGTCTCCATTTTGGGCCTGCTTGGCCAGCCCAACGATGTGGGCCTCGACCCAATGCTGGGAGCTATAAATACCCTCCCTCTTGAGAGAGTCAAGTATTCAGCCTTTCATACTCACTCTCATACTTGTTCGCACTGTTCTGAACCTTACTTTGGCATTAGAATTTCTTGCAGGTACCCCCTAACTCACTTCTAGTTATTATTCAACTCACAGCTCGTAGGCCTTGACGATCCACTCTGGTCAGGTACGATCAATATATATATATATATATATATATATATATATATATATATATATATATATATATATATATATATATATATATATATATATATATATATATATATATATATATATATATATATATATATATATAAAATGAGAGGATTAATTATTGGCCATTTGATTAAAATGGATGGCTAAGATTAGATTGTCACTTAAATATGTCACGTGCCACTCTTTCCTTTTCTTTCCTTTTTTTTTTGTTGAAAAGTGTTTCATTTTCTAGTTATAAAGTGACTCAGATGTCTCTTTCATTTCCAATTTAATTTTCTAATGTCTCTTCATTATCATCCAAATTACAACTTTTCATCTCTCAATTTCAACTCATAACTTACTGACAAAAATTTACGTTTCCCTTTTCTTCATTCAACCATATAGCATTTTGTAAAGGGTATTTCAAATTCTATGATAGAATGTCATGCAAAACATGTTGGAAATCCACCAAAGTCTATAATGAATTTCTACTATAATGACAATTTAATTATGAGACAAACAAAGAAAGAAGACAAGACAAATAATTTCTGCAGAGTTTCTCTCTGCTCACAAACTGTGAAAACTTTTTTATTCACTTGCAACTGCAAATTCTGTGAATACAACTTGCTTAACTTGCTTACGAAAAATAGGGGTTACTCCCTCTACTTATAACTGAGCTTACACCCGAAGCCCAAAGCCCAAAATATCTATTTTGTTACTAAATCAAATCTAATCTATTCTAGACTTAAATCAAATCTATCTAAAACAAATCAAATCTTTTTGACACATAGTTTCGACACACTGAATTACAATTTAACACACCACCTAATTCATTGTGTATAAACTATCTATGTTCATCATGGCTCTTAGTCTTCTAAATACTTCGACTTGTACTCCCTTTGTCATAATGTCTACAATCTGATTCTCAGTTCTGCAGTATTCCAAATTCATCTTCCCATCTGCCACCTGCTCTCGAAGATAATGAAACCTCATTTCGATGTGCTTACTTTGACCATGTGCTATTGGGTTCTTCTCCAGATTGATAGCTGACAAGCTGTCGATCTTCATGGTAATTGCTCCATGATCTTTTCTTGTTATCTCTTCGACCAAGTTCACCATTCAAGTTGCTTGACATGCACAAAGAGAAGCAGCGGTGTATTCTGCTTCGCATGATGATAATGCCACTACTAGTTCGTTTCTTGAATTCCAAGCAACTGGTGCTCCATCCTGCTGTTGACTTTCGATCTTCAACATCATTACACCAACTCGAATCAGTGTATGCCGCTAACTTGCATTCTTTTCCTTTATCAGCTGCAGGAAACAAAATGCCATAATCGAAAGTTCCTTTGAGATACTTTAGTATCCTCTTCACTGCTGCTAGATGTGATACCTTTGACTTCTGCATGAATCTACTTACCATACCTACACTATATGCTAAGTCAGGCCTTGTATGACAAAGGTATCTCAATGATCCAATAAGTCTTCTGTATTGGGTTGGATCAACATCATCTTCATCTGCATCTTTCGATAGTTGCTGTCTTGGTTCTACAGGTATCGAAGTTGAGTTTCATTCTTCCATCCTAAACCTCTTGAGAATTTCTCCTGCATATCTTCTTTAATGCATCATCAAACCTCTACTGCTCTTATAGAAGTCAATGCCAAGGAAATATGAAATCTCAGCCAAATCAGACATTTCGAATTCCTTGCTGAGATCACCTTTGAAGTCTCCGATCTCACTCTTGCAGCTACCTATTATCAACAAATCATCTACATAGAGACATAGTATAAGCAATTCACTTTTGCTTCTTCTTACATATACTCCATGTTCAGTTGTACATTTTACAAATTCCTTCTCCCTTAGGAAACTATCAATTTTCTTATTCCAAGCCCTTGGAGCTTGTTTCAATCCATATAGGGATTTATGTAGCCTGTACACCTTTCTTTCTTCGTCATGTTTCACAAACCCAACTGGTTGTTTAACATAGACTTCTTCATCTAAGGGTCCATTTAGGAATGCACACTAAACGTCCATCTGACATATGTGCGAAATGTTTATTTCTTCTAGACCAATAACCAACCTGATTGTTTTGATCCTAGAAACAGGTGCAAAAACTTCATCGAAGTCTATTCCTTCTTGTGATCGGTGGGAATGAGAACTGACCATTTTGGAATGCTGGTTCGCGTTTGCGTTTGTTTTTGCAAAATGTCGCGGTAAGCAAGAGTCGCCACCGTCTTTTATTTTATCCAACAAGGAAAGGACAAAAGCACAGAAAAATTCCTTTTCGAGATTGTTTCTCGGGTTCGGGAGGTAGATTTTAGAAAGGGAAGGTGTTAGCACCCTTTCTATCCGTGGTTATCCACGGGCTCTTAGGTACTTGCTCATAGTGTTTTCAAAAGTTTGCTTTTCTTTGTGATTGTGGGTTTTGAAAAGAGTTTGTTGTTTTGAAGAGAGTGTAAGTGCGAAAAGTTTTGTTTTGTTTTAAAAGAGAGCAAGTACTTAAGAACATCTACCTACTCAAAAAGGAATTAAACTGGGCTAATGTCCTTTAGACAGTGCTATCCCACTATTGAGGAGTAGGTAGCACCTTCGTTGGAGTTTTCGGGTCAATTCGATTTTAGGGACGTGTGGTCACTAAAGCAAAGTTAGGACGCTTTAGTGGTAATCCTAATTTCTTAGATCATTTTTATAGAGGCAACCATTTCGAGGCAACTTATGATCTTGGGACAAAAGGACGACCTCTAAAACATCCTATACTTAATGACCACGTTCGAGGCAACCAAGTGAGGTGTACCCTAAGAGTGGCATGTGCAAGTGTGTCAATTTTCAGTTTATATTATCTTTACAGGTCATGGTGAGCTACTGTTGATTTTAAGTTAAGAGTTAATCTTGTCATGCAATCCTAGTTAGCATACATCTAAGCAGTTAATATATGTACAGGAATTTAAAGTGCGAGAATTGTAAATCCTACTCTATTACAAGGCTTCGGGGAGGGGGATTATTTACATGTCCAAAAATTGGGGGGAATAAAAAGCAGTAAAGTGTAAAAGTCTTAGCTAAGCTATTACAAACCAGTAGACAATTATAATAAAATAAATGCGTGCGAATCTGAAAATAAACTCTAAAAAAGCCTAAGAATAAAATCTTTTTGTTGTTTTGTTTTATTTTGGGAAAATGATCTAAATCTATTTAATTTTAGTTTTGGGAAAATGTTAAGATAATTAAGAGATTAATTAACAAAGTTAATTTTAATAGAAAAAACTAGCCTAATGTTTTTTTGTGGTTTTTTGATTTTAATGTTAGTTAAAAAAAGATAAAAAAGATGTCAATGAAAACAAAAAATAAAATACAAGGGGGAATCCTTCGATCCAGGGAAAAAAGGGAGTTTCGACCCAAGGAGGGAATGGTTCTTTCGATTGGACCAGGAAGTGGGTGTGAACAGCCTTCGATCCAGGAAAAGGGGGTTTCCCTTCGATCCTGGGAAAAATGCCTTCTTCGATCCAGGAGGACTATGAGAAGCTTCGATCCAGAGAAGGTGTCTCCTTCGATCTGGGATACTATCCCTGCAAAAGTATGTTAGCAAAATAAAACTCAGGGCCTGGGTATTGAACCCCAGGCCCTTCGATCCTGCGCTTGCTGGGTCTTTTCTGGCTATGTCTGCAGCAAGTGTGGGCAAACGAATAACATGACCTGTGCGCCAAACCCAGGCCTTTCGATCCTGTGTAGGATGGCAAATCAAAGGTAACAACAAGTAATAATGTGTTATGCAAATGTAAAGTTGGACAATTTACCCTTTCTTACCTGCAGATTGAGTCTTCGATTTGGGCACTGGCTGGATGGGAGCACTTTCAATCTAGGATTTCTGGGCGTGGATGCTTTTGTTGAAGGGTTGCTTTGGCCTGGATCACTTCTTAAAGTGTTGACAACTTTTGGCAGCGTAACTCCAATGTTTTTTGTTCTCCTGTTGTGTGTTTTTTCGTGTGTAATTTTCGTGTCCTGTAATGTGCCACTGGCCCTTGTATTTATAGGAGTGGGGGGTCTAGTAACGGCAGGAGACAACCATTTAAACATGCCATTAAAGCCAGGAGACAAGAATCAGACATATTAAATTATTTCCTTTTTTGAAATATTCATGTCTCTTTGGAATCTGGAATGAACCTGGACATGTTTTGATTTTCGAATGCCTTCAGGCCATGCTCTTCGATTGGCCTTGATTTGCCTCCTTCGAATGGACTTCCCATGTATCTTTCTAATGGGCCTTCTGTATGCTTCTTCGAATGGTCTTGAGTTGAACAGAAACACTCTGGTCGAATCAGCTCTTTAGGAACAGAAAAGGCAAGAATCTGGCCTTTAACTCAGGAATTAAATCCATAATCAGCATTTAATTATTTCCATATTTGTAAGGGAAACATGCCATTTTCTCATGTTCAGTGTACCTGGACATGTTTTCTGAGTGCCCTTTGATGGCTTCTTCCAAATGGCCTGGGAGGTGTTCTTCGAATGGCCCTTGTCCAAATATCAATCGAAGGATCCCAATCGAAAGGCTTTGTTAACAGGCCAATCGAAAGGTGTTGTTCATGCCAATCGAAGGACATGGTTAATCATGCCTGTCGAAGCTGCCTTGACATAATTCCAATCGAAGTGCTTGTCCATAATGCCAATCGAAGTGCTTGCAGAATGCCAATCGAAAGGTCTTTCAGAGTGCCAATCGAAAGGTCTTTCAGAATGCCAATCGAAGTGCTTGTCCATAATGCCAACTGAAATGCTCCTTCAGAATGCCAATCAAAAGGTCTTTTAGAATGCCAATCGAAATGTACCTAAAGCACCACTAAAAAATTTTCTTTTTCCTTAGGCAAGAGTTTGTCCTCAACCATGCAGGGGGAAGACTTTGGAAAACATGAGAGGGAAAATTTTGGGGTACAACAGTTTCCCCTGTTCAATTTTCTTAAACTTGAGGATGTAGATTGGCTTGCGTGCCTTTCGTGATCCGGAGGTGGAAGATAATTGAACACTAGAGTGCCCAGAAATTTGCACTCGCATGGTGCAGTATCAACATTGTGACTTCGGGAATGGGCTTACAGATGCCATTTGGAGATTGTTGGTAGGAGGATGGGCTTATAGATGCCATTTGGGAGATTGTTGGTAGCTGTCTTGAGAGAAATATAATTTTAGGAGCTTCAGTTGTCCGTTACTCTACTGGGGAATTAACTCTGGAGGTGAACTGCGTATCTGGGCTGAGAAGGAACCTGGGTAGGGTTACTTCGTGATGAGTCCATGTAAAACTTCATCTAGAAATGAGGAACCTGTGTAGGGTTGCCTGATGATGAGTCCATGTAAAACTGCATCTTAGAAAGGAGGAACCTGTGTAGGGTTTCCTGATGACGAGTCCATGTAAAACTACATCTTGGAAAGAGAGGGAACCGGTGTAGGGTTGCCTGATGACGAGTCCGTGTAAAACTTTATCTTTGGAAAGAGAGGGAACCGGTGTAGGGTTGCCTGATGACGAGTCTGTGTAAAACTTTATCTTTGGAAATAGAGGGAACCAGTGTAGGGTTGCCTGATGACGAGTCCGTGTAAAAATTTATCTTTGGAAAGAGAGGGAACCGGTGTAGGGTTGCCTGATGACGAGTCCGTGTGAAACTGCATCTTGGAAAGAGAGAATTTGTGTAGGGTTTCTTGATGATGATTCCGTGTAAAACTTCATCTGGAAAGGAGGAACGTGTGTAGGGTTTCCTGATGACGAGTCCGTGTAAAACTTCATCTAGAAAGGAGGAACATGTGTAGGGTTTCCTGATGATGAGTCCGTGTAAAACTACATCTGGAATTAAGAAGGAACCGGTGTAGGGTTGCCTGATGATTAGTCCGTGTAAAACTGCACCTTGGAAAGAGAGGGAACCGGTGTAGGGTTGCCTGATGATGAGTCCGTGTAAAACTGCATCTGAAATTTCCTGAGAAGGAATCTGTGTAGGGTGGCCTGATGACGAGTCCATGTAAAACTGCATCTTGGAAAGAGAGGGAACTGGTGTAGGGTTGCCTGATGATAAGTCTGTGTAAAACTTTATCTTTGGAAAGAGAGAACCTGTGTAGGGTTTCTTGATGATGAGTCTGTGTAAAACTGCATCTTGGAAAGAGGGAACCTGTGTAGGGCTTCTTGATGATGAGTCCGTGTAAAACTTCATCTTGGAAAGAGGGAACCTGTGTAGGGCTTCTTGATGATGAGTCCGTGTAAAACTACATCTTGAATTGAGAAGGAACCGATGTAGGGTTGCTTCATGATGAGTTTGTGTGAAACTTCTGGAGGAACCTGTGGTAAGGTTACTTTGTGATAAGTTCGTGTAAAACTTCAGGAGGAACCTGGGTAAGGTTACTTTGGGATAAGTTCGTGTAAAACTTCATTCAGAAATATATGATAAAGGACCCGTGTAGGATTTTTCAGGATAGACCCGTGTGAAGTTGCATTTAGGAGAAACCCGTGTAAGATTTCTTCATGACGAACCCGTGTAGAGCTGAATTTGATCGTGCAGATAATTACTCCGTTTAGTTTCCGGAGTTGATCTTGAACTTGCTGGAAGTTGTTGATGATAACCATCTTTCCTGAAAAGGTACATGATTAATCGTATATGATGCATGACATGCATTCTATGATGACGTTCTCAAAATAAATGAGATTATGCTGTATGCAATATGTATGCGCATGTCATGATGTATGAACATGAAATGCTATTGTGATACGTCCGAGTTTGGGAAAATAAATCCCTGACTGTTGTTGGAGAATAAAGAGTTTCACTCGCTGAAGATAACGACCGAAGATGATTGGAAGAATAATCCTGCAGGAGAGAATAACTCCGCTGGGGAATGGACTGATGAGGAAATGACTCTGTGGGAAGTATATACTCTACTAGAAGATCTGCTGATTTGGAGAAATAAAACTCAGCTGGGGATGAATTACTGTTGCTGGTGACAGTGAACCCTGTTGGGGATTGAATTTCTGTCTATGAAAGGAATGAACTCCGCTGGGGATAGAAAGAACTTCGTTGGGGATGATCTTTCAGTTGCAATTTGCTGAGGATAACCCAGTTAGACTCTTGTGAGGATAACCTCTGAATTTGGCTGAGGAGACTTATTTGTGCTTCGCAGGGGACAAGCTTCCAGAGTCTACCGGGGAAGAGGAGTTGTGGTCCTTTGATTCATAGTAGTCGGAGAGGCAAACTCAAGCTGGGGAATCCTGGTGTCGTTGGGGAAATAAACCCTGTCGTCAGTCCGCTAGAGAGGTGACATCTTCGTTGGGGGAAGTCCTCAAGGATTCTTGAGGTTGATTCAGCTGGGAAAAGGCTTTCAGTGATTAAACCCTTGCTGGGAGTCATCCTATGAGAAGGATTTTTGGTGTCATTGCCCCTAGTAGCAAGTGTTTGTGGCACTTCCCGGAAATGTTTAATTGTACGTAACCCTTCACTGAGATTGATGATCAATGCCCCAAGTGACGGATATGGAGACTTGCCCCTGGTTACTCTGCACTTCTTCAGAGATTTCTTGAAATCTTGACTATACTGCCCCAGGTGTGCTGGATAGTGACATGTCAAGTCCCCTTGTTGATAGGAGATTTGTCAATGGAAGTGTCATCCTTTTTGAAGTGATTTTGTTCGCTGAGAGGGCTTTCGTTCACCGGATATTCGTTGTGTGAATTTCTCCGCTGTCAAACAAATAGCCAAATGCAAACAGTGATATTCAAATAATGCAAAGTTTATGCTTGTCTTTGAAGTTTTGAAAAATGCGTTTTTTAGCAGAAAACTTTTTATAAGACAAACTCAACACAAGATTTAGGGCAAAGCCTTACAGGAGTCAGGATACCTTTTGCAATAGTATGCTTTCGAACTAACCCATGCTTCAGTTAGGACTTTTGAAGGGTTGTAACGTGGCTTGGTTCATGGTTTAAGAAACAAAGGATAAAGGCTCAAAGTATATTTGTACCCACCCGCTCTTCGTGATGTTCTTCAATCCTAAACTCAGTTAATTGTGCATTTGAACTCCAAATGAGTCTGGAACGACGTTTTTGGTGATGGTTCACACAAGTTGGATTTTTGAAGGCAGTCATCATTTTTTGCAACATTTTTCATGTTGTTGAGGATTTGTAGCGACCTCGTTCTTTTGATTTGTTATCCCTAACTTTTTCCTGACTGTTCCTGTTTTCGAGATTACAGTCAGTGGGATGCCCTAACTTCCTTAAGCCTCCTTTATAGGTTTTGGCTCAGTGGGCTTTTCTCTTTTGAGAGATTGACGGCCTATGAGATAAGGAACCACCACTGTCTTTTGATTCCAGAGGAATGCTTTTGATGTCGTTCGTTGTATTATGAACTGAGAGTTTTGCGACTTCAATGTGCATCTTTTTGAATTAACTGAGAGACTACCCTGCCCCAAGTTTAAATTAAAGGTTTCAATTTGTGTTTAAAACAGAAAACTCCTACTTCTTTGGCTCGAAGGGGTGGACTAGGGATTATCTTCCTTATAACTCCAGTGTTTAGGATTTGAAAGAAATGCCTGTACATCGTCAGCAAGGTCTATCCAAAAGCATATTGTATGAGATTATGGCATTGTTTCGTCATCCTCCCTCTAAAGGCTTGTAACTTTTAGCAAGAGTTGAATGTCATAAAGTGAGTAAAAAGCATAGTTTAAATGTAATGAAAATGATTAGATCAAATCAAGACAAACATATGCAATGCATTAATGAAACAAAGTTTGGCATTAATAGATAATTGTTTGAATAACAAAGAGATTACAACTTGAAAATTCAAATGAACAAAGGCATTCTCAATGATTTGGCGTAGGAGCAGTGATTATGCTAGAGTCTCCGGAGGACCAAACTCAATCTCCTTGGCATCAATCAAATTCTGAATCTTGTACTTCAATGCCCAACAATCGTTAGTATCATGCCCCGGGCTACCAGAATGATAAGCACGCCTTACATCTGGGTTGTAGTTAGGATAAGAAGTCTTAGGGTTCGGATGAGGGTTTATCACTGTAATCAGATTCATCTTCAACATCTGCTGCAATGCTTGTGAAAATGGCATGTTGATGTTGGTGAACTGTCTTTTAGGCTCATCTGGCTTTCGTTGATTTCCCTTTTGCTGATGTTAGTGTGACGCAGAACCAGAAGAGACCAGGACTGCCCCTACATGTTGGTGACGGTGACTTTTTTGACTGTTCACAGCATTGGACTCTTTCTTTCCATTGTAGGGCTTTTTCTGAGCATCAAAAGGTGTCTCTTCTTGAATCTTCCCACTTTGGATGCCAGCTTCGACCCTTTCGTCGGTCAGTATTAGCTTGGTGAATCCGGCTGAAGAGCTTCCGATCAAGTGTTTGAAATAGGGACCAGACAAAGTCCCAAGAAACATGTCCACCAACTCCCTATCAGACAGAGGGGGTTGGACTCTTCCAGCAAGATCTCTCCACTTCTGAGTGTAGTCCTTAAAGCCTTTGCCTGTACCCATAGACATACCCTAAAGCTGAGTACACGTGGGAGCAAGGTCGGTATTATACTGGTATTGCTTGTAAAAAGCAGCAGCAAGGTCCTCCCAATTGCGGATGTTAGCTCCTTCCAGTTGACAGAACCATTCAAGTTGAGTCCCCGACAGACTATCTTGAAAGAAATGAACCCAGAGATTTCTATCAGCAGTATAGGGTTAAATCTTCCTCACATATAACCGGAGGTGTAGCTTTAGACAGGAAGCTCCATCGTACTTGGAAAAGGCAGGTGCCTTGAATTTATGGGGAATCACCACCCCAGATGATAGACCCAGATCTCCGAAGTCCAGACTGGGCACCTTCTGTATCTCCATAGCGTTCAAACGGTCTTCTAGTTATTTGTACTTATCCTCAGCAGGAGGATATTGTTCTTCATCATAGTCCGTCTCGTTGTCGGAGGCTTCAGGGCTAGGAGCCCTCCTTTCTTGTGGACTGTCTTTCCCTTCAGATGGGGTGGTCAGATCAACTTCGTTCTGCAGCCCGTTTCCAAACCTGCGTCTAGTGTTGAACAGGATGGTCCTCTTTTTCTTCTTCTTCCTCTCTTTCAGAATCAGGGTCTTCAGGTTCTGCTGACCCTTAGTTATGCTCATAACCAACTCTTGAAATTGGGCATTCTGTGCCTGGAGGGCCTTGATAGCTTGCTCAGTGGAAGGTTCAGTAGACATGATGATTGCTGAAATAAACAACGAAGAAGATAAGAGACCTGTACTGGGAGACCTGTTATGCAATGATATGTATGATATATGTGTGCAATGTTTTCAAGGATCTCGCAGGGTAAACCAGAAACTGTTAGAATCTGAATCTGGTAGCTTGATTGAAGGAACTTTATGTTGCTGAGAGTCCTTCTTCAAGAGTCAAGCTCACCATATCGAGTGGGTCATAGCCCCTGACTCAAGTTATCATGCTTTGATCTCTAGATGACATTGGCTAGAGGAAAATAAATCCCCTTTTGCCCCTTGCTGGATATCTGATTTACCATAACCTGCATCACAGACCCTTGAGATCCTTGAAATGGTTAAGGAAATGTTAAGGCATGATGTTATGATGTGTATGCTTATGCGTTTAAGCACAAGTGTGAGGTGCTGTATGTAAGCCCTGCAATAAGTCCAAGTTATTGGATAAGGACTGTATTATCATCCTAATTTAGTGGCTAGACAGTTTGGTTTATCCAACCTCTGCCCCTTAATTTTTATAAACCCTCCGATGAGTTATGTCCCTGGTCCACTAGCTATAGTGAAGACGAATATGCTCAATGTCTCTAACATTTTGCTGTTGATATCCCCACTATGACTCTTGTCGCCTTTGAACCCCTCTTCTATACCACTAAGGAGTTTTATGATTGGTGGACTATGCAATTTATGCAAAGCAATAATATTCTCAAGTCTTTCAAGGCTTGACTGGACCATGCTTTTGAAGCTATGCAACAGAAGTTTAAGAAAGGTATGTGTTGTACCCCAAAATTTGCCCTCCCATATTTCTCAAAATATTTCAAGAAAAATTCACAAGTCCAACCCGGCGCGTCATATTCAGGTGTTCTTTCACCAAGATATCTCTGATAACGTATTCTCAAATTCAGGTTCGGCTCAAGAGTCAATTCTTTAAAGAAGGTATCCGAATGTGCGAGTTTTCTTGAAGAAATATGGTGAAAAAGTGTGCTGAAAGTGCAGTTTTTACGCGCTAAAAAATTCATAACTTGAAGATCGTGACTTGTTTTGAACCCGTTCCGGTGGCCAAAATTCCGTCTTGACATTATCTACGTTTTCATCTCTCACGGCTGGAAGCCAATTTCGATCAGAAGATCTTCAAAAATGTGGATTTATCAAGTATTTTCGTGCAGAAAATTTGTGACAGAAGTTTATTTGCGTCATGTTCAGAAAATCATAACTTGGTCGATTTTCATCGTATCGAGCTGGTTCCGGTGCCAAAATTTCACAAATTGAGTTGGCTACATTTTCACAGAAGGTATTGAGTTCAAACGGTATTCAAAAGGCCTTCGTTTTTTGCTCAGAGTGCGTGACACGCTGAAAATCCTGAATGCTGAATATTATTTCATCTGGGCCGAAACTTCGAAAATTCATAACTCGGTCAATTTTTATCGGATTGGACTCATATTTTTACACAAGGTTACTGACTCATAGATCTACAACTTTGCTTCAAAAGTCGAGACCAAATTATGCACCGATCAATACCAGTTTTTTATTGAAGAACGTGTCAGAGTCGACACTGAAGCCCAAAGTAAGTTTGTCTGAGCTGAAACTTCAAAAATTCATAACTAATTCACCGTTTATCCAATTGAGTCGATTTTCGGACAGGAGTTAGTTCTTGATGTCGGCTATATTTTTTTTTCACATTTCAACTTCAAAAAATGCACTTAAGTCCCTGCTATTTAGCCTAGAAAGTGACGAATTCAAGTGAATATTGGAGGCCCAATTGCACATTCAAAGCCCATTTTCTTTACCCTAATTTCCACTATATAATCACCTTCTTGTCACACAAACCAGAAGGAAGAGAGAGAAGGGAAAAAGAGAGAAAAAACCTTGCCACAACACTGTTGGAATATCAAACTCTTTCAAGAACCCTAAAACCTTGAAATCCTTATTACAAATCCCTCTCTCACTACAAACAAAGCCATCTCAGTTACAAACCAACACCTCACTACTTCTCCAGTAAGGATAAGGCTGGCTTGATCTCCATGATCCTAATTTTCCAGTAAGGCATAAAAGCATCCAGGTAACTAATTTTCCAGTAAGGGTAAGATTGATTTGATCTCCATGATCAAAAGGGTATAATCATTCATACATGCCATATTGTGCCTAAACATTAAATTTCTTCATATATTGGCTTTATTTGCATTTTATGATTTTATTTAATGTGTTTGTGAGATTCAACACTGCAGATTTAGACAGGATCCCATGCAGGTTCATTAAGGAACGTTGAGGCCAAAAGCCAAATGACTAAAAGCCAAAAGCCAAATGGCCAAAGTAGAACATTTTATGCATGACACCAATACATGGCGAGGCAGACATTAAGCCAGACATTAAGGAACGTTGAAGCCAGAACACAAATGGCTAAAAGCCAAAACGCAAATGGCCAAAAGCCAAAAGCCAAATGGCCAAAGTAGAACAACTTATGCATGATGAGGCCAGAACACAAATGGCCAAACCACTCCAATTCACCTCCAAAAAGAGGACAGAAACCCCCCAAGGTATTGTAATTTCTTTCTTTTCCTTATTTTATTTATTTCAATTATTTCTTTTTTTAATTAATTCCTTTAATTTAACTTATTTTCATAAAATATAAAAAATAGTAAAAAACAGAAAAGTCATAAAAATCAAAATATATTTATTTAATTAATGTTTTTTGTAAATAAATTTCACTAATAATTAATTATTTATTTTTATAAATCAAAATTGCATGTAAATAATTAGATTAATTTTAGGTTTAATTTTAACATGTTTTTCTTAATAAATAAAAAAATTAGAATTAGGGTTAATATTTTAATTTCATTTAATCTTTCTCATAAAAATACATAAAAAACATAAATACCAAAAACTCAAAAAAAAATAATAATTTCTTTTTTCTCTTTAATTTCATTAGTTTAACCATTTAATTTAATTTCATTAAAAAGGGTCCAACGCCCTCGTTTCCAATTTTCAATTCCAATTCGCGCGTTTTATTTTGTTTCTTTTAATTATTTATGTAATTCTCCCAAGGCTATGTAATATTTATCTTTCGCACTTTAATTCTTTATTTTTCTGTCAAATCGGGTCCTGGAAATTTTGGCGATGTGGACCCGCGCCTTTTGTAATAGTTAGAACTTTACGTTTCTCGCAATATTTTAACTGTTAAATAAATGCATGCAAGAATGAATGGCCTTAAATAAAAACAAGCGCATAGATCACCAATAACATGAGAAGACAAACATATCTGAAAAGACACACAAATCACACATCACCCCTAGGGTACGCCTCACTGTTGCCTTGCCTCGAAAGGTGATCGTCGAGTAGAGGATGTCTTAGTAAGTCCTCATGATCCGGGAACCTGGCATGAGGGTAGCTTCTAAGGTGTCTTCCCATTGCTCCGGTGATCACCATGTCCCGAACCTCGAATTGACCCGAACACCTCCAACGGTGGTGCTACCTACCTCTCAATGGTGGGATGGCACTACTTTAAAGGACATTTACATAGACGAATTCCTTAGGGTAGGTAGGTTCTCGTAGATACTTGCTCTAAATTTCAAAACAAATTCAAAAATACTTTTCACACCGACACCTTTTCAAAAAGCTTTCGAAAGCAATTTTTCAAACACTCTTGAGGACTGATACAAGAGTCGAACTGGAATTTTCAAAGAAACTTTTTAAAACCCACAGTTGAAAAGCAAACAAACCATTTTTGAAAACACAAATGAGAAAGTATCTAAGAGCCCATGGATAACCATGGATAGAAAGGGTGCTAACACCTTCCCTTTCTATAACCTACCTCCCGAACCGAGAGCAATCTCTTTAAGGAATTTTTCTGTGCTTTTGTCCTTTCCATTTGGAGAAAATAAAAGACGGTGGCGACTCTTGCTTCCGTGACATTTCGCGAACCAGCGTTAAACAGTCAGTTCCAGATCCACCGATCACAGTATGGCTTACTATTTTGACTGTCAGTCGCCTTCTCATTTGCATGCTCACTTCTTTATGTTTTGACTTTTAATGCTTTGTTCTTATGTTATTTCTTCCTTTAGCGGTCGAACATAAGAAACTTGCCAGGAAAGCTATCAGTGGTACGACTATTTCTCCTTCCGCTAATGAATTTCTTTAAACTTCTTCTCATGTAATTTCTCTACCTTATAGCTTATATGTTGATCACATTCCTCCTCTAAGACAATGATTATGTTAACTCACTTGTAGGCCCCTAAAGCTAACATTGTCGTTCCTCCCGAGCCATCTCATAAAAAATTGAAAATGTTCTACTAGTCAATTGAGACAAGATGTCGACGTGCCTTCGCCTGTTGTTTCCAAAAAATCCAAAAATTATAGGTCGACTCGCTCTGAGGTTGCCTCAAAGAAGATCTCTTATGTCGCCGCGCCTCTTACATTGGTGGCAAAAGAAAATGTCTTACAGCCTGCACCAAATCGACCAGAGAGTACTAACTTTAGACCTGAGGGAGACCATCAGGTACTACCTTTTCCCAAAGACTTTTATTTTAGGCATTTTCCCATTTTAATAACTTTTCTCTCGTTCGCCTTTACTATTTCAGCAACTGTAATACGGTGGCAGAACCGACTGTTATACTGGTTTTGCATTTGTATTCTCAAATGTTATGTAAGCAAGAGTCGCCACCGACTTTTCTTTTATCCAACAAAGAAAAGGGTGAAAAGAACAGAAAAAGACCTTTTAAGAGTTTTTGGAGTAAGGGGGTAGATTATCGAAATAGAAGGTATTAGCACCCTTTCCATCCGAAGTTTTCTACGGGCTCTCAGTTGCTAGCTCATTTTGAAATACATTGTGCTTTGTGTGTTTGAATTATTTTTTGAAAGAAAGCGCCTTAGTACGACGAACTTTGTAATGTTTCTCGAATTGGTAGAGAACGTATACAAAGTGTTTTGAAAAATGTTTTTTTTGGAAAGAGTTTGGTGTAAAAGTTTTTTTTGAGCATATCATCTAACAAACTATCTACTTTAATCGAAAGGTTGTTCTTTTCCTCTTTTCCTTTAGACAGTGCTATCCTACTATTAGTGAGTAGGTAGCCCTAGTCTTTGGATGTATAAGGGACATTCGAAGGGACGCTTATACAGACACAAAGGCAACTGGGCAAGAAACTTTAGTAACTACCCTAGGGTTTTAAGATCATACAGAGGCAACGTCGAGAGAGTCATCGAGGGACTTATGATCTTTAAACCAGAGGGTAGCCACTAAAATCTCTCACGTTTCGAGAGATGTGACTGTTTTTCCGAAAGCAACTAAAGTAGAGGTACCCTAGAGATGCGTATGTGAGAGTGTGTTGTATTCAGTTATTTTGTCTTTGCATTAGGTTTGCTAGCGTTTTATTTTAATCTCTTTCCATACAATCCTAGTTAACATGCATCTAAATAGTTAATAATTTGCAGAAATTAAAAAGTGCGGAAATATAAATCTAGCTATTACAAGGCTTCGGGGAGGGGGATTAATTACTTATCCAAAACTTTGGGGGGGGGGGGGGAATAAAGCAGTAAATATAAAGTGTTAGTTATGCTATTACATCCAGTTGGCAGTTACAATAGTATAAAAAATAGATTGCGAAAAATAATAACATGCGCGAACTGAAAGGACGTCTAAAAAATCTAAAGAGAAAATATTTTGTTTGTTTTTTGTTTTAATTTATAAAAATGGTTTAATTAAAATTAACTAACCTAAATTTAGATTTAAAGAAAGTTAATTTATTAATGAGAATGGAAATTTTAAAGAAAAGAAATAATTCTAAGTTTTTTTTTTGGTATTTTTAATTATGAAAAACAAATTAACTAATCTAAGTCTATTTAATTTTAAATTAAACAAAATCTTAAAGTAATTATTAATTAATTTACAAAATTAATTTAATAAAAAAAACCTAAAACTATATTTTTTATGATTTTTTCTAATTTTATATTGTTATTAAAAAGGTTTTGAAAAAGTTAATAAATATAAAGCAAATAAATAAATAAGCTAAAAAGAAAACAAAAAATGAAATGGGCCTGAATGTCAGTAGAAATATGTGGGGTATAAGATTTGAAATTCGCTGGGCCCAAGTTGCTGTCAGCCCAAAGGTGCTATTGGATTCAGTGAGGGAGATTGTTAAGGGTGTTTGATAGACTGCACGTTGAGAGCACTGAATCTAGATTGGATGGTGGTGATCTAATAGTATATGGTGCACACGCTTGGCTTGTGAACATTGGATCTGCAAGTAAAATTAGAGGGAAAAACAAAATGCAAGAGGCAGGGGTCGAACCTCCTGCCCTCACATGAAACACATTAAAATATTCATAATGATTGTTAATAACATAAATATGGATGCAATAGGTATTTACATGGCGTGAATATGCAATTTCGATTTCAAGAAACCTTACCAACCAGTAATGCGTGGATTCGGTGATCTAGGATGTTGCAAGCCTTGGGAATGGGTGGAATAAGTTCCTAGGAATATTAGGAATACGACTGAGCAGTTGGTATGGATGGATTATGGCTGAAAAACTCAGTTTTGAATTTCACAACTTTTATAATTTTTTTGTGAAATTTGTGGAAGCTCTCTAGCAATAAGTTTTGTGTCCTATGCTCATGCCTTGGTCTTGTATTTATAGAGGAAGAAGAGGGCTTGCAAAGATGGTAAGAATCCACCCATAATATTCCTCTTTCAAACCAAAATCAAACACATTAAAAAAGTTCCAAAAATGCAAATTCTTGCCCATTTTAAGGTGCAATGTACCTGGCCTTGTTTGCACAAAACTTTGGAGCCAAAAATAATTCAAACCATCAGCCCATATTGCTATAACAAATATTTACTATTTTATGCAATTTTATTTAGTTTTTATTTGATTTAATTCATATTTAAATGAATAAAAATTCAAATAAAAAAATGCATGGATAGATTTAGAGGTCCTTGGACACATCATGAACATATTTGAACTCCAAAAAGTTAGGCCCAATAAATTTAAATCACAAATTTGCTCAATTGAGATTTCATACATTTTCTTGAAAATTTCCCAACTTGTGCACTTCATAACTTGCTCAAATTTCATCTTTTAAATATGATCTTCGACTTTTTGGAAATACCAAGATGTCCTCTACACTTTCTCTTTTAATCATTTTTGAATTTGGAGACATTATCTTAGTGTAAGTTGTCTTGGAAAAAGTGTCTTTTGTTGACTTTTTGAAAATGACCTGTAATGTATGAGCTCATATCTTCCAAATGATACATTTTATGGACTTGAGAATAAAAACAAAGTTGTAGAGGATTGTATTCTCTTCACAATGAGCTTTTCTTGGGGCAAAATGGATGAAGCATGTGAATGTTGTCAAACTTTAGTTGATGTTTCCTAGGAAACCCTAATTTAGAAAATCTTGTCTTTTGATGATCTGAGGACTTTCCTTGAGGAATCATGATCAACCCTTGATCAAATGATGAATATCACTTAAAAATGTTGATGTTGACCAAAAATATTGAAGTTTGACTGTATATTGGCAAGAGTTGACTTTTGACCCAATATAGTTGATTTTCAAGCATTTCAGCCGTTGACTGAGCAAACTTGTAGTGCAAGGCATGAAACCTAGCATGGACAATCTAGAAGAAATATTAGGGACCATGGGAATCATTTGAGGCTTTTGGAGCTCAAACATCTTGGTGAAAAGTGAAACTCTAGTTGGAAGTCCATTGCTTAGTAGGAGAATTTGTCTGATCAATTCTTGGTCAACCTTGAGCAATTAGGGACCTCTAGGAGCATGTCTTGAGTGGAATGAGAGGGAAAATTTTGGGGTACAACATCTGCCCCTGTTCAATTTCTTAAACCTAAGGATTTAGATTGGCTTGTCTACCTTTCATAATCTGAAGGTGGAAGATGATTAAACACTAGAGTGCCTAGAAACTTGCACTCGCCTGTGCAAGAGGTAACACTGTTGGCTGACCATACTGGGAATGGGATTATAGATGCCATTTGGGTAGATTATGGAGATTCGTCGGTGATGGGCTTATATATTCCATCCAAAGTAACTGTTGATATGAGTATCAGAATGAACCCGCGTCTAGTTTTATCCGAATGAAATGCTGGAATGAGCCCGTGTCAAGTCGCGTCTAGAAATATATGAGAAGGAGTCTGGGTAGGGATGCTTTGGGATGAGTACGTGTGAAACTACGTTTGGAAATATATGAGAAAGAGCCTGGTTAGGGCTCCTTCGAGAAGAGTCCATGTCAAATTTCATTCGGAAATATATGAGAAGGAGCCTATGTAGGGCTGCTTCGAGATGAGTCAGTGTTAAACTTCATCTAGAAATATCTTAGTAGGAACTTGTGTAAGATTTCTTCAGGATAAGCCCGTGTTAGACTACATCTGGAAATGTGATAGTAGGAACTTGTGTAAGATTGCTTCAGGATGAGCCCGTGTGAAGCCGAATCAGGATGAGCCCGTGTGAAGCTTCATCTAGAAATATATTAGAAGAAACCCGTGTAAGATTACTTCAGGATGAGCTTGTGTTAAACTTCATCTGGAAATATATTAAAAGGAACCCGTGTAAGATTTCTTCAGGATGAGCCCGTGTGAAGCTACATATGGAAATATTTAGAAGGAACCCGTGTAAGATTGCTTCAGGATGAGCCCGTGTGAAGCTTTATCTGGAAATATATGAGAAGGAACCTGTGTAGGGCTGCTTCAGGGTGAGTCCGTATGAGACTTCATCTGGAGATATATGAGAAGGAACCTATGTAGGGATGCATCAGGATGAGTCTGTGTGAAACTGCATCTAGAGATATATGAGAAGGAGCTTGTGTAGGGATGCTTCAGGATGAGTCTGTATGAAACCGCATCTAGAAATTTATTAGAAGGAGCCTGGGTAGGGCTGCTTCGGGATAAGTCCGTATGGAAATGCATCTAGAGATATATGAGAAAGAGCCTGTGTAGGGCTACTTCAGGATGAGTCAGTGTGAAACTGCATCTGGAAATTTATCAGAAGGAGCCAGGGTAGGGCTGCTTCAGGATGAGCCCGTGTGAAGCTACGTCTGGAAATGTATTAGAAGGAACCCGTGTAAGATTATTTCAGAATGAGTCCGTGTGAAACTCCATCTGGAAATTCATGAGAAGGATCCTGGGTAAGGCCGCTTCAAGATGAGCCCGTCTGAAGCTACATCTGTAAATTAGAAGGAACCTGTGTAAGATTGCTTCGTGATGAGCCCGTGTGAAGCTGCATCTAGAAATTAGAAGGAACCCGTGTAAGATTGCTTTGTGATAAGCCAGTGTGAAGCTGCATCTGGAAATTAGAAGGAACCCGTGTAAGATTGCTTCATGATGAGCCCGTGTGAAACTTCATATAGAAATTAGAAGAAACCTGTGTAAGATTTCTTGAGATGGTCGTGTAGATAGTTGCTCTGTCTTGTTTCAAGAACTAATCTTGGACCTGTTGAAAATTGTTGATGATAATTATTTATTGATTGATCTTTCCTGAAAAGGTAAAGAGTTAATTGTATGCAATGTCGTGAGGTATGAAATGTATTGCGTAATGATGTTCTCAAAATAAATGAGATTGTGCAATATGCGTTTCGTATGCACATGCTATGATGTATGAACGTGAAATGTTATTGAAGTGTATCTTTGTCTGGGAAAATAAATCCCTGACTACTGTTGGGGAGTATTGGGAAGCTGAAACCCGGACTACTGTTGGAGATGAAGAAAGTGATTCTTCAATTTCTGCTGGGAATAATTTTGCTGGAGATTCCCTCTTTCTGTTTGAGGATACTCCGTTGGGGATCTTCGACTTATGCTTGAGGAGAGTCAGTCATTGGTCATTCTTTTTGTTGAAATAATTAATTTTTGTATACCATGACTAGGGATGAAGAGATGGACAATTCTTCTGATGTGCTATCTGACCAGGTTTCAGATATGGGTAGCAGTTTTCTGTTGATGATAACTTTGAATGAACCCTGTTGGAGATAGAGAATTCCGTTGGGGAATTTTATTTTGTATACTGTGTTAAGGAAATAAATTCTTATTATAAATTCATAGGCCGTGCTAAGGAAGTTTTCGCTGTTTACTTGGGAAATAATTAGACTTCCTCATTTGTCGGGGGACCTTTCGGGGAAGATGCTCCTGTTAAGCTATCCATCAAAGGTATGGAGATGAATTGTTGGAAGTTGCCCTAGACTTGCTGGGGAATATATCTCTATTGAGGGTGAGCTTGTGAAGATAGCTCTATAGAGATAGTTCCATCGAGATTGCTCTTTGGGGATTTATGAAGACTTGAACATACCTCAACTTCTAGAGCCCTTGGTGAATGCTGATCAGGGCGATAAGTCTTCTACTGATACACAAGGGACGAGATGATGGGACATAGTCATACGTTTTAATCCCTAAGTTTTGCCTGGACTATCCTTTTAGATTTTCAGTCCACCAGGATACCCTTTTTTCCCAAGCACCCTTTTCAGGTTTTTGACTTGCCGGGTGTACAATATCATTTATATATCCCTAATTTTGCTCGAACTTTTTTTTTGGGTTCACCGGGATGCCCTTATTTTTGCCTAAGTCAGTCAACCTAGCTGGTATTTTTTTCATGCATAGTATTTTCTGACTATGTCCGCGTTCACAGGGTGCAGAGAATTGTCACTATCCATAGTGTTGTGTTGCAGCACTGCCAGAAAATGTTTTCTTGATTGCACGTGGCCCTTTGCTGGAACTCATGTTCAATGCCCCAAGTGATTCAGATGGAGGTATGCCCCTGGCTATTTGGCGCTTTTGAGGGATTCTTTGAATCTTGACTCGACTTCCTCAGATCAGTTAGACACCATGTTATGCCCCTTGATTATGAAATGCCTGTTACTGGAAATGTCTTTCCATCTGAGGTGATTCTGTCCATTAAGAGGACTTCCTTTCATTGAATATTCATCGTGTGAATTTATTTGTTGTTGAACAATTAGTTATATGCAAACATTGGTATTAAAAATGAAAAGCTTATGTCTGTCTTGAAGTTTTTGAAAATTCATTTTTTAGTAAAACAAAATTTGTAAGAAATTATATCAACTCAGGATTTATAGCAAACCTTACAATAGTCAGGATACCTTTTTGTAACAATATAATTTCGAACTAACCCATGCTTCAGCTAGGACTTTTAGGGGTTGTAACATGGCCTGGTTCACAGTTT
Organism: Vicia faba; assembly: GCA_948472305.1. Taxonomy (NCBI): domain Eukaryota; kingdom Viridiplantae; phylum Streptophyta; class Magnoliopsida; order Fabales; family Fabaceae; genus Vicia; species Vicia faba. The sequence goes on along the minus strand of OX451735.1, from coordinate 786,382,679 downwards.
AAGAAACAAAAGATAAAGGCTCGATATTTATTTGTACCCAACCCGTTCTTCGTGATGTTCTTCAGTCCTATAGTCAGTTAACTGTGCTTTTAGATACCAATTAATTTATGGAATCTTGGCTCTGATATTCCGGTGATGGTTCGGATACTGAAAGTTTATTTGAGGAGGCAATCATTTTTGTAACCTTTTCTTTTTGTTGAGGATTTGTAGCGACCTCTTTTTTTTTATTATCCCTACTTTTTGCATGGACTGTTTCTTTTGTGATTACAGTCTGCGGGATGCCCAAGTTTTTTTCCTGAAGTCTCCTTCATAGGTTTTGACTTAGCGAGCTTTTCCTTTGAAAAATAATGACTGCCTTTTTTAACGATTATGTGGAACCACCGCCATTTTTTGTTTTGGAAGGATACCTCCGGCATTACTCATCGTGTACGAAGGGAAAGCTTGCGATTGGAATGCACCATTGAATTAATTGAGAAACTACCTTGCCCCAGGTTATGATTAAAGGTTTAAATTTGCGTGAAAAGGAAAACTCCTACTTCTTAGGCTCAAAGGGGTTGAGTAGGGATTATCTTCCTTATAACTATATTGTTTAGGATTTGAAACAATGCCTGTACATCGTCAGCAAGGTCTGTTCAAAAGCATACTGTATGCGATTATGGTATCGTTTTTGTAACACCCGGAAATTCATTAAATTATTTAAATGAATTACTGAGGATTTAATTGTTGGAATTTAGTCGAAGAAGGAATTATCGAAATAATTATAAGGAACATTATTGGATTAAATATATATTGTTAGAATTGGTAATATAATAATTAGTCAATTTAGTCAAGAGAAATTAATATTGGAAATAATGTTGATTTTAATAGAAAATTATTTTATTAGTTGGGTCAAGTTGGGTGTGTGAAATAGCAAGATTAGGAATATAATTAGCAGGCCCATTAAAGTTACTAGTAGACCTATTATTATTATATTAGGTTATGATATATCGTAGCTAGCAGCCAAAAACTAAAATAAAAACAATTATCACGTAGCAGTAGAAGAAACAAGGGTTTGGAGGCACCAAGTGGGAGGCAAGAAAATTTAGAGAACTTGTTGTCAAACAAGTTGCAGTTTCAACCGGAGAATTCGACCGGCCAGAAAACCAAAAGGTAAGGGTGGGGTTCAAATTTTATAACCGGGAATATGATGGTTAGTATGTGGGGATTTAAGGCGTGAATTTACTATTGTTTGTGTTTGTTTATGGCAATGGATGCTAGGAATTAATTAATGTTGATTATTGATGAAATTTCATGTTCATGTGTTACACGATGGTTAGTCTGTGAATCATTATACGTTGGTTCTGTGAATAGAATGAAACTAACAGGAAGTTGCATAAAATTATTCATAATAGGGCATGCCGATCGCATTGTTGTTGGATTCCGTTCGGCAAGGTGGGGATGGAGAGTGACGATCGACAAGGTATGTCGGTAGAGGTTGCCGGTCGACAACCTTGAGAGAGAGAAGAGTTCCGTTCGGCACTGGGAATTTGGTGGATGAAGGGTAACATTCGGCACGGTGTGTTTTTGTGGAAAGGGAGTGCCATTCGGCACTGGTTGTTGGGCAGACACTTATTTTCCTGCAGCTTAGCTATATATTATGAGTAGCCTACATATTTTAGCATAGAATTTATAAATACATATGAATTAAACTATTCTTATCATAAGCAACTTTAATAGAAGTAGTCTATATGTCAGTAATCTTAAGCTAGTGGTTATAATATAATTTTAAAAGCCTGTAGAAATAAGACAGGGTTGAAAATAATCAGTAAAGTTGTAGTAACTGTTTTTGGAGGATTAATTAAATGGCAGAAGAAAATATATTTCCATGTAGTGGATTTTAGACGTTAATATTAGGAGAATAATTAAATAATGAAGAACTAATACATAGAGATTTATGGGAGCGTTTTGGAAATGGCTATCATGTTTGTGTTTCCTTTGTGATGTACGTTGATGTTATGATATTGCGAATATTTTTGTGAAGTTGCATGAATGGTTATGACAAAGATTTACCTCTATTAATTGGTAATATTAGTGACATAGGTGTATGCCTCATGAAGTGGTTAGTGATATTGTTGTATGTGTTGTACATTCATACATTTGCATTTGTGAAGGCCTGTATTGGCGGAAATTGTGAAGGCCTGTATTGGCAGATTTGTGAAGTAGGCTTATGCCTTGTGCCTCTATTAATTGGAAATTAGTGAAGAGGGCTGAAGCCCTGTTGGTACCACATGCATATGCATAGTTGTGTCGCATTAAAATTGTATTTTGAATCGCTAATGATAATTGTGAATGTTTATTGATTATTGTGGGTTGTTGAGAAGCGGTGAAATTCATAATGTTCTTGTCTAATATATTAATTATCATAATCTTATTTATAATATTCGGTATCTCACCCCTTTATTTGTTTCGCCATTGCCTTTATACTGGGAACGTCCAGGTAACAAGGAGTAGAGACTTAGTAGCTTGTTGGTGTCGTCACTCTGATACGTAGCACTCGGGGGGGGGGGGGGGGGGGGGGGGATGAACGCTTATTTGATTTTATGATGTTTTCAGTTTAATCCAAGTTGTTATTTTAAGAAGTTGTTTTCTTTGAATTAAGTTGTTTAAAAGATGCTATGTTTCTTTTGAAGTTTTAAAGTTGTGAATCCGCTGCGTATTTATGGAATCAAGTTGAAATATTTTTGAAGACTAATTAATTGTTATAAGTTCTTTGGATTAACATGTGCTATGTATCTATTATGATAGGTTTTTATGTTGTTGGTTTTTGAAATGAGAATGTAATGCCTCATGTTTGCGGAAATTTTGGCACTCCGATTTTAATATAACAGTGGGGTAGAATTGGGGTGTTACAGTTTTCGTCATCCTCCCTCTAAAGGCTTACAGCTTTCAATCGAGAGTCGCATATCACAAAAAGGAAGTAAAATCATATTTTCAGTATAGTGAAAATGAATCGATTAATTCAAGACAAACATATGCAATGCATTAATGGAATAACAAAGTTTGACATAAAATAAGTGTTTGAACAATCAAAAGAAAATACAATTTGAGAATTCAAATGAAATAAACGCTCTCAATCTTGGACATGATTCGGCATGGGAGCAGTGATCACGTTGGGAGTCTCAGGAGGGTCGAACTCAATATCCTTGGCGTAAATCATATTTTGAATCTTCTATTTCAACACCCAACAATTTTTAGTATCATGTCCAGGACTTCCAAAATGATAGGCACACCTTGCATCGAGATTGTAGTTAGGAGAAGAAGTTTTGGGGTTTGGATGAGGTTCTATCAACGTAATCAGGTTCATCCTCAACATGTGTTGCAATGCTTGATACAACGACATGTTGATTTTGGTAAACTGTCTCTTTGGATCATCTTACCTTCGCTGATTACCCCGTTGTTGTTGTTGCACTAGTGTAGGATTTTTAATCATAACTGCCCCCACAGCTTAATGACAATCTTCTTTACCATGACCCTTCTGGCCGTACATAGCATTAGCCTCTTTCTTCCCGTTAAAAGGCTTCTTCACAACATTTAAAGACAGCCACCTGAATTTTCCCAATTCTGATTCCAGCTTTTACTCTTTCACCTCTCAATATCAGCTCGATGAACCCAGCCGAAGAGCTTCCGATCAAGTGGTTGAAAAATGGACCAGAAAATGTACCCAAGAACATATCTACTAGCTCTCTATTAGACAGAGGATGCTAGACTCTTCCTGCAAGATCTCTCCATTTCTGGGCATAATCTTTGAAGCCCTCGCTAGAACCCATAAACATGCTTTAAAGTTATGTACAGGTTGAAGCGAGGTCAGCATTGTATTGGTACTGCTTGTAGAAAGCAGCAGCCAAATCCTCCTAGGTGCGGATGTTGGTTCCCTCCAGCAGATAGAACCATTCCAAATGAGTCCTCGATAAACTTTTTTGAAAGAAATGCACCCACAAATTCCTATCAGCGGTGTGAGGTTGGATCTTCCTAACATAAGACCTCAGATGCAGTTTAGGACATGAAACCCCGTCATATTTAGAAAACGCGGGATCCTTGAACTTTGGTGGGATGACCACTCAAGAAACCAACCCTAATTCTTCAAAATCCATACCAAGTACCCTATGAATTTCCATGGAGTTGAGACGATCCTCCAGCTGCTTGTATATGTCATCAGCAGAAGGAAATTGTTCTTCGGCATAATCAACCGCGTCTTTATCAGACCCTGGACTGTGGTCTTCTTCTTTTGTCTTTTCTTCCTGATTGTCCCCCTCATTTGATGGAGTTGCAAATTCTAGAGCTTGTTTTGATGGTCCTCTGAATCTCCTTCCCATATTAAGGACACCCACTGGTTTCTTTGTCTTTTTCTTATTGTCTTTGAGAATAAGAGCCTTCAGGTCTTCTTGTCCCTTAGCCAAAGCCGGGAACATTTGCTGGAATTGAGCATTATGGGCTTGAAGGTCCTTAATATTCTATTCGAGTGCCATTTCTTTTTGCTGAAAAACACAACGAAAAAATAAGAAACATGTCCTTGAAATTCCTGTTCATGTAATGATATGTATGATATGTATGATATGTTTATGAGATGTTTTCAAGGATCTCGCGGGGTAAACACAAGAAAATGTTAAAATCCAATTGCAACTTTAATTGAATAACTTCATATTATTGAATGTCCTTCTACAAGAATCAAGCTCACCATTTCGAGTGGGTCATAGCCTCTGACTCAAGTTATCGTGCTTTGGTCTTTTGACGACATTGGCTAGAGGAAAATAAATCCCCTTGCCCCTTGCTAGACGTATGGCTCATCATAACATGCATCATAGGCCCTTGAGATCCTTGAAATGGTTAAGTAAATGCTATGGTATGATGTTATGATGTGTATGCTATGCACCAAGCAAAAGTGTAAGGTGATGAAGACAAGTGAATCTTGCAAGAAGTCCAGGTTATTAGATAATGACTACAAACAAGTCCTACAAGGAACTCACATTGTTAGATAATGAATACAAACAAAACCCTGTAAGGAGTTCAAGTTATTAGATAATGAAAGCAAGCAAGTCACACAAATAGCCTTAGGTTCAGGCTTGCATGGTGTTTGTAGGTAAGTACCCTCTTGAAGTTTCAGTTGGCTCAACCTATCCTAGTAATAGTAACTGGGTTCTAAGGAGTCTCATATCATTGACCTTTCTTTTAGGCATTGTTTTAGCTCAAGCACCAAAGTATTGCGGCCAAAATATCCCAAAATTCCGATCTCAATGAGTATAGCATCGAGTATCAACCAATCTTCGGTCGGAACCAAAGCTGGCCATCTCACTACTTTCTAATGGCTTAGGATGAATTAATTAAAGGTTCCAAAGGCCAGTTAGCGCCTAATGACACTATAAGGAAGCCTAATGTTATCCTTGACTGTCTCAAGGAACATTAGTACAAGCTAGAGTATGACGCTAACGTAGCTATTACTTCGTCCATATCGGTCTACACCGTACAACCTCCATGATTTATTGCTACTTACCTAAAAAGGTGCCCCAGATCCGGGTATAGGATCTTTAACAGTAACCCAAGCAACCCCTTTAAAAATAAAGCATACAAAACACACAAGGAAAGTAGTTAAAATGATCTAAACTCTAAGGTAACCCCACTTCATAAAAATCCCCAGCTGAGTAGCCAGTTCTATAATACGTTGGTAGAACCGACTGTTATACTGGTTTTGCATTTGTATTCACAAATGTTGCGGTAAGAAAGAGTCATCATCGACTTTTATTTTATCCAACAAAGGAAAGGATGAAAAGAACAGAAAAAGACCTTTCGAGAGTTTTCTGAGTAAGGGGGCAGATTATGGAAAGGGAAGGTGTTAGCACCCTTTCCATCGGTAGTTTTCTACGGGCTCTTAGATGCTAGCTCATTTTGAAATACCTTGTGCTTTGTGTGTTTGAAAATGTTTTTGAAAGAAAGCGCCTTAGTACGACGAACTTTGTAATGTTTCTCGAAATAGTAGAGAACGTATACAAAGTGTTTTGAAAAATGTTTTTTTGGAAAGAGTTTGGTGTAAAAGTTTATTTTGAGCATAGCATCTACCAACTATCTAATTTACTCGAAAGGTTGTTCTTTTCCTATTTTCCTTTAGACTTTGCTATCCTACTATTAGTGAGTAGGTAGCCCTAGTCGTTGGATGTTTAAGTGACATTCGAAGGGACGTTTATACAGTCACAAATGCAACTGGGCAAGAAACTTTAGTAACTACCTTAGGGTTTTAAGATCATACCGAGGCAACGTCGAGAGGGTCATCGAGGCACTTATGATCTTTACACCGGAAGGTAGCCACTAAAATCTCTCACGTTTTGAGAGATGTGACTGTTTTTCCGAAGGCAACCAAAGTGGGGGTACCCTAGAGGTGCGTATGTGAGAGTGTGTTGTATTCAGTTATTTTGTCTTTGCATTAGATTTTCTAGTATTTGATTTTAATCTCTTTCCATACAATCCTAGTTAACATGCATCTAAACAGTTAATAATTTGCAGAAATAAAAAAAGTGCGGAAATATAAATCTAGCTATTACAAGGCTTCAGGGAGGGGGAATAATTACATATCCAAAACTTTGTGGGGGAAATAAAGCAGTAAATGTAAAGTCTTAGTTATGCTATTACATCCAGTAGGTAGTTACAATAGTATGAAAGATAGAATGCGAAATATAATAACACACGCGAATTGAAAGGACGTCTAAAAAATACTAAGAGAAAATCTTTTGTTTGTTTTTTGTTTGAATTTATGAAAATGGTTTAATTAAAATTAACTAACCTAAATTTAGATTTAAAGAAAGTTAATTTATTAATGAGAATGGAAATTTTAAAGAAAAGAAATAATTCTAAGTTTTTTTTTTGGTATTTTTAATTATGAAAAACAAATGAACTAATCTAAGTCTATTTAATTTTAAATTAAACAAAATGTTAAAGTAATTATTAATTATTTAAAAAATTAATTTAATAAAAAAACGTAAAACTATATTTTTTATGATTTTTTCTAATTTTATATTGTTATTAAAAAGGTTTTGAAAATTTTAATAAATATAAAGAAAATAAATAAATAAGCTAAAAAGAAAACAAAAAATGAAATGGGCCTGGATGTCAGTAGAAATATGGGGGGTATAAGATTTGAAATTCGCTGGGCCCAAGTTGTTGTCAACCCAAAGGTACTATTGGATTCAGTGAGGGAGGTTGTTAAGGGTGCTTGATGGATTACACGTTGAGAGCACTGGATCTAGATTGGATGGTAGTGATCTGATAGTATATGGTGCACACGCTTGGCTTATGAACATTAGATATGCAAGTAAAATTAGAGGAAAAAACAAAATACAAGAGGCAGGGGTCGAACCCCTTCCCTCACATGAAACACGTTAAAATATTCACAATGATTGTTAATAAAATAAATATGGATGCAATAGGTATTGACATGGCGTGAATATGCAATTTAGATTTCAAGAAACCTTACCAATCGGTGATGCGTGGATCTGGTGATCTAGGATTTTGCAAGCCTTGGGAATGGATGGAATAAGTTCCTAGGAATCTTAGGAATACGACTGAGCAGTTGGTATGGATGGATGATGGTTGAAAAACTCAGTTTTGAATTTCACAACTTTTATGATTTTTTGTGAAATTTGTGGGAGCTCTCTAGCAATGATTTTTGTGTCCTTTGCTCATGCCTTGGTCTTGTATTTATAGAGGAAGAAGAGGGCTAGCAAAGATGGTAAGAATCCACCCATAATGACCCTCTTTCAAACCAAAATCAAACACATTAAAAAAGTTCCAAAAATGAAAATTCTTGCCCATTTTGAGGTGCAATGCACCTGGCCTCCTTTGCATGAAATTTTGGAGCCAAAAATAATTCAAACCATCAGCCCATATTGCCATAACCAATATTTTTTATTTTATGCAATTTTATTTAGTTTTTATTTGATTTAATTCATATTTAAAGGAATAAAAATTCAAATAAAAAAATGCATGGATATATTTAGAGGTCCTTGGAAACATCATGAACATATTTGAACTACAAAAAGTTAGGCCCAATAACTTTAAATCATAAATTTGCTCAATTGAGATTTCATGCATTATCTTCGAAATTGCCCAACTTGTGCACTTCATAACTTTCTAAAATTTCATCTTTTGAATATGATAATTGACTTTTTGTAAATCTCAAGATGTCCTATACACTTTCTCTTTTAATCATTTTTGCATTTGGAGAAATTATCTTGATGTAAGTTGTCTTGACAAAAAGTGTCTTTTGTTGACTTTTTGAAAATGACATGTAATGTATGAGCTCATATCTTCCAAATGATGCATTTTATGAACTTGAGAATAAAAACAAAGTTGTATAGGATTGTATTCTATTCATAATGAGCTTTGGTTGGGGCAAAATGGATGAAGCATGTGAAAGTTATGCCTGGTCAAAGTTTAGTTGACTTTTCCTAGGAAACCCTAATTTAGCAAATCTTGACTTTTGATGATCTGAGGACTTTCCTTGAGGAATCATGATCAACCCTTGATCAAATGATTAATATCACTTCAAAATGTTGATGTTGACCAAAAATATTGAAGTTTGACAGTATATTGGCCACAATTGACTTTTGACCTAGTATATTTGATTTTCAGGCATTTGAGCAATTGGCTGAGCAAACTTGTAGTGAAAGGCATGAAACTTAGCATGGACAATATTGAAGACATATTAGGGACCATGGAAATCATTTGAGGCTTTTGGAACTCAAACATCTTGTTGAAAAGTGAAACCCTAGTTGGAAGTCCATTGCTTAGGAGAAGAATTTGTCTGATCAATTCTTGGTCAACCTTGAGCAATTGGGGACCTCTAGGAGCATGTCTTGAGTGGAATGGGAGGGAAATTTTGGGGTACAACAGCGAACAACATTTAAACCAACAAAGTGCCTCACTAAAATTATCGTCAAGTCTTCTAAACCCAAAAAAACCTTCAACTATGATCTTGTCTGACACTGAACCTTCTGGGAGTGACCTCAATTCTCCTGTCCACTATGATGCTTCTGAATATTCTCCTATTAGTGCAGGAGCTGAAGATGAATCTGATAGTGAAAGTCTAGGGGAGGATGTAGGAGATGGCGGTCTGAAGGGTTATGAACACACTGCTTCTACTAATGTTGCCACAACTACTGATAATAATCCCTCCCAAGAAAGAGAAGTAACTCCTAAAGCATCTGTCTCTTTTGGAACCAGTTCGACCCCTCCCAACGTGATTCCTACAGCTACCATCATGTTGCCCCAACAAATTGTTGCTTTAAGGCGAAATAACCCCTTTTAGTACTTGAAATTCTTAGGGAATGTTAGGAACCGTTTGACTGATGGTGGCTGCATTACCTCTACTATATCAGGAAGAAACACTTCCCTTGGGACTCAAGAAGAAATACTTGTTCGCCTCAAAGTTATGCTTTTCCATGTTGATCTGATTAACCACTTGGAGGTGTACCCTTCTGATGGTGCCAAAATTAATGATTTATTGAAGAAGGTTGATGTTTAAATCGCTTCTCCTTCGGTTGTCAAGTTTGTAGCTGAAGCGTCTATCTTCCTTGACCAGCTTTTGGTCGACCTGGTCAAAAAGAAATAACTCCAGCAAAAACGTCTTCCTAAGGAGAAAGAACATACCACTGAATTGGCCTTTGTGAACTCTTCTATGGCCGATAGTGAAGAATTGAAGAAAACTCTTGATAAAGAGAAATCAAACTTCAAAACCTACGACCACCAAGTTTTCCCAATGGCAACAAAAGATTTTGATACTGAAGAAGAAAATTGAAGGACTGAAGCATCAAAATAGTGAGGAAGAAATCTTGCAAGCCCATGGGTTTAGCACAACTGAAAAGGCGCTGAATGATGAAGCTCTTGTTGAGGTCATTCATCTGGAGCATAAGAACGTGTTGGATGATGAACTGGATGAGCTCAACACATCTATTTCATTAACCAACGCTCATTCGACATTTACTCAAGAGCGTTATGTGATCCTTAAAAGTATTGTGCCATTTTAATTTCCATGCCTTTTTAACTTACTCTTTTAATAGTATTTTTTAATGTTTGATCTATACTTTAGGCCTATTTATGGCCTTTTCATTATGCAATTAATTTCAACTTTTGTTTATGGCTATTTCTTGCAACACAGGCCTATACCTCTTCAAATATTTTCCATTTACTCGTAGTATTCGACCTTCTGGTGTAAGCTCTTCAATCTCATTAGAAATTTTGGAAAAAAATGTAGCACTCGAAATGGTCCCTCCCAATTTGGTGACCATTTTCCTAGGACTATATCCCTTTTATCCATAGGCAATATCACTTTCCAAACCATATCCCCAAAGACGAACACTTTCGTGTTCACCCTTCTGTTATAGGCCCTCACTACTTGTTCTTTCTGCCTGAACAAAGTATCTAATGCTGCTAACGTATGTTCTTCAACATCTACCAATTTATCATACATCATTCCCCAGTAATACATAGTAGGGATATCTGATTGCCTTTGCAGTCTTACTGATTGTAGATGAATCTCCAAAGAAACACTACTTCGTGTCCATAGACTAAATTGAAGGGTGTTGTGTTAGTCGACTCCTTTGGTGAGTTTCGACATGCCAACAATGGTTGGCCCAAAGTTGTATGCCGACTTCTAGGTTTTTGGCCAACATGTTTCTTGATCAAACTTATAATATCCTTATTTACTGCTTCGACTTGCCCATTTGCCTGGGCGTAATAAGGTGTTGATGTTAATAGTTTGAACCCCATTTCTGCAGCAAACTCAATTACTTTTCGCCTCATGAACACCGTTCCTTGGTCGGTTGTTATAGTTTCTGGTATTACAAACCTATGTATAATTTGATTTTTAATAAAGGCCATTACTTCCGCTTGATCTACTTTAACCAAAGTGGCCACCTCTACCCATTTTGAAAAATAATCAATACCCACCAAGATGTATCTATGCCCTTTCGATGAGGCAGGTTTAATTTCTCCTATAATATCCAAAGCCCATCCCTTGAAAGGCCAAGGTTTGATGACATAATGTAATTTGCTAGCTAGCACATGTTGAATTCCATAATGTTTTTGGCATTCTTGGCAGCTTTTGGCGAACTCAATGCAATTTTTTAACATGGTCGACCAATATACTCCTATTCGACACAACAACCATTTCATTTTTTGACCTTCTTGATGTGTACCAGAAGATCCACTATGTACTTCAGATGTTTCCGCATATGCTTCGTTTTCCCCTAAACATCTTAATAACACCCCTTCAGGTATTTTCCTAAACAATTCACTTCCCATTATTCTGTAACTTAACGCCTTATACTTAATTTTACGCTCTGTCGACCCAACTGGATTTTTTAAGTAGTCGACTATAGGTTTTCTCCAGTCGTTCTCAGCTAACGCATCAATGGAAAAAAATTATTCTACCACTTCAAATTTCCAAAATAATCATAATTCAGGAGATCAGGGATCATTTCAGGGTCTGCCCCACGAGTTTTTGTCACTTGTGTAGTCTCAAACACCATTTTATCTCTTGCCTCATGATTGTAAATACGCTTCACGTGACTAATCGACACGTTATCAAATTTCTGAAGTAGCAACAATGCTTCGGCAACATACATTACCAAATGATCTTTAATGCATTTGTACTCTTTAGTCAATTGTTTCACCACTAACTCTGAATCTCCTTTGATGTCAACGTCTTTGATTCCCACGTCTAACATAATTTGAAGTCCAATTATTAAGGCTTCATATTCAACCTTATTATTAGAGAATTCACCCTTAATCTTATAAAGAAATCTAGTTGGAACTCCATTCGGTGATAAGATAAAGATACCTACCTCGGTTCCTTGTTTATGTTTTGACGGTTTTCTCTAGAGCCATCTTATACTGAAATAAACATTAAATAAATGAGGAAACCTGTATCGAAAAACCTGCTTATGAAATGATTCATGCTATGTGGATGCAATGTATGCCAGGACCTTATGAGATTTAAATTTTCTAGCCAAAAAGAAAACAAAAACAACAATTACATTAATAGGTTCAAAAATTACAATTTCCCCTTGTGCTTACAATTGAAAAAGAAAAATTTCTCAAAAAGACAACAAAATGAATTCCTAAAACAAAAGACTTAAGTCTCCCACGGGCGCTTCCTCTTCTTGTCAATGTAGGCATTCAGGATTTGCTCCTTATGAAGTTGTTTGGTGAGCTCCATCACTTTCTTCTAGCTTGGATAGAATTGAGCTTCAAAGGTGTCTCGTTCTCCTTTGAGTTGAATCCAATATCTCTATAATTTTTCGAGGTCGATAGGCATGTCAGGATGGAGAATGATATAAGTAATATCCCCCACAGCAACAGGCTCCACAACTATTGGTAGGGTAGCTGTATATGGCATCATGAGATTTTGAGCGCGAGCTCGTACCCATTTAAGATAAGTCTCTAAAGGGATGGAGTTATTGTGTCCCAAAGTCTTGCTATCAACCTTGTTTACCATTCCCCTATCTTGTACAAATCTTGGACGATAACCTTGAACATAGTTCTCAGAGCTGAATACAACACCCTGGATGAGCGCGTCATGAGGACCATCTCTTCGAGCATACCCAAATTATCACAGAGCAAGAGAAGGGTAATCAGTAATACCTCCCCTAATTACAAGGCGTGTGACATTAGGGAATTCCCCACAACCGTTAATGATGGTGACATCTTCCAAAGATCGAGAACACCAATAGATATCCAAATGAGTGAGAGACATCATCCTTTGAGACAACCTTAAGGCTTGTTCATTCTTCAATATTGATCGGGGAAGGTGCGAAATAAAACACCTAGACAACAACTGTATGCAACATATAAGAGCCCCTCTCCTCCTCATAATGCGAGTGTGAAGACAATGTAGAATGTCTCCAAGCAAAGTTGGCACAGGGTTGCGAGAAAGGAAAATATTGACGGAATTCACGTCTATGAGTTGGTCTGGATTAGGAAACATTACTAACCCATAGATGAGAAGAGCCAAGACCTCTTCAAAATCTTGAAAATCCATATCCTTCCAAAACATTAGAGCCTTCTCCAACAGAAACTTAGCTAAAAACCCTCGACTCCACTCCTTGTTTTCCAATTAGCTACAATGTCGGACCTCTTCAAATGTAACACTTTGGCAATAACTTCAGGCTTTGGAGTTTCTTCTAAACTAGTGAATGGAAATTGATCAAGGATACATACTCTCAATAGTTGATAGAACTCTTCCAATGTAGGAACCAATTGATAGTCGGGAAAGGTGAAACAATGATGTACAAGATCAAAGAACTGAAAGAGCACACACATCATGTCTTCTTCAAAGCTTGAGGTAACCATATTGAGAAGTTGACCATATCTTTGGATGAAGGGAGAATCTTCATAAATCCTTGATGCTAACTCTTTGAGTTGAGGAGGCACCCTCACAAAGCTAATTCATATGGTATTTCTATGAACCGAAGCTATGTCCTACAAAATAGAATAAGGATAAATCCCTAAGTCCTTGAAATGGGTTAGTGAAAATGCAATGGCATGATGTCATGATGTTATGAACAAATAGTCATATACACAAAAAGCACACAAGGCCTTAGGTTTAGGCTTGCATGGGGTTTATAGGTAATTACCCTCTTGAAGTTTTAGTTGGTTCAACCTGTCCTAAAGAAGTAAACAAGCTCTAAGGAATCTCAATATCACTGATCTTTCTTCATCAGGAATTGTTACAGCACAAGCCTTTGTTTTCGTGACTGAACTATCCAAAAATTCAGATCTCAATGAGTGTAGTATCGAGTATCAACCAACCTCAGTCTGCACCCAAGCCAGCTATCTCACTACTTTCTAATGGCCAAGTTGGTCAACTAAGGTTCTATGGTCATTTAGTGCTCCATGACACCACACAGCGGCCTCGTATTCTCCTTGATTCAACACAAGGGACACCGGTACCAACAAATGTATCATACTAACATAGATATCGCTTCAACCATATCGGTCTATGCCTTACAGTTTCCAAGATTTATTGCTACTTAACTAAAATTCCCCCAAAACTGGGTATAGGATTTTTACAAGTAATAAAACCAAGCATGACCCACAAATGTAAAGAAAACAAATCAATAAAGTAAAGAAATAAAGGTGATCTAGTTCTTAAGGTAACCCCACTTTGAGAATTAAACTCCCCAGCAGAGTCGCCAGTTCTATGATACGGTGGGAGAACTGACTTGGTGTTTTGCGTTTTATCGCAAATGTTGCGGATAGAAAGAATCGCCACCGACCTTTCTTTTATCCAATAAAGGAAAGGGTGAAAAGAACAAGAAAAACCTTTTGAGAATTTTCTTGAGTTCTGGGGATAGGTTATGAAAAGGGAATGTGTTAGCACCCTTTTCATCCGTAGTTATCTATGGGATCTTAATTGCTATCTCACTTTGAAATGCTTTGTGTTTGTGTAAGTTTGAAAATATTTTGAAAACGCCTTCATTCGGAAAACTTTGTAATGATTCTCGTATCATTGAGAATGTATACAAAGTGTTAGTTTTGAAAATATTTGTTGTTTGGAAAGTGTTTGAAAGATGTTTTGAAAGTGTGAGGTGTGAAGATTGTTTTGATTTATGAGCAAGCAATTACGAGCAATTTACCGACTCAAAAGTATTTGTTCTTTTCCTCCTCCTTTAGATAGTGATATATTACCATTGATTAGTAGGAAGCCCTATTATCGGATGTGAGGGACAGGCATGGGTTACAGTCATAAAAGAAAATTTATGGGACGTTTTAGCATTTTTTTGTAAGGGACTCAGATCGTTTTACCAAAGGCAACATCGAAGGGTCATCGAGGGACTAAGATATTTTTTAATAGAGGTTCTTTTCTAAAGAGTCCCATATTAGAGGGACATGACTGCTTTTCCGAGGCAACAAGTGAGGTTACCCTAGAGGTGCGCGTGTGAAAACTATTTTGATTTCAATTAATTTTTCTTGATTAGGGTTATCTAGCGGTTGATTTTAAATCTTGCCATACACGCCTAATTAATATACAATGATAAGTAAATGCGGTAAAATGCGGAATTCAAATGTCCTACACTATTACAATGCTTTGGGAATTGGGGATACAAATTTGTGAAATGGGGAGGAAAGCAATAAATATCCAAGCTATACTTTAATCACACAATACAAGTCCAAACTATTAAATGATTATTTAAGTTAAAACTCTTTTAACTTGATAAAATTAATTAATAAATTAATTAATATTATCAAATAAAAATCATTTTAAAATAAATAATTATTTAAAACATTATTGCAATGATTTACATTTTAAATATATGTTGAAATATAAATAAAAATCACACAAATATAAATAATAAAATAAAATAGAAAGGTTGAGAAATGGGCCTGATTTGAGTAAATTTGGAGGTGTCAATAGAAGAAAGAAACCCATGCCTAAATAAAGGGTGTTCAATGATCCGGTGCAGCAGGTCAGGGAGAGTGTATGGTGGAACGCATGATTTGGAGCGCCTGATAAAGATCTGAGAGCCGAGGGTGAAAGGGTGTATGATTGACCGCATGGAGGAGCGCTGGCCCATTTGCTGTGCTCCACAATGTTGAATGAAATAGGTTCTTAAATGTTATACAAGGTCCCACACTCCGTAGATCAATTGAGTAAATTCACTTTAACTTTCTCCATAGAGAGCGATTTTCATGTTCTTGATCCTCATCAAGACACACTATGGTGAACGATGCAGTAGAAAAGTGCATCACCTCCTTCACAATCCTAAATCGCTCTTCATTTTGGGATTCCGTTTTGGATTTCACGGCTACTGATTCACGCAATTTTATTAGATTCTCATAAGTGATGATTCTGTGAACTACAGATTGGATATAATAGGGAGATGAAGAGATGCAACGACTGGGAGATTTCTGAATGGGAGGAGAAGCAGCAGCCATAGTATGTGGTGCAGGAGATCTGAATCTTGGAAAACAGTATATTCAATGCGTTTTGAGTTGGAACACTTCTCAGTCGATCCAAGGTATGCTAAATCGTCTGACTCTGTTTCACTTTTCGTTTCTTTTTGAGTCCGCCTTCTTTTTTGTTCTTCCCGTTTCTGAATATGGGCTCTGTGTTGTTACTCTTATGCTTATACGTCTGGTTGGTAAGTGTTATTTGAATTGTTTTATGTTTGTAAGTGGAACAGGGATGAATATTGTGTGAATCTGCAAATAGAACTTTTCGGAGGAAAGTTTGAGTTTTTCGTTTTCTCTTGACAAAAGTTTTGTTGTTTTTCAGTATTTTGTGAGATTTTTGTATGGTGTTGTTGAGGTCTAAGGTTGATGAGGATTGTCAGTGAGTGTTAATGATGTCGAGAGGAACAGGGGTGAATTTGGGATGGTTTAAAAGTTAAGGTGTAGGTGATATGAAGGTTTTGGTGAAAAGTTATGGAATGTAGTGACGAGGAAGTATACGGGAGAGGAGTAGTGTCTTGACCGTGAAGAGTGAGGTGTTATTGTAGGTTTTTAAGAGTGAAGTATTGCAGTAGTTTATGGATTATGTACTAAAGTATTAAAGTTTTTTGATAGAAAACTTGTTTTTCTGAATTCTCTTTAGATTTTTGTGTGTGTTTTTCTTCTGTCTTCCTATTGTTTTAGGTTATTTTAGCAGAGTTTAGTGAGGAGTTTAAAGGAGTTTGAAGAGGTATTCAGAATTTTAGGTAAGTTGATGAAGGTTGAAAGTGTTTATGCAGATAATTTTTAGGAGCAATTTGGTTGGTGATTGAAGAAGGTTTAATGAACGCAGGTTTTGAATTTCGCCTCCTTTACTGTTTCTTATATGTTGCATTTATAGGTGAGAAAGATAGGATTTAGGGGGGGGGTTGATATGTTTGAATTGTTTTGGCTACTGCTTTATAGCTTTGTTTGCTGCAGTTTTGTTTTTGCTGAAATTGTGCAATATTTGGTCTGTTATGATGCTGGTTTACAACAGGTTTTGGAGTGACATAGAAGGCTGTTTTGGTAAGGTTTTTTTGGACTGATTAGGGGAAGTATGGTAGGTTGGAGAGGATAACGGTTTTGGCAAATTTTTTCTGGTTTTTGCAGGCCGGGCAAAAGTATTTTGGGTTGCTGTTTGGTGCAGGGCAGCATCAGTTTTGGACTACTTTGTGCAGTTTTTTATTGGACGGTAATGCATATTTTTATTTGGACAAGTCTTGGCAAGTTTTTAGCAAGGTTTTGTTTGGTTATAACATGAAGCTTGAAGGAACGTGTGTTTTAGCATCTTTTAGGAACCTTAGGCCTAGGATATAAATATGAACTCTTTTTTTTTGTGAGTTGTGAATTGGTCCTATAACTTGATTACTTTTGCTATGATTGTGCAAGGCTGCTTCAAAAGGGTGAGCATGAAGTTTGGACACAAAAGCTTGAAGTTGATAAATATAAATTCCATGGAACACTTGGGGAATTGTTGAAACGTGAAAGCTTTTAGGATATTAAGAATTTATGCACTTATAATTTCCTTGAAAGTATCTTGAATAATAACGTTAGTCTTGTAATTTCCTTGGAATTGTTTGGATTTGTCAATAAATTTGAAACTTAGAAACTTAAAACTTTCTTGTAATTCTTGAAACTTGAATCTTTAAACATGATGAAATTGCTTAAAGCTTTTGTTTTGAATTCGTGTATGAATGTACCTTGAAAACTTAGGCCAAAAGAAGCTTGAATTGTCTTGTGTGGCATTTAATTTATTTGATCATGATGCCAACTTTGAAAATCAAGAAAGTTCTCCTTGGAATAATGAACTTGAAATGAACTTTGCAAAATTTAACATTGAGCATTGTCTTGAAAGATGCTTCAAATTTTCGATGAATTCCTTTTGAAGAACTCGTGCCATTAGGAACCTGAATTCATGAATAATTTTTTAATCTTGAATCCTTGAAACAACTTGAAATAATTGATGGATGCCTTGAAATTTTGAATTTGGAATAGGACTTGAAATCAAATATTGACTTGTAATTTCCAAACTCATGACAACAAAGAAATTTTCTCCATCTCTTGAATTTGAAAGCCTTGAATAAAACTTGTACAATTCATGATCCCACAAGAAATGAAACCAAATCAAATTGTAGATCATGCTTACATCCTGAAGAAATTCTTATTTAAAACTCGAATTCCATATCCTAACTTGCATTTGAAACAACCATGGTATGAACCAACCCTTATGATTGATGAAAAATAACTCCTCAAGCGAGATCTCTATGCATAATCTATCTCGATCAATGCTTGACCAATTGGAAGGCCCAACATAGGAATAACAAGCTTGAATCATAAACCATAAAGCAACCCCTAATTCATTGATCCTCAATTGAAGCATAATAGATAAATAACTAATTCTTAATCCTTGAAGAAGAAAACTTTTCAACTTGATTGTAGAGGAAGTCCTTGATAGCCATTCCTCAAAACCTTAATGGTATATTTCAATGCTCACAGAAGAACCAGATGAATCATGCTCTATTGATATAGAAACCTCAAATCCCAAATGAAACCCTGATTGGCACGACTGAGCAACCTAGGATATGGTAACTGATGAGCAAACCCTAATTTTTCCAGAGATTCCTGAGAAATTCAAGGAGCAATTGAACTTGAATCAATAAGAAGCTCATGAATATGAAGTCCCACACAACTTGCCTATGAGAAACCGAATCTTGCCTGATGGATAATCTTGAGCCGGAAGAAAACTTAAAACCTTGATCCCATGTGTAATACGGTTGGAGAGCCATGGTTCAAGATCAAAATACCTTGTGGTTCTAATTTCCTGATGAAATGAAGAATCCGTGTGATATCCAGAGGCCTAAAAAGCTTGGGTATCTTAAAGCGATTGAAAACCCTAGGAGCATTTAGGGATATTTTTGAATAAAATGAGAGGGAAAATTTTGGGGTACAACAGGGAGGAATCACAACTTCTTTTTCCAGAACAAGTATATGACCACTTTCCTTTGCCAACATTGTATTCAAAAATTCCATAACCAAACTCATTTTAGTTTCCAACTGTAACACCCTTATAAACCCCAAGGAGTATTCACAATTATTCTAATAAATAAATCAGAGTATATCACCAAACAAGGGTGTCACATCTTCATATAAAATTTCATAACAATACATCATGCTCCGTAACATGGGTTTTCAAAATCTTTAACAAGATAGAACCAACATTTAGTTCTTCGAATCATGGTAGAAGAAATCATAGTTCAAAACACTTCATTATAGTACTTCATAAAAATTAGTCATACTTTATAACTTATACTTATAAATTAAAACATCTCGAGTACCATGTAAGGAGACTCAACATCTTAAAACAAAACAAAGAACATAAGTTCCAATCATTCGATCCCAACTCCGATGTTACATATAAGAGTAAGACTCCCTTTATTCAACAAAAGCAAATAAACGCACTTCGAAGCTATCCTCTAATGATTCTACGGACTATTCTCGATCACTTGCGTGTTAGGCACATGGAGGCAACATTTAAACAGAAAGAGTGAGTAAATTATAATCATTATATAAGACATAAGGAATAGACATAGTAAATATGCACATAAGCAAGGCATTACACATAATCATATCTTCATGTTATACTCACACCTTCACCAATTCATCAATACACGAACACATATCATCATACACAATGTATCATCAAGCATCACAAATAAATCATTATTTAATGTCACATAGAATGTAATGCAACATCATAGACTCATGTATATTGTACCAAAACTTCACTGATGACTCAGTCATCATTATCTCCAAAGATCCCCACCAAAGGATCGATTCTCGCTTAGAACTAGAGCACTCCAGTGTTGCACCCAATCCTCACTATGGGATTGTTGCCTTCCCTAGACAATTGTCCTATCATCTTCACTGGATCGAAGTCCTAACTTCGCTGGACCTAAGTCCTAACTTCATTGGAACGAAGTCTTAGAATATTCCATGAATGCAATGATGTTCAACAACATATTTAATACGACCACAACTAGTCAACACATATCACCGTTCGTAATTCATCATAAAAATAATCATAATATCACAATAATCAACACAACGTCATAACATCATCATCATAAACAAAACATCATCATAAACAAAACATCATTGTGATTCAACACGGTGAACCTAATTCTATTCTAACTTAGGTCTCAGAGATATAATCCTTAAGTCTCATTTTTTCTTCACCTAATTAAAGTTCATTGCGATAGCTATCCAACGCTCCAAACGACACCTCAATCCGAGCTCTAGAACTAAAGTTATGACCATTTTAAGATTGTCTGACACAACCAACCAAATCTACCACCCGTCACATGGCGACACACCCCTGTCACCAAGCAACGCAACCTTCACATCCGCTTCGCTCTAAGATACCAGAAGTGACGCAATCCAGAAGCGTCTTCCTTTTTCCACCTTTTCCATTGCCCCGTCCTCGTATGGCGACGACCAAAATTGCACGTGTCGCCCGATGACACTAGTTTTATCGCCCGACGATGATGCACAGACATGATTTTCCTGTTGTGATTTCTGCACTACACCAGTCCAAATCTTATGCGATTTCATTACATTAGAGATCCTAAAACACAATATAATCACATGGTTTCATCATCAATCAACAACCTATAATTCTATACTCATTAAACATCAATTATAAACCATTATTCATCACCAATTCATCAATTTCTTATCAAACAACACCAAATCAACATCTACCAAAACCTAAGGAAATCTACCAATCATCTAAGCCTTAATAAATTATAATAACAATGATAAAACTCCCCTTACCTTAATATTATTTCTAGAGATCAATTCCTCTTTGTGATCTACCGGGATTCCTATGCTCTTCTTGCCTCTTTGTGCCATAACTCTCTTTTCTCCACAACATTCTTCCTAATTCTATCGAACACAATGAGCGTGTAAAATACCAAACCTTCTTCTTATACCAAACTTGCTTTCTTAGACCCCTAATAATGAACTTCCCATCAACCCTCACTTATCCTTCACTAATGACCACAACGCCCTTATTTTCTCTACATCACATATTATTCTATTTATTTAAATCCGAATAATTCTAAATAATCACTACTAAATTTAAATAATTCTAAAATAATTATTTAAATTCTAAAACCTCTAATTATTACATACTACACCATACAATTCATAATCTTAAATATCTTATTCATCAAGTCATCGTTATTGCATCACAGATGCATCACGAATACACATCATATACCGTCACAGGGACTAACACAAAGCACCAAAACATCATATATACCAAACACTTCACAGAGACTCATATATTTATTCTAAATTAATTAAATTAATAATTAATATAGAATTTATGGTGTTACAACTCTCCCTCACTTAAAAGAGTTTTTTCCCTCGAAAATTACCCGACGGAAACAACATCGGTTAAGACTCTCTCATCTGATCTTCGTGTTCCCAAGTCCAACTTTCACCAGCTGGTCCGCTCCAAAATACCTTCACTAAGGCAATGTCCTTGCCTCGCAATTGCTTCACATCCCGTCCTTCTATTCGCAATGGTAACACGTTAACAGTCAGGTTATCTCTCACATGTACATCATCCATTTGAATCACATGTAAAGGATCTGGAATATACTTTCTCAACTGAGACACATGAAACACGTCATTCAAATTCTCAAGTGACGGTGCCAAAGTAATGCAATAAGCCACCTCACCTATGTTTTCTGATATCTGATACGAACCAACAAAATGCGGCGTAAGTTTCCTCAAATTCAAAGCTCTACCAACACCGGTTATCGGAGTAACTCTCAAAAATACATGATCATATTTGTTGAACTCAGGGCCCTTTCTCCTCTTATCATGATAACTCTTTTAACAACACCGAGAAGCCTTCTGTTGTACCCCAAATTTGTCCTACCTCGATGATTTTATTCTTTGAGATCGAAATAGAATAAATATTCAATTAAAGATGGTACAACAGTATATGGGGGCCCATCTTTACCCAAGACTAGGGGGTGTATTTTAATTCGCGAAAACAGGGCTTTCTATAGCAGAGAGACTTGTGCATCCGTGAATTCGTTCACGTGGCATGTTGGCCAATGGCCCATGCGAATCGAAAGTGTAAAGTGATTTCAGAATAATAACTACTAAATAGTTGTTATCATTGAAATTAAAATTACTAATAATAATAAAATTTATTAAAGACATTTATGTGTTATTTTGTTGTTAGTAAAAAAGGAGGTGTGGTGGATATTTATTTTGTTGGCCCATTTTCATTTTGTTATCCAAAGAGAAGAAGGGGGGGGGTGTAATTTCTGAATAACTTATCCCATTTAAATGTTTGTCGATAGCAAAGAAAAGGGGTATATTATCAATTTACAGGCCCACCGAGTTTTTGGCCCAATGGACATTTATTACTGTTTTATGTTTAAAAAAAATAAAAATATTTCCATTATTAAATCCTTTTTGTAATTATTTTGTTGTTTATCATTAAATGTTTTTTTGAAACATTTTATTAGACATTTTTTATAAAGAGTTTCTGAAAAAAAAGGATTTGTTTGGATCAAGGTTGTTAGGAAATTAGGCCCAATTCATATAGTGGTATTTGCAGCTCATTTACAAGTTGGACTGTAAACAAATCAGTGCAAGCTCAATGTACTAACAAGTACTATTTCAATCCATGAGAAATTCATGCACGCTTTCCTCAATAGCAGATACTCCGTAAATTATCTTCTTTTGAATCAAATCTTCAATAACATTTAAACATTACAACAATCAATCTCAGAATCAAATCGCATAATAATAAAATCTGAAAAATCTTATTACATTCAATACAAAATCAATAATTAACATTACAAATCCAATCTCTATCCAAAAATTATTGAAAATCAGTCTAATGTACAAAATCCTAAATCTAACACTAAAACCTTAAAAGAAATTCCTAACTATATAAGAAAATAGGAGATTAAAAGAGAGGGGGATCGTTTACCAAAAGAGAAAGGAGATTTTTTTTACAGCAAAAACAGGGAAGACGGAGACAAGGGAAATTACTGAAGAATAATTGGGGCTCGAAGAAACTGATACCAATACGCGGAGACGAGAGGGGGAGCGTGAGAAGTCCAATTTGTTGTTGAAGGAGAAGAAGGAGCAATTAGGGTTTCAAGATCTGAAACCCTAACCGCTATCACCATCGCCTCCCTTGCCTAACCGTGAGCCTCCACAACTACCTTCACCATCGCCATCGTTGAGCACCATTACTTGCAGATCGAAAGAGAGGAAGGAGATAAGCAACAAAAACGCAACAAACAAGAGTGATCAAAGGTAAAGCAGAACTTAGCTTTTGATATTGATGCTTTGCTGTTATTTGGGGTGTTGGGATTGAGTTGAAAGTATGAGAAGAAGTACGGTTGCACCGCCGTGAGGTTGGGGGGGGGGGGGGTGCTAGGGTTTTGAAAGGTGAAGATGAAAGGGTGTTTACTGAAAGAGAAAGAAGGAGACGAGCTTTCTGTAAAAGGAAGATGAAAATGAATAAAAACAAATTATGTTATTCGTTCATATCATATGCCCGCGCGCCCACAATAATAATCGTGTTCTTTCAATCCCATCCACATGATCTTGATCAGGCGGCCATAGGCCAAGTCTGTATCATAAGATCCATACACCTCGCTACATACAATCTCCCTGGACTCCCTTCCAAACGCGTTGGGCCCAACCCAATTGATATTCGCACCCCCTTTTCCCTAAATTACTAAAAGTTCAAAACCGTTTGCACCCCTCCACTGTCCAGAAACATTTGGGCCAGTCGGGCTTCCTTTTAGCACCCCCATTTTTTACTTATCAACAATAAAATGCACCCCCCAGATTTACTTAATATTTTTATTATTTTTTATTATTTACTTTATATTATTTTTTATTATCATTATTAATTATTTATTTCCTTTTTAATTTATAATTATTAATATTAGATTTTATTATCATAATTTAAATATTATTATTTATTATATGTAAATATTACTATATGATCAAATAAATTATTTTCATGTTAAAATTGCATATATTATTTTTATATATTATTTGCATTAAATCTTTTCTAAGCATGCATTAATCAAGATTTTCGCAACTAATACAATTAAAAAACATAAACAAATATCAAGCTATTTTTCGCAATAAACTAAGCTAATCAACAATCTTTTAATAAATGAGTTTCAAACTAATTTTGATTAGTGCACACTCAGTCAAAATCTCCGCAATCACTACTTCTGACCAAGTGCGAAGTGATTCAAAATATGTTTGCAAATCCCTAAAAAACACTAACCCATACATACTACGAATTGGGACTCTGATTCCTCTTAAGAGGATATGTAGGCATACGATAAAAAATCGTAGCGAGTTCTCCCATTAAAAATTAAAACTCTTTCCCCTACTAAAAATTAAAACTCTTTCCCCTATTAAAAAATTAGGACACTTTTCTTTCTAATTAAAACCTAAAATCCACTTTACCCAAACCTAAACCTAGAGTCTAATATCCTTGTGAACAAGGTAGATGAAAGGTTCCTAACACCTTCCTTTCATCTAATTGAGTCCAAAACCTATAATCTCTGTCTGCGAATTAGGGTTTTCTGTTAGATTCCCTTCCCTAGGATAAAAACTAATAGTGGCGACTCTTTATAAAAAAACAAGTTGCTACACATTCATCTTCTCTTGGATCATCATTATCTTCGTAGTGATCTATTGCACAACCCCAGGTTTGAGCACAACACTCTCACCTAACCCATACTAACATAATGGAGTCCTACACATCCTACCGTACAACGCTTTATACGAAGCCATTCCAGTACTAGAATGGAAACTATTAATATAAGTAAATTCAATCAACGATAAGTGACTATGCCAAGCTCCTCCTTATTCTAGCACACAAGTCCTTAACAAATCTTCTAAAGACTGAATGGTTCTTTCCGTCTATCCATCCGTCTGAGGATGATATACGAAACTCAACTTCAACTTTGTACCAAAGGCGTTCTGCAACCTTATCCAAATTTTTGACTTAAACCTCAGATCTCTATCCGACATGATACTCGAGGGTATTCCATGAAATTTCACAATTTCTTTGATATACATCTCAGCTAACTTCTCCATAGGATGATTGATCTTCATAGGCAAGAAATGTGTCGACTTAATCAACCTATCCACAATCACCCAAATCGAATCATTGCCTATAATAGTCTTTGGCAAACCTGACACAAAGTCCATTGAAACACTATCCCACTTCCATTATGGAATACTCAACGGTTGCATAAGACCCATAGGTTTCAGATGTTCAGTTTTTGACTTCTGACAAGTCAAACAAGCATAAACAAATTTATCGATATCCTTCTTCAATTCAGGCCACTAAAATAACTGCTTTAAGTCTTGATACATATTCGTAGCACTGGGATGAATACTCAACCCACTTCTATGTCCTTCCTCAAGAATACTCTTCTTAAGTTCTGGGATATCCGGAACACACACTCTATTACCAAACCTCATTACACCATTTTCATCAACTCTGAACTTATCTCCTTTACCTTGGTTAATCAAAGTTAATTGATTGACTAACCTTAAATCAAACTTCTGACCTTCTTAGATTTCTTCTATTATACCGCTAGTCAGTTTCAACATTCCTAACTTCACACTATTGGAAGTTTCTTCACACACTAAGCTCATGTCTCTGCTTTGCTCGATCTACTCCAACTCTCGAACCATAAGCATCGACATATGTACTGACTTCCTACTTAGTGCATCAACAACTACATTTTCTTTACCAGGATGGTAAATCAAATCAAATTCTTAATCTTTCAACAATTCAAGCCACCTTCCCTATCTCATATTCAACTCTTTTTGTCAAATAAGTACTTCAAACTGTTGTGATCACTGAACACTTCGAATTTAGAACCAAAAAGATAATGTATCCAAATATTTAATACAAACACCACTGCTGCTAACTCTAAGTCATGCGTAGGATAATTCCTTTCATGAACTCTAAGTTGTCTAGAAGAATAAGAAACAACTTGTCCATTATGAATTAGCACACCAGAAAGTCCCACCTTAGACGTATTACAATACACCACAAAAGACTCTCTCAGATTAGGCAAAATCAACACCTGAGCGATCGTCAACCTTTTCTTAAATTCTTCAAAACTTTCTTCGCATGCAACATCCCACACATAAGCTTGACTATTTCAAGTCAACTAAGTCAAATTCAATGTCAACTTTGAATATCCTTCAATGAACCTTCAATGGTAACCTGCGAAACCAAGAAAACTTTGAACCTCGGTTGCAGACTTCAGAGCCTCTTACTGCAATACAACATTAACTTTAGAAGGATCCACATCAATTCCACCACTAGAAATCCCATGACCAAGAAAAATAACTTCCTTTAGCCAAAGTTCACACTTTGACAACTTTGCATACAATTTCGTTTACTTTAACACTTGTAGAACCATCCGTAAATGCTTAGTATGCTCTTTTTCTGATTTAGAATAGATTAGAATATCACCAATGAACACCACGAAAAACTTATCCAAATATGAATTAAAATTTCTATTCATATACTCCATAAAAACACTTAGCGCATTAGATACACCAAATGACATCACAATGTATTCATAATGGCCATACCTCGTTCGAAAAGCTATCTTCGGAATATCATCTGGTTTAACTCGAATCTGATGATAACCCAACCTCAAGTCAATCTTACTTAAAACACAAGTACCTATCAACTAATCCATCAAATAATTGATTCTTGATAGTGGATACCTGTTCTTAATAGTTACTTTATTCAACTGTCTGTAATCTATACACAACCTCATAATTCCATTTTTCTTCTTAATTAGCAACACTGGAGCACCCCATGGCGAAGCACTAGGTCGAAAAAACTTCTTCTAGAGCATCTCGTCCACTTGTTTCTTCAACTTGCTCAGCTCTGAAGCTGACATTCTATAAGGATCCATCGACACCGGGCTTGCACCTGGCACCAAATTTATAGAAAACTCCACTTCACGTTCATGAGGTATATTACTGATGTCGTGTGGAAACACCTTTAGAAATTTACAAACAATCTGTAATTCGATATTCGCATCTTTATCATCAACCTGCAATGACGCAAACATCACAAACATCAAGGCTTCATCCTCCAAAATTCCATTCACGTGCTTAGCAGTAAAAAACATCATTTCTCCATTATCACCAAACTTAGGGAACCTCAGAGTCTTATTATAACAATTGATATGAACATAGTTGAACTCCAACCAATTCATTCCAAGAATCACATCGATTTAGTGTAAGGGAACACACACCAAATCCATCACAAAACTCTTTCCATAAATAGTCAAAGGAGACTTCAGACAAATGTAAGTAGTAGTAACATAACCACTAGCCGGAGTATCTATTACTGTAGTGGTAGAAATGTTGAGAATAAGAAATTGGATAGACATAACTCGCACAGATCAAATAAAAATTTCCACCACGCTTTATTGTTTCCAAATGAAATGGGAAAAGAGCGAAT
This sequence comes from Vicia faba, assembly GCA_948472305.1. Classification (NCBI taxonomy): domain Eukaryota; kingdom Viridiplantae; phylum Streptophyta; class Magnoliopsida; order Fabales; family Fabaceae; genus Vicia; species Vicia faba. Next base: position 786,355,108 of record OX451735.1, on the reverse strand, counting down.
AAACCCAAAAAAGAGGGGGAGAATCTAGGTATGGGGGTTGGTTATGCAAAGGGAAGGTATTAGAACCATAAACATCTACGCTAATCCGCAGGAACCTCTTTGTAAACCTGTGTATTTTGGCTATAAAATGTGTATACAAGAATAGATGGTAGAAATGAGAAAAGAAATGAAGGGTGAGAAAACACTTAGAAGGGGGGGGGGGGGGGGGGTTGAATAAGTTTCTCTTTTTCTTTTTCTTAAAGGCTCAACAATAATGGAAAGAAACAATTATTTTTATCCTGGTTTGTTTGAAATCAATCTACTCCAGTCCACCCGCCAAGGTGATTTCGCCTTTCTCAACAAGGACTTAATTTACTATAATCAAACTGATTACAATCACACAACCAAACTGTTGTGACTAACAATACAATGCACAAGTAAACTTACAAGTGACTAACACCACTAAGACTCAAACTTGTCCTAGCCTTCTTGAGAAATTTGACCAAACTTGGTCTCTCAAGGAACAAATACAAGAATTAAATCTTTATAGATAGTGAAACAAATTTCTTCTTAGAAAGTTATATCACAAACTGTGGTTTTTCACTAAGATCAGTTTTGCACAAAGTGTTTGTAAAATGATTTGTGAGAAGCAAAATATTTTCACATCATTAGATTGTTGGCTTGCAATAAATAATCTTCTATATATAGCATGAAGAAAACGATCGTTGCTGCCTTCAAAAGTGGAGAGTAATTAATGTTTGCGTGTTTGCTTGCAGTATTTCTTTTTCCAATGAACTAGCGTAGACACTTGAGTGCTTGTAGCCGTATTTGCATTAAATGAGCAAACGACACTTGTCAGAGCATGTTTCCTGAAACTTGACAAGACTTGTTAGTTTCTTTATTCTTTCAGAACTAGCTTCACGTCTTGCTTTAGAGTATGCTTGCAAATCTTCTTATCAGCGCTTGCTTTGTAGAAAACTTCTGAACATGGTTTACATGGAAACTTACTAAGCTTTAGAAGATGCATAAAAATGTTTCTTATCAGAGTCAGCATCAGAACTTGCGCTAAAATAAATAGTTCTTTCATCAAAAAACTTCATTTATTTTCAGCTCAGCACGTCAAATTGATTTTCATCTAGGAAAATACTTCAGTCAGAACATTATCTGAAACAAATAAATATGCTCATCAGAGTATCAATTATATAAAATATATTTTATTGTTATCATTAAAACTCTGAGATATGATCAGAACCAATCTTGTTCTAATAATCTCCTCCTTTTTGATGATGACAAAAATATTCAGATTTAGAAATAAAATTGAATAAGAGATAAGAATCTCCCCCTGAAACAAATATTTCTATAAGAAAAACTTCCTGAGATTTTCATCAGAGCTTTGAAATTTTCTTCTAGGATTTAATCAGCAAGTCTTTTGAAGATAATGTTCAGTTGAATTAAACTTCCAGAGTTTAGTGATACATGCAAAAAATCTTTAAACAGAGAAAGAAATATTTGTATTTTGTTAGAATGTTTGAGACTTAGTCCCATAACTGTTAATCAGAGATTAGATCAAAATACTCATTTCTCCCCCTTTTTGGCATAATAAAAAAGTATATAAAAAAATCATTGAAGAGCGTAAAGGTTTTAAAAAAAAATCAGAGGTACAAAACAACAAACAAAAACAAGAAACAAAATGACACTTAGGTTTTTTTAGAAACAAGAGCCAAAAGAAGATTCTTGATCTCAGATGCAAATTCCTCTTGTTTCATCATCCAGTTTCTGATTTCTTTGTTAGTCTTATCTTGTTTGTCCAAGCACTCATGAATAGCTTCATTTTCCTTCTTAAGCTCATTCAGAGTCCCCATAACCAGTGAAGTAGGAGCAGAGAATGAAGAAGCTTCAATAGATACAGCCTTTGGAGTAGAAACCATTGAGTCAGAACGAACAAATGTTGAAAGAAGAGTGCCCAGATCAACCATAAGAGTTGGCATAGGTTCAGGTGCAACTTTAGCAAAAGGTTGATTAAACAGAACTATTGCCAGAGGATTTAAATATTCATAGGCATCTTCAGATTCATCTTCTGAAATGTCCATTTGATCAGCAGGAGCATTAGCAATCATCATAGTAGACTTCTGGTCCCAAATATCAGCAGCTTCTGACTAGAAGGCATGCAGATGTTTAGAGAAGTTCTCAAGCACCTGAGAATGACATAAGTCTTGCAACATCAGTGAATCAATATCTAAGGTTCTTCTGAATGTTTCCCACAGAAGATCTGTTGCTGCTGGGTTCACATTTTTGTTGCAGTCTTCCTTTAGCAGGTCCAACCAAGCTTGAACTTATAACTTCTAGAATATCCACTGGAATGTGAGTGGTTCTCTCTGGAATGATGTACTGTTCAGATTGGGTGTTTGCAGAATGAGTAGAGGAGGAATCCATATGAGCACTTAGGTTGAGAGAAGAAAATGGGTTGTAGAGAAAAATACACAGAGACGGTTGAATTTTGAAAGAGAAGGTAAAAAGTGAGAAAGGGGTTTTAGAAAGGTATTTATATGAAATTTTTTGAGAAATAGGTTTTAAAAAATAAAATTGTAAAAAAAATTAATTAAAAAGTATCTAATCATTACTAACATTTAATGATATTGAAAAATTAAAGGGAAAGCGTGAGATTTGAGCGAATCATAACAGTTACCTGGGAACGACGTCAATAACTTAGCACGCGTGACCTTTCAGAAACACACCACGTGTTCATCTCCTGAAGGTTGCATGGGACAACTATTTGATATAATGAACTGTTGAACTATACTTGTAGTGAAACGTTAGAACATTTCAGAACTTTATATATAGCTTCTAATGTAACTTCTCTTCTAACTTCTGAAGAGTTGTTAATCAGAACATTCATTTCAGAATATTCTGAAGGCAAACACAGAAGATAAATACAATTTTATTCAGGACATAATTCCATACAAATATTTTTCAAAATTAATTTAAATCTAACTTCTGAAAGGGGTTTGGTAAAAATATTAGCCCATTGATGATATGTTTTTACAAAGTTTAAATTTAAAATTCCTTTCTGAATGTAGTCCCTTATAAAATGATATTTAATTTCTATGTGTTTAGCTTTAGAATGTAAAATGGGATTTTTAGAAAGACAAATTGTAGAGGTATTGTCACTGAATATAGGAATCTTACTTTCATAAAGATTAAAATCTTCTAGCTGACTTTTCATCCAGATCATTTGAGAACTACATCCAGCAACAGATATATACTCAACTTCTATTATTGAAAGTGCAATTGTTGCTTGCTTCTTGCTGTACCATGAGATAAGGTTGTCACCCAAAAACTGACAGCTTCCAGAGGTGCTCTTTCTTTCGATTCTATCTCCAGCAAAGTCAGCATCATAATAACCTACTAGTCTGAATTTTTTTGATCTTCTGTAACACATACCCATATTAGTAGTACCTTTCTGATACCTCAGAATTCTCTTAACAGCAGTTAAGTGAGATTCTCTAGGATCTGATTGGAATCTAGCACATAAACATACGCTGAATAATATATCAGGTCTAGATGCAGTCAAATAGAGAAGGGATCTAATCATACCTCTGTAGAGCTTCTGATCTACCTTCATACTTACCTCATCTTTTCCCAGAATCCATGTTGTATGCATTGGTGTCTTAGCATCTTTTCTTTCTGACATTTGAAATTTCTTCAGAAGTTCTTTAACATACTTCGTCTGATGTATGTAAGTACCTTCTGGAGTTTGGTTAATTTGTATTCCCAGAAAGAACATCAATTCTCCCATCATGCGCATCTCAAATTCTGCCTGCATGGTATCAGCAAATTCTTTTCCAAGGGAGATATTAGAGGTTCCAAAAATAATATCATCAACATAAATTTGACAAATTAAAATGTCATTTTTAAATGTCTTTATGAATAAATTTGTGTCCACTTTCCCTCTGGTAAAATCTTTTTCTAAAAGAAAATTACTCAAACATTCATACCAAGCTCTGGGAGCTTGTTTTAAACCGTATAAAGACTTTTTTAATTTAAAAACATGTTTTGGATACTTTGAGTCATTAAAGCCAGGAGGTTGATGGACATAGACTTCTTCTTCTATATAGCCATTTAAAAATTCACTTTTAACATCCATTTGATATAATGACATGTTATTTTGAACAACAAAAGAAATTAATAATCTAATACTCTAACCTGGCGACTGGGGAAATGGTTTCATTATAATCAATTCCTTCTTGTTGACTATAACCCTGTGCAAATAGTGATGCTTTTTTTCTGGCCACCTCTCCTAGCTCATTTAGTTTGTTTCTGAAAACCCATTTAGTTCCTATAATGTTGAATCCTTTGGGTCTTGGAACTAGACCCCACACATTGTTTCTGGAAAATTGATTGAGTTCATCTTGCATTTCTAGGATCCAATCATTGTATTCCAGAGCTTCATCAATAGAGGTTGGCTCAATCAGAGATACCAATCCAAACAATGATTCTTCATTGATTCTGAGAGAGGATCTTGTTCTGATGGGATTTTCTTTCCTTCCAATAATCACGTCTTCTTTATGAGCTGAAGAGATTCTGGGAAATCTTTTCTGAGAGGGTTGTTCATAGATTCTGAGATTACCCAGAGCATTGTCAAGAGAAGGATCTTCTGAGTATTCCTTTGCTTCTGACTTTTCAGAGTTTGAGAGAAGATCTTATGTACCTACAGAAATATCAATTTGCTTTGGCTGTTGCTGGCCAAGCTTATCATCAAAATTGACTTTGATTGATTATTCAACAATCAGAGTTTCTGTGCTGTATATTCTATAGCCTTTTGAGCATTCAGAATATCCAAGCAAAAAACACTTTTGTGCTTTAGAATAAAACTTGTTCAGATTATCTTTAGTGTTCAGAATAAAACAAGTACATCCAAAAGGATAGAAATATGAAATAGTTCTAATGGCCTAGAGGAAGAAACAACATTTTTGATTTAAAAGAAGGTTTTGAAAATTTTCCTTTTTGACATGCTTCGCACAGAGCTTCTGATGTTGTATTTCCATTCCTATTTCCAATAGATTCAGAGCCAGTAGCTTTTGTTTCTGGTTGCCTCTGAAATCTGCGAATCCTTTAAATATATGGTTTTGGAACATATGCTTTCTTTCCACCATGTGTAGAGAGCATCCAGAGTCCAGGTGTTAATACTTTAGTTTCAACCTTGTTGTTAAAAATATCTGCAACATAGATGATTTTGTCTTTTGGTACCCATATCTTTTTGGGTCCTCTTGGGTTAGAGTATTTAAAGTTCTGTTTGAACTTTGGATTAGCATAAGAGTTTCCAGAGTGAGATGTATATTTAATATCATGTGTGTGCCCAGTGGTGAAGTGAGAATAGAGAGGAGTGCGTTTGATAACCAGATCCTTAACTTTCTTAGGTTGGGATACTTTGCCTTTGTATCCTATACCTATTATGTCATTCCTACTAACTCCATAGATCATTGAAGCCATTTTGCTTCTATCTATGTTTTTATCCAGAAACTTCTGAAAGCTTTGATCATATTCCTTTATGATTTTATTAGCATTACTGGGATCCTCTGAGATTATTTCCTTCTGAGAGTTTTGTAAATCATTTTCTAGTTTTGAAATCTTTCCTTTTAACTCAGACTTTTCTAATCTTAGACTCTCAGTTTCTTCAGAGTCAGAAGCAAAATCCTTTTTCAGGTTCCTGAATTTGACTCGAAGCTGCTAATATCTTTCCATAATTTCACCCAGACTTTCTCCTAGTTTAACTTTAGTAAAATTAACAGTAAAATCAGGAAATACCTCTTCAGTGTATGATTCTGATTTTGATTCAGAAGATTCTGAGACATCTAATAAGTTGTCCGGTTGAGCTATATTGGCTTGTTCATCTTCTGACTCTGTTCCGTCTTCAGAAGATTCAGAGTCATCTCCTGTTCTTCTGGAGTTTCTGAAATTCTTCTTCATGTGCTTCCACAGCTGATTGATTCTTCTGGATATATAGAACAATTCGTCTTCTTTTGACGAGGATTCTCCAGAGTTTTCTGCTTCTGCTTCTGTCTACAAAATTTTGGTTTCATATTTGTTAGATTTCAGAGCGAGAGACTTACATTGCTTCTGAGGCTCATCATCTTCTAACTCTATCTCATGGCTTCTGAGGTAGCTGACAAGTTCTTCTAGAGATATTATGTTCAGATCTTTTGCCAGTTTGAGAGCCGTGACCAATGGTCTCCACTGTTTTGGTAAACTTCTGATGATCTTCTTTACATGATCAGCAGTTGAGTACCCTTTGTCCAGCACCTTTAGCCCTGCCACCAGAGTTTGGAATCTAGAGAACATTGTTTCAATGGTTTCGTCTTCTTCCATTCTGAAGGCTTCATACTTCTGAATGAGCGCAAGGGCCTTGGTTTCTTTTACTTGCATGTTGCCTTCATGCGTCATTCTCAGAGAATCAAACAAGTTCTTAGTTGTTTCTTTGTTTGTGATTTTCTCATACTCTGAATATGAGATGGCACTCAAGAGAATCGTTTTGGCCTTGTGATGATTTCTAAAGTCTTGCTTTTAATGATCTTTCATCCTTTTTCTGTCAATCTTCTGACCGCTTTCATCAGCGGGATGTATGTATCCATCAGTTACCACATCCCAGAGGTTAGCGTCATAGGATAGGAAGAAACTTCTGATCATATCCTTCTAGTAGTCAAAATTTTCACCGTAAAATATTGGAAGGTTGGTGTAGTTATTGTTGTTTTGTTCAGTTGCCGTTGTGTTTTCCTTCTGGATCTTTTCCTGACACGGTTAAGTGTTACACTCGGAGTCAAGCTCTGATACCAATTGAAAGGTGAGAAAACCCTTAGAAGGGGGGGGGGGGGGGGGTGGGGGTTGAATAAGTTTCTCTTTTTCTTTTTCTTAAAGGCTCAACAATAATGGAAAGACACAGTTATTTTTATCCTGGTTCGTTTGAACTCAAACTACTCCAGTCCACCCGCCCATGTGATTTCTCCTTTCTCAACAAGGACTTAACTCACTATAATCAAACTGATTACAATCACACAACCAAACTGTTGTGACTAACAATACAATGCATAAGTAAACTTACAAGTGACTAACACCACTAAGGCTCAAACTAGTCCTAGCCTTCTTGAGAAATCTTACCAAACTTGGTCTCTCAAGAAACAAATACAAGAATTAAATCTTTACAGATAGTGAAACAAATTTCTTCTTAGAAAGCTATATCACAAACTGTGATTTTTCACTAAGATTAGTTTTGCACAAAGTGTTTGTAAAATGATTTGCGAGCAGCGGAATATTTTCACATCATTAAATTGTTGGCTTACAATAAATGATCTTCTATATATAGCATGAAGAAAACGATTGTTGCTGCCTTCAAAAGTGGAGAGCAATTAATGTTTTCGTGTTTGCTTGCAGTATTGCTTTTTCCAATGAACTAGCGTAGACACTTGAGTACATGTAGCCGTCTTTGCATTAAATGATAAAACGACACTTGTCAGAGCATGTTTCCTGAAACTTGACAATACTTGTTATATTCTTTATTCTTTCAGAACTGGCTTCACGTCTTACTTCACAATATGCTTGCAAATCTTCTTATCAGCGCTTGCTTTGTAGAGAACTTCTGAATATGGTTTACATGGAAACTTGCTAAGCTTTAGAAGATGCATAAAAATGTTTCTTATCAGAGTCAGCCTTAGAACTTGCGCTAAAACAAATAGTTCTTTCATCAAAGAACTTCTTCATTTATTTTCAGCTCAACACGTCAAAATGATTTTCATCTAGGAAAATACTTCAGTCAGAACATTATCTGAAACAAATAAATATGCTCATCAGAGTATCAATTATATAAAATATATTTTATTGTTATCATCAAAACTCTGAGATATGATCAGAACCAATCTTGTTCTAAAAAGAAATAATTTTTACAATTTTTGCACCTGTCGCGATTGCGAACCTTTAGTGCCTACGTACCACATTCCGTGTAATAGGGGATTAGGGTACCCGTAGTTCACCTCAAAATTTTTAAAACACAAATGTGTTGGTTAATTTTAAGAGAAGAGACCTCATCGTCATATCCGTACTTACTACCCACAATTATGAGAAAGGAGAATTTGCATCATCTCAAAGTGGAGGATATAGCTTAGATTTTAAAATCAACAAAGCCTCACTCAACACTCAAATGGAAAATATCTCACTTTACTACACATCGTAGAAGGATAGTAGCTCGCATCACTACAAGAATCGACAAGAGTCTAATATTTTGAGAAAAGTTTAATGTAAAAAGCCAAAGTGGAAAAATTGTTTGAATGATGTTAATTGACTTTTATTCTTGAGAAAAATGTCAAAGTATTATTAAATTGATTAATGTTTGATTAAGAAAAGATTTTTGAAAATGCATGGACATAAGTTTAAGTTTATTATGAAAGCGGTTCAAATTAGAAAACAAGAAGAATTTTGAAAAGGAGGGAGAAGATTTTGAAATTAAAGAAGATGGGAGGAGATGAAGGGACTATCCTAAAGCATAAGGAAAAATCTAAGTAAAAGAACGATCTAACCAACAAGAAGCCAACACTTACTATATGAAGTCAATGTAGAATTCCCATCCTTTGGATTGAAACCAAGGAAGGAAAAATACTAAACCTCTGAGAAATACCAAGCTTCAGATGAATTTAGTCTTCAAAAAAATTGGGCAGAGTAACAACTGTATACAGAGGAATTATCAATCACATACAAAGTATATAATCAGAATAACCCGCACACAAAGAAAATCAACCCAATATCTCGGGGTAAACCCCTAGAACATCAGACAAAATAACAACATAGCAACAAGGTCCCCAAGTATTAAAGCTTATAATCCTAAGTCTGAGAGATCCACAACTCTATAATGCCAATGATAGTAACCAATTAATCCAAGTCACCTTAAAGTTTTTTAATGTTCAAGTTGATTATTAAGTGTCTTTAAAAAGAAAATTAAATCTCAAATGAGCAAAGGTTATTAATGTTCACTTAGACCAAAATTTATGAAGTTCATTAGAGAATTTATAGAACCAAAGCCTCCTAACAATGAACTTCAAAGTTATTGTATCAATGGTTTCAAATTCAACATACTTGGGTTTGCAAACATAGGTTTGGGCCACGACTGATCATTTTGCGAATCAAGATAAATTTAGCTCAATGTTAAGCAATCATAAGTGGACTTACGTAGAAATAACATATATTTTGAGGCTGTTCAATAGAAATTTATGTACCAACATGTTAGAGAAATGACATGTAGATCATTCTAAAAAAACATGTAGCACAAGTAAAAATAAGAAAGGGATAAGATGAAGAGGGAGGGGATATGTATCAGATGAAACTAGGGTTTCAAATATCATCAACATCATTCATCAATTTTGGTGGACTTGGTTTTTCAATCTATCAACACCCAAGATTCAATGAGGTTGGGGAACTTGTCCCAAAATAACACCCAAGTGTCTCCAAATCAAGACCAATAAAAATAAAATAAAATATGTTTAATATTAAAACAAAATTCAAATGATTTAATAAGGATATAATTGGTAAAATACATAACATGTATTAAAACACCAAATAAAAATCCTAAAAAAATATCATAAGTCAAACATGAGTCAACAATTGTTGACAAAACTTTTCAAAATTTTTTAACGTCAGAAACTATTTTTAAAATCTAAAGAAATAAGCAAAATAAACCAAAATTTATGTAAAATACTAAAATGAAAAATAAAAATAAAATGAGGTCACAAATATTTGTCAAGAGGTCATTGGATCCTTCCATGATTTTTCCAGAATTTAAAAATCAAGAAAAGTATTTTTAAACAATTAAAATAAGTCAAATAAAGTGAAAAAACAATAAAAAAATATCAAATCCCAAAATAAAATTATGAAAAATATAAATCAGAAAGAGAAAAATAAAAAGTTTTTTCAGAATTTTATCTCAATTTTAGAAGTTGAAATGATTTTTTTATGAATTATTGAAGTTTAAAACAATTAAATAGAAAAATTAGAAAATAAAAATAAAGCCAAAAAAATGTGGACCGTTGGATCAATATCAAAACGCGTTAGTAAGCTAATCCAAAGGATCAGATGTACGGTGCATGATATGGACATTAGTGAATAAACCACCTGATCATTTATTTAAAATAGATTTGAAAAAAATAGGCGGCACAATATCATTGGCTGAAGGGAAGACATGCCATCATCTTTAAACTCTAACCACACGCCAATTGCAGGTTCCACAACTTGTAAAATTAGAAGCTCAGACCGGTGCCATTCGCTTCGTCTCTTTAAGACGATTTCAATGGTACCCTCGTGAAATTTTTTCTATAAATTGTAGCTTAGTGGATTTGTAAAAAACTAGAAGAAAAAGAATGAAAAAGGATTTGAAAATTCATGAGCAAAACTCACTTCCAGTTTAAAACCAACGATGCCATGAGTATCATAGTGATGAGAGCTACAATGTAGTAACAAGTTTGGAGAAAATTGATAGAGGAATCTACCTGTTGAAGCTCAACTACAGAGCTATAAAACTTGACTTGGCTAGCACAATCTAAGACACCTCAAGGCTTGGTTCTTCTTCTGTTAGCATCAGTGAAGTTCAAGGATGAAGAATGAACAAAGAAATTGGATTGAAATACAAGGGAAGAGTGAATTTCAAATCTCATAATTGTGAGCTATGAAGAGAGTTTGACAGGGTCATTCTGGCTATCCAAGCTTCTGAAAATGAGTGGAATGTGGTTTGTATTTACTAGAGAAGTGAATGGAATCAAGAGGAGGGGTGAATTATGCAATTTGAGTGGAAATCGTGCACACCTGCATCATGCGCAAAGTGTGACTTGCCAGTTGTCAAAACTCAACCATTCCTTACGTTTTGATGTGCTAAACTTTTCAGGCAACTTAATTAATCATGTTTAAACATCAAAAGCGCGACAACAATTATTGTTTAGAGGCTACACTAATCAATTTGCAATCTGACTATTTTGACAAAATCAGTTTCATGGTACCCACTTTGCAGCCATGGGGCACACAACGTATGGAGCTTTATGATGCGATCTTGGATGCTTTAGAAAGTTGAATGATAAAGCTTGATAATATGCTTTGAAAGTTTCCATTTGGATGCTTGAGCTGAGAGTAATGTCCATTTGAATTTGTGAAAAACACACAAATTTTTATACTTAGAAAATTTCTAAGTATAGAACTCCAAAGTGACCTATAATGTTCTTTAAAATTACACAACCTTCCACTCAAAACATGGTCTTGATATCTGAAGACGAGATGAAGTAAACCTCTTGAATTCAATTGTGGAATTGAGATCACTCAAAAATCATAAAAATTAAGAGAGTTATGGTCTTTGGAAGATGATGAACAAATTTGGGAAAATTCATAAAATACTTATAATCTTTTCAATTCTTCAACATCTTTCCAAGCATTTTCAAGTCTTTCACATTGAAACAAAGTTGTAGTAGACATCCAAAAGATTATTATGGAAAATAAAGGGTTCAAGGAGATAAAAATTGACCAAGTTATGATTATTTGAAGTCAAACCCTAAGATTCAAAGGCTTTTCAAAGATACTTGTAATCTTTCTCTACCAATAGTGATCTTCTTCTCAAAATTAGCCTTAGATGCTTGAAGAGAGCTTGTTAAGGACCCTTTAAATAGAATCATGGATTTTGAATCAATCAAAAATATCAAAAAATGTACAAGATATGGTCCTTGGAAGTCAACAAACCCTAACTTAGAGAGTGTCAAAATGACTTGAAACCCTTTTTAACTTTTGATGATTTTTTTTGCACAATTGGATATTGTCACGTGAAGAAAGGTTATTGTAGATGATGATAAGAATCCATATAAAAAATAACCAACTCAAAATGTTGAAAATTGAGAGAGTTATGCACTTGTGATCACTAAATTAAGCACTTGCTCAATTAGGTCAAACTTGTTGAGCCAACCTTGAATCTTTTTTGAACTTTCTTGACAAAATAAAGTATGATAGATCAAGATAGGACTTGAAATCATGTTTTCCTAAAGCACACTCAAATATGGAACTTAAGTCCCAATGATACTTGTTAAGAAGCCATGGAAATAAACACATGAACTTATGAATCTTATTAATGAATTCCACCACCAACTTTGAGGAGAACTTGACCTAAATAAAGTGAGAGAGCTCCTTGAACCACAAATATTTGATATCATAGATATAGCCTTGAAGCTTGAGCTGTTGCAATCCATTGAAGAAACATTTGATTGATGACCGTCCCTCCAACCCTAAGTTAGATGATGAGACGAATGCAATTGTGTCATCAATTACAATATGAACATTCAAAGAGACATTTATACATTTTTTGATGTTAGTTAAAAGGTAATCCATCTAAAAACACATGTACGAGATACACAATTCAAGGTGCTTGGTGATCCATTAAGATCAAACTTAAAGATTGGATGAAATAGAAAGAGAGAACCAACCCTAGTGTGTAATCTTGATGTATTGATAATATGAGATGATGAGAGATTTTAGGGGAAACATTTGGGTATAATAGCTTCCCTTATTTAAGTGTCTTCTATCCAGAGATACGAAGGTTAAAATCTTTGTTCGACGCGGTTGAAGATACTTAAATACAAAACAAACCCTATTTTTGGCCCTAGAATTCCATGCAATGTTTATGATTATGAATGCAAACGACCAACTCCATAGGTGACACAGAACACCAATGGGGAAGTAGAAAATAAAACCAACGGACCAAAAAGAGAGTTCGACTAGGAAAATAAATTGTTGGGGAACAACACGACTCAGGGGATGGCTATAAACAGTTAAAGCCAAAATCACGATCAAAGAATCCAAATTCATAGTAAGATTTCAACAACGGAAGCTCTTAGAAATGAAAGCAAAAAACTATCAAGGAGGTAGCCATTAAGAAAGGACTACCAGCTCGATTAGAGGAAACAAACTCAACTCCATTGGAAGAAACTCAACTCTGTTGGGGAAAATAAGACTCAACTCTACTAGGGTAACACCCAAAGAGGAGACAAAGTATCATCAACTCAATAAATGAGGAAAAAGCAATGGATTACAATGATCGACAAATAACTGTGAACTATGAACTCAGAGAGGAGATAGCAAAAAAAGAGTAAAATCAACTTACAGGGAATTGGAAACTAACAAACCAAAGGATGTGAATAGAAACGGTAAGATAATATCAGCTCATAGGTGACGGTAAACATCTACATTGAGACTAGTAAACAAATGATTGACATTAGTACTTATGAATCGAAACACAGTGTTAACATTAGCGCTTATGGATGGGAACAAAGATTGATATCAACACTTATGGTTGGGAACAAAGGGTTGACGTTAGCACTTATGGATGGGAACAAAGGTTTGAGATCAACACATATGGATAGGAATAAAGGTTTGACATCAATACTTATGATTGGGAACAAAGGGTTTGACATCAACACTTATGGCTGGGAACAAAGGATTGATATCAACACTTATGGCTGGGAACATCTCAACTCTATTGGGGTAAAGTCTAATGAGGAGAAAAAGGTAAATACCGACTAACAAATGACAATGAACTACCACCTCAAGGATGAAAGTAGAAAGAACAAACTAATACCGAATTTTATTGAAGGTAAAGAAACAGAAGATACACCAACGTTTACTGAAGGTGAACTACCAACTTTTACTGAAGGTAAGATTTGCATTAATAATAACGAGTTTCCCAAAATTCTGGCGTTCCACCTAGAACGAGTCTCAACTTCTTCTTTGATAAAGCTATCACTTGAAAAGGGTAAGAACTGCTGTAAGAATATTTCAACAAACTGTTTTTATCATCGGAGTAAAGCCAACCTCAATAATGAACTATATCCCATAATAAAGAGACTACCATCCGTTGGAATAAATCAAATCTTAACAACAAACTATCTCCCATAATGAAGAGACTACCATCCATTAGAGTAATATCTCAACAACGAACTATCTCCCATAACAAAAAGACTACCATTCATTGGAGTAAAAAATATTCTCTGGCATTAACAGACATACTGAGGAAGTATAGGTTATTCAAATAAAGAGACCAGCACTTGCTGTTGCGATAACACTGCTGGGAAATGCATCTATGATTTCATGGAGAAATACCAACACATTCCTGCTGAGGTGGTAAAGTCTTCATGTGAAAAATAAATGCACATTCTAAATCCAGGGCTCACAACCCATAGGGATCAAAATAATATTGCTGTCGGGAACCAAAAATTCAAACCAGCGAAAAACCAGAGTGAAACAGTCAACCAAGACACCACCCAATGAGGAGTAAACCTCAAATGAGGATTAAATTCCATCCAGATAAAGAGATGGGCAGGAAGGAGAAAGAAAAATTCTTCCACGAGGGATAACTCAGTGTTGAATTTGAAAGGATATACACTTTCTTCTTAAGGTTAAAATTTATTGGAGAAAGGATAACATAACTCTGCAAAGAAGATAATATGCCAACAAAAACATCAATGAATGCAAATGAGCAATGAATTTTAATTCAGCTATGCGTGATGTATTTATGAATGTATGAATGTTATCATGTATATGCTGAGAAAACAGACATACTGCATTGAGAATAACTAGACAAAACCAACTTGGGTAAGGACAACACTCGACTAAATCACATCTAGGATGAAGATTCCATTAGAGAGTGAGCACCAATTGAGGAAACAAATTCCTACTTCATGGCTTAACTTCACTGGGAAGAAACATGGCTTGAAAAAATAATCGAAGCAAAATTTGATAGTAGTAAACCAATACAGTTGCAGGGACATAACACCATTCTGTAGGCTTCACCAGAGAATATCATACAGACTTCGCTAGGGAAGATAATGCCACATCGTCTAGTCTTCAACTGGAGATTCCATAATGAATTCACTAGGTAAAATGAAACCACGCCCGCCGAGGGAAGCCCAAATACATTCTTCAATATCAAGGGTAATGGTTGCGCAAACTTCTCATGGGAGAATTTACGAAACTTCACGGGAATAACAACTTTAGAGAGAAGCATCACCTTCAATTAATCTGGGGAATTAAGAAGTTATCATCACAATAAGAAGTCAAAATTATGGGGATTTTAAATCAAACTCAACAATTGGAGAGAGAAAATCCAAAAAATTGACGGTTGTCTCAACATTTCTCAGAAAGATACTGCCATTATCTAGCTACTCGGGGTGCTCATAACAATAGCAATGTCGTAACTGGATGGAACAATTTTCTACAAGAGATTCCACATCAAATCTCAAAATAAAGGAAGAAAAAATCCAATCAACTAATCAAATACTACATAATTTTGCAATCTCTGCCTGATCACCACCTGGGTGGGGAAAGAATCACACACAGCTAGAGAAACCTGAATCAAGACTTAGTTGGGGAATATGGGAGAGAGGTATCAAACCATACAAACCCAATACAATATAACAACTGGGAGAAAATCCGAACCAAAACTTAACTGGGGAAAATGGGATTATAAACCCAACACCACACCATATATCAACTGGTATGAAATCCATCAATCCAAGGAAAAAATCCCAAGTGTACTACGCGCATATTAGCGAGAGTAACCCAGGATACTTCTTGGGGAGAAATTATGAAACTTCACAGTTCATCCATCCTTGGAACCACTAAGTTTTACCACTTGAATCACAGAATTAAGGTAAAAATTAATTTGTAAATTCTTTTCAAAAACATGTTTTTATTATTAAGTCATTTTGTTTTGGAAATTACTATTAATAATAAATGAAATTTTTGTAAACAAAATAAAATAACAACTACAAAGAATTGCATAAAGGCTCAAACTTTATTAATAGAATGGTAGTCCGTGAATGGCGAGACTCCATAGATGATTACAAAGTTTTGGGAAATGGTAAATACATGGAAAAAAAATACATTGAAATAGAATGACCACTATTCTCCCTAACAACTTTGAACTCCTGAGCAGAGGCTTCAGTTGAAGTGTGATGAGAATCTAAGAATATTGTTGCTTAATTGATTATGTCTTGTCTGGCACAGTTACTTGCCAGGAAATCCCTAACTTTTTCCTAGGTTGCCCTTGCGGGTTTTTAACCTACCGGGAAAATTTATTCTGTTTGTGTCTCTAACTTTTTCCTAGACCGCCCTTTCGAGTTTTCAGTCTACTGAGACACTCTTTTTTGCCTAAGCCACCCTTTCAGGTTTTCAACTTAGCGAGTTGTTCTTTTATTTATTTAGGAGAAGTATTTCTTGACTGCATCAGCATTCACAGGACGTGGTAACTCCTCACTATCCATAGTTTCAAGAATCAATGCACCGCCAGAGAAGGCCTTCTTCATAACATATGGGCCTTCATAATTAGGAGTCAGCTTGCCCCTAGAATCAGCATTAAAAGACAAGATCTTTATGAGCACGAGGTAGCCTTCTATGAATTCACGAGCCTTGGCCTTCTCATCAAAAGCTCTCATCATTCTTTTCTGATATAACTGACCATGGTACAAGGTTGTCATTCTCTTTTCTTCAATTAAATTCAACGTCAAACCTGTTCTGGACCCATTTAGCCTATGACAACTTGGTTTCCATTATTACATGCAAAGAGGGAATCTCAACCTCCACGGGGAGCACTGCTTCCATACCATACACAAGAGAGAATGGGGTTTCCCTTGTTGAAGTGCAGACAAATGTACGATACCCATGCAAAGAAAAATGGAGCATCTCATGCCAATCCTTAGAGGTAACAACCATCTTCTAGATGATATTCTTAATGTTTTTATTAGCAGCTTCAACAACCCCATTCATCTTAGGCCTGTAAGGAGACAAATTGTGATGGACAATATTGAATTCTTCACAAATTTTTGTCATCACCTTACTATTCAAATTTGAGTCGTTATCAGTGATAATCCTACTTGGTACACCATACCGACATATAATATTTTTCTTGATAAATAATACTACCACCTGCTTGGTGACATTAGCATAAGAAGTTGCTTCCACCCACTTGGTGAAGTACTCAATCTCTACCAAGATGAAACAATGTCCATTCGACGCCTTGGGTTCAGTCATTCCAATCATATCAATACCCCACATAGAAAAAGGCCATGGGGGAAGAAATAACATTAAGAAGCGTTGGAGGCACATGAATCTTGTCAGCATAAATCTGACACTTATGGAATTTCTTCACAAATTTGTAACAGTCAGATTCCATTGTCAACCAATAGTAACTTGCCTTAAGCATCTTCTTTGCCATCGAATGTACATTGGCATGGGTACCAAAGGAACCTTCATGGATCTCATATATCAACATGTCTGCTTCGTTTCTATCCATGCATCTGAGCAAGACCATGTCATAATTTCTCTTGTATAACTCATCTTCATTAAGGAAAAAGCTACATGTCAACCTTCTAAATGTCTTTCTATCTTTGTTCGACGCACCAACCGAACATTCTTGAGCCTGAAGGAAATGCTTGATATCATAATACCAA
Organism: Vicia faba; assembly: GCA_948472305.1. Classification (NCBI taxonomy): domain Eukaryota; kingdom Viridiplantae; phylum Streptophyta; class Magnoliopsida; order Fabales; family Fabaceae; genus Vicia; species Vicia faba. The sequence goes on along the minus strand of OX451735.1, from coordinate 786,337,622 downwards.
GGTTTTTCATTTGACGTCCCCTCTGTAGCAAACACATGAGCTGGTATATCAAGATGTCAAACTGTAATCTGAGGTACATCATTCCAAGCATTCACTTGATACATGTAAGCCAAAGTGGCTAAAGCATCTGCCATCTAATTCTAATCTCTGGGAATGTGATGGAATTAAACCTTATTGAAGCCAATGTGACGATTCTCCCATTGTCCTTTAACCTGATTTATTACCAAAGCTGAATCACCATATACATCAAGAATTTTGATTTTGAGATCTATAGCTTCTTCAAGACCCATGATACAAGCTTCATACTCTGCCATGTTATTGGTATAATCAAATATCAACCTTGTAGTGAAAGGGATATGTGACCCTTGGGGAGTGATAATCACAACACCAATTCCTTTCACATAAGTATTTACAGCTCTATAAAACACCAATTCCTTTCCCATAAGTATTTACAGCTCCATCGCAACACATTATGTTTTTCTAGCATAGAATACCATGACTCACAATTAGTGAATTTCTTGCTCAAATAATAAATGGCATATTATTTTCTTCCTATTTCATCTCGTTGTCCCAAAATATAGCCCATGGAGTTATCCAACACAATCAAATACATAATCAATGGTCTTCCTTCAACAGGAGGGAGCAGGATAAGAGGCTCAAGCAAATACTCTTTAGAGATTTAAAATTCCCTTTGGCAATCATTTGTGCATACACAACCTTGATCTTTCTTAATAGCTTGAAGATTGGTTCACATGTTGCAGTCATATGGGAAATAAATCTGGAAATGTAATTCAAACATCCAAGGAAGCATTTCTTTAATCGCCTTAACTTTATCAGGATCAACTTAAATTCCTTTTTAGATGACAATGAAACCTAACAACTTTCCTGAATGAACATCAAAAGTACACTTATTTGGATTCAAGCGGAGACGATACTTCCTCAAACGTTGAAATAGTTTCAACAAGTCTTCTATGTGCCCTTCCTTAGTCTGAGACTTGGAGATCATATCATCGACATATACTTTAATTTCCTTATGCCTCAAATCATGGAATATGTTTGTCATAGCCCTCTGGTACGTTGCACCAATGTTCTTTAACCCGAAGGGCTTCACTCTCTAACAGATGTTCCCCACAGTCTGATAAACGTTGTTTTTTCCAAGTCCTCAGGAGCTATCCTAGTTTGATTGTATATGGAAAATCCATCCATTAGCGAGAACACTTTGAATTTTGTTGTATTATCAACCAACATATCAATACGTGGCAATGGGAAATCATCTGCGGACGTTTCCGTCTTTCTTTGGTACTAGAAAAATATTGGAAATCCAGTTAGGGTACACTGATGTCACGAGAAAACCATCATCAATCTGCTTCAAAACGTCTTCTTTAATCTTCACTTCCATGTTGGGATGAGTTCTTCGCAGGTTCTGCTAGATTGGTGGACATTCTGGCTTTAGAAGCAAATAATGTTCCATAATATCAGTATCCAAACCAAGCATATCTTGATAAGACCAAGAAAGGATATCCACATACTGCTTCAGAAACTCAATCAACCTGCTCTTCACATTGAAATGAAGGAGTGCCCCAATCTTAACTTCTTTTGGATCTTCCTCAAAACCCAAGTTAATCGTCTCCAGCAGCTCTTTATATGCCTAAATGGTATTTTCCTCTCGCTCAATAAACCGTGAAACCTCTTCTATATTTCTTCTTCTTCAGCCACATACACATGATATTCAAAGTTCGGAGAGGATGCTGGGTCATTAGACTCAACGGTTTTTTTTTAAATTAATCTACACATATGATTTATGATTGATTTTAGAAACTGACACATGTAACAAGTGATTATGCATATTTATTTACAGTTTATATTTATTTTGAAAGGTTTTTTCTGATTACCATTTTCCAAGAAAAAGCAGAAAATAAATACACAATTTTATAAATCAAAAACAACTTTTATTAATGATCTTAAAATTCAAAATAATAGACACGCCCATACAAAATCATTACTTTCACCTTGGGCAAAGCGAAAGATTTTTGAAAAGACAGAAAAAAACAAATTACTTTGAAATGTGAATGCAAGACGGAACATCAACAATGATCCAATTCTAGATTCTGACTCCATGTGTCACAAAGTTCGGTATCTCTTACTTTGACTCATCTTCGAGAACAATATTGATCCTTGGAGTAGTCGGATAGAGATATCCTGCACTGTGAAAGATGTCTTGATATTTACTCAAAGAGGACTTTGGCTTCACAACTTCCTTCTTCATGGAGAAACCCAAACTAGTTCCATTCCTGTTCACAAGTGGATTAATAACTTGCCCCCACACCTTGCTAGGGCCTTTCTGCAATACGTGTTGCGTATCCTTAAATGAGGTGATAAAATCTTCATTCTTCCTTGTATTAACAATAGACAAAGCTTAGAACTGAGTTCCAACAGCAGCTTTATTGTCTTCTACAATACTAAAGGAATACAAATAAGATATCAATAGAGCTTGCTCACCATTCACAATAACTACCTTTCCTTCACGAACAAATTTCAACTTCTGATGCAAGGTGGAAGTAGCATCTCCTGCTTCATGGATCCATGGTCGTCCTAATAAACATCTATAGGCTGGGACAATATCCATAAAATGAAAGGTGATTAGGAATAAGTGGTGACCTATGTGAATAGTTAAATGGCATAAAGATAAAATTTCAAATGAGCAAAGATAAAATGGCATAAAGATAAAGGCTCAAGTGAGAAAAAGAGAAATGGCATGGAATGAAAATGCTAAAGTAAATGGTGCATAATGATAAAGGCACAAAACAAAGACATAAACTAAAGTTAATTGTTAGTGAATCAGAAGTTGCAAGTTTTGTTGAATGGCCATCTTGAAGCTTGCATTTGAAAACTGATTAGAAGATTGATATAATCAAAGCTTCTGAAAAATAAGTATCATTTGCTTTTCGTCAAGTATATCATTCATTCCAAATGCTCAAAGCAACCACATATGATCAACGATGTTCAAATGATTCTCGTAGACCAAAATTTATGAAGTTCATTAGAGGATTGATAGAAAAAAAGCCTCCTAACAATGAACTTCAAAGTTATTGGATCAAAGGTTTCAAATTAAACATACTTGGGATTGCAAACATGGGTTTGGGACACAAATGATCATTTTTTGAATCGGGACAAATTTAGTGCTATGTTAAGCAATCGTAAGTGGACTTATGTAGAAGTCACACCTATTTTTAGGTCGGTCAATAGAAATCTATATACCAACATGTTAGAGAAATGATATGTAGATCATTCTCCAAAAAAATATGTAGTATAAGTAAAAACAAGAAAGGGATAAGTTGAAGAGGGAGGGGGCATGTATCAGATGAAACTAGGGTTTCAAATATCATCAACGTCATTCATCCATTTTGGTGGATTTGGGTTTTCAACCTATCAACACCCAAGATCCAATGAGGTTGAGAAACTTGTCCCAAAATAATACCCAAGTGTCTCCAAATCAGGACCAATAAAAAAAATAATAAAATATATTTAATATTAAAAATAATTCAAATGATTTAATAAGAATATAATTGGTAAGGTACACAACATGTATTAAAACACCAAATAAAAATCCTAAAAAAATATCAGAGTTGAAACATGAGTCAATAAGTGTTCACAAAAAATTTCAAAATTTTTTAAAGTCAGAAACTATTTTTTAAATCTAAAGAAATAAGCAAAATAAACCAAAATTCGTGAAAAATAGTAAAATCAAAAGTAAAAATAGAATGAGGTCACCAATATTTGTGAAGAGGTAATTGGATCCATCCATAATTTTTCCAAAATTTAAAAATCAAGAAAAGTATTTTTGAACAATTAAAACAGGTCAAATAAAGTGAAAAATTATAAAAAATATCAAATTACAAAATAAAATTGTGAAGAAAAAAATCAGAAAGAGAAAAATCAAAAGTATTTTTGAGAATTTTTTCACAATTTTAGAAGTTGAAATGATTTTTTGAATGAAATTTTGAAGTTTAAAACAATTAAATAAAATAATCAGAAAATAAAAATTAAACCAATAAAATGTGGACCATTGGGTCATGTCAAAACATGTTAGTAAGCTAATCCAAAGAATCAGACTCGATGTGCATGATATGGACATTAGTGAGTAAACCACCTAATCATTTATTTAAAAATATATTTGAAAAAAATAGGTAGCGAAATATCATTGGCTGAAGGGAAGACAGGTCATCGTATTCAACCTCCAGCCACGCGCAAATTGTAGGTTCCACAAAGTGTAAAATTAGAAGCTTAGATTGGTTCCATTCGCTTCTTCTCTTCAAGATGATTCCAATGGTACCCTCACGAAAAATTTATATAAACTGTAGCTTAGTCGATTTGCAAAAAACAAGAAGAAAAAGAATGAAAAGGGATTTGAAAATTCATGAGCAAAACTCACTTCCAGTTAAAAACCAATGATGCCATGAGTATCAGAGTGATGAGAGCTACATTGTAGTAACAAGTTTGAAGAGAATTGATGGAGGAATCTACCTGTTTACGCTCAACATCAAAGCTATGAAACTTGACTTGGCTAGCATGAATTAAGACACCTCAAGGCTTGGCTCTTATTCTGTTGAAATCAATGAAGTTCAAGGATGAAGAATAAGCAAATAAATTGGATTGAAAAACAAGGGAAGAGTGAATTAGAAATCTCAGAATTGTGAGCTATAGAGAGAGTTTCACAGGGTGACTCTGGCTATTCAAGCTTATGAAAATGAGTAGAATTTGGTATGTATTTATAGGAGAAGTGAATGGAATCAAGAGGAGGGTTGAATGATGAAATTTGACTGGAAATTATGCACACCTGTATCATGAGGAATGTGTGACTTGCTAGTTGTCAAAACTCAACCATTCCTTGCGTTTTGATGTGCTAAACCTTTCAGGAAACTTATTTAATCATGTTTATACATCAAACACGCGACAAATTTGTGTTTAGAGGGCATACAAATCAATTTGCAATGTGACTGTTTGGACAAAATCAGTTTTATGGTACCAACTTTGTAGCCATTGGGCACACAATGTATGGAGCTTTATGATGCTATCTTGGATGCTTTAGAAAGTTGAATGATCAAGCTTAACAATGTGCTTTGAAAATTTCCATTTCGAAGCTTGAGCTGAGAGTTATGTCCAGTTGAATTGTGAAAAAACACAGATTTTTATACTTAGAAAAATTTCTAAGTATAGAACTCCAAATTACATATGACCTTCCACTCAAAATTTGGTCTTGAGATCTGAAGATGAGATGAAGTAGACCTCTTAAATAGAATTGTGGAGTGGAGATAAGTCAAAAATCATAAAAATTAAGAGAGTTATGGTCTTTGGGAGATGATGAACAAATTTGGGAAAATTCACAAAAGACCTATAATATTTTCAATTCTTCAACAAATTTCCAAGGATTTTCAAACTTGCACATTAAAACAAAGTTGTAGTAGACATCCCAAAGATTATTATGGAAAATTAATCGGCTCAAGGAGTTAAAAATTGATCAAGTTATGATAATTTGAAGTCAAACCCTAAGATTCAAAGGCTTTTCAAAGAGACTTGTAATCTTTTTCAACCAATAGTGACCTTCCTCTAAAAATTAGCCTTAGATGTTTGAAGAGAGCTTGTTAAGGACCCTTTAAAGAGAATAATGGATTTAGAATCAATCAAAAATCTCAAAAATTAACAAGATATGGTCCTTGGAAGTCAACAAACCTAGCTCAAAGAGTGTCAAAATGACTTGAAACCCCTTTCAACTTTTGATGATTTTTTTTTGCACAATTAGATCTTGTCATGTGAAGAGTGGTTGTTGTAGATTATGATAAGAATCCATAGAAAAAATAAACAACTGAAAACATTGAAAATTGAGAGAGTTATGCACTTGTGACCACTGAATCAAGCACTTGCTCAATTAGGTCAAACTTGTTGAACCAACGTTGATGTTTTTAACTTTCTTGACAAAATAAAGTATGATAAATCATAATAGGCCTTGAAATGATATTTTCTTGAAGCACACTCAAATATGGAGCTTAAGTCCCAATGAAAATTGTTGAAGAAGGCATGAAAATAAACACATGAACCTATGAATCTTCTTGATGAATTCCACCACCAACTTTGAGGAGAATTTGACCTAAATAAAGTTATAGAGATCCTTGTACCACAAATATTTCATATCATAGACATTGTCTTGAATATTGATCTCTTGCAATCCATTAAAGAAACATTTGATGGAGGACCATCCCTCAAACTCTAGGTTATATGGTGAGATGAATGCAATTTTGTCATCACCTAGAATATGAACATTCAAATAGACATATATACATATTTTGATGTTAGTTAAAAGTTAATCCATCTAAAAACATATGTACAAGATACACAATTCAAGGTGCTTGGTGATCCCTCAAGAGCAAAATTAAAGATAAGATGAAATAGAAAGAGAGAACCAACCCTAGTGTTTGATCTTGATGTATTGATAATATGAGATGATGAATGATCTTAGGGGAAAAATGGAGTATAACAATTACCATACTACCATTCATATCAGACAATTTCAATTCAAACTTAGTAGCATATTCAAGCGGATAAACGAATGAGTATCACTAATATCAATAATAGAAACCAATTCAACATCATTAATAAAGCAAGTACCTTGAATCAAGTTGTCCTTCTTAGGTTCCTATGATCCACCCAGCGCAAACACTTTAACATTGGTCTGAGTAGTAGCATCCTTCCTTGGTGTCTGACACTGGGTACTGATATGACCTTGCTCTCCATAATTGAAACAAGTTAGACCGTCGTTCTTGCATTCAAGAGCATGATGACCGAACTTACCACACTTGTAGCACCTCAACATCTTATTCTCACATTCATTGGATCACTAACCTTGTTCACCACACCTATAGCACTTGATAGAAGCGGGAGCTCCTACCCCATTTGTCTTCTTCCCATCATAAGCCTTCGGTTTCCCTTTATCAATTAGGGTCATCATAAGGCTTATTATGACCTTGATACTACTTTCCTCTTTTCTCATTCAAACTCTTATAGTGAGCTGAATGAGATTTGCTATCCTCCTCAAAGATTATGCAACTATCCACCAACTCTGAAAACACACGAATTTGTTGATACCCAATCTCCCGCTTTATCTCCAGACGTAAACCATTTTCAAACTTGATACAATTTTAGAACTCAATAGTTGCTTCACTATAATACGGATAAAACTTTGCTAGTTCCACAAACTTCGAATCATACTCCTTCACAGTCAAACTTCCTTGTTTCAGCTCCAGAAACTCAATCTATTTCTTCCCGCACACATGCTAAGGAAAATACTTCCTCATAAATTCCCTGCTGAACATAACCCAAGTAATCACGTCACCTAGCGCTGTCAGTCTCTGATGAGTACCAACCCACCAGTCATCATCTTCCTCTTCTAGTTAATGCGTACCAAGCCACACCTTCTGCACCTCTGAGCAATCCATCACTCAGAATATTCTCTCAATCTCCTTAAGCCAAACTTGTTCTTCATCAGGATTGAACCTGCCTTTAAAAACAGGAGGATGATTCCTCTAGAACGTCTCTAAAACACGGGATCCATCATTAGGATGATATTGCACAGCTTGAGAAACATCCTGCAAAGCAGCAGCAAGTGCAACATCGTTCCTTCCAACCATTTCTCTGTTTCACTTTAATAATAGTAACAATGGTTAGAAATTATCTCGACAGTATTTCATCCCAGACTACAAACTCAATAACATGGCTGGACAGATCGATCTGCTCTGATACCACTAATGTAACACCTTCTAAACCCCAAGGAGTATTCACAATTGTTCTAATAAATAAATCAGAGTATATCACCAAACAAGGGTGTCACATCTTCATATAAAACTTTTTAATAATACATCCTGCTCCATAACACGAGTTTTCAAAATATTTAACTAGATAAAATAGACATTTAGTTCTTCAAATCATGGCAGTGGGAATCATAGTTCAAAAAAATTCATTATAGTAATTCAAAAAATTAGTCATACTTCATAAGTCATACTTATAAATCAGAACATCTTGAGTACCGCGTAGGGTGACTCAACATCTTAAAACAAAAAAATAAACATAAGTTCCAATCATTCAATCCCAACCCTTATGTTACATATCATAGGAAGTTCCCCTTTATTCAAAAAAAGAAAATAAATGCACTCCGAAGCTATCCTCTAATGCTTCTACAGACTATTCTCGATCACCTACGCGTTACCCTCATGGAAGTAACATTAAAACATAAAGGGTGAGTAAATCATAATCAATATATAAGACATAAGGAATTGACATAGTAAATATGCACATAATAAAGGCATCAAACATCATAATTTCGCCATGTTATACTCACACCTTCACCACTTCATCAATATAGGAACATATATCATCATACAGAATGTATCGTCAAGCATCACAAATAAATCATTATGCAATGTCACAAAGGATGTAATGCAACTTCATAGACTCATGCATGTGGTACCAAAACATCACTAATGACTTGGTCATTGTTATCTCCAGAGATCCCCACCATATGATCGATTCCCGCTTGGAACCAGAGCACTTTACTATTGAACATAATCCATAAATGGGATTGTTTCCTTCACTTGACGATCGTCATATCATCTTTTTGTGCCCAAACATTTTCCCTCCCATTATTCAAGACAAATTATTTCAATAGGTCTCCACATGCTCCTAGGGTTCTCAAATGCTCAAGACTACTCAAGGATTGATCAGACAAACCCTCATCCTAAGCAGTTGACCTACAACTAGGGTTTTGCTTCTCTCAAGGAAAATTGGACTTTGAATGCCTCAAGTGTATTTAATGGTTTTTCATATGTCTCAAGTAATCCTCATGCCAAATTCGAAGCCTTGCAGCACAAGTTTGCTCAGTCAATTAGTCAGATGATTGAAAATCAAATGTATTGGGCAAAAAGTCAACTTTGACCAATTTACAGTCAAACTTCAAGATTTTTGGTCAACATCAACATTTTGAAGTCACATTAATCATTTGATCAAGGGTTGATCATGATTCATCAAGAAAACTTAAGATTCATAAAAAGTCAAAAGATACTAAATTAGGGTTTTCTTAACAAGAAGTCAACTGAACGTTGACCAAGCGTAACTTTCACATACTTCATTAGAAATTTCTCAACCAAAGGTCATTTTGAATGAAATTCAATTCTCTATAACTTCGTCTCTCTAGGCTTAAGGCAAATAATTCTTCATTTGAGAGATATGAGCCAAAAAATTACAGGTCATTTTAAAAGTCAACAAAAATACACTTTTTGTCAAAGCAATTTACATCAAGATGAAAGTTTCAAATGGAAAAATGACAAACATGAAGATTCTAGGGGATATATCTTGAGTTTTCCAAAGTGTCCCAGATCACCTTCATATGATAAAAATTGAGTGAGATATGATTTGTTCAAGTTAGAAAATATTGATAAAATGCATGAAATCCAAATTAAGCAAATTTGAATTTTTGGGCTAATGAGCCTCTCTTTTAAGGTTCAAACGTGTTCCTTACCTTATAATAGAATCCTAAATCCATTCATTTATTTTTGTTGTTTTTATTTCTTTTTTTTTAATTTTAATTAATTAAAAGAAAAATAAATCAAATAAAATACCAAGTGAATGAATCAAGGCATGAAGATATATTTTTGAATCAAACCATTAGTCTAAAAAGCTGGTGAAAACTTGCAAAAAAATGTGTAAAGATTGATTGCTACATGATTGGCCTAAAAAAGAAAGATTTCATGCAAAACTTCAATCAAAGATTTTACCATGAAATAGAAAAGATTGATTCCATTTTTGTTGACCTAAATCTTCCATTATAAATAGAGATCACATTCAGACCAAGGGACACACGAAAATTGCCTCAAGAACACCCTCTCAAAAAATCTCAATTTTTGTCAAAATAGGGTAAAGTTAAAACCAAAGATCCATCCACTTTTAGTCCAAGCCATCTTTTGCAAATCATTCCTGAGGTATCTAAGGGTAAGAATAGGCCGAAATTCATTGCCATTGATGCTTGAAATAAGCATACTCATCTTCTCTGATTTTCTTTTCTTTCAAACATTCATATAATTAAATTCATGCATTGCTAATGTTTATTAACTGCCCAAATGAGTTCCTGTTGTTACTTAGAACAAAAGCTTTAACATGAGAATCATGTTTTGCCATGGCTAGGGCAGTTTGAGATGTCTTCTTAGAAACTCATGATACAAGTGTTTTCAGGCCAAACAAACACCACCATTGGATTCACAAGGGTCGAATTAGGGGGATATGGTCCTTTTTATGGTCTAACACATGTTATTTTGCAGGTTTGAAAATCCTCTCACCGGAGAAGACAACCGGAGCTAGGGCTCCGATGCTTCCCTGGTTCACTTGATTTATTATATATTTGTTTGCTTATATTTTAATAACAAAAATGAAGTGCAACGCATTTGGTTGAGCAGAGGCATGTAACATGAAGGGTGTGGGTTCGAACTTGATCATCAAGAATCAACAAAGTCAACAAAATTCAAAGATAGAAAATTTTCTAAGTGTTAATGCTTTATTCTTAACAAATTCACAACTTCATGGCCATTTTTCACTAAGATGCAAATTGATTCAAGGGAAACTTTCAACATGAAAGTTGTAGGGATTGATGAATTCTACAACTTTTTCCTTGAGGGTTGATGTCCAAAAAATGTTTGGATTAGGAGATATAGGCCCATGAAGTCATGACAATTTCATCTAACACTTAGTAAAATTTTCAACAAGTTTTGGTCAGTTTTTCATCTCAACTTCTTGGCCAATTTTCACCAAATTCCCATTTGATTTAGTCAAAGTGGTCAATATTAAAGTTGTAGACAATGTTTCAAGCTTTCCAAAACATCCAAGAGCATAAATTTATCATGTTTGAGCTAGGAGATTCAAAGAGATGAAGTTGGAATTTCAAACTTGAATTACAAGTCATTTCTTTGATGAACACATAACCAAATCTTCAAGCATGGTGCACAATCTCTCTTTGTAGGCATCTAATCCCACAAATCTATCCATAATTAGAAGATTACAGGAAAGTTTGAGCTATTATCCAAGTATTCAAGCAATTGCCCAAGTGATTATTCCATTTTTGGCATAAAGTTAACATTGCCATTCTTGCAAAGTAGCTTTAATCACAAAGTCAACTCTTCTTGAGCCTCTAACTTGTTTCTTCTTCACAAACTTAACATACAAGATCAGATAAGCATGCTTAAATTATTCAACAACTCTATGAAGAAAAGTATAAAGCATTGGAACTATGTTCTTCAAAGTTTGCTTCATAACAAAGCAACTAAACCATAACATGTGATCTTGTAAACCAAGCCCTCTCATCCTCTAAAACCTTTTCTCAAAAAATAGAGATGTCATTTGCAAGACAACACACGAGTTCATAAGCCCTAAAAGACCCTCATACTCTCTGAAATCAGAATTTACATCCAAAACTACATTTGTTGCAATTTCTGACCTTGAACTCAAAACACCCAATCCACTCATGCATTTTCATTCTAAATAATTCACAAAGCTTCTATAACTCATATAGAACTCATCCAAAGACTTGTTTCATCACTGTAACGCCATCTTCATCATCTTCCAAAGTCAAAAATAGGGTTCTGCAACTTGACTTGTCCAGAAGAATTGAGGCACTCTCAATCCAAGGTAAGCGTTGCAAACTCTTCCTTGGAGTTCATTGAAGATATCCAGATCATCTCAACATCTCCAAGAGTGCTCTAACTCGATTCTCACTTCAGAAGTAACTTTCTCTAACTTTGAAATCCTTATTCAAGCATCACATACACTTGATTTCTAAAGAAAAAATGTAGATATCATTGCCATGAAGCTAACCATGTGCTTACTTTTCATTTATATTACCTGCGTGATGAGAATTTTAAAATTGAAGTTTTTGAAATTTTAGGGTTCAGTTTGGTAACAAGTAAAATTCTCACTCATCTGTGATTTATAGCTTAAATAATTTACATGGTTGGATTCCTTGTTTAAATTCACACAAGATTCATGTTTACATTTAAAAATTTGGTGGAGAAATGAGTATGTTACAAAATCAACAAAATGTTGTTGTCATGGCTGGCACGAGGAAGAAGAAGAAGTGGATTCAAACTTTCAGAATGAGGTTATTTTATATTTAGTGCAAGTTCTATAATGACCGGATGAAACAACCACCCCAATGGTAAAGGAAGCGCGAACGTATTATAAGGACCTGGGTTCGAGCCCCAGCGATACTCTTTTATTTATTTCATATTTTCTTGTCTTAGATCATGTGCAGGCTAGTTCTACACGCACACCATGCGCCTCTTTACATCACCCTCTGATCATCACAAGGCCATATCCAGCGTTTAGAAAGCAAGCCCATGGTGAACCCCCTTGGACCCAACCATATTGAACCATTATAGGCGTCTGGGCCCTCTGTTTTGGGCCCGAATCATTTTTATTTTCACCCCCTTTTTTCTTTTTCTAACATAGGCCCATTACTATTTTTTTATTATAAATTTTTTTTTTTATTTCTCTGATTCAAAAAAGGCGTGTTTTGGGCCAAACAAAAATTATTTCTCACACCCCCTAATTGCTTTACAAACGCAAGCCCAATCTCTTTACTCTTTATATTTTCTTTTTACTTTTATTTATTTATTTCATTTAATTAAAATACAAAAAAATAATTTTTATTTTAAAAAATAATTAGGTTTAGGTTAATCCATATTTTGCAATTTTATTTAATTAATTAGACATAGTTTTTTGATTAACTTAACTAACTTCCAAGTAATTTAAAATTAGGTTTAAATTGCCATTAACATTAAAAATATTTTTCTAACAATTGTTTTCTTTTTTATAAAATTAAAAATAAATTAAATTTAGTTTTTTTTAATTTAATTTTTTTATGAATTTTTTTTCTTTTAGTCACCCTTTATTTTATTAATTAATTTGCAAATAAAATTAGAATTAGGTACAATTTTCATTTCAAATATTTTCTAAACAAAAACAATAAGTTATTTTCTTAAACACTTAGAGATATTTTTAGGGTTTCTTAAACATTCTCCCCTTTTTACCATCTTCACGCATTTTTCTTTCGTCTTTATTTTCCAATTATTGTAATTGCTCAACACTTGTAATAGACAAAATAGGGTTTATTTCTTTCCTCCCTCATTCATAAACTTGTACCCCCATCCCTAAAGCATTGTAATAGCTTAGGACATTTAATTTCTGTAATTTACTGCTTTCCTTATTACTGTTAGTAATTAGGGTTTGTATGGAAAGATAAAGAAAAAACATTAGATAACCTAATGTCAAAGACAAATACTTGAAATCAAAACACTTCGCCCACATGCACCTCTAGGATAACCTCAATTGTTGCCTCGGATAAAAAATAGTCATGTCCCTCGAATGTGGGATGCTTTAGCAAAGACCCTCGGTTAAAAGATCGTAGTCCCTTGATGACCCTTAGATGTTACCGTTGGTAAACGATCTTAGTCCCTTACAACAATTGCTAAAACATCCTACAAGTTACTTTCTGTGACTGTACAATGACCCACGCCTGTCCCTCACATCCAATGATATGGCTTCCTACTAACTAATAGTAGAGTAGAACTATCTAAAGGAAGAAGAAAAGAACAAATACCTTTTGATTAGGTAGATCGCTCGTAATCTCTTGCTCACAAACTAAAACAATTTTCATACCTCACACTTTAAAAACAACTACTTGAAAAACACTTTATAAACACTCTTGAGGACTGATACAAGGGTTATTACAAAGAAAATTGCCTTACATTGGAATCTTCAAAACACTTTCACCAAAACCACATAATCTTTCAAAATATTTTCAAAACAAACACTTTATATACATTGTTAACAATTCGAGAATCATTACAAAATTGCCGCACTTAGGCATTTTCAGAATATTTTCAAACATGCACAAAGCATTTCAAAAGTGAGCTAGAAATTAAGAGCCCATGGATAACTACAGATGAAAAGGGTGCTAACACCTTCCCTTTTCATAACCTACCCCCCAAACTCAAGAAAATTCTCAAAGGTCGTTCCTGTTCTTTTCACCCTTTCCATTATTGGATAAATGAAAATTCGGTGGCGACTATTGCTATCCGCAAAATTTGCGATAAAACGCAAAACTTAAGTCAGTTCTCCCACCATATTACAGAACGGGTGACTCTGCTGGGGAAATCTAAACTAAAAGTGGGGTTACCTTAAAGCTAGATTACATTTAAAATACTTTACTTGCTTGACTTGTATGTTTTACATTCAGGGTATGCTTGGGTTTATTTCTTGTATAAATCCTATACCTGGATATGGGGGCATTTTAGGTAAGTAGCAATAGATCGTGAAAACTGTACGGCGTAGACCAATATGGTTAAAGAGATGTCTATGTTAGTGCGACACATTTTTTTGTATTGGTGTCCCTTGAGTCAAGTCATGGAGAATACGGGGCCGATGTGTGGTGTCATAAAGCACTAACTGACTGTAGAACCTTAGTTGACACAACATAGCCATTAGAAAGTAGTGAGATAACTGGCTTTGATGCAGACTGAAGTTGGTTGATACTCGATACTACACTCATTGAGATTGTACTTTTGGGAAATTTTGGTTGTAACTTAGATGCTTATGCTGAAACAATACCCGAGAGAAAGATCGGTGATATTGAAGCTCCTAGAACCCGGTTACTTCTTTTAGGACAGGTTGAGCCAACTAAAACTTCAAGAGGGTACTTACCTATAAACTCCATGAAAGCTTAAACCTAAGGCCTTGTGTTCTTTCTTTGTGTATGATTAATTGTTCTAACATGACTTCATAACCTCATGCCATATCATTTTCACTAACCATTTCAAGGACCTAGGGTTTCATCTTTGTTCTGTTTTGTAGGTTATGGCTTCTGCTCGTAGAAACACTATCTGAATAAGTTTTTTGAGGATACCTTCTCAACTTAAATAGTTAGTATCAAGGGTTCCTGAAAGTTATCCATTCATCAAAAGGAATGGTCGACTACTCAGTTTGGTTACCTCAGGTTTTTAAGAAGACATGATAAGCATTCTATTCCAGTTCTTTGACCCTGTGCACCACTGCTTCACCTTTCCCGATTATCAGTTGGTTCCCGCAATGGAGGAGTTTTCTCAATTACTGAGAGTGCCTATTCTAAATTAAATACCCTTCACCGGTTTAGAGAAAGAGCCACAACCTGAAGAAATTGCGTCAGCCTTACATTTGAAGTGGTCTGACGTTGTAGCTAATTGGGAAACAAGGAGTGGAGTCAATGGTTTCCTTGTTAAATTTATGTTAGATAAGGCTCTACTGTTTTTGGATGCTATGAATTTTCAAGCTTTTGAAGAAATTTTTGGCTCTTCTAATATATGGTTTGGTACTATTCCCTAATCCAGACAAACTCATATATGTGAATGCCATCAAAATATTTCTTTTTCGTAATCCTGTGCCTACTTTGCTTGGAGACATTCTACATTCTCTTCATACTCATACTATGAGGAAGCGGGGAACTCTTATGTGTTGCATACCTTTTCTATCTAGGTGGTTTATTTCGCACCTTCCTCGATCAGTAATGAAGAATGAACGAGGTTTGAGGAGGTCTCAAAGGATAATGTCACTCTCTCATTCGGATATCTATTGGTGTTCCTTATATTTGGAAGATGTTACTATCATTAACCGCTTTGGGGAATTCCCTAAAGTTCCACTCCTTGGCATTAGGGGAGGTATTACTTACAACCCTTCTCTGGCTCTACGACAATTTGGTTATGCTCGAAGAGATGGTCCTCATGACGTACTTATCCAGGGTATTGTGTTCGACTACAAAAATGATCCTCAAGGTTATCGTTAAAAGTTTATACGTGCTTGGGGCATGGTAAATAAGGTTGATAGTAAGACTTTAAGACAAAAGAATTATATCTCTTTAGAGCCCTATCTCAAATGGTAATGAGCTCGCGATCAAAATCTTATGATTCCACATCCCGCTGTCTTACAAGTAATTATGGAGCCTGTTGCTGAGGGGGATATTCCTTATACCATTCTCCATCTAGACATACCTACTAACCTCGAAGAATTGTAGAAGTCCTGGATTCAACTAAAGGAAGAATGGGACACCTTTGAAACTCAATTCTATGCAAGTGAAAAGAAAGTGCTGGAGCTCACAAAGCAACTTCAAAAGGAGCAAAGCCTTAATGCGTACATCAACACGAAGAGGAAGTGTCTGTGGGAGACTTGAGTCTTAGGTTTTAGGAGTTTATATTGTTGTCTGCTTGAGACCCTTTTGCTTTTCATTGTAAGCCTAGAAGGCAGTTGTAATTTTAAACTTATTAATACAATCTTCGCCTCTGTTTCTTTTTTTGGCTAGCAAATTTAAATCTCCTAAGGTCTTTGAAAAAATTGCATCCACATATCATGCATTATTTCATAAGTAGGTTTTCCAATACATGTTTCCTCATCTATTTACTATTTATTTCAGTATAAGATGGCTCTCGAGCAAACTGTCAAGGATCTTAAAACTCAACATGCACAATTTCAAGAGACACTTCTGAATCTGGCCAAATGGAAACAAGAGATAATGATGCTCCTTACTACAAAAAAGAAGACTAAGAAGCGGGTTGTTATGGCGAGAAGATTCAAAGGTCCTGCTCAAACAGTTCGAGTGAATGATGCTTCCTATGAGGAAGACGACAACCAATAGGATGATGATAGAGGTGTCAGGGGTGAAGGTGAAGATAATCAAGGTTTCGAAGATGAAGACTACTCTGATGAATAGTACCCTTCTGCAGATTACAAGTACAAGCAGTTGGAAGACCAACTCAAAGCTGTGTAAATCAAGAAAGTACATGGATTGGATTTTGGAGAGCTAGGTCTAATAGCGGGGGTGGTCATCCCTCACAAGTTCAAGATCCCCGTTTTTGCTAAATATGATGGTGTCTCTTGTCCCAAACTTCATTAGAGGTTGTATGTCTGAAAAATCAAACCTCATACTGCTGACCGGAAATAATGGGTCCATTTCTTTCAAGAAAGTTTGTCCGGTACTCGATGGGAATGATTTTATCAACTGGAGGGAACCAACATCCATCCATGGGAAGACTTGGTTGCAACTATCTACAAGCAGTATCAATATAATGCTGACCTGGCGCCAACTCATGTGCAGTTACAAAACATGTCCATGGGTTCGAATGAAGGATTCAAGGAGTATCAACAAAAATGGAGGGATTTAGCTGGAAGGGTATAACCTTCTTTGACTAACCGGGAATTGGTGGATATGTTCATGGGCACTCTGATGAGTCCATTATTTAATTTGGTGATTGGGAGTTCTTCATCAGAGTTTACTGAGCTAATTCTGACTGGTGAAAGAGTTGAAAGTGGTATTAAGAGCGGGAAGATTCCGATGGCTACAACTTCTAATGCTTTTAAAAAGCCATTCATTGGTAAGAAAGAAACAAATGCTGTCTATAGCCAGAAAATCCATGTTATAAATGACCGCCATCAGTCTGTGGGAGAAGTATTGATCTCTAATCCAACACCTGTTCAAAAACAACAACAAGGCAACCAACATAGGTCAGACACTTCGAGGAGGCAGTTTACTAGAGCTAATATGCCATTGGCTCAAGCATTGCAACATTTCTAAAGGCTTATCTCATAACACTCCGAGATCCTCCTCCTAATCCCGACACAACCTCTTCAAAATACAACCCAAATGCAAGATGTGTCTGACATTCAAACAGTCCTGGGAACGACACCAACAATTGTTGGGCCCTGAAAACAAAGTTCAAAACATGATTGATAACAAGGAATTTTAGTTCAACCCGCCTGATACTCTGAACGTGATTACTGCTCCTATTCCGAAGCATGACAAAGGCATAAGTGCTATTGAAGATGTTTTTTATGATACCTCCATAAATGATGTGATTACTCCTCTCTCTACAATCAAGAAGAATTTGTTACAAGCCGATTTATTTCCAGGTTATGTTTAAAATTGTTATTGATGTGCGGTTCAACCTAATGGTTGTAGGTTATTGAAGGAAGGTGTCCAACGCCTGATGGATGAACAAGAAATTTTGATTGAGAAAATTTTGTCCACTGAAAATTTGTGTCAAGATTTGTCTGTCATAACTGGTACTCCTTTCAGGATCACTTCCAAGGGTCCTGTAGGGATTATTGCCAATCCAAAAGTTGCTCCTATAATCATTACAAAACCTGGGCCCATCCCATATTCCCCGGAGAAGGCTATTCCTTGGAATTATGGGTCTGAAGTCTATTACCATAGTGTTATCCAAGAGTTGTTTGACGAAGGTGATGAAGAGGCTGATCCCAATATTGACAATATTGCAGGGACTAGCAAAATTACTAAAAGTGGAAGTATTTTCTCCCCGGAAATATCTCCACTTGTTCAATTCATAGTTAACAAGACAGTTGCCGAAGCTCGAGATAAAGAGCCAATGACAAAGCCCTCTAGGACGGAGGCGCCAAAAGAAACTGCAGCCAAGGATACCTTTGGACAAGAAATGGAAGAAGTTTTGAAAATCATTCGTAGAAGCGATTAAAAAATTGTTGAAAAACTGGGGCATACCCTGTCCAAAATCTCCATTCTATCTTTACTACTATGTTCTGAAGCCCATGCACAAGCTTTAATGAAATTTCTGAAGACTACTCATGTACCACAATAGATTTTTGCTGATCGATTTGGAAGTTATGTTGCTAGCTTAATGACTGACAATAGATTAGTTTTCTCCGATGATGACCTGACTCCGGAGGGGAGAAATCATAATAGGGCCCTGTATGTCTCCATTTAATGCAAGGGAACTACTTTGGCTCATGTGTTAGTTGATATTGGTTCTTCTTTGAATGTTCTGCCCAAGGGCACTCTTGACAGACTGGATTGTAAAGGGGTTTTGCTGGAACCTAGCGACATCATAGTTCGACCCTTTGACATATAAAGAAAAATGGTACTTGGATAAGTGGACCTCTCGATCAAAGTAGGTTCACAGATCTTTGAAACCACCTTCTAAGTAATGGACATCTATCCAGCTTATTCTTGTCTATTAGGACGCCCTTGCATCCATGGGGCAAGCGCTGTTACCTCCACCTTGCACCAAAAATTAAAGTATCCTGTGAAAGGGAAGATTGTTACTGTCTGCAGAGAAGATGAGTACATGGTCAGACATCTAAATTCATTACAATACGTGGAGATGGATAGAGAATTCATCGAGACTCTATATCAAGCTTTTGAAGTGGTTTCCCCTGCTGTTGTTGAAGACGTTTTTGCCATTCCAAAGACTACCAGGGTTTCGCACAAGATGACCTTTTTGAGAAATGCCAAAGCTACTATAGAAGAAGGTGGTTGCACAATTTGCCGTCAGCTTCCTGATATCCCGTACAAATTTAACAAGTTTGGTTTGGGCTTTACTGCAGAAGGTCAAAGGTTTGTTCGTCGCGCTCTAGCTGGAAGACCTCAGTTTCGTGTCAACAACAATGGAGTCAACACAATAGCTGATGCTGACAGTGATTGTGACTTCGACAACTAGATCTTTTCTACCAGAGACAACAGGCTCAACAATTGGAAAGCAGAAGACATTTTCCCTATCTCCTTCAGCTATGAGTAATAACTATTTCTATTTTTATTACTTTAACAAGTTTGGTTATTTAATTTCTTTTAAAACAATTACTTTAAACCTTGTGTCTTTCCCGGGGTACAATGGTCCATTTGTTAAGGGTTGTCATTTCATATGTCATATTTTCATTTAATGAAAAACATTGGACGTTTTGCATTCAAATTTTATGCTCTCTATCTTTCTTTTACTTTATTGCACTTCCAAATAGCTATGTGACCTTACACACACTCACACACTACATTGTAGATCCTCATCCATTTTGGATGTCGTTAATAATGATTCTGTTATCGCCGCTTATGACTTTGAAAATCTGATCTACCAAGCTGAAGACGAAGGTGAGGAAGATTGTGAAATACTTGGAGAACTTTACAGAATCTTAATACAAGAAGAAAAGGCTATCCAACCACATGAAGAGACGATCAAAGTGGTAAACTTGGGTTCTGAGACAGACAGGAAAGAGGTCAAGATAGGTGCCAACTTAGAGGGAAGTGTCAATAACAGATTGATTAAGATATTGCACGACTACATTGAGATATTAGCTCGATCATACAAACACATGCCAGGGCTCATTACTGATATTGTGGTTCACCGTCTTCCAATGAAAGAGGGTTATTCTCCGATTAAGCAGAAGGTTCGTCGCATGCGTCCTGAGATGTTAGATAAAATCAAGGCTGAGGTTATGAAACAATTCAATGCAAGGTTCTTAGCAGTGATGTTGTATCCTCAATGGGTTACTAATGTTGTTCATGTACCAAAGAAATATGGCAAAGTACATATGTGTGTAGATTACAGGGATCTGAGCAGGGCAAGCTCCAAAGATGATTTCCCATTTCCATATATTGATGTTCTGGTCGACAACACTTCTCAACATAAGGTATTCTCTTTCATAGATGGTTTCTCAGGGTATAATCAGATCAAGATGGAACCCAAAGACATGGAGAAAACTACCTTCGTCATACAGTGGGGAACTTTTTTTTACAAGGTCATTCCTTTTGGGTTGAAGAATGCAGGGGCAACTTATCAACGTGCCATGGTAGCTTTGTTTCATGACATGATTCATAATGAGATAGAAGTCTATGTCGATGATATTATAGACAGGTCACAAACTGAGGAAGAACATCTTGATCATCTACATAAATTATTTGAAAGGCTGAAGAAGTACAAGCTAAGGCTGAATCCGAACAAATGCATCTTTGGGGTGAGGTCTGGTAAACTGCTGGGTTTTGTTGTCAATGGTAAATGTATTGAAGTTGATCCCACAAAGGTTATAGCTATTCAAGAAATGCCGTCTCCCCGCACCGAGAAGGAAGTCAAAGGTTTCTTAAGACGACTGAATTACATTTCCCGGTTCATTTCTCATTTGACTACTACCTGTGAGCCAATCTTCAAGTTGCGGAAGAAAGAACAAGTAGTAAAGTGGAACAATGATTGTCAAATAGCCTTTGATAAAATCAAGGAGTAATTACAAGAACCTTCAATTTTGATGCAACCAATTGAAGAAATACCTCTAACCATGCACCTAACTATGTTAAAGAATTCAACGGGGGTGTGTACTGGGGCAGCATGACGAGTCTGGTCAAAAAGAGCATGCAATATACTACCTTAGAAAAAAGTTTACCGAATGTGAAACCAGATATTCACTGCTCTAGAAAACTTGTTCCACTTTGGCATGGACTGCTCACCGACTAAGACAGTATATGTTAACCCATACTACCTTGTTGATCTCTAAAATGGATCCCATCAAGTACATATTTGAGAAGCCAGTTCTCTACGAAAGAATAGCCCGATGGGAAATGATCTTAACAAAATACGACATTCAGTACACCACTCAAAAGGAAATCAAAGGAAGTGTACTGGCAGATCATTTGGCGCATAAAGCTGTAGACGACTAGCAATCTATGAACTTCGAATTCCCGGACGATAAAATTATGCTAGTAACAAATTATGAAGAACCTAGACCATATGAAGGACCTGAGCTAGTATCCCGTTGGACTATGGTTTTCGATGGAGCTTCTAACGAACTTTGCAACGAAATCAGTGTTGTAATTATCTCTCCTAAAGTTTTCCATACACCCTTCACTGCCAGAATTTGCTTTGACTGTACTAATAATATGGCTGAATATGAAGCGTGCATCATGGGAATTAAAGATGCTATTGATCTGAGAATCAAAATTTTGATCGTATATGGGGATTCAGCCTTGGTAATCAATCAAGTCAAGGGAGAATGGGATACAAAGCATCCTAATCTTACCCCTTACGGAGAACATGCGCTAACCTTGATTCCGTACTTCGAAGAGATTACTTTTGAGCACATCCCAAGAGAAGAGAATCAGTTGGCGGATGCATTAGATACCATGTCATCCATGTTCAAGGTCAGATGGGACATTGAGGCTCCCAGAATTACCATTGAAATATTCGACGAACCGACACACTACTATGAAATTGATACTGATGGAGTAGATTAAAAACCTTGGTTTTATGAAGTGAAAAGGTACCTTGAAGCTCAAGAATACCCTGAAGGGGCATTGATCAATGACAAGAAATTCCTACGGAGGTTCTCGGCTAAGTTCTTCTTGATAAATGGAATTTTATACAAGACTATTCATGATTCAACTTTGCTTCATTATATGGAAAAGAAGGAAACAAAGAACATTATGGAAGATATGCACGAAGGCATCTTCGGTACTCATTCAAGAGGGCATACTATGGCTAAAAAGATTCTGAGAGAAGGCTATTATTGGTCTACTATAGAAACCAATTGTCACCATCACTCGAGGACTTGTCATAAGTGCCACATCTATGCTGATAAGGTTCATGAGCCTCTGGTTTCTCTAAATGTTTTGATTTCTCCGTGGCTATTCGCAATGTGGATCATTGATATGATCGGAGAAATCAAGCCTACTGCTTCTAACGAACATTGCTTCATTCTCGTCACCATTGACTACTTCACAAAATGGGTTAAAGCAGCCTTGTCTGCCTCTGTTACCAAGAATGTGGTAGCTCTATTCATTAAGCATAATCTCATCTGTCGGTATGGAATCCTTGAGAGAATCATCACGGACAATGGTACCAACCTCAACAACACTATGATCCTTAAACTCTGCACGCATTTCAAGATCAAGCACCACAACTCTTCTACGTATCAGCCAAAGATGAATGGTGCAGTGGAAGCCGCCAACAAGAATATTAAGAAGATCATAAAGAAGATGGTCGTGACTTACAAAGACTGGCACAAGATGTTACCATTTTCTCTTCATGGCTATCTCACTTCAGCGTGGACATTAATTGGGGTAACCCCATTTTCTCTAGTCTATGGCATTGAAGCTGTCTTACCTGTCGAGATTCAGATTCCTTTTCTGAGGATTATGAAAGTTGCAGATTTAAACGAAGACGAGTGGATTCATACTAGGCTAGACCTGTTGAATTTGATTAACGAGAAAAGGCTTGCGGTTGTCTGTCACGGTCATATGTATCAGAAACATATGATTAAGGCATTTAACATGAAAATCAAGCATCAAGTATATCAGGCTGGTGACTTGGTAATAAAACACATCATTCTGCCGCAAGGTGATCCCAGGGCCAAATGGACTCCCACCTACGAAGGAGCATTTGTTGTCAATAAAGTATTTTCAGGCGGTGCCATGATACTGACCACTATGGGCGGTGAAGATTTCCTGCACCCTGTAAATGTGGACATAGTCAAAAGATACTATGCATTAAAACGATCCGCTAGGTTAACCGGCCTTGGAAAAAATAAGGGCATCTTGGCGAACGAAAACGGTTCGGGAAAAATTAGGGATATAAATAAAATATTGTAAATATTGTACAACCTGAAAAGGCGGCTTGGACAAGAAAGGGTATCCCGGTGGAATAAAAACCTGAAATGGCGATCTAGGAAAAAGTTATGTATTAAAAGCATATGACTATGTTTCATTGGATCACTTACTACAAGCTTTATTACCAACATCAAGTTCGAAAGGTGCTGATCAATTCAATCAACTTCTTTCGATAACAAGAGATGAGATGCATGAAGACACATGGGAAATAACAGAGTTGAAACCTGACGAGATTACTTACACATAGCTATATGTTTTATTTCACTTTGTACTCTTATCATTTCACGATGATTTCCTCTTACTAGGATTTCTGTCTCTTTGTACAAATCGCATGTTTATAGGAAAACTATCAATATAAACACAATTTCAAAATTCAATTTTTTAATTTTTCTGTTTTGTTTGCAAAAATGTCCAATGAATAAAATTGAATGAACATATGCATATGAACATGATGGACTGTTAACAAATATATGAATAAGAATAGGAATAAGCATTTACTCAAGACTCTAGGAGTTGGGATGACGTCCAAGCCACACACAAATTCTCACAGAGCCACTTCCATGAGATTATCCCCACAGTGTAATCTTAAAACAAAGATACATTCCCCATAATTTCCCCGACAGATTGCTCCAGCAGATAAAAGAGTATGATATTTTTCCCGACAATATCGCCCACATACGGAGTTCCAATCAGTACAATTCATGGAAATTCTCTTCACCATCTAAGTTTGAAAACTGTAAAACCCCTACAGATTTCATCTCTTTAGAAAAACTCAATTTCCCCAGGAGAGTTTGTTTGCTCAGCAGAATATTTCTCCCATAATAGAGTTTATTTTCCCAACAAACTATACTCTCCCCAACTTCAGTCTATTACTCATATTGCTATGAATCACCGGAAAACTTTTTCTCCCCAGTAAAGTCACCACCATCCCCAGAGATTTGCTACGGAACCTGGAGTTGGACCAAATATCAGTCAACTTCAAACTCCCCTGACGAGTCGGAAGTTTATCCATATCTTTTATCCCCATCCAGGGTGTATAAGAATTAAACTCCCCTGACGAGTAAGAAGTTTATCCATCTCTTTTATCCCTAGTCAGGGAATATAAGAATTTATCCTCCTAGATGAGTCGGAAGGTTATCCATCTCTTTTATCCCGAGTCGGGTTATATAAGAATTAAATTCCCCAATAAATAAACAAATGACTAATGTTCCTGAACTCTTATCCCCAAACTAAGGTCAACATTCCCCGATGAAGCTTCCTCAAACAGTAAGCAAGAATCCATAGCAGAAGCATTCTAGATAGGTTTGAAGAATACACATGTTCTTCATCCCCAACACCAGTCAAGGATTAATTTTCCCCAACATGATGTCGTATGTTAATACACCTCGACAACATTTCGCATTTATACATCATTTACCAATATCATAACATATGCATACGAAACACATAACACAGTCTCATTTATTTTGAGAGCATCATTACGCAATGCATTTCATACATCATGACATTGCATACACCTAACTCTTTACCTTTTCAAGAAAAGATTAATCAACAGACAAACGCCATCGACTAATTATGTTACCCGACAGTCTTATCAAAGGCTGCATCTAACAAAGGGCTATCTAAGCAATTTCCTCAGAGGGTTATTCCACAAAGACATCTGTTGGCTCAAGTTAAATCAGACCAAGATTTATTCTGATACTACTTCTAGAAGACTTTTTCTGGCTCAAATTAAATCGACCAAATATTTATTATGATACTTCTCCTAGTTAAAGATGGACACAAACATCTTCTGGCTCAGTTTAAATCGACCAAAGATTTATTAAGATACTGCTTCCAGTAGACACTTTTTCTGGCTCAAACTAAATCTACCAAAGGTTTACTCTGATACTTCTCCCAGTTAAAGATGGACACAAACATCTTATGGATCAGTTTAAATCAACCAAAGATTTATTCTAATACTTCTTCTAGTGGACTTTTTCTGGCTCAGTTTAAATCGACCAAAGATTTATTTTGATACTTTTCCTAGTTAAAGATAGACACAGACATCTCCTGGCTCAGTTTAAATCAACCAAAGATTTATTCTGATACTGCTTCCAGTAGACACTTTATCTGGCTCAGATTAATTCGACCAAAGATTTATTCTGATACTTCTCCCAGTTAAAGACGAACACAAACATCTTCTGGCTCAGTTTAAATCGACCAAAGATTTATTTTGATACTTCTTCTAATAGACTCTTTTTATGGCTCAGAATAAATCGACCATAGATTTATTCTGATATTCTCCCAGTTAAAGACATGCATAAACATTCTTTGGCTCAGATTAAATCAAGCATAGATTTATTTTGATACTTCTTCCAGTCGAAGTAAAGCGTAGATTTAGTCTAATTTCTACAAACAATTACTTTTGATGACATCTATAAGCCCATTTCTGACAACTCTCCATCATTACCTCTCCAAATGGCATCTTTAAGCCCATTTCCGGTATAATCGACCAACAACATAACTTCATGCACTAGCGATCAAAAGACCCTCAAAAGTGGTGATACTTTAGAAAAACATCCTCGGTCAAATCATCATGTCCCTTTTGAATAAAGATCATAATCCTTCGAGGACCCTTCGAGCTGCCTATAAAATGATCTAGTCCCTTCGAGCTGCCTACAAAATGACCTAGTCCCTTCAAGCTGCCTACAAAATGATGATAGTCCCTTCGACACAATTGCTAAAGTATCCTTACTTGTTACCTTCAATGACCACACGATGACCCTATGGCTGTCCCTTCACATCCAATAGATAGGGCTACCTACCAACTAATGGTATGGATAATATTATCTCTAAAGGAGAAGGAAAGGAATAAGAAAGACTTTAGCGGCTAAGAAACTCTTAATTGCTTGCTCACAACTTTTCTCAAAACTTTTTTTCACAACTTTCAAACAAATAATTTCAAAAATAACACTTTATATACATTCTTGAGGAATGAATCAAAAATCATTACAAAGTCAACCTTATATTGGCGATTTCAAAATATTTTCAAACAAATCACACACACAAAGCAAGATTTTCAAAAGTGAGCTAAGCAATTAAGAGCCCGTAGATAACTATGTATGAAAAGGGTGCTAACACCTTCCCTTTTCATAACTTACCCCCGAACTCAAAATCTATCAAAGGTTTTTCCTGTTCTTTTCACCTTTCCTAAATATTGGATAAAATAAAAGTCGATGGCGACTCTTGCTAACCTCACATTTGCGATAAAACCAAAAAGTTAGTTCTCCCACCGTATTACAAAACTGGCGACTCTGCTGGGGATGTAAACTACTTAAAAAAGAGGGGTTGCCTTAGAGTTTAATATCACTTTACTTGCTTTTAATTGTATGATTTGCTTGCTTTAATTTAAGGGTTTGTTTGGGTTTAATTTCTTGTAAGATCCTACACCCGGATCTAGGGATGCCTTTGGTAAGTAGCAATAGATCATAAAGGATGTACGACGTAGATCAATATGGTTAACATGATGGCTACATGTAGTGTGAAACTTTGGTTTGTATTGATGTTCCTTAAGTCCGTCAAGGATAACATTAGGCTTCCGCGTGGTGTCGTTAAAAATAACTTACTTTTAGAACCTTAATTGACCCATCTTGGGCATTAGAAGGTAGTGAGATAGCCAACTTTGGTATAGTCCAAGGTTGGTTGATACTCTAAACTACGCTCATTGATATTTGACTTTCGGGATGTTTTGGTGGCAAGCCAGTTGTCATGCTAAAATAAAGCTTGCGAGAAAGATCAGTGATATGAGATTCTGAGAACCCGGTTACTATTTTAGGACAGGTTGAGCCAACTTAACTTCAATGGGGATGAGTACTTACCTATGGACTTCGTACAAGCCTTTAAACCTAAGGCTCTTATGTGACTTGTGTGTGTCTGCTACTTATCTAACATGAACATGACATCATAACATCAAATCATCATAACATAACATTTTCACTAACCATTTCAAGGACCTAGGGATTTATCTTTGTAAGGGTACTTTTGTACCCCAAAATTTTCCCTTCCGTTTTTATTCAAGATATCTCCTCATGCTTCTAAGATTTTCAATGGCTCAAGTTTGCTCAAGTGTTGACTGGTCAAACCTCCTCCTAAGCAAATGGCCTACAAATTAGGGTTTCACTTTTCTCAAATAAAATTGAACTTATAGTGCCTCAAGTGGACTTCGTGGTTTCTAATAGGTCTTCAATAATTCTCATGTCAAATTTCAAGCCTTGTATCATAAATTTGCTCAATCAATTGATTAGATGACTAAAAATCAATTGTATTGGACAAAAAGTCAAATGTGGTGAACAAATAGTCAAACTTCAAGATTTTTTTTCCAACATCAACATTTTTAGGTGATATTCATAATTTGATAAAGGTTTGATCATAATTCCTCAAGGAAAACCCTCAAATCATCAGAGGTCAAAAATTGCCCAAATTAGGGTTTTGACTAAAGATGACTGATCATTCAGTTTTGACCTAGTGCATAACCTAATGGCTTGAAGCATGATCTCGAGGATTCAAATACAACATATTGACCTAATTACATGGCTCAAGACATTTCCAAAGATACAAATGACTGATAGTTGGAAAATTGAATTGATTAATGAAAAAGTCAATTGTCACACAAAAAGTCAAACTTTGACTATTTGGTCAACATTGAACTTCAAAAATCAAGAATCATCAAGACATTCAAAATTATCAAGCTTGATCATCAAGAATCAACAAAGTCAACAAAAGTCAAAGATAAAATTTTTCCAACACTTCAAATTTTTTCTAAGTGTTAGTGCTTTATTCATAATAAATTCCCAACTTCATGACCATTTTTCACTAAGATGCATATTGATTAAACGGAAAACATTCAACATAAGAGTTGTAGGGATTGATTAATTCTAAAACTTTGTCCTTGAGGGTTTATTTCCAAAAAATGCTTGGATTAGAAGATATAGCCCATGAAGTCATGACATTTTCATTTAACACTTAGTAAAATTTTCAACAAGTTTTGGTCAGTTTTTCATTTCAACTTCTTGGCAAATTTTCACCAAGTTCCCATTTGCTTTAGCCAAAGTGGTCAACAAGAAAGTTGTAGATAATATTTCAAGATTTCCAAAAGATCAAAGAGCATAAATTTATCATGTTTGAGCTAGGAGATTCGAAGAGATGAAGTTGGCATTTCAAACATGACTTACAAGTCATTTCTTTGATGAATACATAACCAAATCTTCAATCATGTTGCACAATATCTCTTTGCAGGCCTCTAATCCCATAAATATATCCATAATCAGAATATTACATGAAATTTTGAGCTATTATCCAAGTATTCAAGCCATTGTCCAAGTGATTATTCCATTTTTGGCACAAAGTTAACATTGTCATTCTTGCAAAGTAGATTAATCACAAAGTCAACTCTTCTTGAGCCTATAATTTGTCTCTTCTTCACACACTTAACATACAACATCATATAAGCATGCTTAAATTATCCAACAACTCTATGAAGCAAAGTACAAAGGATTGGAACTATGTTCTTCAAAGTTTGCTTCATAATAAAGCAACCAAACCATAACACGTGATCTTGTAAACCAAGCCCTATCATCCTTTAAAACCTTTTATCTATAAATAGAGATGTCATTTGCAAGACAACACACGATTTCAGAATCCCTAAAACACCCTCATACTCTCTGAAATCAGAATTTGCATCCAAAACTACATTTGTTGCAATTTATGACCTTGAACTCCAAACACCCAATCCACTCATGTGTTTTCATTCTAAATCATTCACAAAGATTCTATAACTCCTATAGAACTCATCCAAAGACCCGTTTCATCACTGTAACACCATCTTCATCATCTTCCAAACTCAAAAACAGAGCTTTACAACTTGACTTGTCCAGAAGAATTAAGGCACTCTTAATCCAAGGTAAGCGTTGCAAAAGCTTCCTTGGAGTTCATTGAAGTTATCCATATTATCTCAATATCTCCAGGAGTGCTCTAACTCTAAACCCGATTCTCACTTCAGAGGTATGTTTCTCTAACTTTTAAATCTTTATTCAAGCATCATTTTAACTTTCTTTCTAAAGAAAAAATGTAGATATCACTGCCCTTAAGCTAACCATGTGCTTACTTTTCATTTATATTGCTCGCGTGATTAGAATTTTGAAAATGAAGTTTCTGAAATTTTAAGGTTCAATTTGGTACTGTTGTACCCCAAAATTTTCCCTCTCATATTTCTCAAGACATTGCAAGAAAAATCTCCAAGTGGCCTAAGGTTGCTCAAGAGTTGGAGAGTCAAGCTATCACCTAAGGCAGTCAACCCCAAATTAGGGTTTTGTGTTGCATCAATATCTTTGAGTACAAATGACCTCAAGTGCTCCCCAATGTCCTAATATGTTCTCAAGATCATCCATGTCAAGTTTCAAGCCTTGTAGAGGAAGTTTGCTCAGTTAATTGCTCAAAGGTCCAAAAATCGATTGTGCTAGGGCAAAAGTCAACTGTGACCTATAAACAGTCAAACTTCAAGATTTTTTATCAACATTCTCATTTTGAAGGATATTTCATCATTTGATCAAGGGTTGATCATGATTCATCAAGGATTGTTCAAAATTCATCAAGACTCAAAAGTTGCTAAATTAGGGTTTTGTAGGAAAAGTCAACCCAACTTTAACCAAGCATAATGTTATCATACTTTATGAGAAATGACCCATCCAAAGCTCATTTTGAATAGGATACAATTTCCTACAATCCATCTTCATAACCCAAGTTACAAAAATTCACTCACAAGAAGTTATAAATTTGGACATTATAGGTCATTTTTGAAAGTCAACAAAAACACCTTTTTTTTCCAAAGCTTGTAACTTGAGAATGGAATATCAAAATGAGATGAGACCAAAAGGGTTGGTTAGAGGACATCTCAAGCTTTTTAAAAAGTCAAAGAACACCTCCAAAATTTCAAAATTGAAGAAGTTATGGATTATTGAAGTTGGACTTTTTTGCAAAATTGCCAAAAGTCAACTATCCTCAAAACTTCAAATTTTGTCAAATGGGCCCATTCTTTTCCACTTGATTTGAGCTTGCATCATTTCCCACGTGTCCTAGCTTCAGCCATGAGCCCATATTTTATTTTTATTATTTAATTTGATTTTTTATTGAATTTATTCATTTTTAATCAAATAAAATCATATAAAATCCAAAACTTTGATTACATAAGATTTTTTGGCTGTTTCAAGTTTTGATTATCATCATTATCATCATCAAACTCGAATCAAACAAAATCATGGGCAAAAAGATTGAAATTTGGCAGATTTGGATGGTTTTAAAGAGGAGATCAAATCAAATATGTATGCATTGATATGAGAGGATTTGATTCATAATTCTTACCCTAATACACTACACACTACATAAGCAAGCAAAAGCAATCGAAACAAGGGTTGGAAGTTGCAGGTAGAGGCAGAACAAAGGTTGAAAAATTCACTAAGAAGCTTGGAATCGAATTCATAGCTAGAGGCATTTTCAGAAGCTGAGACCTGTCCCAATCTCTTCATGGGTGTTCATTCAATCTACCTGGATCAAAAGCAAGCATTCTCAGACTTTCACAAGCGCTGTAAGTGTCACAATACCTAGCTCTGTTCTTGAAATCGTAACTCTCCATTCTTGCATCATTTGTACAAACTAACTGCATATTTGTAATCCTCACAGTATTTCCAAGCTATTTGCATCATTCAATTTTGTTTATCTGACCTGTAACGGAAAATGCCATAGCTAGGGTTTCTTTGATATTTTTGGGCGTTTTTGTTTCAGGAATAATTGACCATCAAGAAGGGTATGGTTGTGACCGGGATGATGAGACGAACACAACCATGCCCTTGGAATTCATTTTTGTGGCCTGAGGAAGATTTTTGAGATGAACCATGTTGTAGCTACAGACTTATGTCCGTTGGTATAGGCCTGTGTATTTTTAGCCACAGACGAGAGGTTGAAGACAATACGTGGCGTCTATCCATTGCAACATTCAAACCACGCACGCATTTTTATTTTTGTTCTGGCCATTGACTTGATTTATTATATAATATACTCTTTTCATTATATTAACAAATTGACAACACGGCGTAATGGCAAGGCAAGCGCTCCAAACTCCTTCAGGACCTGGGTTCGAATCCCAGGTCCCCCACCTTCCTTAATAATTTTGCTTTTCAGATAATCACGTGCATATTCAAGCTTACAGAACACCATGCACCATCAAGCATCCAATGGCCAGATGGCCAAAGGCCAAATCTGAGGGCCCAAGCTGAAGGTCCACCATGGGCATTGGTCCACGCAGGCATATCAGATCAACAAATTCAACCAAGGCCAGCCACTAATGGGCCTTCACATTGCTATCAACACTCCCAATTTCAGGCCCATACTCCCTCTTTTTATTTACTTTGTTTATTTATTTTATTTGTTTTATTATATTTTGTTTAATTTATTAACCAATCACAAAAATTCTTTTTCTCATCAAATAAAAACCACAAAAAATATTTTATTCAATCAAATTTTTATTTTATTAATAAACACTAATTAATTAATTTAGGTTTTAATTAGAAATAACTTTAACCTATTTTTTGTAAATAATTAAAATTAAATTATATTTAATTAGGTTTTAATTACTAAGATTAATTATTTTATTTTTCTTTCTTAAAATAACAAAAACCCAAAAATAATTTATTTTTATTAATTAATTAATTTATTAATTTAGTAATTAATTTAGGTTAATTTCTTTCTTAAAATAAAAACAACAAAAAATGTTTTCTTTAAAGGGTCAAAACCCTAATCTTACGTCCGATTAAATTTTGCGCCGCGATTTATTTTCTTTTATCCAATAATGTACTTGCTCCCGGATTGTAATATCTTAATAGAACTTTTATTTATTTTTGATCGCTTTATTTATTTTTAAAGGGTTTGTCTTTGGCGATGTAAATACCCGACGCCTTGTAATTTAAATTCGGCATTTCATTTCCGCAAATTATAACTGATAGATGTTTGATAATAGGGATGCATGACAAGACTGAATGTTTTAACCTAAAATAAACTTAGATCACCCTTAACATGTACAAAGATTAAAATAACTGAAAATGACACACTCGCACATGCGTACTCTTAGGTACACCCCGCTTAGTTGCCTTCATACACGGTCATTGAGTATAGGTCGTTTTAGAGGTCGTCCTTTGTCTAAAGATCATAGTCGCCTCGAAATGGTTGCCTCGGATATTGTTGCCTCAAACAAATGATCTAAGACATTAGGGTTACCGCTAAAGCGTCATAACATTGCTTTTGTGACCGTAAGTCCCTAATTCGAGTTGACCCTAAAAATCCAAGGACGGTTCTACCTACTCATTAATAGTGGGATAGAATTGTCTAAAGGACATTAGCATAGAACGGTTCCTTTTTCGAGTAGGCAGATGGTTCTTAAGTACTTTCTCTTTCAAAAAAAACAAAATCTCTTTCACACTTACACTTTTCGAACAAAGTTTTCAAAAACACTTCATACGCTCTTGAGGACAGAAGCAAGAGTTAAATCGAAGTTTCAAAACAAAAACTTTTTCAAACCCACAAGCACAAAGAAAGACATTTTTGAAAACATTTGAGCAAGTACCTAAGAGCCCGTGGATAACCACTGATAGAGAGGGTGCTAACACATTCCCTTTCTATAATCTACCCCCCGAACCCGATAAATAATCTCGAAAAAAGGAATTTTTATGTGCTTTTTTCCTTTCCTTGTTGGATAAAATAAAATTCGGTGGCGACTCTTGCTTACCGCGACATTTTGCAAAAACAAACGCAAAACGCAAACCAGCATTCCAAAAAACAATTAGTTCTTCCCACCGTATCACAGGTACCAAGTAAAATTGTCACTCATCTTTGATTTATAGCTTAAATAATTTACATGGCTGGATTCCTTTTTTAAATTCACGCAAGTTTCATGTTTACATTTTTCAATTTGGTGGAGAAATGAGTATGTTGCAGAATGAACAAAATGTTGTTGTCATTGCTGGCGCAAGGAAGAAGAAGAAGGGGATTCAAATTTTCAGAAATTAGTTCATTTTATATTTAGTGCAAGTTGTATAATGACCAGATGAAACAGCCACCCCAAGGGTAAAGGAAACATGCGCGTATTATAGGGAACTAGGTTCGAGCCCCAGCGATACCATTTTGTTTATTTCATATTTTCTTGTCTTAGGTCATGTGAAGGCTAGTTCTACACGCGCACCATTCACCTCTCTCCATCACCCACTGATCATCACAAGGCCATTTCAAGCGCTCTAGAAAGTAAGCCCATGGTGAACCCCATTGGAGCCAACCACACTGAACCATTACAGGCCCCTGGGCCCTCTGTTTTGGGCCTTGATAATTTTTCTTTTCACCCCCCCCCCCTTTTTCTTTTTGTAACGCAAGCCCATTACTTTTTTTATTATAATTGTTTTTTATTTCTCTGATTCAAAAAAGGCTTATTTTGGGCCTAATAAAAATGATTACTCACACCCCTAATTGCTTTACAAACGCAGGCCCAGTCTTTTAACTCTTTATATTTTCTTTTTAATTTTATTTATTTATTTCATTTAATTAAAATACAAAAAAAAAATTTATTTTAAAAAATAACTAGGTTTAGGTTAAACATTCTCTCCTTTTTACCCTCTTTACACATTTTATCTTTCGTCTTTATTTCCCAATTATTGTAATTGCTCAACACTTGTAATAGACAAATTAGGGTTTATTGCTTCTCCCCCATTCATAAACTTGTATCCCCATCCCCAAAGCATTGTAATAGCGTAGGACATTTAATTTCCTCAATTTACTGCTTTCTATATTACTTTTACTATTTAGGGTTTGTATGGAAAGATAAAGAACAAACATTAGATAACCTAATCTCAAAGACAAATACTTGAAATCAAAACACTTCGCACACATGTACCTCTAGGGTAACCTCACTTGTTGCCTCAGATAAAAAATAGTAATGTCCCTCGAATATGGGATGCTTTAGCAAAGACCCTCAATTAAAAGATCGTAGTCCCTCGATGACCCTTTGATGTTGCCTTAGGTAAACGATCTTAGTCCCTTACGACAATTGCTAAAACATCCTACAAGTTGTCTTCTATAATAGTACGATGACTCACGCATGTCCCTCACATCCAATGATAGGGCTACCTACTAACTAATAGTAGAGTAGCACTATCTAAAGGAGGACGAAAAGAACAAAGACCTTCTAAGTAGGTAGATAGCTCGTAATCACTTTCTCACAAACTAAAACAATTTTCACACCTCACACTTTCAAAACAACTACTCTCAAAACACTTTATAAACACTCTTGAGGCCTGATACAAGGGTTATTACAAAGAAAATTGCCTTACATTTGCATCTTCAAAACACTTTCACCAAAACCACACCTTCTTTCAGAATATTTTCAAAACAAACATTTTGTATACATTCTCAATGATACGAGAATCATTAAAAAATTGATGCACTTAGGCATTTTCAAATATTTTTAAACACACACAAAGCATTTCAAATGTGAGCTAGCAATTAAGAGCCCGTAGATAACTGTTGATGAAAAGGGTTCTAACACCTTCCCTTTTCATAACCTACCCCCGAACTCAAGAAAATTCTCAAAGGTCTTTCCCGTTCTTTTCACCGTTTCCTTTCTTGGATAAAAGAAAAGTCGATGGCGACTCTTGCTATCCACAACATTTGCGATAAAACGCAAAACCCAAGTTAGTTCTCCCACTTTATTATATGTACCTTCCCAGCTTAAGGAGTTAGTCTCAAAGGTTTCTGAAAACTCTCAATTTACCAAAAGTCATGGTTATCTATTCAGTTTGTTTACCTTAGGTTTTGAAGAAGACATGATGAGTATTCTATTCTAGTTCTTTGATCCTGAGCATCATTGTTTTACCTTTCCAGATTATCAGTTGGTACCCACAGTGGAAGAGTTCTCTAAGCTACTCAAAGTACCTATTCTTGATCAGACACCCTTTATCAATTTAGAGAAAGTTCCAAAACCTGAAGATACTGCAGCAACCTTATATCTGAAGTAGTGTGACATTGTATCTAATTTGAAAACAAGAAGTGAAGTCAAGGGCTTCCTTGATAAATTTCTGATAGAGAAGGATCAGTTGTTTCTGGATGCTATGAGTTTTCATACTTTCAAGGAGATCTTGGCTCTGTTCATATATGGTTTGGTACTATCCCTTAATCTAGACCAACTCATAAATGTGAACGCCATCAATATATTTCTTACTCATAATCGTGTGCCTCCTTTGCTTGGAGATATTTTGCATTCTCTTCACACTCATACTATGAGGAAGTGAGGGACTCTTATTTGTTGCATACCTTTACTATCCAGGTGGTTTAATTCGCACCTTCCCCAATCGGTGATGAAGAATGAACAAGGTTTGAGGTGGTCTCAAAGGATGATGTCACTCTCTCATTCAGATATCTATTGGTGTTCCCGATCTCAGGAGGATATCACTATTATTGGCTGTTGTGGGGAATTCCCTAATATGCCACTCCTTGGCATAAGGGGAGGTATCACTTACAACCCTTCCCTAGATTTACTTCAATTTGGTTATACTCGAAGGGACGATCCTCATGATATGTTCATCCAAGGTATTATATTCGATTACGAGAACGATCCTCAAGGTTACCATCAAAGGTTTATATGTGCTTGGGGCATGGCGAATAATATTTATAGCAAGACTTTGGGAAATAAAAACTCCATCCCTCTGGAGCCCTACCACATATGGGTGCAATCTCGTGCTCAAAATCTTATAATGCCATATCCCGCTGTTCTACCAGTAATTGTAGAGCCTGTTGCTGAAGCAGATATTCCTTATACCGTTATTCATCCAGATATTCCTACTGACCTTGAAGAGCTACAAAAGTCTTGGATTCAACTAAAAGAAGAAAGGGACACCTTTGAGACTCAATTCTATGCTAGTGAGAAGAAAGTATTGTAGCTGACCAAACACCTTCACGAAGAGCAACAACTTAATGTATATGTCAACACAAAGCGGAAGCATCCATGGGAGATTTGAGTGATAATTTATTCCTTTGTAACCCTTATTTTTGTTTTCATTGTAAGCCTAAAAGGCGTTTATAATATGAACTTACTAATAAGAATCTTTGTTGTTGTTTCCTTCTTAGTAACAAATTTAGATCCCACGAGGTCCTTGAAAACATTGGATATGCATCTACATTCCATACATATCATTATATAACAGGTTTCTAGGACAAGTTTTCTCATCTTCATGTTGTTTATCTAAGGGCGTAAAAGGCTCTTGAACAGATAATCAAAGATCTCCAGGCTCAGAATGCCCAATTCCAATAGATGTTCCTAAAATTAGCCAAGGGGAAAGAAGAACTGAAAGCGCTCATCACCAATGGGAAGAATAAGAAGACAAAGAAACCAATCAACGTATTTAACATGGGGAGGAGGTTCAGAGGTCCAGTCAAGCGAGCTCAAGATCTTGATATCCCATCGGACGAAGATGACAAACATGATGGAGATGGTAAAAGTGTTAAAACTGAAAGAAACAACCTTGGTTATGACAAGTTTCCTGATGAAATGGGAGAGGATTATTTGGATGAACAATATCCCCCTGCTGATGAGAAGTATTAGCTGTTAGAAAAGCGTTTGAAAGCTATGAAGATCCAGAAGGTTCCTGGCTTAAAATTTGAAGAATTCAGTTTAGTCTCAGGAGTCATCATTCCTCCTAAGTTCAAAACTCCTACCTTTGCCAAGTATGATGGCGTTTCTTGCCTGTAGCTGCATTTGAGATCATATGTTTGGAAAATTCAACCACACACTGCTGACATGAAATTATGGTTGCATTTCTTTCAAGAGAGTCTGTCTGGAACACAACTAGAAAGATATTATCAACTTAAAGGTACCAATATCCATATCTGGGAAGATTTGGCTGCAGATTTCTATAAACAGTATCAATATAATTATGATTTGGAACCAACTCGCATTCAACTACAGAGTATGTCCCTTGGTTCTAAGAAAAGCTTTAAAGAGTACACACAGAAATGGAGAGATATTGTAGGCATAGTTCAACCTACTTTGGCTGATAGGGAATTGGTTGACATGTTCATGAGCATGCTAACATGTCCTTTATATAATCACCTACTTGGAAGTTCTTCAGCCGATTTCATTGAACTGATATTAACAGGAGAACATGCTGAGAATGGAATTAGAAGCGATAAAACTAAGGTGGCTACATATTCGAATACTATGAAGAAGTCTTATAATGGTAAGAAAGAATCCAATGTTGTGTATGGCTAGAAGGTTCGTAGTAAGAGTAACCACAACCAATCTATAGGGGCAGCTCTGATCTCTAATCTCGCGCCAGTACCACAAAAACAACAGAGTAATCAGCGTAGGCATGATGCACCCAATAGACAGTTCACAAGAATCAACATGATGTCGTATCAAGCATTGTAACACATGTTGAAGGCGGAACTGATCACATTGAAGGACCCTTCTCAGAATCCTAATACTTCCTCTCCCCATTACAATCCCAATGCAAGGTGTGCATATCACTCCAACAGTTCTGGACATGACACTAACAATTATTGGGCTCTGAAGAATAAGATCCAAGACATGATTGACACTAAGGAGATTGAGTTTGATCCTCCTGAGACTCCTAATGTGATCATTGCACCTATGCCTAATCACGACAAGGGCATTAATTCTATTAATGATGTTTCTTATTTTCTACTATGAATGATTTGACTACTCCTCTAATGATTATTAAGAAGAAGTTGCTGCAAGCTGGTTTATTTCTGGGTTGCATTGAAAGGTGCTACTATTGTGTGTCCTAATCCAATGGTTGTGAACTGTTGAAAGAAGGTGTTCAGCGTTTGATGGATGGCCGGGTAATTCTATTTAAGAATACTCCTTCTGTGGAGAGTATGTCTCAAGACCTGAAGCTTGAAGATGTGTCTGCAATTTTTGGTACTCCTGTAAGGATCAATTCTAATGGTCATATGAAGATTAATGTCAAACCTAGGGTTGCTCCTCTGATCATTTCCGTGCCTGGGCCAATTCCACATTCCTCTGACAAGGCTATCCCTTAGAATTATGGAGTTGGTGTCTACTACCATGGCGTCAAGCAAGAACCGTTTACTATCGAAGATAAAAATATTGAAATTACTGATCCCAATGTTGGAAATATTGCTGGGACTTGTAAAGTTAATAGAAGTGGAAAGGTTTTCTCTCCAGAGATATCTTCAAAAGCCGTTACTACACCAGTTCGTATCACTACCACTGGATTAACTAGTGAAACTCGAGGAAAAGAACATATGACTAAGCATGCCCAGATTGAGGCACCGAAAGAGGTTACTATTGAAGTCCCCCAAGCAAGAGATAGAAGAAGTACTGAAAATTATTTGAAAGAGTGACTATAAGATCATTGAACAGTTGGGGAATACCCCCTCCAAAATATATATGCTATCTATGTTGTTGTGCTCTAAAGTCCATGCTCAGGCTCTTGTAAAGTTCCTGAAATCTACTCATGTACCGCAGGAAACCTTTGTTGATCTGTTCGGAAATTGTGTTGCTAGTATGACAACTGATAATGGGCTAGGATTTTTTACACTGACTTAACCCTCGCAGGAATGAACCATAATAAGGCCCTGCATGTCTTTATTAAGTGTAGGGGTATTACTTTATCCCATGTATTGGTGGACACAGGTTCTTCATTGAATGTATTGCCTAAAGTTGCTTTAGACAAACTTGACTGTGAAGGATTGTGCTAAAACCCAGTGACATTATGGTAAGAGCTTTTGATGGTTCAAAGAGAATGGTGCATGGAGAGGTTGATCTTCCAATCAAAGTGGGTTCCCAGGTCTTCGAATATACTTTATATGAGATGGACATTCGTCTAGCCTATTCCTATTTGCTTGGACTCCCTTGGATTCATGGGGCATGCGCTGTTACTTCTACTTTACACCAGAAGTTGAAGTATCTCGTAAAAGGAAAAATCGTTACAGTTTGCGGCGAAGAAGAATACATGGTGATCCATTTGACCTTCAAGTATGTTGAGATGGATGGTGAATTATTCGAGACTCCTTTCCAGACCTTTGAAGTTATTCCTCAGACAACCCCTATTGACAAAGCTACTCCTACTGTTCCTAAGGTTACCAGGATTGCACCAAGAATGGCTTCTCTGAAAGACGCTAAGGTTGTGGTAGAAGAAGGTGGTGGCACTGTTTGGGGTCAGCTCCCTAACACCCTTTACAAGTCTGATAAATTTGGTTTGGGTTTCACCTCAGAGGCCAATAGGACTATCCTCGTGCTCGTGCTAATTTTGGGAGACCGCCATTCCGCATCAACAACAATGGAGTTCACAAAAATCAACTCAATGGTGTGGAAGACGTTGATAGCGACTATGACATACACAATTGGATTTCCCTACTACCAATAATTGGCTCAACAATTGGAAGGCTGAAGACTTTATAGCAATCTCCTTTAGTAAGGAGTAAATGCTATTCTCAGTTTGCTTTCTTTCAAGTTTTTGGTTATGTAATTTAAAAAATAACTTTAAACCTTGTGCCTTACCCAGGGCACAACGGTCCATTTGTTAGGGTTGTCATTTTTCATCTGCATATTTTCATTTGATAACCATTGGAAGTTTGCATTCAAATTTTGCTCTCTTTGTCTCTCTTTTACTTTATTTCTTTCAAAATAGCTATGTGTTCTTACACACACCCACACAACAAATTGCATACCCATATCCACCCTGGATCCCATTGATAACAATTCTGCTATTGCCAATTATGACTTCTAAATTCCGATCTACAAAGCCGAGGATGAAGTTGAGCAAGTTTGTGAAGTACATGGAGAGCTTTCTAGGCTATAAATTCAGGAAGAAAGAGCCACACAATCGCATGAAGAGCTAGTCGAGGTTGTGAACTTGGGTACTGAAGAGAACAAGAAAGAAGTCAAGATAGGTGCCAACATAGAAGACAATGTCAAAAAGAGATTAATCCATATGTTGCGTGACTATGTTGAGATCTTTGCTTGGTTGTACAAAGACATGCCAAGGCTTGATACTGACATTGTGGTTCACCGTCTACCGATGAAGGAAGGTTGTGCTCCTATAAAATAGAAGGCCCGTCGTATGCGTCCACAGATGTCTGAAAAGATCAAAGCTGAAGTTATGAAGCAGTTCAATGCAGGTTCCTTAGCTGTTACGTCCTATCCTCAGTGGGTTACAAATGTGGTTCCAATACATAAGAATGATGGCAAGGTGCATATGTGTATAGACTACAAGGATTTGAACAAGGCAAGCCCCAAAAATGACTTTCTGCTTTTGCATATTGATGTTCTGGTTGATAACACTGCTCAGCATAAATTATTTTCCTTCATGGATGGTTTCTATGGTTATAATCAAATCAAGATGGCACCTGATGACTTGGAGAAGTCTACCTTTGTCACACAGTGGGGAACTTTCTGTTAAAAAGTTATGCCTTTTGGTTTGAAGAACATTGACGCAACATATCAGCGTGCTATGATAGATTTGTTCCATGACATGATCCATCATGAGATAGAGGTTTACATTGATGACATGATAGCCAGGTCTCAGACTGAAGAAGAACATCTCAACCACCTGCACAAGCTGTTTGAGAGGCTGAAGAAATACAAGTGCACCTTTGGGGTAAGATCCGGTAAACTCATAGGTTTCGTTGTCAGTGGTAAAGGTATTGAAGTTGATATTCCCAAGGTTAAAGACATTCAAGAAATGCCATCTTCGCGTACTAAGAACTAAGACAGAGGTTTCTTGGGACGATTGAACTACATTGCCAAATTTATTTCCCATTTGACCATTACTTGTGAGCTAATCTTCAAGTTACTGAAGAAAGCTCAAGTAGTGAAGTGGAACAAATATTGTTAGATAGCCTTCGACAAATTCAAGGAGTAACTCCAGGAACCTCCAATTATGATGCCACCGGTTGAAGAAAAACCTTTGATCATGTACCTGACAGTATTAGAGAACTTAATGGGGTGTGTATTACGGTAACATGACGAGTTTGGTCGAAAAGAGCATGCAATATACTATCTTAGAAAAAAGTTTACCGACTATGAAACAAGATACTCACTGCTCGAGAATACTTGATGCACTTTGGCATGGGCTTCTCGCCGACTAAGATAGTATATGTTGACTTATACTACTTTGTTGATCTCTAAGATGGATCCAATAAAATACATATTCGAGAAACCCGCTCTCTCCTGAAGAATAGAAAGATGGAAAATGGTCTTGACAGAATATGACATTCAATATACTACTCAGAGGACAGACAAAGGAAGTGTACTGGAAGATCATTTGGCTCATCAAGTTGTAGATGACTATCAATCTATGAATTTTGAGTTCCCACATGAGAATATTATGCTAGTTAATTATTATGAAGAACCTAGACCGTATGAAGGACCTGAATCAGGATCCTGATGGACTATGGTTTTTGATGGAGCTTCCAACACACTTGGTAATGGAATCCGTGTTATGATTATCTCTCCCAAGGGTTTCCATACTCCCTTCATCGCAAGGTTGTATTTTGACTATACCAACAACATGGCCGAGTATGAATCATGTATAATGGGTATCAAAGCTGCAATCAATATGAGAATTAATTTCTTGAATGTATATGGGGACTAAACCCTAGTGATCAGTCAGACTCAGGGAGAATGGGATATGAGGCATCCAAATATCATTCCTTATCGAGAGTATGTGTTGACATTAATGACGTACTTTGAGGAAATAACTTTTGAACATATTCCACGAGAAGAGAATCAATTGGCAGTCGCATTAGCTACCATGTCATATATGTTCAAAGTAATATAAGATATGAATCTCCTTGAATTACTATTGAGACTAAACGAACCGACGCATTGCTACGAAGTTGATATTGATAGAGTAGAGGAAAAGCCTTGGTAGCACGAAGCAAAAAGATACCTTGAAACTCGAGAATATCCGGAAGGAGCATATATCAAAGATAAGAAATTTCTAAGGAGGTTCTCTGCCAAGTTCTTTCTGAGTAACGGAATCCTGTTTTCTTTTGTTACCAAGAATGTTGTGGCTCGATTCATTAAATACAACCTTATCTCTCAGTATGGATGATAATTGCAAATTATAGTTATTTTTTTATATACTTTTTGTTGCACTTATCGACTTTTTGTTTGTAACATTGTTAAATAAACCCGACTTTTGTGTAAATACATTTAGTTTGTGTTTATTTGTGTTTTTGTGTACATAGTGTACCGTTTTATGTTTTTCCATTCATTTTGTAGGTATTTATTTCATTTTGGAGCATTGAGGAATAAGATGTCTAAATCACGGCTCCGGATGCGCAATTTTCAGAATAGAAGATCAGTTTCGGGACTTGCTGTCCAAGAGAGCCTGCATAGCGCATAGAGGCAGTTAAGGGCGAGTGGCGCTCAGCGCAATTTGTAGCACGCTGCATGCATTTACTGTTTTGGCAGAACCAAAGTTTTGAAGCCCGCTTAACACAGATAGCGTGCTTAGTGCGGTTTAGGTTGGTTTAGTGTATAAAATAAGCGCAACCCGCTTAGTGCGTTGAGGCTACTTAGCACGGTCTGCTGAGAAAAGTTTTATAAAAACAAATTTTATTCATTTTTAGGTTATGGTTTTGGGGAAGTTTTTGCTCTCAACTCCATCAACCTTCAATTTTGTTAGGATTATCTTAGATGACAACTATGGAGCCTGCGTACGGATTATTCTGGGTGGGTTGCTCTTCGATCAGCGCTGACAAACCG
Source organism: Vicia faba (assembly GCA_948472305.1). Taxonomy (NCBI): domain Eukaryota; kingdom Viridiplantae; phylum Streptophyta; class Magnoliopsida; order Fabales; family Fabaceae; genus Vicia; species Vicia faba. Next base: position 786,294,285 of record OX451735.1, on the reverse strand, counting down.
AGATCTGTGGTTCATTTCTCTTTTTCTCTGTGTAATCTCTATTGGTTGGGTTTGTACATGTATTTTCTTTCAACTGATGTATATTTGTTGCCCTTGGCGTTATACTTAATTTTCTTTACAAATATTTCTGGATTGTTGTCCTGGGTTTTAGCTTTGTGCTTAGGGATTTAAGTAGCTATAGACATATACTACTTAGATTCTTATCTAGGATGATTATCTTTTAGTTTCTTAACTCTAGAGATAGGTTAAGATCCAACATCTACTTGGGTATCTATAATTAATGCCTCTATGTTGTTTGTGTCTCTCTGAGAGATCGTCGACACAAGCGAGCATATTTGACTTCTGTGTTGTTGAGGACATTGAGAGATCATTTCCTTGGTGACATAGTCGACTTCTCAATTTGGGTTAGAAATGATTTAGGTTGTGAGTGATGCATAGTGACATTGATGCGTATTGTTAGGTTGAGTGTAGCAGGTTGATAGGTTTAAGTCTGTGATAATTAGTATATATGCATGCTTGATAAGTTATTTCTTTTTCCTTTTTATACATTCATTTCCTGTTTATACTTTTTCTTTACAAACCCATTTATCCCCAAACTCAATAACGAATGATTTCTCGAATGGAGAATTCAATAACCAATCTCTATGAACATGATACAATATAACCTATATCACCCGGTAAGTTAATAACTTACTTTTTTCTTGCCGCTTTAACGCTTTAACAAAATGGCTCTGTTGCCTGGAATTAGTTCTATTGATTTCGCATTGTGATAATTCTTTTGTTTTTGAGTTTTATAATTAATGTATATGTTGTATAGAAATTGTACATTAACTTGTATATGATACTTGTGCATATATATGTTTTTCTTTGTTTTCACGTATTGTTGTGAATTGTCTTGTTTTCAAAATATTTGTTGTGTGGTTGTTAGTACACTTTCTTTAGGTTTGCGATGTGTGACAATACCATGGCATGACGAGAGGAGGTTACTAGCTTGCGCAATAAAGGCGTCGAGCTTACGACGTAAAATAAGCATATTGGTTTGTAATTGTTTATATGTATGGTGACTTGTGTTTTAACAAGTTGAACTCAGATTAGTTTTTAAAATTTCAAATTTTCACCCAGTTTTCATATTGTTAATTGTATTTGTTTTGTTATGTAAATTTTATGTTTTTCCGCAAGCTTGTCGTGTTTAGCTTGAGCATGTTTGTATGTTGTAAATATTCTGTGCATTTAGAGTTTGTTGGTGATTGTGGAGCTGCATAGCAGCTACACCAACTGCTCCTGTCATTTTTCTGCATCTGGTGTAGCACGCTCTAGGCCGCTTAGCGCGCTTTGTTCTGCAAAGCTAGTGAATTCTTTTTAATTATTTTGTTGCTGTTTGGACTCAATTTTGGTTCAATAGCTTGAGGTTTCTTTTGGTGATTTTCCAAGTTTGAGTGTTTCAACATGCGAATGCATGGTAATGATTTTGTTAAAGTTTTGTACACGTTCGAGGTGTGTGTTTATCGCTTTCTATACTTTAGCATATTCATGATACTTAGACTTTTTACAATTTTTATTCCCCTCATTCTTTTTTATACTTGTTCATTTGTGAATCACTTTAGTCCCACCCTTTTTCTGAGGTATCTTTCCATTGTTCATATATGCTGGAGACCACAATTCTTATTTTAAACAGATTTTATTATGTTTAATTTTTTGTTTGTGTTGATTGTATGAAAGCTTGAACATGATGAAGGCATTTTTTGATCCATTTTGAGAACAAATACCTTGTCCAAATAGTCAATTCACCTTGTGAGTGTGTGATCATTAGTAACCCCTTTGAGCTTTTTGTCAATATCCATGTTGTTTTTGCTAAATGCTTGTCTATGAGTGTTTAGTTTCCCTTTTTGCATGAATGTTGATTAATTGTTTTCTTGAACCCTCAACCATTGCTTTGATTTGAATTTTTACCTTTCCTTAGAAAGTAGGAAGTATTCACTTTAATGTGTGGTTGAATTCAAGTTGGAAATAAAAAAGATTGTGTATTTATTGGTTGATTGCTATTAGGTTATGAAATAAAAAAATTGAAAAAGAAGTGAAAGAAAAAGAAATAAAAAAAATATAAAAGTTTTGAAAAACAAAAACAAAAATAGCATGGAATAATGTTGTGTTAATAAGTGATGTGTGTTGGTGTGAAACTTGTGGTAAAGAAGAAGTTTGATTGGAATTCCATTGTTTGAAACTTTGTGAGTTGATCAATCTCTTAGGTTTAGGCAAGTTTTTGTTTCGATTAGATTTAGGACTTATCACTTGTTTGTTAACCAAGCCACATTACAACCTTGAAAAGCCTTTGAGATTCTTGCTTTTATATTTTCAATGAATTTTTTTGGATGAATGCATAATTTAGTCTATTGTTTGCAAGATTGTGGATGAGTGAAAATACCCCATTTTTATGTGTTTTTAATCTACCGATGATTATGTTTATTAGGTGTGATTCACTTGTGAACATATTATTGTTTTAGAATGTTTGGCATAATCTTTGTATTTAGCATTTGTTTTATGTTTATGTTATCGTCGTAGTTTAGTGGTAAGTATGTTTCTTCGCGTGTACCATTTTTCATTTGAACCATTGCATTTGTGTTCCGTTTTCAAAACTCGTTGATTCATGATTCTTTGGTTTATTACTTTTGGTTGTTTGAGTTATTTAGCCTTGTTTGAGGACAAACAAGTTTAAGTTGGGGAGAGTTTGATAAGTGAAAATTATAGTTATTTTTGTTTATACTTTTTGTTGCACTTATCGACTTTTTGTTTGTAATATTGTTGAATAAACCCGACTTTTGTGTAAATACGTTTAGTTTGTGTTTATTTATGTTTTTGTGTACATAGTGTACCATTTGATGTTTTTCCATTCATTTTGTAGGTATTTATTGCATTTTGGAGGATTGAGGAATAAGGTGTCTAAAGCATGGCTCCGAATGCACATTTTTCAGAATAAAAGATCAGTTTTGGGACTTACTGTTCAGGAGAGACCTCTTAGCACGCAGAGGCCTCTAAGCGCCAGTGGTGCTCAACACATTTTGTAGCATGCTTCTTGTGTTTACTATTTTAGAAAAACACAAGTTTTGAATCCCGCTTAGCACGGATAGCGCAATTTCGGTCAGTTTAGTGTGTAAAATAAGCACAACCCACTTAGCGCAGTCTGCTGAGAAAAGTTTTATAAAAATAGATTTTGTTCATTTTTAGGTTATGGTTTTGGGGATGTTTTTTCTTCCAACTCCATCAAACTTCAATTTTGCTAGGATTAGCTTAGATAACAACTATGGAGCTTGCACAAGGATTATTCGGGGCGGATTGCTCTTCGATCGGCGCTGAAAAACCAGAAGATTTGTGGTTCATTTCTCTTTTTCTCTGTGTAATCTCTATTGGTTGGGTTTGTACATGTATTTTCTTTGAACTGATGTATATTTTTTGCCCTTGGTGTTATACTTAATTTACTTTATGAATCTTTGTGGATTGTTGTCTTGGGTTTTTGCTTTGTGCTTAGGGATTTGAGTAGCTATAGAGATATACTACTTATATTCTTATCTAGGATGATTATCTTTTAGTTTCTGAACTCTAGAGATAGATTAAGAGCTGACATCTACTTGGGCATCTATAATTAATGCATTTGTGTTATTTGTGTGCTCTGAGAGATCGTCAATGCAAGCAAGCACAATTTACTTCTGTGTTGTTGAGGAAGTTGAGAGATCATTTCCTTGGTGACATAGTCGGACTCTCAATTTGGGTTAGAAATGACTTAGGTTGTGAGTGATACGTAGTGACATTAATAAGTTATTCCTTTTTCCTTTTTATACATTCATTTTTTGTAAATACTTTTTCTTTCCAGACCCATTTTTCCCCAAACTAATTAACGAATGATTTGTCCAACTACAAATTCAATAACCAATCTCTATGGACATGATATGATATAACCAATCTCTTGAGTTTCCTTTCCAGCTCTTTGATCTTCTCTTTGTACTTGGTTTCAGATGCTCGAAGTTTCACACACTCCCGTTGCTTCTTCTCGTCATCTTCAAGTGCTTTGTGGTAGTCTTATGATGAAACAAAAGCATCTTCCACTCCAGGTCTCTTTTTGGCTTTCCTGACTTTAGAAGTCCCCTTGCTGACCATCTTGAGTTTGTGAACCAAGTTCAACTTATCTACCATAGCTTCATAAAGCTGCATCCTCGACTCGTGGTCTTTCTGGCGAAGTTTTATATTTTCAACTTGAACCTGATTATATTCTTTAGTAAGCACAAATTCATACAAAACAAGAGGTGGTTGTTCAAACAACGAATTCTCCCTTTGAAAAGGCAACAAAATGGTCCCCACTCTCTCCTTGACCAACTCGACATAAGGAGCACGGGAAATAGAAAATTTATTCCCTAAGGAGTCCCTATATCTTTTGTGAATATTTTTCCAAGCATTCTCTATTGTCTGCAACAATTATGCATTCTCTCCCTTCCCAAAATACAAAGTTTCTGCAACTTCGATCTCTTTGGGTCGATCATTCATGGCATATCCCAATTGTCGAAAAGCCAGAATAAGATTGTAGTTGATGCATCCTTGTGTTCCCATGAGAGGAACATTGGGGAATTCCCCGCAGTTGGCGATGATCCCCATACCTTCACCTGAGATATAGTACCATCTGATGTCATAGGAAGTAAGTGCAACAAGTCTCCTTGACCAAAGAAGAGAGTCCTTAGTGTCCACAAACGACCCTTTCATGGGAATATGAAGCCTGAACCATCTATGTAACATATGTAAACAGATGTTAGAAATCCCTTTCTTCTCATGTCTTGAATGAATACCATAGTAGGTGTCTGCTAACAACGTTGGTATAGGATTATTGGTCATGAAGACACAAATAGTACCTAGATTCACAAACTCCTTATTATTTGGAAAAATGACTATGCCATAGATCATGACAGCAAGTAGTACATTGAAAGCAACCTAGTTTCCTTTCTCATCTACCTCTCAAGCTTTTCTTTTCAGGAATGCCAAGGAGAAACCATATGCACCATCATTCGGTTTCTAATAATCTTTCACTTCCTTCAAGCTCAAATAAAGAGCACCATGATGAATTCGTCTCTTATCTTCTCAGGCGTATATACAAAAGATATGTTGTCACTAATTTTAAAGTGAAAGATATAAGCGTACTCCTCTAGTGTGGGAGCCAATTGATAATCTTGGAATGTGAAACATCTGAAACCACGATCATAGAATTGAAGGAGGGTCACCAGAGCTCTCTGATCAACTACGATATTGAGTAACCACAAAAGACTGTCATAACTGTCAATAAACTTCTTTAGGTTATCACCAACTAGCAGAGTGCTCAATCTCTTTAAAAGTGATACTCCAGTACTCGAAAACCAGTAGCCATAGGTATGTCTGGAAGCTTCTTTGCCATTATCAGTTCTATTATCCATCTTTTGTGAAGACAATAACTCTTGAAGTACCTTGGAATGAACATGCATATACTACTTAACATTTTTTTGTACATCATTGTTTTTTAAAATAAAAATGCTACGATGCAAAATGACAGGATCAAGATTACCATAACACTGGGCACCACTGAACTGCCGAAATAAATGACTATCATAATGTGGGAAGTCCGGAACAAAAAACTAAGAGAATATATAGCCACCAACAAGAACAAAGTCACCAACATAACAAAAAGTCAACATAGGTACCTGTAATATCAAACCCTCCCCACTCACGGGTGTAGTCTAGGCCAGGGTAAGGCAGAGGTTAATCAGAGTCGTGAGTCCGCTTGAAAGTACTATCGTATTACAACATATGTGATCATGATTAACACCCCATTTGAACCTCGTCTGACTGTGGCTCTCATGATAGGACTCGATAGAGCATACACCTATCAGGCGTCATGACTCTCCACTATTATCCTATGTGTTCTTAGTGGTATACAACTTTGTCCTGTGTATTAAGCCTTTTACCTCAGTAACACCCACCCATCAAGAAAACACAGGTTGTCCGACATATCCAGTATAGAGGAGCAATGAAAATAAAATGCGATGCAAACATATATATAGGTAAACACATATACACATATAATCAATCTATAAAGCTGAAAAGAAAGTAAACACCCAAAGAAAAGGGAAAAAATAAAAGCTAGGATCGACTTGCTAAGTTTCCCCAACACAGTCTCCAGTTGTCGCGTCTGGGATTTTCAACGAAGCATGAAAGGAGGCGAAAGAAAGAAGACTCGCCATAAATGTTATTTATCCCAAGGAAGGGAAAGGAAACACTATATAAACTTGGGGGAAGTAAAGGAGCATAGTCATTGCGACCTAGAGAAAAGGGTAAGGAATTCGGTTATGCGAGGGGAAGATATTAGAACCTCTTACGTCTATGGTACTCCACATGATCCACTTAAGTTTGTTCTAGTCTAAAGGTGTATCTAATCTATGTCTAAAGATTAATTCTAAAATGGAATGCATGGATGTAAAGTAATATGTGTAGGGTAGAAATGTTAAGACTAAGTCATTAGATTGACTTGATCTATACAGATCAAAATAAAATCGCCATTGCGCTTTATTGTTTCCAAAGGAATGGGAAAAGAGCGAATAAACCAAAAGATGGGGAAATATTAAAGGTAAGGGGGTTGGTTATGCAAAGGAAAGGTATTATCACCCTAAACATCTATGGTACTCCGCAGGAACCTCTTTGTAAAATATGTATATTTTGGATATAAAATGTTGTATAAAAATAGATGATGAAGATGAGAAAAGAAATATTTTTTTATGATTTTTGCCCCCTCCGCAGTTGTGAACCTTTAGTGCCTACGTACCACCTTCCGTGCAATAGGGCATCAGGGTATACGTAGTTCCTCTTTCAAAAATTTAAACACAAGTGTGTTGGTTAATTTTATGAGATAAGACATCATCGTCATTGTCTGTGTGGAAAACATACTTACTACCCACAATCATGCGAAAGGAGAATTTGCATCATCTCAAAGTGGAGGATATGGCTAGGATTTTAAAATAAACAATGCCTCACTCAACACCCAAGCGAAAAATATCTCTCTTCACTACATATTATAGAAGTATAGTTGTTTGGATCACTATAAGGATTGACAAGAGTCTAATCTTTTGAGAAAAGTTTTAAAGATAATATCAAAGTGGCAAAATGGTATGAATGAGATTGATTGACTTTTAGTATTCTCATAAAAATGTCAAGGTATTATTAAGTTGATTGAAGTTTGTTTAAGAAAATATTTTGAAAATTCATGGACCTAATTCCAAGTTTATTATGAAAGTGGTTCAAGTTTATAAATAAGAAGAGTTTTCAAAAGGAGGGAGAAGATTTTTGAAATTAAAGAAGATTGGAGGAGATGAAGGGACTATCCTAAAGCATAAGGTAAAAGCTAGGGAGAAGAAACATCTTACCAACAAGAAGCCAACACTTGGCATTATGAGTCAAGATATAATTTCCAGTCTTTGGATTGAAACCAAGAAAGGATACTAAACCTCTTGCGAAGACCAAACTTCAAATGCATTAAGTCTTTAGAAAAATTGGGCAGAGTAACCACTGTATACAGAGGGATTCTAGATTACAGACAAAGTATGTAATCACAATAACCTACACACAAAACAAACAAACAACCCAATGTCTTGAGGTAAACCTCAAGAACTCCAGAAAAATTTTCAATTAAGGTCACAAGGTCTCCAACATAAGTTAAGGTTTCTATTCCTAAGTCCAAGAAGTCCAACACTCCATAATGCCAAGGTTGGTAACCAAGTAGTCCAAGTATCATTAAAGTTTTTCTTATGGTTCATGTTGATTATCAAGTATCTTCAAAAGGAAAAGAGAAGCTCAAGTGAGAAAAATAAAAATGGCATAAAAGTAAATGCTCAAGTGAGCAAAGACGAAAATAGCATAAAATGTAAATGCTAAAATAAATGGCGCATAAAGTAAAGGGCATAAGATAAAAGCATAAAATAAAGTCAATTGTTAGAAGTTAATGGTTAGTTGGATGGCCATCTTGAAACTTGCATTTGGAACTCATTAGAGGATTGGTAGAACCAAAGCCTCTCAACAACAAGTTAAATTTGCTTTATGTCAAGTATATCATCCATTTAAGAATCTTCAGGGAAACATTTAATGATCAATGATGTTTAAGTGATCCGCGTTGACCAAAATTTATAAGATTTGGAGGATTGGTAGAACCAAATCCTCCTAACAATGAATCTCAAGTTTATTGGATCAAAGGGTTCAAATTAACATAATTGGGCTTGCAAACATAGGTTTGGGCAACGAATGATCATTTTATCAAATCGGGACAAAATTTAGCGTTATGTTAATCAATCGTAAGTGGACTTATATAAAAGTCGCACCTATTTTGAGGCCGGTCAATAGCAATCTATGTACTTCATGTTTGGATAAATGATATAGAGATCATAATCCCATAACATGTAGTACAATAAGAAAGGGAATAAGATGAAAAAGGAGGGGAATGGTAAGCTAATTTGGGTCACTACCTCATATTTCTTTCATCTTTAAATTCAATCACTCATCTCGATGGATTAAAGTACTAAACATATCATTAATCCAAAGCACCAAAAATGAATTAAATAATTCAATCTTCGGTAGATTTGAATTAATGAACATTTATCCAACTTCGTCTACACCCAAAGTCCATTTAATTTAAAGAGAAATTGGAAATTTAAAATTGCAATCCAAATCAACAATAAAAAGGAGTGAGTAAAAAAAAGATGGATCAAAACAGCCCCAAAACAAGGCAAAAAATACATTTTGGTTCTGTTACAATCGATTGCACTTTGAAAGCAATTGATTGCATCAATGTTTTTTTCAAAAAACACGTGAATTCATTCTGTGACAATTGATTGCACTCAGAAAAATTGATTGCACTCTGAGAGAAATCGATTGCACCGTGTGAAAAATAGCAAATTAACATTTCAAAAGGCCAAATTCTTGTTCAAACTTTCCATCAAACACCTTATGATCATGAATTTAATTGAGCACGAAAATTCCATCAAATTATGAGAAAATAACACCAATGGAATCACAAAATAATACTCAATGAATCAAATCCAAAGATCAATAAGAGATCACATTGTTAAAGATGAAGAATCCAACTTACCAAAGATAGATCTAGAGAATTATCAAAACAACTTCAAGAATTTGCTTTAATTCAGCTCCAAGAATCAATTTCCCAAGCTTGGATGTAGAGAATTGATAAAGAAAAAGTGTTTGGATGAAGGTTTAACTCAAATATTAGTAAGCTTCAATGCAAAGGTTACTAACTTTTTTTTTTGAAAACGGAGCTTTGAGTGAATTTTGTAGATGGAGAGAATTGAGAGATTTTTTTGAAAAGTGAATTTGGCTATCAAAAGCTTCAGATTTGAATGAAATGAAGGCTCTATTTATAGAGTTTAGGCTTGAGATTAGTGGTGGTTTGGAGTTTGGTTTGGGAAATGAAATTAGGCTTGGTAATTGATTCTTGGAGCCAAAATATTAATTAATGATATATGTTTCAAAAAATGAAGAAAAATTGGAGCCAAAAGAATGACAAGCTTGAAATTGCTGATTTTTTTTTCAAAATTTCACTTTGTGCAATCGATTGCACTCTGGAAGAAATCGATTGTACAGTGAGTTTTTTTCAAATATTGCACAAAATGCACTTTGGGCAATCGATTGCACTCTAAGAGCAATCGAGTGCACAGTGAAAAAAATGATAATTTTTAACTATTTTACTTTACAAATATATATTTTAGGGAAATAATACCGGAAAATCTTAGTTGTTAGATGCTTTGACTCGGTACCTACAAAACATAAATATACAAAGATAAAGACAAATATTTTTTGTATGTTGATTAGAAGTTAGTCAACAACACATATACAAAATACACAACTAAGGTGCTTGGAGATTCCTCAAGAGCAAACTTAAAGATATGAGATAGAAAAAGAGGAATAACCAACCCTAATGTGATCTTGTTATGATCGAGTTGATATGATAGGGGAATCTTAGGGGCAAAAATTGGGGTACAACAATATGTTCAAAAAGAAATTTTTTTATTAGTCGTATCTGCTGCCATTGCGAACCTTTGTGCCTACGTACCACCGATCATGCAATGGGGATCAAGGCACTCGTAGTTCACCTCAAAGGTTTTGGTGAGTTGCATGTTTTTTATGAACAATGCTAGCGAAGCATGCTCTTTTTGAAAAAGGATTTAAAAGAAAAAGTCTGAAGACAAAAAGGTTTGTATTGGTTGGTATATTTACCTTGAAAAAAGGATTTTTTCAATTTTAAAGGGCTTTATGAAATTTTCCAAAGAAAAAGAGTTTTAGTCTCAATCCAAAAGTTTTCATGCTTGTGGACCAAAAGTTAGAATAAGAGGGAGCATTACCTAATATTGTCAGGCATGGATAGAAAACCTAAGGTCTATTTAGTTCAAACTTAGAGAAGAATGAACTAAAGATCCTATGGGGAACATGAAAATCTCACAAAAGAGAAGAAGAGGAAGAAGAAACAAACAATCACACTTAGATAAGAGAGAAATCAAGTATCACATGAACAAACATGCAATTAGGATAGATACCTAAGCACATAAGAAAAAAAGTATGATAAAACATTAAATAACAAGTATAGAAGGGATGATAAAACATCAAGATAAATAGAGGATGACAAACCATCAAATAAGAGGGAATATGATAAAATATCACACGAAGATGATAATACATCAAGTAGGACATATATGGTAATACATCAAGCAAGAGATGATAAAACATCAAGATAAAGAGGGGTGACAAAACATCAAATAAGAGGGAAGATGATAAAACATCACACAAAGATGATAATACATCAAGTAAGGAAAAGATGGTAATACAACAAGTAAGATATGATAAGACATCAAGCACACAAAACAATGTGATAAAACACATAAGAGAAGAGATGATAAAACATCACATAAAGATGATAAAACATCAAGAAGGAAGATGATAAAAGATCAAGCACATAAAATAGTGTGATAAAACACATAACAGAAGAGATGATAAAACATCACATAAAGATGATAAAACATCACATAAAGATGATAAAACATCAAGAATGAAGATGATAAAACATCATTTAACATACAAGCTAATGTGGTAAAACACATAAGAGATAGAGATCTCACAAACAAACTTGATGAAGTGAAGAAGAAAGCATGAAAGAGATGATAAGAAGTCAAAAGGTATAGTATAAAAGCACATCAAGACATGATATAGGTTCTGACCTTAACATGTTAAAGACCTTAGAATACCCTAAGCATGGAAACAAATGTCAAGAAGAAGTAACTATTACCTAACTAGGCAAGTAAGAGTGCAAGTGTGCATTTAGAAGATAAAACTTCTCATCATCATAAAACATGCAATCGAGGATGATACAAGAGGTAGATACCTAAGTATAAACATGGTTTAATACATCACAAATTATCACCAAGAAATTACATGTTAACATCCTCTTAAACAAACAAGTAGGTGTAGTAGAAGAAGATGAAGTGTAGATAAGTGACAAGATAAAACTTGTGTCTCAAGTAAGTGACAAACCAAAAAAGAGGAAACAATATGACATCAAAGATAACACTTAGACATGTCAAAAAATTCCCTAAGGGTCATGCACAAGAGGTAGATATCTAAAGAACATAAGAAAAGTAAAAAAGGTAAGCATACTAGCATATGTGCTTTCATGTGTCAAGTGTCTAACCAAGCATGGCGTAAGAAGGTGAAATGGAGTGATATAGATGGAGAAGGTAACAAGTCATAGTTGAACACATAAGGAAATCATCATCATAATCACATAACAAACTTGAGAAAGATTCACTACACAATCAAACAAAGAAAGGATCTTACTCATCCTTAAGTGGACATAAGTCCTCATGCATTGCTAATAAGCAAACAAATTAGAAAATAAGAGGTAATGAGAAGAAGAAGAGAAATAAGGGGTGAACATAGACATTTTATACACTTAGCATAAGCCTCATGGTCATGAAGAAGTTGAAATAGTCATTGAAAACATGATACAAACACCATAGTACACAAACTAGTTTCAATCAAAGTTGTGATGTGAGGTGACAATAAGTGTGTGATTAAGTGAACATGGAAAGACATGTCAATTGAGTGTGAAGTAAGAATCACACACTTAGGTATAAATAATATTAAAGGCCTCTAATAACCCTAAGGAATCACTATTAAAAAACATCAAAAGTTAAGGCAAGACTAGATAAAAACCAAATTCTAACATGTTCCTAAAGGTGAGTGAAGCACAGAGAAAGGGATAGATGAAGAGGGAACTTGTTTAGAGGGTGAAAAAACACACAAGTAAGTAATAAATGATCTCTAAGGTGACACATTCAAACATCACAAGCATGGGGAAAAGAATTCATACATAACACATAAAGGAAATGGCCAAAGGAGGCAAGCAAACATATTTAATTTAACAAGTAAAGATCAAAAGAGGAGAGCATAATTGAAGAACTATGAAATGTGTGACTTGTATAGTAAGTTAACTCAATATGAGACTCAAGATTAACCAAGTAATAAGATGAAACTTTTTAGACAAGAAAAATCACCTAGTTTATGAACAACATCATCTAATGATGGATAATACTTGTCTTAAATCAAATGAGGTTGATAAAGATCAAGTAAGAATGAAATTACATCTTATATTCCATAGGGTAATAATGAAACCCTTACAAGATATCAATCATGAACTTAAAGACTCAAGAAATACCAACAAGAAAATATACTCAAGTGTCATGATATATGGTCAAAGTATAGTCCCTTGATGCATAAAAGCAACATGATATAAATAAATCAAAGTCAAGTTTCTTATATGTTATGGGCAGTAGCCAACATTAAGATACATTCATGGGACATGGCACAAAAACTCATGAGGAAATGATGCTCAAAACACAAGTAGAAAAGAGAATACAACTTCTTTTGTATCACCATGTTATTTAGTGAATAAATACTTAAACAAGGATAAAAGAGGATTGAGAAATGAGAAGAGAAGAAAGGTTAATATCAATACTTCAGCACAAAGATGTTGGACCTTGGTTCCTTAAAGAATTCAAAACATCATCACAAACAAACTAGGTCAAAACTAGAGAATATGTCTCCTAACTTCTCATCATGATGGACTTGTAATTGAATTAAAGCCGTAGAATCATGGGAGCTATGCATTAAAGGTATGATGAATTTATAAGTCAGTAGAAAACACAAAAAACTTCACTAATTATGGACCAAACATATTTGACCAATGAATGCATCAAAACAAACTTCTAACCTTGATCATATTTGGTGAATTTAAACACATAAGCAATTTGAAATTTAGGATGCTTAAATGGTTAAAAGGTTTAGAAATTAATATCCTAAACAAGTTGTGAGAGTAAGGTACAAAGAATGAGGCTTGATTCATCATGTATTGCACAAGTTCATTCATTATATCTCACATAATCAACAAAGAAGCATAAGGAATGATCAATCTCAAAATGAAATGAGAAAATGATCAAAGGGGACCAAATCCCTATCAAGCCTTTAATAAGGCTATCCTTTAGTTATCATGTCTCTAAATCTCAATGAATCACAATCATGGAAAGGATTAGCTCAAAGGATTTACCCAAAATCACAAACAAGGGTTCAAAACTTGCACAATTTAGGAATTCAAAACAAAGTGATCATCAAATAGATAAAAGGGATCAATTAACTTGGTCCAATCTAATGTTATTCTAATAATGTCTAGGATCATCATGAGCACAAAACTCAACCCCAAAAAGTTTCACAAAATAGCAAATTAAAGGCAAATAGTTTAAGAAAGTAACAATAGACAAATTCAATCAAAAATATGCTAAAAATAGAAAGAGGACTTGTAAATTAAAAAAAATTAATCTAACTCCCTAAGGATTTCTAAAATTCATAAGCAAAGTTTAAAGTTCTAGGATTAAAGAAGAAGTGTGATTTTGAAGTGAAAACATCAAGACTAGTTAGCAAAGTACTCAAACTAGACATGTTTTGAAACATAGTTTGAGAAAAATATAAAATCAAGGTTTAAAATTCAACATAAATTATGTTCATGATCTAAACTCCTCCAAGAATTAAATCAAACTTGTAACTTAAGCATGTAAATTTAGCAAAATGACACTCAAGATCAACCTAATATCCTAAGAAAGTCAGAAAGTATTTTTTATAATTTTTTAGATTGATAGAAATTGGAAAATAAAATTAAAAGATTAAATAAGTGATTAAAACACCAAATTCGTCTCTATGAATTTATTAATCATCCAAAAATGATAAAATAAAATTTAAAATCACAAAATATACTAAAAATAAAGTCTAAAATATGATTTACATATATTACACCTGATGCAATTAAAAAGTGCTACAAAAAGGTTTTAATCATGCTCAATTAACAAACGACACATCATCACCCCTGACCTCTAACCAAACCTTAATACACTTTCCAGTCTCAACATGTGATCTTTAGGACATGATAACTCTAAATTGTTAATCAAATGAGATGAAATTAAAACCAAAACTCAAGATAAAAGTGTGTAGAACACGATAGCAACAAGAATTTATAAAAATGAAGCTTGGATCATGAAGAAAATAGGGCATGAAAACCACTGTATTCATGGAATTATAACAAGTTTAAATACATATCCATCATCCATATTTCAGGTCCAGGTGTAGTGGTAGAAATGTTGAGACTAAGCCATTGGATTGACTTAACTCGTACAGATCAAATAAAAATCACCACAGTGATTTATTATTTCCAAAGGAAATTGGAAAAGAGAGAATAAACCCAAAAATAATGGGAAAATCTAGGTACGAGGGTTGGTTATGCAAAGGGAAGATATCCGCACCTTAAACATCTATGATACTCCGCAAAAACTTCTTTGAAAATCTGTGTTTTTTAGCTATAAAAGGTGTATGCAAAAATAGATGGTGGTGATGAGAAATGAAGTATTTTTTACAATTTTGCACTCGCCGTGGTTACGAACCTTTAGTGCCTACGTACCACCTTCCGTGCAATAGGGGATCAGGATACTCATGGTTCATCTCAAAAAATTTAAAACACATGTGTGTTGGTTAATTTTAAGAGAAGAGACATCATCGTCATCCGAGTAGGAAACATACTTACTACCAAGGATTATGAGAAAGGAAAATTCTCATCATCTCAAAGTGGAGGATATAACTTTGATTTTAAAATCAACAAATCCTCACTCAACATCCAAGTGGAAAATATCTTACTTCACTATATATCATAGAAGTATAGTATCTTGCGTCACTACAAGAATCGACAAGAGTCAAATCTTTTGAGGAAAGTTTTAAAGTAAAAAGCCAAAGTGGCAAAACGGTTTGAATGGGGTTAATTAACTTTTAGTATTTCAAAAAGATATTAAAGTATGGTTAAGTTTATTAAAGTTTTATTAAGAAAATATTTATGAAAATGCATGGACCAAAGTCCATGTTTATTATGAAAGTGGTTCAAGTTAGAAAAACAAGAAGAGTTTTGGAAAGGAGGGAGAAGGTTTTTGAAATTAAATAAGATAGGAGGAGATGAAGGGACTATCTTATCAATTGTTTTTTCACCTTTATTTACAGTTGATTTTAGTTAGAGTTTCTTTACTTTGTCAAGTGTTTTAGTTCATTCTTCTATGTTTTATGCATTTGTTGTTTTCAGGCCCAGAGGAATAAAACCAGGAAAATGAGTGCGAAAAGTGAAAAATTCAGAGTTTCGGATGAAGTCTCAAAAACTAAGCTACAGGGTACCTGACACGGCCACCCGTGTCAGGAGAGGATTCTCAACACGCAGGTTTAGGAGAAGAGGTAGAGGCTGAACTGGGCACCCGTGTTAGTTGACATGGCCCTTGTCAGAAGGTCTGGGCGAGAGAGTTGTTGGTGTGATGGACAGAGAACGACATGGGTGCCCGTGTCAGGTGACACGACCTGTGTTGGCCTATGACGCTGATTTCCTGATTTTTTCCATACTTTTTACATATGTTAAGCTATGAGGGCGTTTTTGGTACTACCAATTGACTTGGATGAATGGAGACTATTTAAATGAGTTTTCACAAGGAATAAAGGGACTTTTTGCAGCAAAGAATATTTTACACGAATCATGATTGGAGAAGTCAAGGTTTTCAGAGAGCGGGAGATTTTCATGCGCAGAAGAAATTAAAGATCAAAGTTTATCCCAATACTTGTAATGTCTATATTTTGTCTTGTGATTATTTTGAACAATATGAGTAGATAAACCCCCCAAAGCTAGGGGTTGTCCCTGATTTGACTATGTAAACGATTTTGATTCCTGAATTTCTTTTATACAATAGTCTTCCCTATTTAATTTAATTGCACAATGTTTTTATTCCTTCCTGATTGGACAAATTAGGACTGGTTTACGATTAACAACCAGCTTAACTGTGGTTGTTAAGGTTTTTGTATAATTAGGTTATAGGAGATATCATCTAGGACTAGGGATACCCTATAGTTATCAGATTTAACCCTTGATAAAATAAAGGCTTGACTCCATCTGATATCTCTAAGGACTTATGGTGTAGGATGGATGGTTAAATGTTTTCCCACTAAGGCTTTAGGGGAAGATAATCTAAAGGGATGGTAATTGAATGTTATGAACTTGTTGAAGAGATCAGGATTCAAGGTTGTTACAGGGAAAATTATACATCATACCCTAACATGCTCCTCATATCTGTGAAAAAATCCTAATTTACATTCTGTTTATTTTTATTTATGCTAAGTTGCAATTCCTAAACCAAAACCCCAGATAAAGTTTTTGTTTAATTGAATGTGAGTTGAACTCAATAATTGCATACAGTCCTTGAGATCGACATTCAGGTAATTTCCCATTATTACTGCAAGGAAAAAATAGTACACTTGCTATTTTTTCCATCAAGTTTTTGGCGCCGTTGTCGGGGACTGCCGATTATTGAGTGTAATTTGAGTTCAATTAAAATTTTGTTGCTCTACAACTAAAATTTATTTTCTCTAATTTTCATATTTATGTTATTCCTGATTTTTCCTAACTTTGCATCCGAGGAAAGCCCTCAGCTGAATTTCCTTTTGACGCAGAAATCGAAAGAAATTTTAACGCAAGATGCAGAGAAACTCGGTTAGTTAGACATGAATTAGAAGGTTCATCAGATCATTCAGGTTCAGAATCTGAAAAGTAAAAATAGTGGCTGAAGACCCACCACCACCAGAGAGACTTATTGTGAATCAACCAATCAATGTTGAAAATTTTCAACTGCATCTTTCAACCATCTGTTAGCTCGTGAACAGATCTTTCACCAAAAAGATCAATGCAGATTCCAATAAGAATTTTCAGATATTCTTCACCATGAGTATTACTTTAAAGATTCAGGGACACTCTGAAGAAGCCAAGAAATTAAGGATGTTCTCATTCATGTTGTTTGAAGACGCTGAAGAGTGGTTTTACTTATTGCCTG
The DNA here is from genome assembly GCA_948472305.1 of Vicia faba. Lineage (NCBI taxonomy): Eukaryota > Viridiplantae > Streptophyta > Magnoliopsida > Fabales > Fabaceae > Vicia > Vicia faba. The sequence goes on along the minus strand of OX451735.1, from coordinate 786,276,775 downwards.
CTGGAAGTATCACCACTTTGGAACAGATGTAGAAGACTTTTCTTGATGAGTACTTTCATGCTTTTGTTTATATTCGCAAAAGATATGGTATTATGAATTTTAAGAAGAAGGGTGGAGAGTCACTTGGTAATGCTTATAAGAGGTTCAAGAGGTTTAGTAGCCTATCCCACTCACAACATGGGTCAAATGGAGAAAATTCAAATGTTTGTAAATGGCCTCAGAATGAAGACAAGGAAATTTATTTATACAACTTCCAATGGCTCATCCAACTTTACAACAACCACTGGTGTGAATAAGATTATTGAATCCATTATTGCAAATGAGAATCTGGAGCTATATGACAGAATTATAAGCAAACCAGAGGGAGTGATTGATTTGAAGTTGGAAGTGAATAAGCAACTACAAATTGAAGAGGCTATTACTGTAGAAGTGGAGAAAAATCTGAAAGCAATGAACATGGGTACTTAACAGGTAGCTCAAGTTCAACAGGTAAAAAAGGTTGTTTGTGAAATTTGTAGTGGACAACACCTTTCAATGCAATGTCTTTCAACTCCACAAAAAATTGAGGGGATAAAACTCTTGAGGAAAAATAACCCATATTCTAACACCTATAATCCTGGGTGGAAGAATCATCCTAACTTCTCTTGGAAAGATCAGCAGTAACAAGCGCCTCAGAAGGCAGAGTGGGAGGTGGATATTGAAAAGATGGCTGCCGACACCTCTCAATTTCAAAAATAGACAAGTAGTAATCACAGGAATACTACAGCTGCAATCAAGAATTTGGAAGTTCAAATGGGACATATTTCACAACAGGTAGCACTAAGAGCACAAGAAAATCAGAAAATCATGAGAATGTTAATGTTGTCACAAGGAATGAGAAAGTTACTGAACAAAAGAAAGACGAGGTAAAAATTGATGATAATATCATAGAAGTAAAGTTGGAAGTGAGAGAGAACAGGAAAAAATAGGAAGAAGTGGTATCACTTGTGAAGCCAGTTGAAGAGAAGATTAAACCAGTGGTCAAGTTACCGTATCCATCTTGAGCGGCAAAGAAGGGCACAAACGAGAAAGAGTTTGATAATTTTTTCCAGTTGTTCAAAAAGCTATAGATCAATATACCATTCTTTGAAGCACTCGAGAAAATGCCTTTGTATCAGAAATTCATGAAGGAGACATTATCAAAGAAGAGATCAACAAGAGAGGGATCAATACCCTGTAATGAGAAATTGTGTGTAATTGCACCCGAGGGGAAAATACCTATCAAGCAGAAGGATCCGGGGTCAGTTACAATACCATGCACCATAAAAGACAAAACTTTCAAGAGGGTTCTAGTTGATTCTGGCTCTTGTGTGAGTTTAATTCCATTATCGATTTTTAAGAAGCTCGGTATTGAAAAGATAAGCTGGAGTGGGACAAAATTGAAATTTTCTGATCGCACCATCAAGAAGTCATATGGGATTGCTATAGATGTATTTGTGGAAATTGAAATTTTTTTCCCATTTGATTTTCAGATCATGGACATACCTGAAGATGAAGAGACTCCTATCATTCTTGGTCAACCATTTATGTTGACCAGTCCATGCAATTTTGATATCGAGACAGGTAATTTGACACTATAATCATTTGATGAGGAGATAACCTTGAAGGTCTTAGAAATCAAGAAGCAAGGTGTAGGTGGAAAGAATAAATCTTCAGTCGAAATGATAAAAGTAGAAGGAGAAAGCAATAGTTCAAAATCACTCCCAGAAGAAGTCTCAGGAAAAATCTCTTAGGTGTGAAGTAGTGAAAAACACAAGAAGGGGGGGGGTTGAATTTTAAAACTGAAAATCAATGCAATGAACAAGATATTTTTATCCTGGTTCGTTTGATCTCAAACTACTCCAGTCCACCCGTCAAGGTGATTTCGCCTCTCTCCAACGAGGTCTTAATCCACTATATTCAACTGAATATTACAGACTGCTTTAACAACTGCTAAAGCCTTCTTGATGCAAACCACAACCCGGTTTGTCAAGGAAACACTTTCTTACAAAGAAGATAAATCTAAGTGTGTGAATGTTTTCTACAAAACTGTATCACAACTGTGATGTATACACAACTTAAAGCTTAGAAACTAGATTGCTAAACAATGATTGAATAAGAGAATGTGTAGTGTTTAGCAAACTGAGAGAAGGAAGATTATGATCAGCTTTTTGGCGTGTAAAGATTTGGAGAGCATTAGCCAATTCAATCTTCAAAGTATTATTTATATAGCACTGAGATGTTGAACGTTGGAGCAATATTCTTGATTCAATGCTAATAACAAACTTTCCTTATCGAGCAGATCTTGTCTGGAATGAGGCCGTTGGTATTAATTTGCTTTCAATGCACAGTACCGTTGCTTACTTAATGCAAGTTCTGGCTTGGCTCATTCTGATTCTGCTTAGCTGCTGATGAACTGTTGTGTTTCTTTATCAGAGTGTTGAGCGCAGTTCTGTTCATCAAACTTCAACATATACGTGAATTAATCTTCTGATTCTGACATTCTGACAAGGCAACTTCTGATGCTGATGTCAGGAACCAAAATTCTGATGCTGATTAAGTGTGATCTTGCTTATACCAATCAGAGTATCTGCAAATCAGAACGTAATAATTTAGGCAGCAGATAGTTCATACATGAATCATATAAGTAATATATTTTTTCACTTTGTTATCATCAAAACTCAAACATAGGGTAGTAGATTCAAACTTTGTTCTAACAAGGTGGCATCAATAAAAAATCCTAAGCTCAGTAAACAAGGAAAGAAGAGAAAGAAGAAAGAACACGAGCTAAGAAGATGGAAGTTGGAAGTGACTGGAAGCACAAATGGGTTGATACTTTTGATCTGAATGAGTTCTAGATTGTAGAAGAGACAAGAAACAAGGTGTGAAAGAGGAAATACCCCCATAAGGGGATGGACCATCGAGCCATGTGACATTAAATGGAGCGCTTCGTGGGAGGCAACCCATGTTTTTAATAACTTCAATTTTGTTTAATTTTGTCTGCAGGTAATAAAAAGGGAGTCTTACTGTTGAGAGCTAGAAGGTAGCAACATGTGTTGCATTACCCGTTGTGAGTCACCTCCTCGAGCTTGTTCTGAAACATTGGGGTCAGTTTTAGTTAAAGTTTGGTGGGTGGGGGGGGGGGGTTATTTTTTTCTTCTTTTAAAATTATTTGTTAGTTCTATGAGAATTATTGTGTAAATTCACGAGTTGAAGTCCTCCAAATTTGACCAAAATCCAAATTTTTTGTTTTGATCAAGAACTTGGTACTCATAAAGTTTGGGAATAGTATATAGAGACAAAGGGATCGTTGTTCGAGGGTAGGAAGTTCAGAATAACGTGACATAGATACGAGTCTAACGTGTAGATTTGTAACATAGTGTTTGAATCCTGAGAAGTACTCCCGATGTAGTTTATCCTCACAGTCTGGCATAATATAGACTCACATGCATGTATGATTGATGAAAAAATAAATAAATTTGGCACTAAATTATGAGAAGGCGGTAAAAGGTAACTGGCTCTCTAAGTTGGGTAGCCCTCATCCGGTTATTCAGCCCAAAGGGGGTTGATCCCCAAACGTTATCCAAAAGGACAATCTATAACTGCAATGTTTGAAAATTTCATCGGTAATTAGAAGTAGACAATGCTGCTATTTGGTGCTTGAGCAAAAATTCTTGATTAGAATTGTGCATGTGATGATCATCATAATTCTTATTTCCTCAATTTGTCTGTACGAATGAAAAAGGAGGAAAATCAGAAAGAGACTTAAGTATAAAGTATAGTTAGAGAGGTATCTGAAGAGGAAACTCTAGATTTTAAGATTCTTAAAAAAACTCTTCGCGTAATGTGAACATCGAACAAACTACTTTTTGATCAATTTTAACGGATGTCTCACGTATGAGTACCTGACTATTGTGATTTTCTTGAATTTTTGTAATGGTCGCTTGAGGTCAAGCAACTGTTTAAGTTTGGGGGAGTTTGATTAGTGGTTTTTCCACCTTTATTTACAATTGATTTTAGTTATAGTTTATTTACTTTGTTAAGTGTTTTAGTTCATTCTTCTATGTTTTATGCATTAGTTGCATATTTTGATGCTTTCAAGCTCAGAGGAATAAAACCAGGAAAATCAATGTGAAAAGTGTATAATTCGAAGTTTCAGAGGAAGTCTCAAAAACTAAGCTACAGGGTACCTTATACGGCCACCCGTGTCGCCTGAAACAGGCCCTATCAGGAGAGGATGCTCAGCAAGTAGGTTTGGGAGAACAAGTAGAGGCTGACATGGGCACCTGTGTTCGCTGACACGGCCTGTGTTAGAAGGTCTGGGCGAGAGAGTTGTTGGTGCATGGACAAAGAACGACACGGGTCCCCGTGTCAGATTACACAGCCCGTGTCGGCCTATGACGCTAATTTCCTAATTTTTTCCATACTTTTTCCATATGTTAAACTGTGTGGACATTTTGGGTACTTCCAACCGACCTGGATGAATGAAGACTATTTAAATGAGTTTTCACAAGGAATAAAGGTACTTTTGGCAGCAAATAATATTTTATACGACTGAAGATTAGAGAAGTCAAGGTTTTCGGAGAGCGGGAGATTTTCATGCGTAGAAGTAATTGAAGATCAAAGTTCATCCCAATCCTTGTAATGTTTATATTTTGTCTTGTGATTACTTTGAACAATATGAATAGCTAAACCTCCCAATGCTAGGGGGTGCCCCTGATTTGACTCTAAAAGATTTTGATTCCTGAATTTCTTTTATACAATAGTCTTCTCTATTTGATTTAATTGTATAATGTTTTTATGCCTTCCGGATTAGACCAATTAGGATTGATTTACGCTTAACAACCAACTAGACCGCAGTTGTTAAGGTTTTTGTATAATTAGGCTATAGTAGATATCACCTAGAACTAGGGATACCCTATAGTTATAAGATTTAACCCTTGATAAAATAAAGGCTTGACTCCATAAGATATCTCTAAGGACTTAGGGTGTAGGATGAGTGGTTAAAGGTTTTCCCACTAAGGACTTAGTGGAAGATAATATAAAGCGTTGGTAATTGAATGTTATGAAATTGTTGAAGAGATCAAGATTCAAGGTTGTTACAGGGAAAATTATACACCATACCCTAGCATGCTCCTCATATCTGTGAAAAAGCCCTAATTTACACACTAAGGTATGGGGCCCTCCTCAAATCCCTTCAATCACTAACAGTGAAGAACAACATAATTATTAAGTTTTAAAGAATTCAATCATTCAATGCTTAAAAGCTTATGAATGACCCACAATTAACAATTCAAATAACAACTCAAGTATTAAATCAATACTAAAGGTTATTACAATTAACAGACTTAGACTTCTAAAACAGAAAGAAAGTATTCTTCTTCAAAAATTTCAGTTGAATGAATTAGAAAGCAAGTCCTTATAAAGGCGCATCAGTGGGCTTTGGCTGAAAAACAAATATTCCAATCTTTTGAATATTTCCATGAAAACAGGCCAAGATATAATCCAAAAGGATAATTCAAATAGAAAAATATACCTCCATATTTTTCACAGCCTATGAGTCACAAATCCTAAATTATGGCACGCATGAAAGCAGGAAATATAAAACTTAAACTGATGTGAGTTGCGTTCAGCTCAAGAGGAAGATGCCAAGACATCTACTTTGACATCATTCAAAACAATTTGCTCCAAATGTCAATACATTTAGCAAAACATTATCAAAGCATTGTTTAACCAAAATTACTGCAAACAAACACTTACAAACTCCCCCTTTGGAAAATTTTGGCTAAATCATTATTTGAGCACATTATAAGAACATTATCAGAGCATCATCATCAGCAAAGAAAACAAAAACTCAGTTAGCAGTTAGCTGTTAGCTAAGGAATATGTCAGAACATCCTCTGAGACATGAGGCTCCCCCTTAAGTATTAATCTCCCCCTCAATCACTTGTTAGTCTATGGTCAGTCAGTCAGTTTCTTTCCCCCTTTTTAGTCATGATATGCCAAATAGAAGGATGTATTCAATAGTGTATCAGTAATACAGGCACAAACCATAGACTTCAAAATTTATGCACATACAAGTGCCAAAAAGAAACAAAGGGGTCAAATGATTAAACAGAAAATAATCTAACTGTCTTCAGGACCAGTAGACTTGGCAGAGCAAGAACTTCCTTCCTCACTAGAATCTTCTTCTTCAAAGCTCACTCTATCATTAAAGTTATTGTCCTTCTGCAGTTCCTTGATCATCTTTTCAAAAGTTATATTTCTTGTTGATCTAACTCTGATCACATCATCTAATTCTTTGCAGGCTTCCCTTAGTTCAGTGATCTTGTCATCCTTGGTGGAGGTCTTGTTTTCAGCAGATGCAGATGTCAAAACAATGTTTGAGACATGTTTTCCTGAAAAAAACTTGAAGTGAAGGGTCAAAGCAGACTCCCTCTTGCACACTACATCATTACCACTTTGAATCCCGAGATGCTGATTAAGACTAATTCCACCAATAAGGGAAGGAAAGGTAATAGGAATTTTAATGGCACATGTTCCTGCATGCTTAATAGTCTGATAAAAAATGTAAGTACCATAATCAAACAATTTCTTGTTTCCAACAACATAAATAAACTTTCCTAAGCCAATAGTGATGGTTGAAGTATGATTAGTAGGAACCCAGTTAGCAGCTTCAATTCTATGCAAGATAGCATGTTTCACACTTAGCTTGCTAACAGGAAGCTTATTCTTCATAGGCCACTCACTCACTTGGTTAGCAATGATGGCTTTGCATACTTGATTGTCAGTTACTTCCAACTCACAATAGTCATCTTCAGACCTATCCAGAAATATATTTATGATAGAAGGGGAAAATTATACACACGTACCTCTAACAAACACCTTTATATACTCCTTACTCTTATGAACAACATAGTCAATAGGAATATTAACATAAATTCCTTAACAAGAGTCTCATAGCATTTGGCAAAAATGGTAACAGTTTTCATCAATCCAGCGGAAGATATCAGCTCCATAATTTCTTTGCACTCCAGTGCCCCAACTCCCAATTCTCTTTCAAGGCTAATTCTTCTTTGAAATACATACTTCCACTTTTCAGCATTCCCAACATAATGGAAGGAAATGTTGTCAAGAGGAGCATCAAGAACCCGAACCTAAATCTTCTTGCTTGCAGACTTTTTGATAGGAGAGATATCTTGGATATCTTGCTCGACATCATACTCAGAGTGAGCTTCTTCAACTAATACAACTTTCTTCTTGATTTTAGATCTCTTTACAGCATCATCATCATCTATGGAGCTATCAGGTCTAGTTTTTCTTTTGCTAGAGGGAGGAACCATTTTACTTCCAGGATTTGGGGGAACATACATGGTTTCCTTCTTGATTATCTTAGAAAGGGGTGTGATATTCAAATCCTTCAATTTCAAGGATTTAAGCCTTTTTTTAATTCCAGGCACCACATTAGAGATGAGCTCATTGTCAGACAGCTCATCAACATTAACCACATTCACAACATTTTGGTTTTCTGCAGCTTTGGAGCCAACAGTATCTTCCTTAGTTGGGGAGTTCTTCTCAAAATCTTGTTTAACATCCTATTCCGCTTCCTTTAGAGCAAAATCAGCAAGCTTATTAAGTTTGCTTTCAGCAGCATCTTTCTTGGAGATGGATGATTCAACAACACTTTTAAGGATATTTCTTTTGTCAGCCGGAGCAGGTATATGAGCAAGAGCGGTAGAAATACTAGGCACAACAAAAACTTTATTTAAATCTCTATATAGTATTCTTCTAATGCTTTTATCAACATTAATAATCTCTTCTTCTGTTCTATCATCAGTAGCAGTAAAAGTATTACCTTTATCGTCTTTGGATTTCTTTGCAGGTGATGATATGGGTTTCTTGACCTTCTTCTCAAGATGTGGAATATTTGTTAGAGGAGTAACGTCAAGTACTCTGTCAAGGTTTCTTTTTCTGTAGAGGAGAATGAAGAGTCTGTGAAAGTAAAAAGATGTGATTTTGTAGCATGTAGAAAACAATTTGAGACAGAATAATATTTTTATGGCATGTGGATCTAGTTTTGCTGTGTTGAATAGGATTTATTGATATTTTTATGGCACTTAGATTGTCACAGAATAATGTCATGACATCTTGTTTGACATTATATTCTGTTAACATTTATTTCATCCAAACCAATTGAGAACAACTGCTTCTTGCAGCAATATACTCAGCCTCAACAGTGGACAGAGACACATAATTTTTCTTTTTACTAAACCAAGATATGAGATTATTTCCCAGAAATAAGCATCCTACGGATGTACTTTTACTATCATCAACACCTCCTGTCCAATCAACATCACAATAATCAATTAAGGCAAAACTAGATCCATAAGAGTATAGCATACCATAGTCACTTGTCCCATTCACATATTTAAGAATTCTCTTCACATGGTTGGCATGGCTAACTTGAAGATCAACTTGATATCTAGCACACACCCCTACAACAAATGCAATGTCAGGTCAGCTAGTTGTGAGATATAGAAGACTGCCTATCATACTTTTGTAAAGACTTTGATCCATACTTACTCCTTTTTCATCTTGAGACAACTTCAGATGTGTGGGAGCAGAAGTTCTTTTGTGACTAGAATTTTCCATCCCAAATTTCTTTACTATGTTCTTAGCATACTTGCTCTGAGATAAGAATATGGAATCTTCCATTTGTTTAACTTGCAGATCGAGAAAATAGGTTAATTCACCAACAAGGCTCATCTCAAATTCTGACTGCATTTGCTTGACAAAATGTTGAACCATCTCATTTTACAACCCACCAAACACAATATCATCAACATAAATCTATGCAATCATGATCTTCCCTTCTTCTTCCTTGACATAAATAGTTTTGTCTATGCCACATTTCCTATATCCATTTTCACCAAGAAATTATGTCAATCTCTCATATCAATCTCTTGGAGCATGCTATAATCCATACCGAGCTTTCTTTAGTTTGTACACATGTTTAGAAAAACTTGGATCAACAAATCCCTTAGGTTGTTCCACAAAAACATCTTCATTCAGATATCCATTTAAGAATGCACTCTTTACATCCATTTGAAAAAATTAAAATTTCAATATGCATGCAATTCCTAAGAGTAATCTGATTGATTCAAGTCTGGCGACATGAGAAAAGTTTTCATCAAATTCAACTCCTTCATTTTGAGTGTATCCTTGTGAAAATAACCTTGCCTTATTTCTAGTGACCACCCTTTTTTCATCAGATTTATTCTTGTACACCCATTTAGTGCCAATCACATTTTTCCCTTCAGGTCTTGGAACTAGATCACAAACTTCATTTCTACTGAATAGTTCTAGCTCTTCCTACATGCCATTAATCCAGAACTCATCATTTAGGGCCTCTTTGACATTCTTAGGCTCAATTTTTGACACAAAGCAAGAGTTTGATATCCCTTCTCTTGATCTGGTAGTAACTCCTTTATTTAGATCTCCTATAATGAGCTCCTTAGGATGATCTCTCTGTGTTCTAATTGAAGGCCCTTTATTGAGATGAATAGGCTCGGGATCTTCTTGAGGTGGATTAGAACCAATACTTTTGTCATTTGATTCTATTGGAGTATCAGACAAAGATGTTCCAACATTTTCATCAGTCCATCCTCTATCATCAATAATAACATTTATGGATTCCATCATAACCTTGGTTCTGGAGTTAAAGACTCTGTAAGCTTTGATATTTGTAGAGTAACCCAGGAATATTCCTTTATCACTCTTGGGATCCGTCTTCCTTCTCTGTTCACGGTATGCTAAGATGTAACATTTACTTCCAAAAACATGAAAGTATTTGACAGTAGGTTTTCTTCCCTTCCATATTCCATATAATTTGGCTAATGTCCTTTCTTACCATGATGTTTAGACATTTGATTTGACATCATTAGTTTAGACTCTAATGAAAGTTCTTCTGAATTTGGTTCCTCTTTCTCATTAAACCCTAGACCATTCTTGTCTCCTGTCACTTTTCCTGCTTGAAGAATTTCATCTAATGTGTCAGACCCATTATTCAACATCTTGAGATATTTGACCATTCTATCAAGGTTTGAATTCAATTAAGTCACTTCACTTTCCAGATTTCAAATAGTTTTTAGATTCTCTTCCCTTTCTGCCTTCAGCTGAGTTATGAGGGATTTTTGTTTCTCCCCTTATAGGCACACTTCTGCACTTCTGAGACATAATTCTTTGTATGAAACATCTAACTCATCAAAGGTTAGTTCCCCATCACTAGACTCTTCATCAGATACATATTTTTTTGTTAATTCTTTAACGTACTTGGCAGATTCTTCAAGATCACTCTGAGTCCTCTTCAGACCAAGTAACAAATCGATTCTTCTTTTATTTCTTATGATATGTAGGACATTCATCTCTAATGTGACCAAAACCTTCACATTCATGACATTGTATTCCCTTCGCTTAAGTTGTTTTTTCTTCAAGCCTTTTTCTTCCAAACTCATTTGACTTATGAATGTCAAATGACATGTTCTTGGCATTTAATCTTTTGTTCCTATCCATTCTTTTATCACTATGTTAAACTGTCTTCCAAGCATAGCTAAGGCATTTGATATTCTTCCATCTGTATCTAGATCATAATCCTCCTCTTCATCTTCAGAATTTGATATAAAGGATGTGTTTTTGTTCTTCTTTTTAGATCTTTCATTGATGCTTAATTAAAATGTGAGAAGGGATCCAACAAGTTCATCAACTTTCATTTTCTCAATGTCTTGAGCTTCTTCTATAGCAGTCACTTTCATATCAAATCTCTTGGGAAGAGACCTGGGCATATTTCTCACCAATTTGTCTTCAGGTATTTTTTTCTCCTAAAGCACTGGATGCATTAGCAATTTCAAGAATGTTCATATGGAAGTCATTAATACTTTCATCATCCTTCATTCTTAAATTCTCAAATTTTGTGGTGAGCAACTGAAGTCTTGACATTTTAACTTTCGATGTGCCTTCATGGGTAGATTAAATAATTCCCCATGCATCTTTAGCTACTTCAAATGTGTTCACTAATTTGAAAATGTTCTTGTCAATTCCATTGAATATAGCATTCAACGCTTTAGAATTTCCAAGAGAAATTTCATCTTCTTCTTTATACCAATCTTCTTCTAGTTTTAACTCAGAAGTAGGTTCTCCATTTTCTCCCAATTTTACAGGGTGTTTTCATCCTTTTAAAACAACTTTCTAAGATCTATTGTCCAGAGTCTTTAAGAAGGCCACCATACGTGGTTTCCAATAGTCATAATTACTTCCATCTAGAATGGGTGGTCGGTTCAAAAATCCTCCTTCCTTATCCATAGTACCATAAAGTATTATCCCTGGATTTCACCCAGATATAGAGCATGATGCCTACTCTGATACCAATTGAAATTCTGGTATCAGATATGAGATGTCGAAGGAGATGTCACGACACAAATATCTGAGGATAATGCAACAAAAGTAAAACAGTAAAAACACAAGGGATTGTTAACCCAGTTCAGTGTACAACAACACCTACTCTGGGGGCTACCAAGCCAGGGACAAGTCCATTAAATAATATCAATTCATAGACCCTCAATAAATAACCAGCTTACGATCTAATCACTTAATCATTACCCGTGCTATACTTCTACCTAAGACACACCTAGGTATGAGGCCCTCCTAAAATCCCCTCAATCACTAACAGTGAAGAACAACAGAATTATTATGTTTTAAAGACTTCAATCATTCAATACTTAAAAGCTTATGAATGATCCACAATTAACAACTCAAATAACAACTCAAGTATTAAATCAATACTAGAGTGTATTACAATTAAAAGACTTAGACTTCAAAAACAGAAAGAAAGTATTCTTCTTCAAAAGTTGTAGTTGAATGCATCAGAAAGCAAGTCCTTATAAAGGCGCAACAGTGGGCTTGGGCTGAAAAACTAATATTCCAATCTTTTGAATATTTCTATAGAAACAGGCCATGATATAATCCATAAGGATAATTCAAATAGAAAAATATTCCTCCATATTTTTCATAGCCTATGAGTCATAAATCCTGAATTATGGCACGTATGAAAATAGGAAACAGAAAAATTTAGCTAATGTGAGTTGCATTCAGCTCAGGAGGCAGATGTCAAGACATCTTCTTTGACATCATTCAAAACAGTTTGCTCCAAATGTCAAGACATTTAGCAAAACATTGTCAAAGCATTGTTTTACCAAAGTTGCTGCAAACAAACACTTACAAAAGATTTCAAATTAAACATACTTAGGCTTGCAAACATAGGTTTGAGCCATAAATGATCATTTTTCGAATCGAGACAAACTTAGTGCTATGTTAAGCAATCGTAAGTGGACTTATGTAGAAGTCACACTTATTTTGAGGCTGATCAATAGCAATCTATGTACCAATATGTTAGAAAAATAATATGTAGATCATCTCCAACAACATGTAGTATAAGTAAAAACAAGAATGGGATAAGATGAACAGGGAGGGGATGTATCCGATGAAATTAGGGTTTCAAATACCATTAACATCATTCATATATCTTGGTGGATTTGGTTTTTCAAACTATCAATGGTGCAGCATTTACTGAAATCTTTGAATCAAAGTTAAAGAGGAGGATTCAAACTTTAATTTTGATGTAGATGACATTTTGAATTGAATCCATTTGGCTCCTCAAAACTGGCCATGAAGCATTCAGTTTTTATGCACATGAATGAAATTATACTAAGTGCAAGAATGTTCTAAGCCACATATCTTTTTCTCATTTCACTTTTTAGACTTGATCTCACAAGGAAAAAGTTGAATGACTTTTTCTCCTCTTTCTGTGGATTTAAAGGTTTCACACACTTAATCAAGGATGAGAAAATTGTGGTATTTCCAAGCTCAAGCTATAACACTTAAAAAACTTAGAAACATTCTAAGTTATCAAGATAATTTCTTGAACAAGGTAACTTAAAAATTAATATTTCTCTTGAATTTCTTCAACCACTGGTTGTATGATGTTGAAACATGATCATTAACCTTAACTTTGACCAAAAGTCCACTTGGTCAACAATTGACTTTTGTTTACTTTTGCTCAGATGAATGTTTTACCCCAATTGATCAATGGAATCTCTTCCAACCAAAATTGATTCTCAATTATTCAATCATAGATGCTTGGGGATATGAGATAAGAATGGAAGCAAGTTTGAGTCAAAAGCTCATAAAAATCTGATTAAATCCAAAACCCATATTTTGGTCTCTTGTGTTAGGAGATGATGATCCACTCTAAAAAACCTAGTTCCATAGAACATGATGAAGAACTTCGTGAACAAAGATGTCTCATAGGAAAATGAGAAGATAATTCTTCAAGTAAATGGCACATACAAGCACCAATCACTTCATCTAGCCAAAACCCTAATCTCAAGAGATGGATAGGAGAAATGTTTTTCACCTCAAAACTTTTGCAAATTTGAAACTTATGATGAATCAATGAGAAAATTGAGATATCTTGAGGTATGAGAAACCTTTGTAGCTTGAGTGACTAAAAAACTGAGGGCATGAGACCCTTCTTGCATTGATTGATAAAATAACTAACTTTCATAGCTTGTAGAGGAACTTTGGAACCAGAAAACCTTGATCCTATCACAATGAATTTATGTATATGATGAGACATAAGACTTTAAAAATCTAATAAAAATAGGGTAAATTTTGGGGTGCAACAGTTTCACAGAAAGCATATGAAGTAAACTTCAGTTAAGGCAGGCCTTTGAAAAATTCAAGCTAGTTCACCTGATAGATCTTTCTCAAGCTATCGTAACTTAAATATATAAACCACATCCATTGATCCTTATTAACAGACATGGGACAATCTAATTTTGGTTTAATAAGGTCATAAAGCCTGATCTTATAAGTGTTGTTTCTCTTCCTTTCATTGAAAAAGGATATCGCCATCCTAACAGCTACTGTTCCGGAGCCTGTGATTTATTCCTTTTGATCACATATGAAACCCATGATATTTCTAGGCTTAAGTTCTAGACTTTGGAACATATGCCTTTTTCCCATCATGTGTAACAAGTAGCCAGAGTCCAGGTGCCAAGACAAGTGTCTCAATTTTACTGCTAAGGATTCTTGTAAGATAAATTATCTTATCCTTTGGTACCCATAATTTATTGTGTCCTTTCTTGTTAGATCTACCATAGTTGTGAACAATTTTGGTTTTAGAAAAAGAATAATCATATTTGCAAGGGTTAAAACTATATAGTTTAGCCAATTTATTTTCATCGTATTCAGAATCAGATTTCTCTTCATCTTTTCCATCTTCTTTTGGCACAAACCAAATAGGTACAAAATGAGATTATAAGGTAGTTGGTATGTTTTCCTTATTAGATTTAGATTTTTCGTGAGGATCATAATGAATACCATTAACACCGTTTCTGCTTATACCATAGATCATGGAAGCTAGCACAATTATTCCTATGCTCTTAGCTAGAATTTTATAAAAGGCTTTGTCATATTTCTCAATGACACCATTAGTACTCTCAGTGGCTTCTACAAGAGTTTTCGTGCCTTTAAGTGAAGAGTTTTCATCTTTCTATAAAACAATTTTCTTCTTTTAAATTAAACCTTTCTTTCTTCAACTTCTTCATTTCAACAGGTACAGATTCATGGGTCCTTTTAAGATCCTTAAACTGAATCTCTAGTAACTCATGTTTTTCTAGAATTTCAAGTAAAGGAAAATGTTAATTCAGAATGAGTAAAATCAAAGAATACCTCTTTACATAATACTTCTTCTATTTCTTAATCATCTTCATCTTTCTATGGGAATACTTTACTAGATTTTCCAACATGAGCCATCAGCTCCATGTTAGCATGTTTTCTATCTGAGTCGCAGTCAAAAGAATCTGAATCATCCCTTGTTTCCATTAGCCCTTTCTTCTTGCCTTTGAGAGCTTCCTTCTTTGGTATGTCCTTTTGAAGTCGAGGACAATCATTCTTGTAATGTCCAGGATTATTGCATTCATAACAAATTACTTCATTGCCACTGGACTTCCTTTGACCAAATGTTGATTCAAAGAGACCTCTAGTCCTTCTTAAACTTCTAAACATGTTGCCTTGAGTTTCTATTCCAGAAGTGGTTAACCCTTCTGGTTAGTAGAGACAACTCATCTTCTTCATCATCATAATCTCCTTCTGAATCCTCAATCTCTTCTGCTTGAGCAACTTTGGACTTCTCAGATTTTTTGACAGATTTGAGCGTAATAGATTTTACCTTCTTATGCGGTTCATTTGGTTATAGCTCAATCCCATGACTTCTTAGAGAACTTATTAATTCTTTTAGAGAAGTGTTGTTTAAATCCTTTGCAAGATTGAGTGCAGTTACCATAGGCCTCCATTTGGATGGCAAGCTTCTGATAATCTTCTTCAAATGATCTACCGTTGAGTATCCTTTATTCAGAACTTTCAGTCCTACAACTAAGGTTTGAAATCATGAAAACATGACTTCAACGCTTTCATCATCATCCATTTTGAAAGCTTCATATTTTTGAATCAAGGCCAGCGCCTTGGTTTCTTTGACTTGATCATTTTCTTCATGAGTCATTTTGAGAGAGTCAAATATAGACTTAGCATACTCTCTCTCTTTGTGATCTTCACATACTCAGTATAAGAAATTGCATTCCGCAAGATGGGTTTTGCTTTATGATGATTCTTACAATCTTTTTTTTGGTTCATTAGTCATAACTCTCATAGCTATCTATTTTCTAATAGAATCTGTGGGAGGTGCGTAGCCATCGACTACCATATCCCAAAGAACAACATTATGACCTAGAAAGAAACTTTATTGTCTATCTTTCTAGTATTCAAACTTTTCTCCATCAAAGATGGGAGGTTTAACATTGTAACTTTTGTAATATGAATCTGTTGCAGCAACAACTGGCGTGGGTTCAACCATTGTGTTTCTTTAACGAAAAAACTCGTCTGGATCTTTATCTGATAGAGTTAAGTGTTTGATAACTATCAATACCTAAACCGGAGCTCTGATGCCAATTGAAGGTGTGAGAAACACAAGAAAGGGGGGTTTGAATTGGGTTTCACCAAATAAAATATTTCCGTTGGTGACAAAACAAGTTAGCTTAGAACATAACAGTAAATGAACACGATGACTTTTATCCTCGTCCTCTGTTAACTATGCTACTCCAGTCCACCCCCTCAAGGATGATTTTTCCTTCAACAAGGATTTAATCCACTATAACCAAAATGATTACAGAACAACCCACAATAAGTCTGATCAACCTTATTGGCACCCCCAATAAGTCCATCGATCCTTTTTTGTACATCCACTCAAGTCATAGCAAGAGTCTTCTTGAGATTATACCTTCACTCAGTATCTCAAGGTATCATTCAACAATAGTTGAGTACTTTCAGCGTATTACAGATTTTCTTCTTGTAAGCAGATTACACAGAATTTTCAGTACAATGAAAAACACCTAAGTGTTCTACTGCAAGATACGAGCAACAACTCCTTGCTTATTTACAAAATTATACACATATGTTTTCTATGGAGTTTGCAAAACCCTTTGGGGGTAGTTGTTTTGAGCTTGATTTGAACCGATATATTTGCCGTTGTAGTGTAGTTTCTTACTTTTCTTCAACTTCCAAGTCTTCCTTTTATAGCTTGTAAAAGAGATGCGTTGAAAGGGTAGAAAGGTAAATCAGAATATAGCTGTTGATTCTCAATGGTTATAATGAGAGTAGTCACAACCAAATACAAAAGGATTGTCCTTGCACCACTCTAGAAGAGTAGAGGTCCCAGACACTTTATGTACCTTTTGTACACTATCCCACGTTAACCATTTTGAACTTTTCTTCTTATCTTAAGTGGCTTCGGATATTTGAATGTTGAATGTTGAAGCTTGTTATAGAAGAATATTTCTTAAGCCTTAGAACCTAAGTCTTGGAGTCTTCAGAACTTGTCACATAGAACCTTGTCTTTAGAGTCTTTAGCACTTTGTTGCAAGAACTTGTTTTTCTTCAGATCATCGGAAATTGTTCATAGAACCTCATCTTCATAATATTTAAAACTTTGTAACACATAGAAGCAAAGCTTTATAAGGCCTCCAAAACTTAATCACAAAGTCACAATAAAAAACTCTTGTATTAACACTCCTTAGACATGTTGCAGAAGATAGATTCAAAACCTTGACTTCAATCTGTAACACATAACCACATGTTTTACTCCAGTAGTGTATGTTTAGAACCTGATGATTTCACATGCCTTGTGCCAGAGTCAGAACATTATAGCATCAGCTACACACTAGAACAAAACCATTAGTGTATACAATTGTTCTCTAAGATAACAGGTAAGGTTATCATCAAAATCCCAAGGCCATATGTAGAAACACTTCTTGTTCTTACAATTATGAGTATATGGTGATGTCTTTTGCCGTATCTAATGCGCCAAGTGTTTTCATGGAGTATATGAATCGAACTTTATGTTCATATCTGGATAAATTTGTATTGGTATTCATCGATGATATCTTGATCTATTCTAAATCAGAAAAAGAACATGTTAAGAAATTACAAATTGTATTACAAGTGTTAAGAGAGAAGAAGTTGTATGCAAAATTTTCAAAATGTGAGTTCTGGTTGAAGGAGGTGAGTTTTCTTCGCCATGAGATTCCAAGTGATGGGATTGATGTGGATCCTTCTAAAATTGATGTTGTGTTACAGTGGAAGACTCTAAAGTGTGCTACAGAGATGCAGAGTTTTCTTTTGTTGGCTGGTTATTATCGTAAGTTTATTGAAGGTTTTCTAAGTTGGTGTTACCTTTGACGTAGTTGACTAGAAAGGGTCATGCTTATCTGTGGGATGTTGTGTGTGAAGAAACTTTTGTGGAACTAAAGAAGAAGTTGACGGCTACTCCAGTGTTAATTTTTCCTAATCGAAGTGAATCTTTTATGGTATATTGTGACGCGTCTAAGATGGATCTTGGTGGCGTGCTAATGCAGAATGGGAAAGTTGTTTCTTATGCTTCCAAACAACTGAAAGTTCATGAAAGGAATTATCCTATGCATGACTTAGAATTGGAAGTTGTACTCTTTGTGTTAAATATTTTGAGGCATTATCTGTTTGGTTCCAAATTCGTGGTGTTAAGTGATCACAAGAGTCTGAAGAAGTTGTTTGATTAGAAGGAATTGAATATGAGGCAGAGAAGATGGCTTGAGTTATTGAATGATTATGAAATTGATTTGAGTTACCATCCTGGTAAGGCAAATGTTGTGGTTAATGCTTTGAGTAGGAAGTATTTGCACATGTCAATGCTTATGGTGCACGAGTTCAAATTAATTGAACAATTCCGAGATATGAGCTTGGTGTGTGAGGAAACTCCTAACAGTGTGAAATTGGAAATGTTGAAGCTGACTAGTGGTATTCTTGAGGAAATCAGAGATGGTCAGAAAATTGATTCACGCTTGGTTGACCGCTTGCTGCTAATCAACCAAGGTAACATAGGGGATTTTTGAATTGATGAAAATTGCATAATGAGGTTTGGAAATAGGGTTTGGGCTTCGGATGTGCCAGAACTTAAGAAGAGTATTCTTGAGTAAGGACACCAGAGTGGCTTAAGTATTCATCCAGGTGCTACAAAGATGTATCAGGACTAGAAGAAATTATTTTGGTGGCCTGGTATGAAAAATGAAATTGCTAAATTTGTTTATGCGTGTTTGACTTGTCAAAAGTCGAAGATTAAGCATCAGAAGCCTTCGGGTTTGATGCAACCGCTGAATATTTTGGAGTGGAAATGGGATAGCATCTATATGGATTTTGTGTCGCTTTTTCCGAAAACTACTAAAGGCAATGACATTATTTGGGTAATAGTGGATAGATTGACTAAGTTGTTTCTTTTCTTACCAATTAAGATCAATCATTCCATGTATAAGTTCGCTGAGATGTATAATAAAAAAATTGTGAAGTTACATTGTATACCTTCAAGTATTGTGTCTGATAGAGATCTGTGGTTTGCATCGAGATTTTGGAAAAAATTGCAAAATTATTTAGGTACTAAGTTGAGAATGAGATCGGCTTATCATCCGCAGACGGACGGTCAGACAGAGAGGACTATCCAGTCTTTGGAAGACTTACTGATGGCTTGAATGTTGGAACAAGGAGGTGCTGGGGACATCCACTTTCCATTGATTGTGTTTACCTATAATAACAGTTTTCGTTCTAGTATTGGGATGACAGCATATGAAGTATTGTATGGTAGGAGGTGTAAAACTCCATTGTGTTGGTATGAGTCAGGCGATAGTGCAATACTTAGACCTGAGAGTGTGCAAAAGAAAACTGAAACGATTAAGATGATTTAATAGAAGATGAAAACATCTCAGAGATGTTAGAAGAGTTATCATGATAATAGGAGGAAAGTGCTTGAGATCCAAGTGGAAGATCATGTATTTTTTAGGATTACTTCGGTAACCGGTGTTGGTATAGCTTTGAAGTCACGAAAGCTCACTCTGTATTTTGTGGTTCCATATCAGATTTCAGAGAGGATAGAGGTGGCGTTGTACCCCAAAATTTTCCCTATCATTTCTCAAGATAATTCCTACAAAGATCTTCAATGCCTCAAGTTTGCGCAAGTATCGACTAGGTTAAATAATCTCCTTAGCACTGATGCCTCAAATTAGGGTTTGAGTTTGTACAAAAGGCAGTTGGATTTCTAATGTTTCAAATGACTTTCATGGATCATTATGGACCCTCAGGATTATTTTTGTCAAGTTTCAAGTCTTGGATCACAATTTTCCAAGAAGTCATTCAAATTACCAAAAGGGCAAAATGAGCAAAATTATGGTTTTGACTGAAAATGACCGAACTTTGATTTTTGACCTAATACCTAGCTTATTGGTTGGAAGAGTGATCGCAAGGATCCGAGTGCTTCATTTTGACCTAATTGCACATTTCAATTCATCTCCTAAGATCAGTGGATTGATAGACAAAATTCGGTCAACTGATGGGAAAAGTCAACTGTACACTAAAAAAGTCATACTTTGACTTTTTGACCAAAGTTGAGTCCCAAAAATCATATTTCATCAAGACATCAAAAATATGAAATTTGATCATCAAAAATCAAGAAAGTCAAAAAATCCAACTTTTGCAAGACTTTTTTCTAAGTTAACTTCATTGCTTCATGATATCTTGTCACTACAATTCAAAATAGTTCAAGATGTTACAAATAATTCAAGTTATTACAAAATGGCATTTTTGCAAGTTTACAAATCCTAAACTTTTTATTGTTTGGAATTTTTCCTTTGAATCAAAACCTTACCACAATGCTTTGTCTTTGATACAATTTGCATAAATTGCTCCACAAACCAAACTTGTTTCATCATGCAAACTATGATGTCCAAGTTATTGCTGACCAAGGTATGATATGTTACTTCTATACATGGCCATAACACTCCAAAACCCTGCTCCATTGCTTTCCTACAAAAAACCTTGTGCTATGCTACACCACAATCCTGTCACAAAAACCTGCATACGATGTCCTATACAGTCCAAAATCTGTCCAAAACTGCTCTATGCTGTCTGCTCCAACCTACATCATAACAACCATAAAATTGCACCAAAATGGCAAAAGAAAATTGTGTGGAAAAAGTATCAAAGCATTAGGCAAAAACAGTTCAAAATAACTTATTTTGTTTCCCTCCTAAACCTCAATCAAGGATCTATAAAAGAGACTGTTTCATAAGACATAGGGGGGATTTTTTTGGAGAGGAAAAGAGAGAGGAGAAAAACAGAACTTTTGTTAAACTCTGCTCATTCATAAAACTCATCTCATTCATAAAACTATGCCTACCTTCAACTATGTGTTCACTCACAAAACAGAAATATCCTCAACCCATTATCCTGGCCCTCCAAACACAAAAACAGTATTGTAGAACTTGATTGTTTGGATTTGGTTCAGTAACCTTCAACATAAAGGGAGGTTTAGCAGCTTTCTGGAGTTTCACTAAGGTCCACACAACATCTTGAAGGGTATTCAGACTAAAAACCTAAAGTGCGGTTTCAAGGTAAGTCATCTTAACCTTGCATTTTCCATACATCATTGTTGGTTTATTTCTGAAGATAGGATGTAGCAATCACTACTCTTGAAGTTAATCATTTACTTGTTGTTCATTTTTACCATTTATATGTTGAAAACTGACTGATACATGCAAAAGAATGGTGATAGAGGCAAAAAACTATAGCATGAGTCGACACATACCCACATGGGTGGAATCATTCTAGTGACAAAACATGGTATGAGTTGACACATGGCCTTATGCATCGACTCATACTGTTATCCAGGCCTCAAAAAAGAAGAATGAAAGGTGCATGAGTCGACACAAGTTGCATATGTGTCAACACAAACAGGTGCATGGGTCGACAGATCTCATTATGTGTCGACTCATACTGAGCCGATTTTGTTTTACAAGAACAAGTAAAAGTTATGTGTCGATGCATAACAGTATGTATCGACACATAAAAGTTCAAAATGCAGTTTTTCCTTCTTTTTACACTGTTTTTGCATTTTATGTATATATATTCTTCATTATTGTCCACTTATTCGATATGGTCTTAATAATTAGACACCTATTTCATCCCTATGTGCAAATTGTATCCCCATCCCCCTAATGATGTCATAACTTAGGATTTTAATTTCCGCAAGTTTACCGCTTTTCATATAATTGTTAGTAAGATAGGGTGTGTATAGTAAGATTAAAACCAACAAGTAGACAACCTAAAATTCAAAGACAAAGTGCATTCAAACAAACACACTATTCACACATGCACCTCTAGGGTAATCTCACTTATTGCCTCGGAAAATAGTCATGTCCCTCGATGTCCCTATATGTTTCCTTTGGTAAACGATCTAGTCCCTAACGAAAATTGCTAAAACGTCTCATAGTTGCCTTATATGACTATACAATTGACCCACGCTCGTTCCTTCACATCCAACGATGGGGCTTCTTACCAAATTGATGGTAAGATATCCATATCTAAAGGAGGAGGAAAAGAAAATTACACCTTTTGAGTAGGTAGTACGCTCGTAGTTGCTTGCTTTCTCACAACTAAAACACATTTTCACACCAACACTTTCAATTCAAACATTTTCAAAAGTCAAAACTCTCTATGCATTCTTATAGAGACGAGAATCATTACAAAGGAACTTTTCAAAATCATTTTCAAAAACATACTCCATAACAAACACCTCTTTGAACTATTTTCAAAACCAACTCTTTGTACGGATTCTTATAGAGACGAGAATCCTTACAAACACATTTTCAAACCAACACCCCAAGCACATTTTCAAACAAACAAGTGATCTAGCAAGCAACTAAGAGCCCGTAGATAACTACAGATGAAAAGGGTGGTAATACCTTCCCTTTTCATAACCTACCCCCGGAACTCAAAAAAACATCTCTAAAGGTCTTTCCTGTTCTTTTCAACCTTTCCTTTGTTGGATAAAAGAAAAGTTGGTGGCGACTCTTGCTATCCGCAACAATTGAGATCAAACGCAAAACACCCAAGTTAGTTCTCCCACCATATTACAGAACTGGAGACTCTGCTAGGGAATTACTTAAAAGTGGGGTTACCTTAGGGCTAAATCACCTTTACTTGCTTTATTTTTTTGAATTTCTTGCTTTACATTATCGTTCCTTGTTTTGGTTTGTTTTGATCCTTTACCCAGATTTGGGGCACCTTTTAGGTAAGTAGTAATAGATTGTGGAAACTGTGCGGGGTATACCGACATGGATAAAGCGATAGCTACGTTAATGTGACACATTTGTTGGTACTGATATCCCTTGAGTAGTCAAGGAGAATATGGGGCCTCTGTATGGTGTCATGAAGCACTAACTGACCTTAGAACCTTAATTGAATAACTTGGCCATTAGGAAGTAATGAGATAGTCGGTTTTGGTGCAGTCCGAAGTTGGTTGATACTCGATACTACGCTCATTTAGATTGGAATTTCTGGATATTTCAGTCGTCATTAAAGAGCCTTGCGCTGAGACAATGCTCAATGAAGAAAGATCAGTGATATTGAGATCCCGTAGAACCGAATTACTTTCTAGGACATGTTGAACCAACTAAACTTCAAGAGGGTACTTACCTACAAACCCCATGCAAGACTAAACCTATGGAATTTTTTGCTTTGTGCGTATTTGATTATTTGTACATAACGACTTGTTTGCTTTGCATGCTTGTACATAAACATCATGACATCATAACATAGCATTTTCAATAACCATTCCAAGGATCTCAAGGGCCTATGATGCAGGGTCATGTTGAAATGGACGTCTATCAAGGGGAAAGAGGATTCATTATCCTCTAATCAAATGTCATCAAAGACCAAAGTACGATAACTCAAGTCAAGGGTTATGACCCACTTGACATGGTGAGCTTGATTCTCGTGGAAGGACATCTACCGATATGAAGTTCTCCAATCAAAGTTATGATCAAAGCTCAACTTCTAACATCTTCTTGTGTTTACCCTGCGAGATCCTTGAAAACATGCATCCACATACCATGCATCATATCATGACAGGTTTCTCCCACACAGGTTTCCTTATCTTCCTACTGTTTATTTCAGTGAGATGGATATGGAACAAACAGTGAAAGATCTTCAAGCACAAAATGCTCAATTCCAACAGATGTTCTTGAGTTTGGCTAAAGGGCAAGAGGACCTGAAGACTCTTCTTCTCAAAGACAAGAAGAAAAATACAAAGAAATCAGTGGGTGTCCTGAACATGGGAAGGAGGTTCAGAGGACCAACAGAGAGAGCTCTACATTTCACAACTCCGTCAACTGAGTGAGACAATCAGACAAAAGAAGGGGACCATATTCTGGGGTCTAACGAAGAAGAGGCAAACTATGCTGAAGAACAGTATCCTCCTGTGAACGACAAATATAAACAGCTGGAGGATCGTCTCAATGCCATGGAAATTCAGAGGGTACCTGGTATGGATTTTGAAGATTTGGATTTGGTTTCTAGAGTGGTCATCCCACTGAAATTCACGATTCCTGCTTTTGCCAATTATGATGGGGTCTCTTATCCTAGGATGCATCTGAGATCTTATGTCCGCAAGATTCAGTCACACACCACTGATCAGAAACTCTAGGTCGATTTCTTCCAAGAGAGTCTAGTTGGTAATCATCTTGATTGGTTTTATCAATTGGAAGGTTCTCGCATCCACATCTGGGAGGATCTAACTAGTGTTTTCTACAAGCAATACCAATAGAACGCTGATCTTGCACCAACTCGCATGTAGTTGCAGAATATGATCATGAGTTCCAACGAGGGCTTCAAAGAATATGCCCAAAAGAGGAGATACCTGGCTGGTAGGGTGCAGCCACCCTTAATTGACAAGGAGCTAATTGACATCTTTATGGGAACTTTGATAGGACCTTTCTTCAATCACCTAATCGGAAGCTCCTCGGCCGGGTTCACCGAGCTAATACTGAGGGGCGAAAGGGTAGAGGCTGGCATTAAGAGCGGTAGAATCCAAAGGGGTGCATCTTCAAGTGCAGGGAAACAACCTTTCAATGGTAAGAAAGAGTCCAATGTTGTGTACGACCAAAATGGTCGTAGAAAGAGCAACCACAATCAACATGTGGGGCAATCCTGATCTTCGATCCTGCATCGCCAACACCAATGGGGAAATCAGCTAAGGCAAAACAAGCTCGAGAGACAGTGTAACAAAATCAACATGCCACCGTCTCAAGCATTACAACACATATTGGGGATGAATCTGATTACATTGATATGACCTCATCCAAACGCCAAAACTTCATCTCGTAACTACAATCTCGATGCAAGGTGTGCCTATCATTCCAAGAGCCGTGGTGTATGATACAAACGATTGTTGGGCACTGAAGTATAAGATTCAAAACCTGATCAATGAAGGAGCGTTGTAATTCTCACAAGATGGTCAATTGGAGCTCTTATGTCATTCCTCAAAGGCACACCATTTGAAGTGATCAGTTTAGGCGGAGAAACTTTTGTTTATTCGAATTTTCCATTGTAATTTCTTTTGCTTGTTCGAACACTTATCTATTGATGTTAAACTTTGTTTCATTAATGCATTGCATATGTTTGTCTTGAATCAATCCATTCATTTTCACGCTATTTAAACTATGCTTTTTACTCCCTTTATGATATTCGACTCTTGTTTCAAAAAGTTGCAAACCTTTAGAGGGAGGATGACGAAAACAATGCCATAATCTCATACAGTATGCTTTTGGACAGACCTTGCTGACGATGTACAAGTGTTTGTTTCAACTCCTAAACACTGGAGTTATAAGGAGGATAATATGAAGTCAACCCCTTTGATCCTAAGAAGTAGGAGTTTTTATTTTTTACACAAATTGAAACCTTTAATCAAAACCTGGGATAGGGTAGTTTCTCAATTAACTTAAATGTGTGTTCAGTCACACGCTTTCACTTCATACACAATAAATGGCAATGAAAAACATCCTTCTGAATCAGAAGACGCCGATGGTTCCCTATCAAATAGGCAGTCATTATCTCCCAAGAGAAAAACCCAATAAGTCAAAACCTACGAAGGAGACAAAAGAAAAACTGGGACATCCCATTGACTGTAATTTCAAAACAAGAACAGTCAGGAAAAAATCAGGGATAATAAATAAAAAAAGGAGGTCACTACAAATCCTCGACAACATGAAAAATGTTGCAAAAGTGGCTGCCTTCCAACAAACTTAACTTGTTCGAACCATCACCAAGACGTCATTCCAGACTCAATTAAAGTTCAAACGTACAATCAATTGAGTTTAGGAATGAAGAACATCACGAAGAACGTGCGGGTACAAATATGCTTTGAGCTTTATCCTTTGTTTCTTAACCATGAACCAAGCCACGATACAACCCCTTAAAAGTCCTAATTGAAGCATGGGTTAGTTCGAAATCATACTATTACCAAAGGTAACCCGACTCCTATAAGGCCTACTCTAAATCCTGAGTTGAATTCACATTCTTACAAAATTCTTTTATCTGCTAAAACACATTTTCAAAATTTCAAGACAAGCATAAACTTTGCATTGTTTGAATGCTGCTGTTTTTCACATAGTTACTTGTTTGACAATAGAGAAATCCAGACGATGATTGTCTATTAAACAAAAACTCTTTCAATGAGTAGAAACAGAACCACTTCAAATGGTAAGACACAACCAATGAAAAATCTCCTATAGGAAAGGGGGAATGACATGTCACTATCCAACTCGTCTAGGGAAGTCAAGTCAGGATTCTAAGAAATCTCTCAAGAAGTACTGAATAAACAGGGGCAGGTCTGCATTTTAATCACCTGGGGCATAGAACATGAATTCCAGCAAAGGGTTATGTATGACCAAGAAATTTTTTTCTGGAAGTGCTATAACACTTACGACTTGGGGCAGTGACAATTCTCCCACAAAGTCCTTTTCACAGGGTAATTCCCAGTCAGGTCCCCACATAATCATTTATATAAGGTTATCCCCTCAGAATAATCTTCACGAATAAGGGTCCAAAACACACCAAGACCAAATTCTTGGATATCCACACAAAGTTATCCCTAAAAATTTGGATTCATGCAATCCCTAGACAGAGCTTCAACCTCCGAAAAACTTCTCCCCAACCGATTTGATCTCAAGAATCCTCGAGGAGTTCTGCCAAAAAGAAGACGCCTCTCCAGCAGATTGGAAATATGGTTTATTTCCCCAACAAATGACAAGATTCCCCAGCTTGAATTTTCCTCTCAGACTATCACAAGTCAAGGGACCACGATCCCTCTTCCCTAGTAGACATTTCTACAATCACCAGTGAGTTGCTGCAAAGCCTGCAGGACAACCAGATAACAGTTAACTTCTTTATCCCCAACAAGTTATTAACTTCCTTTCTCTGTCATCAAGAGATAACTCCCAAGTAGAGCAATAGACAACTAAAATCCTGAAATCTCTCCGCAGAGTTATGTTTTCTTAAGGCAAAGCCAATCTTCCCCAGCGGATTTCTACTCAAACAACAAAAACAGGAATCCCCAGTGGAAACATTATAAACAAGGTTTGAAGATGTGCACATTCTTCATCCCCAACAGTAGTCCAGGATTTAATTTCCCAAAGCTCCCCAACATTTGTCAAGGATTTATCTTCCAAAACAAATTTACATTTCAACAACATTCATAACATATGCATACGAAACGCGTATAGCACAATCTCATTTATTTTGAGAAACATCATTACACCATGCATTTCATACATCATGACATTGCATGCAGCTAACTCTTTACCTTTTCAGGTAAGATCAATCAACAGAAAGCTATCATCAACAATTTTCAAAGAAGTCAGAGATTAATTCCTGAAACAAGCCAGGGCAACTATCTCAATGGCCAACAAATGCAAGTTTCAGATTAATTCCCGAACAAGACAGGACAACTATCTGTGAACAAATTGATTGTATATCAATTCCCGAAACAAGAAGGGGTGACTATCTACATGATGAACACTTACTTCAGACCTCTTTGGGTTCAGTTTAAATTGATCAATGGTTTATCCTGATTTCGTTCAGGTAGACACTTTCTCTAGTTCAGTTAAATCGCTCTAAATATTTATTCTAATTCTTTTCCAGCTAAAGACTATTCAATACTCTGATGGTTCAGTTTAAATCGATCAATGGTTTATCCTGATTTTGTTCTAGTAGACACTTTCTCTAGTTCAGTTAAATCACTCCAAAGATTTATTCCAATTCTTTTCCAATTAAAGATCATTCAAGACCTCTGCTGGTTCAACTTAAATCAATCATTGGTTTATCCTGATTCATTCCGGTAGACACTTTCTCTGGTTCAGTTTAAATCACTCCAAAGATTTATTATTATTCTTTTCCAGTTAAAGACTATTCAAGACCTTTGCCGATTTAGTTTAAATCGATCAATCGTTTATCGTGATTCCGTTCCGGTAAACACTTTCGCTGGTTCAGTTAAATCACTCCAAAGATTTATTTTAATTCTTTCCTAGTTAAATATTATTAAAGACCTCTGTTGGTTCAGTTTAAATCAATAAATGGTTTATCATGATTCCGTTCGGTAGACACTTTCTCTAGTTCAGTTTAAATCTCTCCAAATATTTATTCTAATTCTTTTCCAGTTAAAGTTTATTCAAGGCCTCTGCTGGTTTAGTTTAAATAGATAAATGGTTTATCCTGATTCTGTTCTGGTAGACACTTTATCTGGTTCATTTTTAATAGCTCCAAAGATTTATTCTGATTATTTTCCAGGTAAAGATCATTCAAGACCTCTGCTGGTTCAGTTTAAACCGATCAATGGTTTATCCTGATTCCGTTCTGGTAGACACTTTCTCTGGTTCAGTTAAATCGCTCCAAATATTTATTCTGATTCTTTTCTAGTTAAAGACTATTCAAGACCTTTGCAGGTTCAGTTTAAATCGATCAATGGTTTATCCTGATTTCGTTCTGGTAGACACTTTCTATGGTTCAGTTTAAATTGCTCCAAAGATTTATTCTGATTCTTTTCTAGTTAAAGATCATTCAAAACCTCTGCTGGTTCAGTTTAAATCAATCAATGGTTTATCCTGATTATGTTCTTCTATACACTTTCTCTGGTTCAGTTAAATCGCTCCAAAGATTTATTCTGATTCTTTTCAAGTTAAAGACTATTCAAGACCTCTGCAGTTTCAGTTTAAATTGATCAATGGTTTATCCTGATTTCATTCCAGTATAGACTTTCTCTAGTTCAGTTAAATCCCTCCGATTATTTATACTGATTTGTTCCCCATTGAAAGACTATTCAATACCTCTGCTGGTTCAGTTTAAATCTATCAATGGTTTATCCAGATTCCGTTCTGGTAGACACTTTCTCTGGTTCAGTTAAATCGCTCCAAAGATTTATTCTGATTCTTTTCTAGTTAAAGACTATTCAAGACCTCTACAGGTTCAGTTTAAATCGGTCAATGGTTTATCCTGATTCCATTCTGGTAGATACTTTCTCTAGTTTAATTAAATCGCTCTGATGATTTATACTGATTCGTTCCCCAGTGAAAGACTATGCAAGACCTCTGTTGGTTCAGTTTAAATCGATCAATGGTTTATCCTGATTCCGTTCTAGTAGAAACTTTCTCTGTTTCATTTAAATCATTCTGATGATTTATACTGATTTGTTCCCCAGTTAAAGACTATTCAAGACCTCTTCAAGTTCAGTTTAAATCGATCAATGGTTTATCCTGATTCCGTTCCGGTAGACACTTTCTCTGGTTTAGTTAAATCGCTCTGAAGATTTATACTATTTCTGTCTCCAGTTAAAGATTATTCAAGACTTCTGCTTGATTCGATATAAATCGACCAAAGATTTATTCTGATACTTCTTCCAAGTTTTTACCAACAATCACCTTTGGATGGCATCTATAAGCCCATCTCCGGAAACTCTCCATCACCTCTCCAAATGGCATCTTTAAGCCCGTTTCTGACACAGTCAACTACCACATCATCGAGTGCAAATTTCTGGGCACTCTAGTGTTCAATCATCTTCTGCATTCAAGTCAAGAATGGCGGACTCGCCAATCTAACTCTTCGGGTGTAAGAAGATTGAACATGGGCAGCTGTTGTACCCCAAAATTGTCCCCTCATTTCTTAAGATATTTCCTACAAGGATCTTCAATGCCTCAAGTTTACGCAAGTATCGACTAGGTCAAATAATCTCCTCAGCACTGATGCCTCAAATTAGGGTTTGAGTTTGTACAAAGGAAGTTGGATTTGTAATGTTTCTATTGACTTTCATGGATCAATATGGATCCTCAGGATTATTTTTTTCAAGTTTCAAGTCTTGGATCACAATTTTCCAAGAAAGTTATTCAACTTACCGAAAGGGCAAAATGAGCAAAATTAGGGTTTTGACTAAAAATGACCGAACTTTAATTTTTAATGTAATACATGGCTTATTGGTTGGAAGCATGATCTCAAGGATCCGAGCGCGTCATTTTGACCTAATTGCACATTTCAATTCATCTCCTAAGATCAGTGGATTGATAGACAAAATTTAGTCATCTAAAGGGAAAAGTCAATTGTACACTAAAAAAGTCAAACTTTGACTTTTTGACCAAAGTTGAGTCCCAAAAATCATATTTCATCAAGACATCCAAAATATGAAATTTGATCATCAATTATCAAGAAAGTAAAAAAATCCAACTTTTGCAAGACATGGAAAATTTTCTAAGTTAAGTTCATTGTTTCATGACATCTTGTCACTACAATTTAAAATAGTTCAAGATGTTACAAATAATTCAAGTTATTACAAAATGGAATTTTTGCAAGTTCACAAATCCTAAACTTTGTATTTTTTGGATTTTTTCCTTAGACTCAAAACCTTGCCACAATGCTTTGTCTTTGATACAATGTGCATAAATTGCTCCACAAACCAAACTTGTTTCATGCTGCAAACTATGATGTCCAAGTAATTGCTGAAAAAAGTATGATATGCTACTTCTATACATTGCGACAACACTCCAAAACCCTGCTCCATTCCTATCCTATAAAAAAACCTTGTGCTATGCTGCACCACAAACCCATCACAACAACATGCATATGATGTCCTATAGAATCCAAAATATGTCCGAAAAACCTGTCCAAAACTGCTCTATGCAGTCTACTCCAACCTGCATCATAACAACCACAAAATTGCACCAAAATGGCAAAAGAAAATTGTGTGGAAAAATTATCGAAGTAGTAGGCAAAAACAATTCAAAACAACTTATTTTGTTTCCCTCAGAAACCTCAGTCAAGGGTCTATAAAAGAAACTATTTCATAAGACATAGGAGGATTTTTTTAGGAGAGGAAAAGAGAGAGGAGAAAAACAGAACTTTTGTTAAACTCTGCTCATTCATAAAACTCAGCTCATTCATAAAACTATGCCCACCTTTAACTCTGTTTTCACTCACAAAACAGAAAAATCCTCAACCCATTATCCTCACCCTCCAAACCACAAAAATAGTATTGTACAACTTGACTGTTTGGATTTGGTTCAGCAACCTTCATCGCAAAGGGAGGTCTAGAAACTTTCTGGAGTTTCACTAAGGTCCACACAACATCTTGAAGGGTATTCAGACTCAAAACCTAAAGTGCAGTTTCAAGGTAAGTCATCTTAACCTTGCATTTTCCATACATCATTTTTGGTTTATTTCTGAAGATAGGATGTAGCAATCACTACTCTTGAAGTTAATCATTTACTTTCTATTCATTTTTACCATTTATATGTTGAAAAATGACTGATACATGCAAAATAATGGTGATAGAGGCAAAAAACTGCAGCATGAGTTGACACATACCCACATGGGCCGACTCATTCTAGTGACAAAATAGGGTATGAGTCGACACATGGCCTTATGCATCGACTCATACTGTTATCCAGGCCTCAAAATAGAATAATGAAAGGTGCATGAGTCGACACAAAACGCGTATGTGTCGACACAAACAGGTGCATGAGTCGACACATCTCTTTATGTTTCGACTCATACTGAGCTGATTTTGTTTTACTAGAACAAGTAAAAGTTATGTGACGACACATAATAGTTCAAAATGCAGTTTTTCCTTGTTTTTACACTGTTTTTGCATTGTATATATATATATATATATATATATATATATATATATATATATATATATATATATATATATATATATATATATATATAATATATTCATTATTGTCCACTTATTCGATATGGTTGTAATAATTAGACACTTATTTCATCTCTATGTGCAAATTGTATCCCCATCCCCCTAATGATGTAATGGCTTAGGATTTTAATTTCCGCAAGTTTACCGCTTTACATATAATTGCTAGTAACTAGGGTGTGTATGGTAAGATTAAAACCAACAAGTAGACAACCTAAAATTCAAAGACAAAATGCATGCAATCAAACACACTATTCACACATGCACCTCTAGGGTAATATCACTTGTTGCATAAGAAAATAGTCATGTCCCTCGAGTATGGGCGTTTTAGCAAAGACCCTTGATTAAGGATCGTAGTCCCTCGATGTCCTTCGATGATGCACTCGGTAAAAGATCTTGTCCCTAACGAAAATTGCTAGAACGTCTCATATGTTTCCTTCTTTGACTATACAATTGACCCACGCCCGTCCCTTCACATCCAACAATGGGGCTTCTTACCAAATCGATGGTAAGATAGCCATATCTAAAGGAGGAGGAAAAGAAAATTTGACCTTTTGAGTATGTAGGATGCTCGTAGTTGCTTGCTTGCTCACAACTAAAAAACATATTCACAACAACATCTTCAATTGAAACATTTTCAAAAGTCAAAACTCATTGTATGTATTCTTATAGAGACGAGAATCATTACAAAGGCACTTTTCAAAATCACTTTCAAAATCATCTTCCATAATAAACACCACTTTGAACTATTTTCAAAACCGACACTTTGTACGCATTCTTATAGAGACGAGAATCATTACAAAGACATTTTCAAAATATTTTCAAACACACACCACAAGCACATTTTCAAACAAAACAAGTGATCTAGCAAGCAACTAAGAGCCCGTAGATAACTGCGGATGAAAAGGGTATTAATACCTTCCCTTTTCATAATATACCCCGCGTACTCAAGAAAACATCTCTAAAGGACTTTCCTGTTCTTTTCAACTTTTATTTTGTTGGATAAAAAGAAAAGTCAGTGGCAACTCTTGCTATCCGCAACAATTGTGATCAAATGCAAAACACCTAAGTCGGTTCTTCCATCGTATTACAAATGTCCTATCATATTACTTTACCGATGTCTCTCGTGAATCTTCATGATGTGTTTCATGTGTCTCAGTTGAGGAGATACGTTTTGAATCCTTCACATGTGATTCAAAGGGATGATGTACAAGTGAGAGATAACTTGACAGTTGAATAATCTCTTGTGCAGAAGAAGGGCGAGAAGTGAAGTAGTTTCGAGTTAGACCAGTTGGTGGAAGTTTGGCTTGGGAGCATGAGGATTAGATGAAAGAGTCTTATCCGACTCTATTCCCTTCAGGTAATTTTCGA
The DNA here is from genome assembly GCA_948472305.1 of Vicia faba. Lineage (NCBI taxonomy): Eukaryota > Viridiplantae > Streptophyta > Magnoliopsida > Fabales > Fabaceae > Vicia > Vicia faba. The sequence continues at coordinate 786,243,666 of OX451735.1, read as the reverse complement.
GGGAGAAAAACCTTTAAGTATGGGAGAGTTGTGCACCCTAAAATTTATGAATTCTTATGGAATTAAGTGGTGTGATGATAGTATGTTGTGGGTAGTATTAGAGTAAGGATATAATGAGAATTATTTATGATTTACATAATTAGTTATACTTATTTAGATTTATTATAATAATTAAATAGAGATAATATTAGGTGTAAATAAGTTAAGGGCATAATGGTAAAGTTGTATGGAGTAAGTGAGGGCAAGAGTGAGATAACATAATAGGGGTCCAAAAAATAAGAGTGACAAAAAGGAAATTAGGGTTTTGTGCATTCATTATGTATGATCGTGTTTGGGAGATAATCTATGGAGAAAGAGCTAGGGAATTGAGGAACCCAGAGGGTTTCGGTAGAGAACACAAAGAGGAAGGATTCATCAACTAGGAAATAACCAAGTAAGGGGGGAGATCCATGTTATTATAACTGAAATAGGGATTTAGATATATGTAGGATTAGGTTTGGGTTTTGTGATGAATTTGAAAAGTAATGAACATATGATGAATCTATGATAGAATTGATGAAGTTATGATGTAGGTTTGCAATGATTTGATGAATATGATGCCTATAGTAATGTGTTGTTGTATGATGAAACCATATTAAATTATATGAAATTCAGATTGTATTGATATGGAAATTTCACGGAAATTAGGAATGGTCTGTGTAGAAACTCGCAATAGAAAGTTGTTATCACAAGCCATGTGCGTCAACAGGCGAGAGTCTTCGCCCAAGCAGCACTGGGCGAGACAACTGGAAAGGGATGTGGGAAATTTGGGTGCTCCTGGTTTTTTAGTGAAGTGCCTCAGCTTCTCCAGGTGAGGCCCGTTGCCTCTGTGTCGCCAGGCGAGTCTCAAGGCAAAGGCCAGCTTCCCCTTACGATCTTCAAGCGAGCATAGTTTCTTACATTCTTGAAAAGGCCATAGCGTGAGTTTCTGGACTCCGTTTGACGCACCATTTGAAGCGTTGGAAAGCTAATGCGATGAACAATATTTTGGTGGAATGTAATTAGTAAAACGATGTATCTATTCTATGATTAAATTAGACTTTTATACCATGAGATAATATGATGTTGTTGTGGAATTATTATGGTTATTATGGGTGAGTACAACTTCGCTTCAAAGTTCTTTATGTGATGTAAAAACCATGACAAGATGGCATTTATGTGAATTAGATAGTATCACTATGTCTTGTGGCACTCCTCTGCATTATAGATCTTAGGAATCATCATAAAGAATATTGAAATTGATCCAAATCATTGAAAACCCATTTTTGCATAGTTTTTCATTGCATGTGTTGACACAATGGAGTTTCGGGTCGACACATGTAACTTATTTTTAAGTCCTATATCTTGTGTAAGTCTCAAGTCGACACATTCATCCATACAGGTCGACACATCTACTAGTGTATTTAAGCCTCTAGCCTCTGAGTTGTTTAGGTCGACACATGACATTATTTCAGGTCGACACGTACAACCTAAATACAAAGTATGTGTCGACACGTATGAGTTTGAGGTTGAAACATCATGTTTAATTCGGTCATATTTTAACTTCTTTTTTATTCCAAATTTTCTCTTATTGCTATAATTGTCCCACAACTATAAATACTCATTCATTCATCATTCACAACTTGATGATAACATAAAATTATCCTACTCTCTCTCTTCTTCTTCAACCTTCCAATCTATGCATGCACACCAACATCTAGACGAAGATTTGTGGATTCCCAATTGTTATTTGGGTTTAGATTTTATAGGGTTCTTCATCTGGAAAAACCATTGGGTTTGTCCTCCAATATCATTTGTTGAATTTGGGGTTTTCATGCAAGATCTTGCGAAGGATCGCCCGTGTGAAAAATCCCTTGGAGTGTTTGAAATCTTTTGAAAGAACCTTAGAGTGGTTGAAATATTTTTAAGGAAATAGCAAGAATTGGATGATAAAATCAGTGATCTTGTGTTGATAGTTTACAATCGGATTTACTCGAGCAAAAAAATACCTTGGAGTGTTTGAAATCTTTGCAAGGAACCTTGGGATGTTTGAAATCCTTTTAAGGAAGTAGCTTAATCAGCAAAGAGGTTGCATCTATCGGTTGATTTGATCATGCTTAAGATCAAAGGATGGAAGAAGGAGCATCAACACCAAATTGGAGAATTTTGCATTGTTGTTTCTAACTCTTCCGTTGTATTAAATATTTTTCATATAAGAATTATCCTAGTTCTATCGAAATTAGGCGCAGACGTGCCCATATGCGAGGACGACAATGTGGAACTATTTAGACAAATTCCTTTTGTGTTTTAATTTCCCGCTTTTACTTTCTTTCGATTTCATCAATCATGTTATCAAATAGAATTATGATAGTAATTGAATGGTAAGAATTTTTCCCTCAAAATTTGTTTTTGAAATAGGTGTGGCCATAGCTTATAATTACCACTAATCAAAGAGAAAATTTGAAAATTCACTTGCACGCCAAGTGTTTGATAAAACAATCAAGTTAGTTCTTTGATTATTTAGCCTTGTAAATAGCATTGCAAAGGCATTGTGTTCAAATAATAAATAAAGTGGATTGTTGGTTTGAGTTTGTATCAATCTATTACTCATTTTGTCTAATAGATTAACCTTGTATAATTTGTATATCTGAGTTTCCAATAAGTTGTTTTTAGACAACTTGTCCAGTTAATTGCTTTCGTTTTAAAAATTTTTAAAAACAATTAATTTCTATATTTGGGTCTAAAAATATTTGTTGCGCCTCTATTCACCCCCTCTAGATACGTGGTATCATCTAACATTATGATGTTGACATGAAGTAACATATGTTGTTATGATGAATGACGATGATGATGTGCATGTTTGATGTATACATGCTATGTGAAGAATATGATTGTTAATTAGAAGAATGATAATTCCATTTGACTAGAAGTGGTTGTATTATATTATGTTGTTGTGCATCATACATTCATGGCATATGTTAGGACGTTGGTCCATCTATGTTGTTAGGACGTTTATCCAATGATGGCCTCAATCCCATTGTGTGGATTGAGTGCATTATTATGATGTGCTCTGGTTCCAAGAGGGAATCAATCCTATGGTGGGGATCTTTGGAGGGCGATGACCCAGTTTTCATCAAGGTAGTTTGGTACCACATGCATGAGTCAGTGTTGTTGCATTACATCCATTATGTCAGTACATGATTATTTACTAAATGACGTCTCGATGATGTCGTGACTTAAACTATGTTTGTGTTGACATTGTGAATTAAATGATGCTTTGGTGATGATTGTTGACATGATGATATGATGACGTTGTGGTGGATTTTATGATGTGAAAGTGTGAGTATAATATGTGATGTATAACGATATCTAGATTTTATAATGATTATTCTTGTAACTACTATATCTATTTCGTATATCTTTTGTAATAATTTATGATTACTCACCCTTTTTATTTAAATGTTTCCTCCACGTGGGCAACGCACAGGTGATTGCGAATATCTCATAGAAGCGTGGGGATAACTTTGGATTTATTTAGTGTGTTTTTGACAAGAAGAAAACAGGGAAGAAGAAAAAATGCAGTAAAAAAGAGTATTTATAACTGTGAAGGAAAAACTCTCCAATTTATGCAATTCAAACAGATAGCTCCAAACTTTAGGGCACGTGGCGAGCGCCTGTTGAATGGAATCAAGTAGCTTAATTTTTTGGACCACTTTGTCCTAAGAAGTTGGAGCTAGTAAATAGGGTAGTTGGGGTTACACGTCTCCAAAATGAAGGTTTATGGGAATGTCATAATGAACATGATGTTAGCATACTACATTAAATAGTATGGAGAAAGATCGAAAATGTCTCCAGCTCCCTCCAGTCCAAAGAGACATTTTTGGGCGAAATTTGTTAGTTAGGATTTTCGACATAACTAAAATTCTAGCATGGAAAAAGGGAAGGTGAGGAAACAATTATTGAAGGTTTTATGATGTTTAGAAGCATGGTTGACATGCTTGTTGATCATTTTTTCGACATGAAGGTGGTTGATTAAGATGGAGAAATCGAGCCTGGAAAAAGAGTTATGGACTTAGTAATTTTTCAAGCAGCAGGTGAACAAATTGGAAAACATTTCAACCACAACAATTGAGATGATCAATGTGGCTAAATAACTCCTTTTTAGCCTTATCCTTTTTAGCCTTACCCATCTTGGCCTTTTAGGTGTAGTGCGGAGACTATGACGGAGCAATCCGGAAGTGGTTGTCACGTGATGCTACACTCAAACGGGTTTTTTCTAAGAATATTACTAATTATCGAGCTAATTGGGATGTTGGTAATATCTAGAGGAAGAATGTAGATTCTAGAACTTTTTAGAACCTTGTTCGGTAGGTGATAAACCATTAGTCCTTATCTTGTGGGTAGTACCTTTGACTTCATGCTCATGATGTTGAACATATGAACCTTATTGTTTATGATCTTGTGTGTGATTGTTGCATCATGCATTCATGCACCCATGAGCATTCTTTAAATAGTTTTCCGAAGACCTTAAAGTTGATTGTTGAAAATATCTTAGGTAATTTTTGACCATGGATTTTGGAAAGAGAAAGACCCGGAAGTACAGTTTCAAAGATCCTAAGGTAGAGGAATTGATGAGTGTAATTCCTGAGATTGAGAGTTCTACAGATTTTCGGAAGAAGTATGGAGCCATTATGCCTCTTATGAAGCTCAAGATGAAGAAGGGTATTCTTTCTACATTGGTCTAGTTCTATGATCTGATAAACCGTTGTTTTACTTTTCTTGATTATCAGTTGATGCCCACATTGGAGAAGTATTCTTACTTACTTGGTTTACCTATTACTGATCGTGTTCCTTTCACCGGTTTAAAAGGAGAGCCCAAGTCTCATGAAATTGCTACAATGACTCACTTGAAGAAGTCTGAGATTGAGGCTAACATGACTATCAAAGGAGGAATCAAAGGTTTACCTGCTCAGTTTCTATTGGAGAAAGCTCATTACTTTGCCAAGATGAAGAGTACAACTTATTTCAAGGCTATCTTTGCTTTGCTTGCCTATGGGTTGTTCTTGTTTCCTAACATCGACAAATTTGTGGATGTTAATGTCATTAGGGTATTTCTTATTAGGATTAGACCCTTACGCTGGTAGGAGATACTTATTACTCCATCCATCTTCGAAATTTCTATCAGGGATGGATGGTCATCTGTTACACACCGTTGTTATATCAGTGGTTTATTTCTCACTTACCTCGGTTTATTTCTTTTTGAGATATCAAGAAGGAACCGTGTTAGGCCCCAAAGATTATGGCTCATACTAATTATGACATTGATTGGTATCATCAAGCTTAATATTATGTGGAGATTATTGATAGCTGTGGTAGTTTCCCTAATGTTCCTCTTCTTGGTACAAAGGGAGGAATTAACTACAATCCTATTCTTGCGCGTTGACAACTTCGATATCCGATGAGAGATAAGCCAAATAACATTCATCTGACTGGTTTCTTATCAAAGAAGAAGAAGATCACAAGGCAACTAAAGAAACGATTCAAAAGGCTTAGCGCCATATTCATAGAAAGGGTAGAAAAGATTTGGGACCAAGAGGAGTTGTTTCCTTAGAGCCTCATCTCACCTGGGTACAAGCAATGGTAATTCAGTTGATGATGCCTTATTCTCGTGAAGAACATATATATGATCTGTTTATGAGGACTACTCCTCCTCTCTTAGATGATGTAGAAGAACTTCAACTTGCTTTGGTTAGGATGTTACAAGAGAAGGAAGCATGGAAGAACAAGTACCAAAATTTGGAGGTGTCATACTAAACATAATTCAAAGAGAAAGATGACTTGATTGAGATTCTTGAGAATCATGTTGTGGTGATGATGGAGAAGCAAGAGGATTTATTTTCCTCTAGAGTTCAGCCAGGTCTCGTTCAACCAATTTTTAATTCTTGTTGATGGAAAGAAGTATCCAACAAGTATGCAGAACAGAACAAGCAATTGAAGGCTCGGGTTGCAAGACTCAAGGGAAAGTGCCAGTGTGCGGAGAGATCTTCATCAGCTTTGGCTTCTTAGGATTTTTAGATTCTATCTTTATTCTCTTGTACTTAGGATTATTTAAACTTGTAATAAAACTTGCAATCCATTCCAAAATTATTATTAAAATGAAATTTTCAGTTTTTCCAAATGTGTTAGTACTTCAATATTTACAATTGTTTATGATTCTTTGACTTCCTTGAATAAACACAATAAATCATATGCATTGTATATCATGTATCATTTTGCACATATTTTTTTCATTCCTATTCATTCTCACGTGTCTTACTTGTTTCTCTACTTCAGCCGTCAACAAGTTGTCTCATCGGTACAATACTCGGGCTAATTCTAGAAAGAAGATGGAAAACCTTGAATAATAGAATCTTGAGCTGCACTAAGAAGTTATTGCCTTGAGAGTCAGTATCGCTAATCTGACTACTTTGGTAGAATCGTTGGTGGCTTCTCAGAATCAGCCACCGCCATCACCTCCTCCTTCGTCTCCTCGTGTTAGTCAGCCACATCAAATGACCGTCATTTAAGAGGTTCTGTCAGTTCCCTTCTCTATTACTCCAGTTATTTATACTCAATATCATATGCCTCGCAATTATCGGTGGGGAATGCTTGAGAATTTCATTCCAGAAGGTTACAATCCTGTTGCTTAAGTTGCTTCATTTGTTCAAACTACCGTTGTTTCTACACCTCCTATGGTACATGTTGTTCCTGTTTCTAATAATGAGATTCATCATATTTCACCTCCTATAGTGAATTTTATGCCTGTTATTAATGTTGAAGTTTATCATCCTGCTCCTCCACCAAGTGAAAGTTTGGGTTTTATGACCGAATGGATGACTTTCAAGATCAATTTAATGAAATGCAAAAAGAAGTGAAGGCTCTCCGAGGGAAAGAGTTATTCGGACAGAATGTTAGTGACCACTACTTGGTTCCTAATATGAAAGTTCCAACAAAGTTTAAGGTGCCATAATTTGAGAAGTTCAAGGGCAACTCTTGTCCCCGTGACCACCTAGTGATGTATATCAAAATAATGTCCATTTATACTGATCACCAACGCTTGCTTATTCATTTCTTCCAGGATAATTTAACATGTGCTGGTTTGAAATGCTATATGGGATTGGACAGTAGCAACATCATCACATTCAATGATTTTGGTGAAGCTTTCATGAAACATTATAAGTACAACATGTTTATGGAACCTGACTGTGACCAGCTGAGAGCGATGGCTCAGAAAGATAAGGAGTCATTCAAAGAGTATATGCAACATTGGCCTCGAGTTTCTGCCCAAGTGGTACCCCCAATGGGAGAGCAAGAAATTACTAAGGTCTTCCTAAAAACCCTTAGATCAATTTACTATGAAAAGATGGTTGCAAGTGCACCGAGTGATTTCACTAAGATGGTAAGTATGGGTGTCTGTCTAGAAGAAGCTGTCAGGGAAATACGATTGACAAAAGATGAAGGTTCTAGTGGAACAAGGAAATCATCATATGGGTTTTATAAGAATAAAGAAAGTGAAACAAATGTTATCATTAAGGAAATAAAGGTTAGACCTCCGAGAAGACGTCATCAGTACCAACAACAAGTTGCTTCAGTAACTTCAATCGTGAATGTGGAAGAATGGAAAAAAAAGAAGGGGATTTGAATTGGGGTTTTTAAAACTTAAAGAAAAGAATATGTCGGTTATCCTGGTTAGTTTGAAGTCAAAATACTCCAGTCCACCCGCCAAGGTGATTTCGCCTCTCTCAATGAGGTCTTAATCCACTAATCAAACTTTATTACACAGCTAATATTACAACCGTCAAAGTCTTTTTGAGTTTAAACCACAATCTAGTTTTCTCAAGGAAATACACTAAACAATATTTTAGAGAGTGTACAAAAAGTGTTTTCTAATAAAATAATATCACAAAAGTGATGTTTTACACAATTGAGATTTAGTACATTTGAAGTTGGTGAAGATGACTTGTTTTCTGTGCGTGAAAATCGTAAACGATTTCTCCTTCAAGTTTTGTTTAAATAGGCAACGCATGGGAAAGCTTTTGGAATGTTGATAAATGATAATTGAAGAGCTTTCCAAAAATAGAGATCCGTTTCCCCTTTCAGCCGTTACTTTTGAATAACAATAAGTAAAATGTAACGCTTCAGAACTTGGTTGCTTCAGAAAATGAAAGTTATCATTGCTTCTTTCCAGAACATTATTGATCAGAAACTCGGAGTTCCTGTTTGCAGCGTTAGAAATTCTTTAAGAGATGTATATAATCCAAGTTGAAACAACTATCTAACTCATCTCTTGTCCTTCTTCCATCAGAACTTCTCTGCCAAAAAAAGTACTTTGTTTAGGAAGCATAATTGTTCATTGAGTGTTTGTTATCATCAAAACTCTTACAAGGGTTATAGAAACAAACTATGTTCTAACAATCTCGCCCTTTTTAATGATGACAAAAACTTGTATATTTTAATAGAAACATAAAGAACATAAAGTATTTAAGGTCTCCCCCTGAGTTTAATACTCCGATAGAGAATAAATACTTCCCTGAAGATTATTCTGATCAGAATTTTTTATGCATCCACTTCTGTCCTCAACAGAGTTTGTTCCTGTTTTGCTTTCAGATAAAAATAATAGAAGTTATGATATTCAAAATGTTTGAGACTGCATCTCGATACTGTTATATTAGAAATATCTTACGTTCTCCCTCTTTTTTGTCAAGAATAAAAAAGCAATAAAAACACTTTAAGCAATAAAAGATTATTTGTATTAAAAAGGATTGCAACAAACACATACAGAAGGAGACAAATAAATGAACACAGTAAAGAAAACAAATTTCAAAACTAAGATTGAGGTGGAGGAAGTCGTGTGAACAGGGCTTCCAACAAACTCTTAATCTGAGTGTTTGACTCTTCTTGTTTTCCAACCATCCCTTTGATTTCCTTGCACGCATCGTCCTGCTTGTCAAGTCTTTCCTTAAACACTGCATTATTTTTCTTCAACTCCTTCAGAGTTTGAAACACAAGAGATGAAGAGGATATATCAGCAGAAGGTTCCACCTTTTCAGAGCAAGCTGCGGCTGATTCTGACTCAGGAGCTTCTTCAACTTCCTTTCCTTTGTCTAGAACCCTAACTAGAAGCAGAGGATCAGAGGATGGTTCATCATATTCTGAAGGCTGGTGATCTTTCCAAGGGGCATTGTCCAGCAGAAGAAGTGGTCTCTTTTACTAGTGATGCAGAACTTGATCCTTAAAGACATTCAGATGATCATAAAAGTTCTGTTGAGCAATTTCATAACTCAACTCCTTAAGTTTCTGGGATTCATAATTGAACCATTTTCTGAACTGGTTCCAATATGAATCAGAAGCAGCAGGATTAAGATTCTCTAAGAAAGCTAGGTTCAAAGAGTTAACCCATTCATGTATTTCTGTTTCAAAAATCAGCAAAGATTTACCAACATCTGCTTTGGAGACTTTTGGTTTTGGTTTTGGTACAACAATTTTTTGAGAGCATGAGACAAGATTGTCTAGAGCTTCTAAGTCTATAACTGTTCGAAGGGGATCTTCTGGGTGGTTGTTTGGAGAGGGAGAATCAGAGATAATAATGGGTGAATGTGGTGAGTTTGGTGGAGTGGAATGATAGGGAGATGAAATATCTGGGACGGAGTGGATTGTGAGTGGTTGAGAGACCATGAGAGGGCAGATGATTCCAAGAATGGATGTTGTTGTATCAGAGTCAAAGTTTGGATTTTCTGAGTGGGGAGCTTCAAAAATTGGAATTTCTGAGTGGGGAGCTTCAAAATTAGTATTTTCTGAGAGGGGAGCTTGAAACAGTGGATCAAATTGATCAATATCAGAAAGAACTTGAGCAAGTTCAGGCTGATTTTGGTCAAGATGGGTGGTAGGTGGATCGTTCATAATTTTATCTATAGATAGTGAGGGGTCAAATTCAATGTCAAAGTCATCAAAGGTTTGTGGTGATCGATCTTCTGCAGGTTTTGGAGAGGAAGGGTTTTCAGATGTTGATAACATAACTGATTCAATAACAGAAATAAAAGATGGATTACCTTTCTTCTTAGCAGCCTTGGGAATCTTCTGAGAATATCCTTCTCCAGCATCTTTCCTTTTCCTTGATTTTCTTGGAGCAACTTCCAGAGGTTGTTTCCTTAAATCAAGGATGTTCACTTTTGGATCTGTCCCGTCCCTTTTGCAAGCATCCAAATATCTGATAATAATTTCTTGAAAAGCATCTCTTTGCAAGAAGAGAGGAAAATCCTTCAGAGGTACTCTTCTACTTGTAATGACTACCTTGGTTGTTATTGTTAGATCCTTCTTGGTGGTTACAATGATCTTCAGATTCTTAGTGTTCAGAGGTTTACCAGCAGATGCTTCCAGAGTGTTGACTTGTTGAGCCTCAGTTAGATGTTCTACACGTTTGTTTTCTATCAGAATATGTGATATGAGCTTGCTCAGAGGTACCCAGTCTATCTTTATTCTTTCTTCTTCTCATGTCTCTTTGGCGCTGGTCTTCAGATGATTAAATAGAAGATGAGGAAGCTTGACCTTTTATGTGGTTGCTATACAGTACAGAAGATACTACTGATCAATGTTGATATAATCTGGAGAATTTGTGGGTTTTATGTGGTTGCTGCAACCCAAAATGATTTTTGACCAAATTTTGAGGTAGTCTTTCAGATCTTTGATTTTGTTTGAAGGTTGGCTAGAAGTAAAAATCTATTTTGAAACCTTTGTTAGGTCAGAGCTTTTGTCTGCCATTTCGCAACAACGAATAACTCATACGTCATGACCTATCAATTTCCCAATGAGATCTTCAACGATTACAATTTGCTTTCCCATCACAAAAGAAGTGACCTGATGATTTGAAGAAGTAGCGTGAATCCAAAATTCTTTTACCAATCTTGGAAAAACTGGACCCAGTAGACGATCAAAATACATTGTCCATCCTTGAAATTCAAAGTCATGTGTTAAATTGTAACGGTTTTCATTCATACTGATGAAGTCCACAATGAGATCACACAGAACTTCCAGCGAATCAATGGGAGTTAGCAGTGTTTTTTAGGGTTCTTTATACCTGTCTACTGTTGAAGAAGAAGATCCAAGAACACTTTGAGAGCATTGGGAAGTTTGGGAAGTGTAGCAGTAGAAATGTTTAGGACTAACCCATTGGATTGACTAGACTTATACAAATCAAAATAAAAATCGCCACCATGCTTTATTGTTTCCAAAGGAATGGGAAAAGAGCGAATAACCCAATAGATAGGGAAAGATTCTAGGTAATGGGGTTGGTTATGCAAAGGGAAGGTATTAGCACCCTAAACGTGTACGGTACTCCGCAGGAACCTCTTTGTAAAATCTGTATATTTTGGCTATAAAATGTTGTATAAAAATGGATGGTGGAAGTGAGAAAAGAAATATGTTTTTATGGTTTTTGCACCTTCCGCGGTTGTGAAACTTTAGTTCCTCCGTACTACCTTTCATGCAATAGGGGATCAGGGTACACATAGTTCCTCTTTTAAAGTATTTTAAAACATAAGTGTGTTGGTTAATTTTATGAGATAAAACATCATCGTCGTTGTCCGTGTGGAAAACATACTTACTACCCATAATCATGAGAAAGGAGAATTTGCATCATCTCAAAGTGGAGGATATGGCTTGCATTTTAAAATAAACAATGCCTCACTCAACACCCAAGTGGAAAATATCTCTCTTCACTACACATTGTAGAAGTATAGTTGTTTGCATCACTACAAGGATTGACAAGAGTCCATTCTTTTGAGAAAAGTTTTAAAGTAGAAGCCAAAGTGGAAAAATAGTTTGAAATGAGATTGATTGACTTTTAGTCTTCTCACAAAAAAATGTCAAGGTATTATTAAGTTGATTGAAGTTTATTTATGAAAAGGTTTTTGAAAATACATGGACCTAAGTCCAACTTTGTTATGAAAGTGGTTCAAGTTTAAAAAAAACAAGAAGAGTTTTCAAAAGGAGATAGAAGATTTTTGAAATTAAAGAAGATGGGAGGAGAAGAAGAGACTATCCTAAAGCATAAGATAAAAGCTAGGGATAAAGACCATCTAACCAACAAGAAGCCAATACTTGACATTATGAGCCAAGATAGAGTTCATATTCTTTGGATTGAAACCAAGCAAGCAAAGATACTAGAGATCTTGAGAGAACCAAACTTTAAGTGTATTAAGTCTTCATAAAAATTGGGCAGAGTAACAATTGTATACGAGTGAATTCCAGATTACACACAAAGTATGTAATCATAATAACCTGCACACAAAACAAACAAAGCAACCCAATGTCTTGAGATAAACCTCAAGAACTCCAGACAAAATATCAATCAAGGTCATAAGGCCTCCAACATAGGCCAAGGTTTCTAATCCTAAGTCCAAGAAGTCCAATGCTCCATAATGCCAAGGATAGTTACCAAATAGTCCAAGTATCATTAAAGATTTTTATGGTTCATGTTGATTATTAAGTGTCTTAGAAGAGTAAAGAAAAGCTCAAATGAGAAAAATAAAAATGACATGAAATGTAATGCTTAAAGTAAATGGTACATAAAGCATAAAAAATAAAAGGGCACAAAGTAAAACAATTTAATAATTAGTGGTTAGTTGGATGATCATCTTGAAACTTGCATTTGGAACTCATTAGAGGATTGGTGGAACCAAAACCTCCACACAACAAGTTGCATTTTCTTTTTGTCAAGTATATCATTCATTTGGAATCCTCAAAAGTACCATTTAATGATCAACGATGTTTAAGTGATTTGCATTGACCAAAAGTGTTGTAGATCCATTAGAGGATTGGTATAACCAAGGCCTCCACATAATGAATCTCAAGGTTATTGGATCAAAGAGATAAAATTAACATACTTGGGCTTGCAAACATAGGTTTGGACCATGAATGATCATTTATTCGAACCAGGACAAATTTTAGCGTTATGTTAAGTAATCGTAAGTGGACTTATGTAGAAGTCGCACCTATTTTGAGGCCGGTCAATAGTAATCGATGCACCATTTCTTTTGAGACATGATATAAAGATCATGCTCCAATAACACTTAGTGCAATAAGAAATGATTAAGATGGAGAAGGGTGAGGAAGAATATATAAATCACATTTTGATTAAAATTTTATCAAACTATTATTAAAATCATTCATCCATTTTTGTGGAGTTAGACTCAACACCATGGAACCAATTATGTTAATAATGTTCATGATTAAAAATACAACCCAAGATTATCCAAAAAATAATCACAAAATAATATTTCACTTAATATATACATTAAAAAGGTTTTTTTAAAATGTTTTAAAATAGAAATAAAAGAGAAAAATATCAACTATGTTCAAATTAATCAAGAAATTAAAAATAAGACCATAGAAAAATCAGAAATGAACTAAAATGATTTTATAAAATTTTTGGTAATTTTTTAAAGTCAGAAACTATTTTTTAAAATTAAAAGAAATGAGTAAAATAAACCAAAAATGGTAAAAAATAGCAAAGTCAAAAATAAAAAACAAATGAGGTCATCAATATTTGTCACAATATCATTGGATAATTCCATAATTTTTTCAAAATTTAAAAATGAATAAAAGTATTTTTAAACATTTAAAACAATTCAAATAAAGTGGAAATTTATAAAAAAATATCAAAATACAAAATAAAATTGTGAAGAAATAAAAATAAAAAGAGAAAAATCAAAAAAAAATTCATAATTTTTTAAGATTTTTTTGACTAAAAATGAATTTTCTATGATTTTTTGGAATTTAAAACAATTAAATATAAAAATCAGAAAAGAAAATAAAGTAAAAAATATGAGGACCATTGGATGAGAGTTAAAACGCGTTAGTAATCAAATCCAAGGGATCTATCGCACTATGCATATCATTGTCATTAGTGAATAAAGCACTGAATCAAATGTAAATCAGAAATTCAAAAAATCCAAATGCGGTTGTTTCATTGGTTGAAGGATGACACGTTGGTCATCTTCAACCTCCAGCCAGTCCCAAAACCAGGTTGCTCAATCTGTAAAATTTGAGCACAAGACCTATGCCATTTGCTTGGTCTCTTCAAGACGAAGACAACCACACCTTCACGATAAATTTATATAAACTATAGCTCAAGCAATTTGGAAGGAAAGTTTTGAAAAGGGATTTAAAATTTCATGGTCAAAGCGAGTTTCTAGATAAAAGTAAGTGTTGCAACTAGAACCAGGGAAATTAGAGCATCACAATGATATCAATGTTTTGAAGAATTGATGAAGAAATCTACTATTGAAGTTGAGTTGCAGAGCTCTAAAATTAGACTTCTATGGAGAAATATAGGGCACGATTCTTGAAGGTAATTATAAGGTTAGCTTCAGGGAAGATCAATGGAGGTAAATGGATTGAAAAATTGGATTGAAAAAGGCTTGAACACAGATTTCAAAGTTGTAGAAATTTGAGTTATGGAACAAGTTTGGCAGGGTGATTATGGTTATCAAAGCTTAATAAAATGAATGAGGGATGACCCTTTTTTTATAGGGAATCAAATGGAATGTCCAAGCGTGTCAAATGATGATGTTTTGAGGTAAATCGTGTGAAGTTGTAAACAAGAAAAGTGTGACTTCTAATTTGATCAAAACTCATCCAAAACGCGCATTTTATTGTGCTAATCACTTCTGGAAGTTCACTAAACATGTTTAGAGGCAAAACCAATGATTTCAAATTCTGACTTTTGAAGAAACTTCAGTTCCAAGTTTCCAAGTTCAAATTAATAGCATTCTCATCTCAAGGGGTCTTAGGGCATGATTCTTGATGCTTTAGAAAGATGGGGTTACAAGCTTTGCAATGGAAAAAGAATGGAATCAAATGGATGCTTGAGTTGAAAGTTGCATTGAATCAAAGTTGCATTGCATCCAAACATGGCCTTCCCCTTGGAATTTGCTCTTTACCAAAAATGATGGCATGAAATAGACCTCTTGAATGGAATTTTGAAACTTGAACCATTCAAAATCTCCAAAAATCGAGAGAGTTATGAATTGTTGAAGTTGGCAAAAAAGCATGAAATGACCTATAATCTTTTGTATCCTTAGGGAATCCTCCATCTATTTTCTCACTTTGCATATAAAAAAAGGAATAAATTTCACATCCTCAAGATCATTATGGAAAAATAGTGGGCTCAAGGTGATAAAAATTGACCAAGTTATGATCATTTGTACTCACACATGAGAAATTGGGGGTTCATCTGGAGGACTTGTAACCTTTCTTCATCATCAAGTTTTCTCCACGTGAAAACTCCTTGAAACTTTTGAAGTGATTTCTTAATAAACATTTGAAGATAAGTATGTATTTGTAATCACTCAAAAATACCAAAATATAAGAAAGATATACTTCTTTGAAGTTCAAAACCCTAGCTCCTAGATTAAGAAAATGCTTGGAGGAACCTTGACAACTTTGAACCATCTTCTTGTACCACCACCCTTGCTTTGTATATAGAAGTTGTTTAGGATGATAATGAGAACTCATAGAAACAAAAACCACTTACATATCTTGAGAATTGAGACAAATATGCCCTTGTGACCAATGGGAACAAGACCTTGTCCAACCATGACAACTTCTTCAATCAACCCCTTGTACTTTTGAATAAATATTGATAAATTTGAAATGTGGTGAACCAAAATAAACCTTGTCATGCCAATTCTTTCAACATAACTTCAATGATGAGGTTTGAACTTCTCAAGTTTTATTGACTAGGGCATGGAAATAAACTCATGAACCCATATATCAACTTGCTAAGCCATATTGCCTTTACCTTCATTATTAACAAGTAAGACCAACCAACATTGCATTTTATTAATTAAAAGAAAATAAAGACAAACCATTCATGATCACAAAAGAAAAAAAGTCAAGGTGCTTGGTGATTCCTAAAAGATCAAAGCTAAAGATTGGGAGGAGAACCAAAAACCCTTAAGTGATCTTGTTGTGATTGAATCAACATGGTATGATGAAGGGATCTTAGGGGTAAAAATTGGGGTACAACATCTACCCTTATTTAAGTTTCTTCTATCTGGAGATACAAAGGTTCAAAATCTTCCTGTCGACGCGATCGAAGATACTTAAATATAAAACAACCCCTATTTTTGGCCCTAAGATGCCACACAATGCTTATGAGCATGAATGCATATGAACAAAACCAAAGAGACGCAAAACACCGTTGGGGGTGTAACAAAGGAAATAAAGAAACAAAAGAGAAACCCCACTAGAAAAATAAATCACAGGTGGATCTTCAGGCCCGACTTATATAGGATGATAAAAAGTCAAAGGATACACCAATTCCTACTGAAGGCAAAACTACCAACGTTCATCGAAGGTAGAAAGAGGAAAGAAATAACAACACCAACATTTACTGACGGTGAACTACCAACGTTTACTGAAGGTAGAGAGAAGAAATCGTTTATGTTTACTGACAATTAACTACCAGCTTTCACTGAAGTTAGAGAGAAAAGAAAATATCATAACACTTCCACTCACTGACAGTGAACTACCAACGTTCACTGAAGGTAGCAAAAAGATAACAATCACCAACTTTCACTGAGGGTGACCTACCAACTTTCACTGAAGGTAGAAAGAAAATATCATAGCACCGCCGTTCACTGATGATGAACTACCAACGTTCATTGAGGGTAGAAAAAAGATAATAAGCATCAACTTTCACTGAAGGTGACCTACCAACATTCACTGAAGGTAGAAAGAGAATATATCATAGCATCGCCGTTCACTGACGATGAACTACCAACGTTCACTGAGAGTAGCAAAAAGATAACAAGCACTAACTTTCACTTAAGGTGACCTACCAACTTTCACTGAAGGTAGAAAGAGAATATATCATAGCATCACCGTTCACCGACGATGAATAACCAACGTTCACTGAGGGTAGCAAAAAGATAACAAGAACCAAATTTCACTGAAGGTGACCTACCAACTTTCACTAAAGGTATAAAGATAATATATCATAGCATTGCCGTTCACTGACGATGAACTACCAACGTTTGCTGAGGGTAGCAAAAAGATAACAAGCACCAACTTTCACTGAAGGTGACCTACCAATTTTCACTGAATGTAAAAAGAGAATATATCATAGCATCGCCGTTCACTGAAGATGAACTACCAACATTCACTGAGGGTAGCAAAAAGATAACAAGCACCAACTTTCACTGAAGGTGACCTACGAACTTTCACTGAAGGTAGAAAGAGAATATATCATAGCATCGTTGTTCACTGACGATGAACTACCAACGTTCACTGAGGGTAGCAAAAAGATAATAAGAACCAACTTTCACTGAAGGTGACCTATCAACTTTCACTGAAGGTAGAAAGAGAATATATCATAGCATCATCGTTCACTAACGATGAACTACCAATGTTCACTGAGGGTAGCAAAAAGATAACAAGTTTCCCCAAAATTATGGCATTTCACCTAGAACGAGTCTCAACTTCTTCTTTAACCAAGGAATTCTGCCTGGAAAGGGTAATATATAAACTGTCTCAAAGAAAGAGACTATCACCTGTAAAGATTTCACAATGAACTGTCCCTGTGATATTGAAATTATTTCCATCCACTGGTCTAATTCGACAACAGACTGCAAACTATCCACTCATAGAGAAGATATAAAAAAAAGTTACGTCGACTCTTACAGGGAAGTACAAGTTGCTCAAATAAAGATACCTGCTACTTGTTGTTATGGAGGATTGTAAAAAAAAGACTTTTTAAGGAGATAAATATGGCTTCCTGGGGAAAGAAATATGACTTCATGGGGAAATTCCACTATATTCCTGCTGAGGAGATACAATCTTCTCGTGCAAAATAAATGTACATCCTGAAACCAATGCTCGAAGCTTGCAGAAACCCAAAGTAATATTATTGTTGGGGAACCAAAGATTCAAACCAGAAATAAACTAGAATGAGACATTCGTCCAAAATACTTCCTTTGAGAAATAAACTCAAGAGGGAAACCCAAATCATCCAGATAAAGAGCTGTGCAGGAAGGCTAAAGCAGAAATCTTCCACGAGGGATAATTCAATGGGGAAATTGAAAGAACATGCACTTTCTGCTTATGACTGACACTCTATTGGAGAGAGGACAACACAATTTATAAAACAAGGTAATATTCTAACAAAAAATTAATGAGTGCAAATGAGTAATGATTTGCTAAATTAAACTATGTATGGTGTATGTATGAATGTATGAGTGTTATTATGTATATGGTGATAAAACAGACATATAACACTGGGGGTAACCAGGTAAAACCAACTCGGGCACAAACAACACTCGGCTAAATCACATCCAAGATGAACATTCCAAGAAAAAGTAAGCGCCAACTGAGGAAACAAAATCCTATTGCATGGCTTAACTTTACCGGGAAGAAACGTAGTATAGTGATTAAACAGTACAGATACAGAGATATAACATCCTTCTCCAGACTTCACCAAGAAGTAGCATTCAGAATTTAACGGGGAAGTAAATGTTTCCAAATGTAACGCTTCTAGTGGGGATTGCAAAAATAAATTTCAAGTAAAGCAGATGGACACCAAATCATCAAAATATTCACTGGGGAATTCATGCCCATTCTAAAGGAAGAAAAACACACAAACTTCGCTAAGGCATATAATGTCCCACCATCAAGACATTAACTTGGGATTTCGTGCTGACTTCATTTGGGATGTTAACACCATATTCTAAAAGGGAAAACCAATAAACATTCTTCACTGGAGAAACAGTAGACATGTGTTCTTCGAGAGTAATTATTGTACCAACTTCTCTGGTAAGAAAGAACTTCAATTACACAAACGATACCTTCATTGGAGAAATCTTGGATTGAGTCTTCATATCATGCAAACTCAGAAAAGAAGAAAGAAAAAGAACCAAGACTTGACTGGGGACACTGGAGTCACAAACCTAATACATCGAAAACATCCTGAGTAAACCTTCTTGGGGGAAACAACACTTCTCAAAACAACTGGAGTTCTTCCATTCCTGGGACCACCACTTTCGTTTTTCTCTTGCTTCACAAATTCTAAAGTAAAAGCAAATTGTAAATTCTTTTTGAAAATCAATTTTGTTATTTAATCTTTTCGCTTTGAAAATTATTATCAATAATAAATGGAGTCTTGCAAGCTAAATAAAATGAGAAACACAAATAATTGGGTAAAATCTCAAATTTCATTAATAGAATGGTAGTCTGCGAATGGTGAGACTCCATGGATGATTACAAAGTTAGGAAAATTGTAATATATAACAGAAAAGATACATTGATATACAATGACCACTATCCCCTCTAACAACTTTTGAAATCCTGAGCATTAGCTTCCGTTGAAGTATAATGAGGATCCGAGAAGATTGTTGCTTCAATGATCGAGTCTTGTCTGATGCAGTTACTTGCCAAGAAAGTCCCTAACTTTTTCTTATGTTGCCCTTACAGATTTTAAACTTAGCGGGAAATTTATTCTGTTTATGTCTCTAAATTTTTCCAAGACCGCCCTTTTGGGTTTTCGGCCTACCGATACTCTCTTTTTTTCCTTAGTCGCCCTTTCGGGTTTTCAACTTAGCGAGCTGTTCTTTTATTTCTTTAGGCGAAGTATTTCTTGACTGCATCAGCATTCATGGGACGTGGGAACTCCTCGCCATCCATAGTTTCAAAAATTAATGCACCGCCAGAGAAGGCTTTCTTGACAACATATGGGCCTTCAAAATTGGGAGTCCACTTACGCCTAGAATCAACGTTAAAAGAAATGATCTTTCTGAGCACGAGGTCGCCTTATCTGAATTCATGAGGTTTTGAAGGGGTAAGAAAAAACTTAGAAGGGGGGTTGAATAAGTGACTTTTTTCGTTTCCAAAACAAAGCTCAAACAATAATGGAAGAACACTGTTATTTTTATCCTGGTTCGTTTGAACTCAAACTACTCCAGTCCACCCGCCAAGGTGATTTCGCCTTTCTCAACAAGGACTTAATCCACTATAATCAATTAATTACAAACACACAACAACTGTTGTGATTAACAATGCACAAGTAATCGTACAAGTGACTAACACCACTAAGACTTAAATCTAGTCCTAGTCGGCTTGAGTAATCTGACCAAACTTGGTCTCTCAAGGAACAAATACAGGAGTTTAATCTTTACAGATAATGAAATAGAGTTTGCTTTTAATCAAGCTATATCACAACTGTGATTTTTCACTTAGAATATAATGCACAAATTGTATGAACAATGAGTTTGTGAGCTTTGAATCTTTCACGTAGTTTCTTGCTTCTAATTTGAAAATTGATTGGTTCACTTAGTTGTTGGCTTGCAATAAATGTCCTTCTATTTATAGTAGGAACAATAAGACCGTTGCTGCCTTCAGAAAAGTTGGAGAGCATTAAATGCTTGCGTGTTTCCTTGCAATATTCCATTTTCCAAGAAACTAGTGGTAAACACTTGAGTGCTTTCAGCCGTCTTTGCATTAATGAGCAAACTTCATAATGTAAGAACATGTTTCCTACGCTTTGACAAGACAAGTTGGTTTTAACGTTATTTCAGAATTTGGTCCAATGTCTTTAAGTCAGAACATGCTTCACTCATCTTCTAGGCAGTGCTTTGCTTGCTAAGAACTTGGTCAGCGTTGCTTTCAAGTAATCTTCTTAGCAAGAAACCTGCTAAATGTTAGAAGATATATTTAAAAAATAAAGTGTCTTACCAGAGTCAGCAGATGCACTTGAAGAAAAGGTTCTTTCATCAAAGAACATCTTCATAATTTTTGCTTAGCACTTCAGAATGTTTTCTATCAGAACATTAACTAAAACATTCAAACACATTCATCAGAGTATAAATTATCTTAAATTTAATTTATTGTTATCATCAAAACTCTGAGATAGGTCAGAACTAATCTTGTTCTTACAGGTTTGACCTTCTTATCAAAAGCTTTCTTCATTCTCTTCTGATATATCTGTCTATGACACAAAGCTGTCATTCTCTTCTCTTCGATCAAATTCAATTGATCAAACCTGTTCTGGACCCATTCATCCTCTGACAACTTGGTTTCCGTTATCACACGCAAATAGGGAATCTCAACTGCAATTGGGAGTACCGCTTCCATTCCATACACAAGGGAGAATGGGGTTGCTCCTGTTGAAGTGCGGACAGATGTCTGATATCCATGCAAAGAAAAAGGGAGCATTTCATGCCAGTCCTTATAAGTAACAACCATCTTCTGGATGATATTCTTGATATTCTTATTAGTAGCTTCAACAACCTCATTCATCTTTGGTCTGTACGGAGATGAATTGTGATGGACAATCTTGAATTCCTCACAAAGTTCCGTCATCATCTTGTTTTTCAGATTCGAGCCGTTGTCAGTGATAATTCTGCTCGGCACACCATACCGACATATAATATTATTCTTAATGAAGCGCACAACCACCTGCTTGGTGACATTAGCATATGAAGCAGCTTCCACCCATTTGGTGAAGTAATCAATTGCTACCAAGATGAAATGGTGTCCATTCGAAGCTTTGGGTTCTATCATCCCAATCATGTCAATACCCCACACAGAGAAAGGCCATGGGGAAGAGATCACATTAAGAAGTTTCGGAGGCACATGAACCTTGTCCACATATATCTGGCATTTATGACACTTTTTTTCAAATTTGTAACAATCAGATTCCATTGCCAGCCAATAGTAATCTGCCCTTAGCATCTTTTTAGCCATTGAATGTCCATTGGAATGAGTGTCAAATGAACCTTCATGAACCTCATGCATCAACATGTCTGCTTAGTTTCTATCCACGCATCTAAGCAAGACCATGTCATAATTTCTCTTATACAACACATTTTCACTGAAGAAGAAACTGCCAGCCAGTCTTCTCAATGTCTTTCTATCTTTATTCGATGCACCAATCAGATATTTCTGAGTTTGGATAAAATGCTTGATATCATAATACCAAGGTTTCTCATCTGTTACCTCTTCTGTTGTAAACATATGAGCATGCCTATCCAGTCGCTGAACTACAATTTGAGGTATATCATTCCAAGTATTCACTTGATACATAGAAGCCAGAGTTGCCGGAGCGACCTCCATTTAATTTTCATCTCTAGGAATGTGATGGAATTCAACTTTATTAAAGAAGGGAAACAATCTTCTAGCATAATCTTTGTAAGGGATCAAGCTAGGGTGACGAGTATCCCACTCTCCTTTATTCTAATTTATTACCAAAGCTGAATCACCATACACATCTAGAATTTTAATTCTGAGATCAATAGCTTCCTCGAGACCCATGATGCAAGCCTCATATTATGCCATATTATTAGTACAATCAAATTTCAACCTTGTAGTAAAAGGAATGTGTGATCCATGGGGTGTGACAATCACAACACTAATTCCTTTACCATAAGCATTCACAACTCCATCAAATATCATACTCCAACGAGATTCAGGATCAAGACCTTCCTCAGGCAACAATTCATCACAATCTTTCACTTTCAGAAACATCACATCCTCTTCGAGGAAATCATACTTCACAGACTAATGATCATCAACTAGTTAGTGAGCAAGATAATCTTCCAACACGCTGCTTTTAATAGCTTTTTGAGTGTGGTATTCGATATCATATTCAAATAACAGCATCTTCCAGCGGGCAATTCTCTCAGTAAACGCATGCTTTTCAAAAATGTACTTGATTGGATCCATTTTGGAGATCAACCAAGTAGTGTGATTCAACATATACTTCCGCAAACATTTTTCCGCCCAGGTCAGAGCGCAATAAGTCTTTTCCAGCATGGAATACCACAACTCACAATAAGTAAACTTTTTACTGAGATGATTGTAAGTTTAAGATTTCCCTAAGAGGGGGGTGAATTAGGTGGTGGTCGATTTTTGACTTATTTTATACTTTTTGGTTTTGTTTTAGTGCTTTGGAAAAACTGTAAAGTGCAGAATGTAAAGAGACACGGAGATTTATCCTGGTTCCTTCCACACCCCGGAAGTACGTCCAGTCCCCTTGCAAACACGCAAGAGATTTCACTATTTTGTTAGAACTTTTACAAGACTCTTCCTAGTCTTATCAACTAAAGACTCTAACAAATACCAAGAACACCCTCTTGGATTTCCAATAAGTCTCTTGAGAATAATCCTCTCAAAAGATACCTCTTGTTTCCAACAATGGACAACAAGGTACACAAGTATTCCAATACTTAATTCCAACAATTCTGGAAATAAGTTACACTTTGTATAATTCTATGAAATATGATTTCTTGAAAGATGTTGATCACATAGAGTGACTTCAATGAATTTTCTTCTTTCTTCTCTTGTAAGCAATTCAAACTATAACACAATGGTTAGATAATGCTCAAATATTTCTGTTCTTATATGTGTGAAAGTGCAAAAAATCTTTGTTCTTAAAAGTTAAGAAATATGAAGTTTGAATATTTTACAAAGTTCAGAATTATTGCATAAAAGAAGAGTTGTTTTTTAATTTGAAAGATTTAGTATTTAAATTAATCAAGATACCTTTCCAAATGGACACTTTTATGTTTGAAAAACTTGAGAGGGTGCAATGTATGACCATGCATCTATTGGAGAAAAGGTGTGAAGGATATCTTGAAACCAGTTCAGATTTTTCACAAGTTACAACGTGTAAATCGATTAGCATGTGATGTAAATCATTTGCACGGGTTTTTAATGTTCTTGTTTTCAAAAATTTTGAAGTGTAAATCGATTAGCATGATGTGTAAATCGATTTACAAGTGTTAAAAATTCAACTCAGTTCTGTGATCAATCGATTTACACTTCGTGTAAATCGATTTCTGCCAGAAACAATCAGTTTTTGAAAAAGCATGTGTAAATCGATTTACATCATATGTTAATCGGTTTACATCAGTGAAAAACTTAAAATTTGTTTTATACTTTAAGTGAAGTGTTGTGGCAAGTGTGTATATCATTTTTGAGCATTTCTAATCAATGTAGTTCAAATGAGAATTGATATACTTGATTACTTGCCATGATCCTTGAAGATTTGAGTGAATGATACTTTAAGCTAATTCCACTTCTTTTCCTTCTTGCCATAGTGCTTGTTTGTCTTTCATCAAACTAGCTTGTTTGTCTTTCATCAAAACTAAAGTTGAGTTTAGGCTTGAGATTACATTCTCCCCCTTTTTGATGATGACAAACCATCTTTCTTTATGAGTTTTTCAGATTTGGAGCAAAAGGAGTTTTCTCCCCGTAAGTTAGATTTCTCCCCCTATGGAGAAAAAGTTTTGAAAGCTTGCCCTGTAAAGAAAATTGAAACAAACAACCAAACAACCATAAAGTGCTATCACATTCTTCTCCCCCTTTGACATTATCAAAAAGAAGGGAAAGATGCAACAAGAAGATACTTATAACAAGTTGAAATAGATATGAACAAAAAACTCAAATTTATAAATATAGCGAACGAAGTTCAAAGATACATGATACAAACACTAATACTTGAAGTAATACAAAACAAAAACATAATGATAAATAACAAGAATTTAATAATATTGGTCAGGAACACATTAGAAGGGTCCTTGATATGGAAATTGTTGTTGTAGAGGTGGTTCGGTGTATTGAGGAGGCGGAGGTGCTGGATTGTTTGGATTGTATGGAGGAATATGAAGATGTGAGTATAGGTATGAAAACTGTTGGTTCACATCATTCTGAAAAGCATTGATGCGAGAGGAGGTAGAGTCATTTATCTCGGTCCATCGAGCATTGATGTTTGAGTTGAGAGATGCAAATTGTTGAGTCATATAATCCATAACATCTTGGTTTGTTGGACCATAAGAGGAAGCAGGAGGAGGAACTTCATTGTCTTCTTCATCTGCATTATTGCCTTCATCACCTACAACATCCTCTCCAATGTATGTGATGGTTTTTGCTTCAGAATTGAAATGAACACCCATCCTAAAATCAACATTTTTGATGGAGATCCTATTGGTGATTGGATCCATTTCAATCCTCTCAAACCCAGTAAAATCTATATCAAATGCTTCCAAGATCCTTGTAATGAAGTATGCATATGGTAGAAATATAGCCCTTGTGGAAACTCTTAACATATGCACCACAATCAGTTTAGCCCAGTTTACCGCAATGCCATTTTTCCTCGCATAGAGTATTTGCAGTTCTAGGTCGGTCACAGTACAATGATTTCCTGCTCTAGGAAATAAGATATATACCAAAAAATAGTGAAACAATCTATCATCAATATGAAAATTACCAGCACTCCAAGTGTCCCGAGCCGGAATAACACCGCCAAGACTACGAATCCGCTTTGCACGGTATTCAGATTCTGACAACCTGCCAATGCTGTAGAAGAATTCTCGCTTCTTATAGTTTTCCCAATCAGCATCCTCTGGGTCATAGAGGGTACTTCCAGTATATTGAATGTTCAAAATTCTGCCTATAGTTTTGGAATGCAGAGGAATTCTTGTTCCGAGCACATAGGTATAACATTTGTTGTTATCATAATGCATATTGTTGTAGAATACGCGAACTAGATCCGGGTAATAGTAACCACGTGATGATGTTAATGGTTCTAACCCATAAGCAATCAAATCCCTTTGAAAAGTGAAGCATTCATCGGGAAAGATAGATAACATACCGAATTTTGGAGCTGAGATAATTTTCTTCTGAAAATGCTTGATAAATGTTTCACGCTGTGAATCCGAGAGGTACTCGAGCAAAGAGTTTTCAGCGGCTGCAACAGTTTGCTTCTTTCCTTTTTCTGAGGATGTTGCTTTTCTCTTGGGATCCAGGGATATGGTTAGGATTTTGAGTAAGGGAGATAGATAATTTTTGTGTTGTTATGAGAGAGAGAGTGAGTTTGGGTGTTATGAGATAGTGAGGGAGTTTTGGTGAGATTAAATAGTAGAGAGAGTAAGTGAGGTCTTTATGAGGTTTTAATTGAGTGGAGTGGTCAAGATTCCATGATTGGTCAAAAAGAAGGTGGGAGGCAAGGTAAGATTGACCAATATATTAAAGACTCATAAATATCACATGCTGAAAAGTTAATTTGCATAGAGAAAAATTACATAAAAATGCTTCAGTTCAGTGGTAAATCGATTTTTCCATTGGTTAAATCGGTATACACAAAAGAATTTTTATGAAAAATAATTTTCGTTCAGTGGTAAATCGATTTACATACTGTGTAAATCGATTTACACAAAAGGATTTTAAAAAAAAGGTTTTGCTTCAGTGGTAAATCGATTTACACACCAAGTAAATCGATTTACTTAAATGAAAAATTTTAAAAACAGTAATTTTAACATTTGAAACATTGTCTAAACCCATATATATGTATATTAAAGTATAGTTAAGGATAGAGTGCACCTTATATATCTTGTTCATCTAGGATTCCGAGTTCACGACGAATTTTGAAAACTGCATCCTTTGCAAGTGGTTTTGTGAAAATGTCTGCGAGTTGATTTTGAGTATCCACAAAAGTAATCTCGACATCTCCTTTGAGTACGTGATCTCAGATGAAATGGTGTCTGATGTCAATGTGTTTTGTCCGGGAATGCATAACTGGATTTTTCGAAATATTGATCGCGCTTGTGTTATCACATCGAAGTGGAATGCATCCAAGGTTTACTCCATAGTCAAGTAACTGTTGTTTTAGCCAAAGAATTTGAGCGCATCCACTACCAGCCATAATGTATTCTGCTTCGGCAGTGCTGAGAGCGACGCTTGCTTGCTTTTTGCATGACCATGAAACCAAGGCATTTCCGAGAATGTGACATGTTCCACTTGTACTTTTGCGATCACTCTTACAACCTGCATAGTCAGCATCAGAATAACCAACTAGATTGCACATACTACCTTTTGGATACCATAATCCGACGTTGGTTGTTCCTTTGAGATATTTTATTATGCGCTTGACTGCTGCAAGGTGAGACTCTTTAGGATTGGCTTGATGTCTTGCACATAGGCAAACGCTGAACATGATGTCAGATCTACTTGCTGTTAAATAGAGGAGTGAGCCAATCATTCCATGATACTTAGTTATGTCAATAGAATTCCCTGAATCATCTGGATCAAGATAGGTGTCGGATCCCATAGGAATTGCACTCTCTTTGCTACTTTCCATCTCAAACTTCTTTATAAGGTCTTTGCAATATTTTGATTGGTTAATGAAGATACCGTGTTTGAGTTGCATAATTTGAAGACCGAGAAAGAAATTCAATCTTCCCATCATAGACATCTCAAACTCTCCTTGCATCATAGATGAAAATTCCTTGCACATATTTTGGTTAGTTGAACCGAAAACAATATCATCTACATAGATTTGTACAACTAAAGTATGATGATTAACATTTTTTATGAAGATAGTGGTATCAACTTTACCCTTTACAAACCCTTTTTCACATAGGAATGAGCTTAGTCTATCATACCATGCCCTTGGTGCTTGCTTCAGCCCATAGAGAGCTTTCTTCAATTTGAAGACATGATTAGGATGTTTGAAGTCTTAAAATCCGGGAGGTGGCTTTACATAGACTTCTTCATTTATGAATCCGTTGAGAAATGCGCTTTTTACATCCATTTGAAAGAGTTCAAAGTCCAATGAGCATGCATATGCAAGTAGTAGTCTTATTGCTTCCAAACGTGCTACCGGAGAAAAAGTTTCTTCAAAATCAATTCTTCCTCTTGGTTGTATCCTTGAGCAACTAGTCTTTCCTTGTTTCGAGTGATTATACCATTTTCACCCATCTTGTTTTTGAATACCCATTTGGTTCCAATGATACGTTTATTTCCTGGATTAGGAACAAGTTCCCAAACTTCGTTCTGTTCGAATTGGTTTAGCTCCTCTTGCATGGCAAGGATCCATTGATCATCTTCTAGTGCTTGAGCTACTTTAGTAGGTTCAACTTGAGATACAAAAGCCATATTTAAGCATGCATCCTTAAGATTTAGTCGAGTAGATACCCCTTTTCTAATATCTCCAATTATGTTGTCAATTGGATGATCACGATGAGTTCTCCATTCTTGAGGAAGACCATCATCATTTTCATTTTGATGTGAAAGTTCATGTGTTTGTTCCGGGTTGACAATTTTGCCACCTTCGCATGAATTCTCATGAGGTAAATCTATAGAATCATCATCATCAGAAATAACAACTTCCTCCTTGGAGGTGTTAGATTCATCAAAAGAAACATGCATTTATTCTTCTATAGTTAAAGTTATTTTATTGTAAATTCTAAAAGCTTTGCTAGAAAGGGAGTAACCAAGAAAAATACCTTCATCCGATTTTTCATCGAACTTACCGAGATTGTCTTTGTCGTTGTTAAGGACAAAGCATTTGCACCCGAAAATGTGAAAGTGAGAGATATTTGGTTTTCTTCCTTTGTAAATATCATATGGAGTTTTCTTTAGTATAGGTCTTATGATCACGCGATTGCTTACGTAACATGTCGTGCTTACCGCATCCGCCCAAAAATATTTAGGAAAACTTGAGTCACTTAGCATGGTTCTTGCAAGCTCCACCAAAGACCTATTTTTCCTTTCAACTACTCCATTTTGTTGTGGAGTTCTTGGTGCTGAAAAATTGTGGAAGATCCCATTTTCTTCACAAAATTCTTCAAACAAACTGTTTTGGAACTCTCCACCATGATCACTTCGGATTGATGTTATCTTTAATAACTTTAAGTGAAGTGTTATGGCAAGTGTGTATATCATTTTTGAGCATTTATAATCAATGTAGTTCAAATGAGAATTGATATACTTGATTGCTTGCCATGATCCTTGAAGATTTGAGTGAATGATGCTTTAAGCTAATTCCACTTCTTTTCCTTCTTGCCATAGTGCTTGTTTGTCTTTCATCAAACTAGCTTGTTTGTCTTTCATCAAAACTAAAGTTGAGTTGAGGCTTGAGATTACAATGATAAATGGCATACTCTTTCTTCCCTATTTCATCTTGTTGTCCCAGAATACAGCCCATGGAATTATCTAACATTGTCAGATACATAATCAATGGTCTTCCTTCAACAGGAGGGGACAAATATTCTTTAATACTTTCAAATGCCCTTTGGCAGTAATCTGTCCACACACAACCTTGATCTTTCTTTAACAACTTAAAGATCGGTTCACACGTTGCAGTAATGTGAGAAATGAATATAGAAATATAATTCAAACGCCCCAATAACCCTCTGACTTGTTTTTCAGTTCTCGGTGCTGGAATTTCTTGAGTTGCTTTGA
Organism: Vicia faba; assembly: GCA_948472305.1. NCBI lineage: Eukaryota > Viridiplantae > Streptophyta > Magnoliopsida > Fabales > Fabaceae > Vicia > Vicia faba. The sequence continues at coordinate 786,214,377 of OX451735.1, read as the reverse complement.
CTTTATCAGGGTCAACTTCAATCCCTTTCTGGAAAACAATGAAACCCAAAAGTTTCCCTGATCGAACACTGAAGGTACATTTATTTGGATTCAAGCGAAGACGATACTTCCTCAAATGCTGAAACAACTTCAACAAATCTTCTACATGCCCTTCTTTAGTCTGGTATTTAGAAATCATATCATCAACATATACCTCGATTTCCTTGTGCATCAGATCATAGAATAGGGTAGTCATAGCCCTCTGGTGTGTTGCACCAGCGTTCTTCAACCCGAAGGGCATCCCTTTGTAATAGAATGTTCCCCAGGGTGTGATAAACGTTGTGTTTTCCATGTCCTCTTGAGCCATTCTTATTTGATTATACCCGGAAAATCCATCCATGAACAAGAATACTTTGAATTTTGCTGTGCTATCCACTAGCATGTCAATGTGTGGCAATGTAAAATTATCTTTTGGACTAGCTTTATTTAGATCTCTGTAATCTACGCACATGCGGACTTTTCCGTCTTTTTTCGCTACTGGGACAATATTCTAAATCTATTGAGGGTACCCTGACGTCACAAGAAAACCGACATTAATCTGCTTTATAACTTCCTCTTTAATCTTTACTTCCATATCCGGATGAGTTCTTTGCAATTTCTGTTTGATTGGCGGACATTCTGGCTTCAACGGAAAACGGTGCTCTATGATATCTGTATCTAGACCAGGCATATCTTGGTAAGACCAAGCAAAAATATCCACATACTCTTTCAGCAACTCAATCAACCTGCTCTTCACATCAAGATGCGGTAACGCTCTAATCTTGACTTCCTTCGGATCTTTTTCTGAATCCAAATTCATTACTTCCAATGGCTCTTTATATGGCTTAATGGTATTTTCCTCGCGCTCAAGCAACCGTGAGACCTCTTCTGGAATCTCATCATAGTCTTCTTCTTCGGCCCCATACATAGGACATTCAAAGTTGGGAGAGGGTGTAGGGTCATTTTATTCAACGGGTTTTTTAATTAATCTGCACATTTGATTTATGATTGCTTTTAGAAACTCACACATATATCAAGTGATCATGAAGACTGAATTTCAGTTATTATTTATTTTGAAAGGTTTTTTCTGATTACCATTTTCTAAGAAAAGGCAGAAAATAAAGACACAATTTGGGAAACAAAGACAACTTTTATTATTGATTTTAAAAGTCACAGCAAACAGATAAGCCCATACAATATTAATACTACCACCTTGGGCAGAGTGCAAGCTTTTCAAAAAGATTAACAAAACAAATTACTTTGAAACATGTATGCAAGAGGGAACGTCAATGGTGATCCAGTTCTGAACTCTAACTCTGTGCGTCATGTAATTTGGCATTTCTGGCTCTGCTTCAACTTCGACAATGGCATTAATCCCGGAGGCAGTTGGATGAAGATAACCCCCACTATGGAAGATGTCTTGATACTTTCCTGCAGCAGACTTCGGCTTCATGCTCTTACCTTTATCATTCTTCATAGAGAACCCCAAGCCAGCTCTATTCTTGTTTACAGGTGGATCAACAATCTGTCCCCATAATTCACTATGACCCTTACGCACAACTTGTTGCGGATCCTTAAGCGAAACCATGGAATTCTCATTTCCTCTTATGTTATCAATGGATAAGGCTTGGAACTGGGTTCCAACAACAGCTTCATCTGCCTCCACCATGCTGAAAGAGGACAAATGAGATATCAATAATGATTGTTCTCCATTTATAATCACTACTTTTCCTTCACGTACAAACTTCAGTTTCTGGTGTAAAGTTGAAGTGGTAGCCCCTGCCTCATGTATCCACGACCTTCCTAGAAAACAACTATAAGCGAGTACAATATCCATGACCTGGAAAGTAATCTGAAACAAATGTGGGCCTATATGAATAGGCAAGTCCGCTTCACCAATAACAAATTTCCTTGACCCATCAAACGCTTTCACAGTAATGCTACTTGGGCACATGGGTGTTCCTTGATATTTTAATTTCATAAGCGTGCTCCTTCGTATAATTTTCAAAGCGGATCCATTATCAACCAGCATATTGGATAGTGAATCATTCTTGCAGTTCATAGAGATGTGGAGGGCCAAGTTGTGATTCCTTCCTTCATCTGGAAATTCATCATCGCAGAAACTCAGGTTATTACGTGACGTAATATTACCTACTACACTGCTGAATTGGTCTATAGGCATGTCACATTCACAAAATCTTAGTCCAATACCCTCATCAAAGATTCTTTGTGAGCAAAGGATTTCATCAATAAAGCCAAGATAGATATTTTTGAAGGAGTCTGCAGTAGCTGATCTACAATTATGTAGTCGCTCATCTTGATTATCTTCAAAATATCAACCACTTATTTATCTAACATAGCTCCAATAGATTCACCCGTAGCCTTCTTGGGCTCACCATTCTCAGCAAGTTTCTTTCCAGCATTAACCTCTCCACGAGCAACTGGTGCAAATACACGGCCGCTGCGGGTCATTCTGCTAGTCTCAACAATATTTCCAACATCAGGCATTGGCTGGATGAGAACTTCCACACCATCCTCTAATATTGTAGCATTATATTTGTAGGGTACAACCTTATCTGACTCGTAGGGGACAAGACCCGGGAAACTAATCACCAATGGGGTAACAATTGGCTTGCTATGGTACTCAACTTCAGAATAGGCAGGTGCACCAAAACAAGGCACAATAACGTTTACTCCTTCTTCAAGAAAATCAGTCATTATGGAGTCATCTCTAGAAAACAAATCCTCATCTGAGGAGAAATACTCATCTGTAGAGGCATACTCATTATCCGACTCTTCTTTAGCCAAACAAACCTCAATCATATAAATTTTATGGTAATCATCCCTTTGACCTGTAACCTTGATGGTTCCATTATCCAACAATAACTGAACATCTTTCCTCACAATCGAAAATCCTCGGGAGTCCTGGCAGCAAACTCGGCAAGATCCATACTTATGTACCACATGACCAGCCATGTGGCGGAAAGTAGCATGAAATTGTACAAGATCCTCATTCACATGTTCCACATCAAAGATTATGAATTCTCCAGGACATCCAGAAACCATGTTCACTTTCTCTTCATACTCTGCCCTAGGCCTGGTTATATGGATGAGGCCCTCATCCATCATCTCCTGCAAATTAGCCTTTATCTTATTGCAACCCTGTATGTTTGTACTGCAAATAGCACAACCGGCATGGTCATGCATATAATAGCTAAATTCACAGAGGTCTGTGTGCATTTTCACCAAATCTCCTCTAACCAGATTAATATTAAAAATCCAGAAATCGCCTGGACAACCAGCCACCATGTTCACAGCATTCGTTCACCCATGCTTGGGTAGAGGATTGTCTTTCACATTAGGGCCCACATCCTTGAAAGATAGAATACCGGACTTCACCAATTTTTACACCTCAGTCTTCAAAGGATAACAATTCTCAACATTATGCCCTGGTGCTCCCTGATGAAAAGCACATGTTTGGTCGGCCTTGTAATACCAAGGCAACGATGATGGTACAAAGGGAGGTGGTCGGGTCTGAACCAACTTCATCTGAATCAACACCGGTAGTAACTCTGTATAACTCATAAGAATAGGGCCATAACTCTACCTTATCTGATTATACCCTTGATTCCCCTGTTGGGATGGTTTCTGATAAGCAACGGTGGTTGGAGCTACACCAACAACTGGAGTAACTGAGGCGACTTGCTAATGACGTTGATAATTTCTTCTAGGAGGATTAACTCTCCTCTCTTGCATAACAACATTTGTATCCCCTTCCTTTTTCTTGGTAAACCCATAAGATGGCTTCTTCGCACCTTCAGATCCTTCACTCTTTGTTAAACAGCCTTCTCTTACAGCCTCTTCTAAATGAATACCCATGCCTACCATTTCAGTAAAGTCACTTGGCGCACTCGCTACCATCCTTTCATAGTAGAAAGAACCAAGAGTCTTCAAGAAAATCTTAGTCATCTCCTTCTCTTCCATGGGAGGAATCACTTAGGCGGTTACCTCACGCCATCTCTATGCATATTCTTGGAATGATTCCCTGTATTTCTGAACCATGGCCCTGAGTTGATCACAGTCAGGCGCCATATCCACATTGTATTTGTATTGTCTAATAAATGGTTATCCCAAGTCATTGAAAGTATGGATGTTGATGCTGTCCAAACTCATATACCACTTCAGCACAACACCGGTCAAACTATCCTGAAAAAAGTGAATCAACAGACGCTGATCATCAGTATGGATAGACATTCTCCTTACATACATCAAAAGATGAGCACTAGGACATGTGTTGCACTTGTACTTCTCCAACTCCGGTACCTTAAACTTTGCAGGTATCTTAACATTCGGGACCAAGCATAATTCATTCACATTCTGCCAGAATAACTCTTTTCCTATGAGGGCCTTCATCTCTCTTTGCATCTTGTCAAACTGCTCTTGAAAATCATCCATTCTGTCATAAATACCCAAGTCTTCACTTGGTGAAGGAAAAAGACGACACACATCATCGTTAACAAATGGAACCAAATTCACTGAAGGAGGTGCAACAGGAGACGCATGCACCACAGGAGGTGTAGGAGTAACAGTAGTCTGAACAACTGGTGCTTCTTGAGGACCAAGATTGAAACCTTCAGGCGCAAAATTCTTTTGAATTCCCCATGGATAACCTTGAGGCATGCGATTCTGAATAACAGCTGAGGTAGCAGACACAGGAACAGTCGGAGCTTCAACAGTAGCCCTTGTTGGTTGAGGTTGAACACTCAGTGGCTGATTCTGAGCAGGTACCAGAGATTCCATTAGAGCAGTAAGATTGGCCATACCGGACTTCATAGCAGAAACCTCCTCCCGCAGCTCGCGATTCTCCTGTTCTAAGTTGTCCATCTTCCTTCTGAAATTAGCCCGAGTGTTGTAGTGGTGAGTCAGCTTGCTGAACGAAGTAAGGAAGCTTGGTAAGACACCTGGATATGCATGACAAATGCAAGAAATATGTGCAATATGATGCATGATATGCAATGCACATGATTTATTTTTATTATTAATATTTCAAGGGACTTAAAGATTTATAGACACATTGCAAATATCAAAGTAATAACTCATTTGAAATACTAAAAAAATTTATTGGAATAACATTAAAATGGATTACAAGTTTCAATAATACCAAGTACAAGATGAAATTAAGTCTAAAACCCCAAGAAGTAAAGTTGACGGAGATCACTCTATACGCCGGCACTTCCCTGTAAGCCTGGAAACCTGAGCCTTCAACCTCTAGTTTTCTTCAGCATGCCTGGTGGCCACCTCCTTCCAATCACCTGAATCGGGAAGTGAGCAACTAACATCTGACTGAGGCTTAGGAGAAAATAAATCCCCTTGCCTCTCCATGGTCTCTACCCCTTGACTCTCAAAGATTTCAATCAAGTCGTCCCTCTCCTTCAAGTCGGCTTTATAGGAAATCTCTAAAGTTTGGCACTTATTCTTCCAAACATCCTTTTCCTACTGCATCCTGACCAAAACAAGTTGTAGCTCTTCTATATCATCCAATAAGGGAGGAGTGGTCTACACAAAAAAATCAGATAGGTGTTTCCTGGGAATACAACATTTTTAATTGAATAGCTCTCGCTTGGACCCACTAAAGATATGGCTCCAAAGAAACAGCCCCTCTAGGTCCCAAGTCTTTCCTACTCTTCTTATGGATGTGACACCAGGCCTTCATAATCTGCTCCATAGCTTCCTTATGGTCTTCTCCCTCCTTCAAAAAGATACTACTCAAATGAATACTATTTAGTTTATCCCTCATCGGGTAACCAAGTTGTCGTCGTGCAAGAACAAGGTTATAATTAATTCCTCCGTTTGAACCAAGAAGAGGTACATTGGGGAAACTACCACAATTGTCAACAATTTCTACATCCTAGTAAGCCCAATGGTACCAATCAATATCCGAGTGAGTAAGTTCCATGATCTTAGGAGCCCATCCGGGTTCCTTCCTGACATCCTAGAAAGCATCAGATTGAGGCATATGAGATATAAACCACCGGTACAACAAAGGCGTGCAACAGATAATCATCCCCCCATGATAAGAATTCTGAAGATGAATAAAGTAATAAGCATCACCCAAGAATGTAGGAACTGGGTTTCCAATCATGAAGATCCTGATAGCATTAACGTCAACAAACTTATCCATATTAGGAAATTAGAACAACCCGTAAGCAAGTAGAGCAAAGATGGCCTCAAAAGCGACTGTGCTCTTCATCCTGGCAAAGTAACGAGCTTTCTACAATAAGAAATAAGTTGGTAATCCTCTAATCCATCCTTTAGTAGTCATATGGGCTTCAACCTCATACTTCCCCAGATGGATCAAAGCAGCAATCTCGTGTGATTTTGGCTCACCCTCCAAACCAGTAAAAGGAACACGATCGGTAACAAGAAAATCCAACAAATAAGAATACTCCTCTTGTGTCGGCATCAACTGATAGTTGGGGAAAGTAAAGAAATGATACATAGGATTATAGAACTGGACCAAGGTCGAGAGAAAATCCTCCTTCATCCTAAGCTTCATAAGAGGAATGTTGGATCCATACTTCTTCCAAAAATCTGCAGAACACTTATTCTTGGGAATTAGACTGATCAACACTTCTTCCAAACATTCATGATCACAAAAGAAAACAAGTCAAGGTTCTTTGTGATTCCTCAAAGGGCCAAGCTAAAGATAGGGAGGAGAACCAAAAACCCTAATGTGATCTTGTTGTGATTGAATCAACATGGTATGATAAAGGGACCTTAGGGGAAAAAATTGGGGTACAACAGGAAGAAGCCATTGTTCACACAGACTTTTGAGGATTTTTTTAAAAGAATAGAACACAAGTAATAGAGAAAAAGAAGTGAGAGTGAAAAAGTGAAAGTGCAGGTGAGCAACAAATTTATAGAAAAATAGGAAACTTAATTAACAAGAAAATGGTTAAAATAAATGATTACAAAGCATTAATTATTCCTGAAAATAGGGGGAAGTCGTAGAGATATGAAATAGTTATCGATACAATACGAGTCTCAATGCATCCAATCAACGCTTTAGTCTCTTTAGAATTTGAACACGTGTTCATCCTTAGAAGAAACTCCTGTGAGGATATGACAAATGTTAATGTTGTGAACTTGCACGCTTCTATCTTTGAAATGAGCCGTTTGGAAACTATTCAGATCTTCGTAGATAGATCCGGATACAAATTTCCTTCTAACTTCTGAAGAATTGTTGGCCAAATGTTCACAAAAAAAAACAAAGTTTTGAGGATTAACATACATAAATAAAACTATTATTCTGGAGATAATTTCATGTTGAGATGTTTTATAATGAAGTTAAACCTATCTTCAGAAAGAGGTTTAGTAAAAACACCAGCCCATTGATGGCTTGTGTCAATAAATTTTAAAGAAAGAATTCCTTTCTGAATATAGTCCCTAATGAAATGATGTTTTATTTCTATATACTTAGCCCTAGAATGTAAAATAGGATTTTTTTGATAAATAAATAGCAGAAGTGTTGTCACAGAGTATAAGAATGTTACTTTCAAATATGTTGAAGTCTTCAAGTTGACTTTTCATCCAAAGCATTTGTCTGCCGCATCCAGCTGCTACTATATATTCATCTTCAGCATTTGACAATGCAATTGTGGATTGCCTCTTGCTGGACCACGAGATAAGATTTTCTCCCAAAAATTGGTAGCTTCCAGAAGTAATTTTTCATTCTATTCTGTCTCCAGCGAAGTAAGTATCATAGTATCCTACTAATTTCTATTCTTTGGTTTTTCTATAACAAAGAACAAGATTAGTTGTACATTTCAGTTACTTGAAAATTCGCTTAACAACTATTAAGTGAGATTCTCTAGGATCTAAGTGGAATCTAGCACACAGATATACACTATACAGAATATCAGGTCTTGAAGCTGTTAGATATAAGAGAGAACCAATCATACCTGTGTAGATCTTCTGTTCTACATTCTTACTTACCTCTTCCTTTTCCAGAATGCATGTGGGATACATGGGAGTTTTGGATGACTTACATTCTGATAGGTCAAATTTCTTCAGAAGTTCTTTAACATACTTGCTTTGATGTATGTATGTTCCTTCTGGAGTTTGATTGATCTGAATGCCCAGAAAGAACTTGAGTTCCTCCGTCAAGCTCATTTCAAACTCTGCCTGCAAAGACTTAGCAAATTCTCTTCCGATAGAGGTTTTAGTAGATCCAAAATAATATCATCTACGTAAATATGACAAACTAGCATGTCATTTTTAAATAGTTTAAAGAATAAAGTTGTGTCCACCTTCCCTTTGTTAAAGTCATTTTCTAACATAAAACTACTTTGTCTTTCATACACGGATCTGGGAGCTTGTTTTAGACCTTATAGGGATTTCTTTAGTTTATAAACATATTTTGGATGTTTTTAATTTTCAAAACTAGGGGGTTGATGCACATAAACTTATTCATCAATGTAACCATTTAAAAATGAACTTTTAACATCCATCTGATAAAGAGTGATGCCATTATTTACAGCAAAAGAAATTAAGAGTCTGATAGATTTTAACCTGGCGACTGGAGCAAAGGTTTCTATATAGTCTATCCCCTCTTGCTGAATATAACCTTGTGTCACCAGCCGTGCTTTGTTTCTGACAACTTCTCCTTGTTCATTCAATTTGTTTCTGAATTCCCATTTGGTTCCAATTATGTTGAACCCTTTTGGTTTAGGAAATAGATCTCTCACATCGTTTCTAGTTAATTGGTTTAATTCTTCCTGCATTGCAAATATCTAATCATTGTCCAGAAGGGCTTCGTCAATGGAAGTTGGCTCAATCAGAGACACTAATCCCATGAGACATTCTTCATAGTGTATGGATGTAGATCTTGTTATGATTGGGTCTTCTTTCTTTCCCAAAATTTTGTTTTTCGGATGAGCTAAGCTGCTTCTGGATTGTCTTTTCTGGAGAGGCTCTTCAGATTTTATTGTAATGTTTGTGACATCTTCTTCTGAAGATGATTGTGATTCTTTGTGAGAAACTTATGATGCAATGTATTAAGTACCTGTAAATTAGACTTCTATATCTTTAAAAGATTTATCTTACTTTGACTTTTGAGAGCCAATCTTATCATCAAATCTGACACTGATGGACTCTTCTACAATTCGTGTTTCTATGTTATATACTTTATAGTCTCTTGAGCGTTCAAAGTATCCTAACATGAGACACTTTTGTGCTTTAGACTCAAACTTTTTCAAATGTTCTTTAGTGTTCATAATAAAACAAGTACATCCAAATGGATGAAAATAAGAAATGTTAGGCTTTTTGTTCTTCCACAGTTCATATGGAGTCTTATCTAGAACATGTGTTATGGAGATTCTATTCAGAATGTAACACACTGTGTTGATTGCTTTTGCCTAGAAACTATTAGCAATGTTAGTCTCGTTGTTCATGGTTTTGGCAATTTCATGTAAAGTTTTGTTCTTTTGTTCTACAACTCTGTTTTATTTGAGGAGTTCTAGGACAAGAGATATCATGAGAGATGTCATTCTCATTAAAAAATAGTTCAAATTTTTTATTTTCAAATTCTCCACCATGATCACTTATGACTTTAACAATTCTAAGATCTTTTTCATTTTGGACTTGGTTATAGACAGCAAGGAACACAAACGGTGACTCGTCCTTGTGTCTTAAGAACTTTACCCATGTCCATCTGCTATAGTCATCTACGATCACTAATCCATACTTCTTGCCACTAATGGATGTAGTTTTCACTTGTCCAAATAGATATATATGCATAAGTTCTAATGGTCTAGAGGTAGAAACAACATTTTTTGTTTTGAAAGAAGGTTTTTCAATCTTGCCTTTTTGGCATGCTTCACACAGAGCATCTGAGCTGAACTTCAGGTTAGGAAGTCCTCTGACCAGATTGAGTTTGTTAATCTGAGATTTTCTTCTCATACTAACATGCCACAATCTTTTGTTCCAGACCCAGTGCTCATCGTTAATAGACAATAGGAATTTTACATTCTGACTTTTTAGTTCAGAAAGTTTTATTTTGTAAATGTTGTTCTTTCTCTTTCCATTAAAGAGGACATATCCATCTTTCTGACTAACTGCTTTGTAGGACTTTTGATTGAAGATTATATCGTAACCGTTATCACTTAATTGACTTATGGATAACAAGTTATGCATTAATCCATCTACTATCAGAACATTAGTTATAGAGGGAAGCGTACCGTTACCAATAGTTCCAGAGCCAATAATCTTCCCTTTCTGATTTCCTTCGAAACCTACGTAGCCTCCATATTTAAGCTCCAGGCTTTGGAACATATGCTTTCTTCCCGTTATGTGTTGAGAGCATCCAGAGTCCAGGTACCAAGATTGGTGTTTCAGTCTTGCTATTAAAGATATATGAAACATAGACAATTTTATCCCTAGGTACCCATATCTTTTTGGGTCCTTGTTGGTTAGAGTTACCAAAATTCTATTTGAATTTTGTTTTAGCAGGAAAAGAATTACTAGTATACTTTATTTCATGTGTGTGCCCATAGGTGATGTGAGAATACAGAGGTGTGCGTTTAATGAACATACCCTTAACTTTCTTAGGTTGAGATACTTTTCCCTTGTATCCTATTCATTTTCTACCATTTCTACTAACTCCATAGATCATTGAAGTCATCTTGCTTCTATCTATGTTTTTAGCAAGAAATTATTGAAAGCTATGATCATAATCCTTTATGATCTTATCAGAGTTACTAGGAAATTTTGAGACAATTTCTTTCTTAGCATTTTGTAAATTAGTTTTTAGTTTAGAAATTGTTTCTTTCAGCTCAGTTTTTTCTGATCTCAGTTTCTTAGTTTCTTGAGAGTCAGAAACTAGATCCTTTTTCAGGCTCTTGTTTATGGTCCAAAGTTTCTGATATCTTTCAAGAATTTCTGACAGACTCTCTTCTAGTTGAGATCTAGAGAAGTTAGAGAATACCTCTTCTTCCTCTGAGTCTGATTCTGATCCAGATGATCAAGTGTCTTTTGATATGTTGTCCAATAGGGCTATGTTGGCTCTTTCATCTTCTGATTCTGTTTCAGCTTCAGAAGAGTCTGAGTCGTCCCATGTTGCCATAAGGCTTTTCTTCTTTTCCTTAAAGAATTCTTTTTAGGTTTCTATTTTTGGAGATTTGGATAGTCGCTTTTGTAATGCCCTTGTTCATTGCATTCGTAGCAGATAATGTCTTTGTCACCTGACTTTCTGTATCCAGAAGATGGTTCAGAATTACTTCTTGTTCTTCAGAAATTTCTGAACTTCCTTTTCCTGTGCTTCCATAGCTGATTGACTCTTCTGGAGAGAAGATACAATTCATCTTCTTCTGATGAGGATCCACCAGAGTTTTCTTCTTTTGCCTGCAAAACTTTCGATTCATATTTTTTGTTAGATTTAAGAGCTAAAGACTTACCTTGCTTTTAGGGCTCATCTTCTTCTAACTGTATCTCATGACTTCTCAGGGAGATTACAAGTTCTTCAAGAGGGATTTTGTTCAAATCTTTGGCCAGTTTAAGAGTTGTGACCATGGGTCTCCATTTCTTGGGTAAACTTTTGATGATCTTCTTTACATGGTTAGCATTTGAGTACCCTTTATCATGAACTTTTAACCCAGCCACCAGAATTTAAAACCTTGAGAACATTGTTTCAATGGTTTCATCTTATTCCATTTTGAAGGCTTCATACTTTTGAATGATATCAAGAGCTTTGGTTTCTTTGACTTGCATGTTTCCTTCATGCGTCATTCTCAAGGAGTCAAACATGTGTTTTGCTGATTCTTTGTTTGTGATCTTATCATACTTTGTGTATGAGATAACACTCAAGAGAATAGTTCTAGCCTTGTGATGATTTATGAAATCTCTCTTTTGATGACCTGTCATTCTTTTTCTGTCAATCTTCTGACCTTTTTCATCAATAGGATGTATGTACCCATCAGTCACCATATACCAAAGATCAGTGTCATGAGCTAGAAAGAAACTTTTGATTCTGTCTTTCCATTAATCGAATTTCTCACCATCAAAAATTGGAGGTTTGTCGTTGATTCTGTCTTTCTCATCATGGTATTCATTGCTAATATTCTGACTTGGTCCCACCATAGTGTTTATCTTGCTTAGATCTTTTTCAGACACAGTTAAGTGCTTGTACTCAGAACCAAGCTCTCTGATACCAATTGAAGAATGGAAAAACACAAGAAGGGGGTTTAAATTGGGGTTTTTAAAACTTAAAGAAAAGAACATGTTGGTTATCTTGGTTCATTTGAACTCAAACTACTCCAGTCCACCTGCCAAGGTGATTTCGCCTCTCTCAACAAGGTCTTAATCCACTAATCAAACTTGATTACATAGTTACTATGACAACTATCATAGTATTTTTGAGTTTAAACCAAAATCCAGTTTTCTCAAGGAAATACACTAAACAATATTTTAAAGAGTGTACAAAAAGGGTTTTCTAATAAAACAGTATCACACAAGTGATGTTTTACACAATTTAGAATTAGTACGTTTGAAGTTGATGAAGATGACTTGTTTTCTGTGCGTGAAAATCGTAAATGATTTCTGCTTCAAGCTTTGTTTAAATAGGAAAAGCATGGAAAATCTTTTTGAATGTTGATAAATAATAATTGAAGAGCTTTCCAAAAATAGAGATCCTTGTCGCCTTTCAGCCGTTACTTTTGAATAACAATAAGTCAAATGTAACGCTTCAGAACATGCTTGCTTCAGAAGATGAAAGTTACCGTTGTTTCTTTCTAGAACATTATGGATTAGAAACTTAGAGTATTTGTTTGTAGCGTTATAACTTCTTTAAGAGATGTATAGAATCATAGTTTAAATAGCTATCTAACTCATCTTTTGTCCTTCTTCCATCAGAACATATCTACAAAACAAAGTACTTTATTTAGGGAGCATAATTGTTCTTTGAGTGTTTGTTATCATCAAAACTATTACAAGTGTTATAGAACCAAACTATATGCTAACAAATGTAGCTCTGACTGCTGTTGCCTATCAGAGAGCACCGCAACAAAGTAATCAAGGTAAAGAACAAAAGAGAGAAGCTTTTGATCCCATTTCGATGAGTTATGCAGAATTATTTCTAGCTTTGATTCAAAAGATATTGGTGCAGACTAGGCCTCCCCCTACTATACCTTCAATTTTACCATGGTATTATAAGGCGGATCAGACTTATGCTTTTCATCAAGGAGCCCCTGGGCACAACATAGAAATCTTTTAACCATTAAAGTGTGAAGTATCGAAGATGGTAATATTTGGTCTCTTGTATTTTAAAATTTTTTGTCCCAATGTGTAACATAATCCATTACACAAGCATGGAGGTGGCAGTGATGTAAATATGGTTGCTGGTTGCCTTGGGGAATTCAGGATCTTTGATATCAACCTGGTTAGAGGTGATTTAGTGAAGATGCATGATGATCTCTGTGAGTTCAGCTCTTATACCCATGACCATGTCGCTTGTAGTGTTTGTAGTACGAACGCCCATGGATATGATAAAGTGAGATTTGATCTTCAAGAAATGATGGGTGAAGTTCTTATCCACATAATCAGACCAAGGGATAAGTATGAAGAACATGTGAATTTTGTTTATGGTTACCCCGAAGAATTCCAGATTTTTTATGTGAACTATATGGATGATGATCTAGTACAGTTGCATGCTATATTTAATCACATGGATGGCTAGGAGGTACATCATTATGGGTCTTGTCAGATCTATTGTAAGGATTCTCGTGCTTTTTCTATTGTAAGAAGAGGTGTTCAATTAATTCTAGATGATGGTACTGTCAAAGTCACAGGCAATAGAGATAATGAAGTTAATATGATTGAAGACTATGCTGATGAGGCCATGTCTGATGATGAATACGTTTCTATGGATGAGTTCTTCTCTTCTAACGAAGGTATGTTTTCTTATAATGAGTATGTGATTCCTGAGTATGCTAAAGAATCAGGGGTGAATGTTATTGTGCCATATTTTGGTGTTCCCGCTCCTGTAGAGATTGCATACCACATGAAGCCCATTGTTTCTCTCGTAGTTATTTGTATGCCTGGTCCTATTCCATATGAATCATATAAAGTTGTGCCTTATAAATACAATACAACTATCCTGGAAGATGGGTTGGAAATTCGTATCCAACCTTTGTCCCATGTTGAGAACATTGTTGAAGCTAGTCGGGTAACTCGCAGTGGTCGTGTCTTCGCCCCTACCTTATGAGGAGATGTTAATTCTGGTAAGAAGGTTGTTGAGAATGTTGAACCTAAGAAAGTTGTAGGTGAATCTAGTGGCTTCACCTTGGAAAAGGATGTTGATGATGTATTGAAAATAATCAACATAATTGATTACAAGATTGTGGATCAGTTGTTGCAAACCCCATCTAAGATTTTCATTTTATCCTTGTTGATGAACTCCACTGCTTATTAGGAATCTCTGATGAGGGTGTTGGATCGGGATTTTGTTGAAATTGACATGTCTCTAGATCAGTTCAGCAATGTTGTGGGGAATATTACGTCTGAGCTTTTGTGATGAAGAATTTCCTGGTGAAGGGAGAAACCATAACCTGACTCTGCCTATTTCCATGAATTGTAAGAATGACTTTTTGTCCAATGTGCTAATAGATAATGGATCTGCTTTAAATGTTATACCGAGAAGAACTCTCATGAAGCCTAAGTACCAAGGAACTCTTATGCGTCCAAGTGGCATTATAGTGAAATCTTTTGATGGTTCGAGAAAGTATGTCATTTGAGAGGTGGATTTACCTATTCACATAGGTTCATACTTATTTAAAATCACCTTTCATGTTATGGATATTGTCCCAGCCTATAGTTGTTTATTAGGACGACCATGGATCCATGAAGCATAAGCTATTACTTCCACCTTGCATCAGAAGTTGAAATTTTTCCATGAGGGAAAGGTAGTTATTATAAATGGTAAGCAAGCTCTGTTGATATCTCATTTGTCTTCCTTCAGAGTTTGTAGAATCCGATGAAGCCGCTATTGGAACTCAGTTCCAATCTTTGTCTATTGATAATATAAGGAAGAATGAAGATTATATCACCTCGTTTAAGGATGCGCATTAGGTAGTGCAGAAAGGCCCTAACAAGGTATGGGGGAAAGTTATTAATCCACCTGTGAACATGAATGGGACTGGTTCGGGTTTCTACATGAAGAAGGAATTTGTGTAGCCGAAGTCCGCTTTGAGTAAATATCAAGATATCTTTCAAAGTGCAAGATATCTCCATCCGACTACTCCAAGGATCAATGCTATTCTCGAAGATGAGTCACAGCAAGAGATGCCAAACTTTGTGACACATGGAGTCAGAATCCAGAATTGATTTACTGTTTATGTTCCTTCTTGCATTCACATTTCAAAGTAATTTGTTTTTTGTTTGTCTTTTCAAAAACCTTTCACTCTGCCCAAGGTAAAAGTAATGATGTTGTATGGGCGTGTCTGTTGTTTTGATTTCTAAAATAATTAATAAAAGTTGTTTTTTATTTCTAAAATTGTGTATTTATTTTTTGCTTTTTCTTGGAAAATGGTAATCATAAAAAACCTTTCAAAATAAATAATAACTATAAATAAATTTGCATAATCACTTGTTATATGTGTCAGTTTCTAATATCAATCATAATCATATGTGCAGATTAATTAAAAAACCCATTGAGTGCAAAGATCGTGCACCCTCTCCCAAATTTGAATATCCCGTGTATGTGGCTGAAGAAGAAGAATATGATGAAATCCCTTAATAGGTTTGACGGTTGCTTGAGCGCGAGGAAAATAGAATTCAACCGTATAAAGAGTCATTGGAGACAATTAACTGGGTTCAGAGGAAGATCCGAAAGAAGTCAAGATTAGGGCACTACTTCATCCTGGTGTGAAGAGCAGGTTGATTGAGTTTCTAAAAGAGTATGTGGATATATTTTCTTTGTCTTATCAAGATATGCCCAGTTTGGATACTGATATTATGGAAAATTGTTTGCCGCAAAATCTAGAATGTACACCAATCAAGCAGAAGTTGCCAAGAACTCATCCTGACATGGAAAGGAAGATTAAAGGAGAGGTTTTGAAGCATATTGAGGCTGGTTTTCTTGTAACATCAGTGCACCCTCAATGGATTTCCAACATTGTTCCAGTACGAAAGAAATATGGAAAAGTCTGCATGTCTGTTGATTATATAAATTTAAACAAAGTAAGTCCGGAAGATGGTTTTCCATTACCACATATTGATATGTTTGTTGATATCACATAAAAATTCAAAGTGTTCTGATTTATGGATGGATTTTACGGATACAATCAAATTAGGATGGCTTTTGAGGACATGGAAAAAACAACGTTTATCACACCCTAGGGAACATTCTGTTATAGAGTGATGCCCTTTGGGTTGAAGAATGATGGTGCAATGTACCCGGGGGCTATGACAACCCTATTCCATGATCTGATGCATATAGAAATTGAAGTATATGTTGATGATATGATCGCCAAATCTTAGACTAAAGAAGGGCATATAGAAGACTTGTTGAAATTGTTTCAATGTTTGAGGAAATATCATTTCCGCTTGAAACCAATTAAGTGTACTTTTGGTGTTCGTTCAGGAATGTTGCTAGGTTCCATTGTCAGCCAAAAAGGATTTGAAGTTGATCCTGATAAAGTTAAGGGAATTCAAGAAATTCCTACCCTAAGAGTTGTAAAGCAAGTTAGTGGTTTCCTTGGATGTTTGAATTACATTTTCATATTTATTTCCCATATGACTACAACATCTGAACAAATCTTTAAGTTATTGAAGAAAGATTAAGTTTGCGTGTGGACGGATGATTTCCAAATGGAATTTGAAAGAATTACAGAGTATTTACTTGAGCCTCTTATCTCGTTCCCTCTTGTTGAAGGAAGACCATTGTTTATGTATTTGATTGTGTTAGATAACTCCATGGGCTGTATTTTGGGACAACAAGATGAATACGTAAGAATAGAATATGTCATTTATTATCCCAACAAGAAGTTCACTGACTGCGAGTCACAATTTTCTATTCTAGAAAAAACATGTTGTTCTTTGGCATGGGCGGAAAAGCGATTATGGTGATATATGTTAAATCACACTACTTGGTTGATTTCCAAAATGGATCTGATTAAGTATATTTTTGAAAAGCCTGCTCTTACTGGAAGAATTTCCTGCTGGCAGATGTTGTTGTTTGAATATGATATTAAATGTCGTACTCAGAAGGCTATTAAAGGAAGTGTGTTGGTAGAGTATCTTGCTCATAAACCAGTTGACAATTATCAGTCTGTTAAGTATGATTTCCTTGATGAGGATGTGATGTTTTTAAAAATAAAAGATTGTGATGAACCTTTGCCTGAGGAAGGTCCTGACCCTGGATCTCGGTGGGGTATGGTGTTTGATGGAGTCTTAAATGCTTATGGAAAAGGAATTGGTATTGTGATTATCACTCCACATGGGTCACATATCCATTTTACTTCAAGGTTGACATTTGATTGTACCAATAACATGGCGGAGTATGAAGCTTGTATCATGGGTCTTGAAGAGGCTATAGATCTTAGAATCAAAATTCTTGATGTATACGGTGATTCAGCATTGGTAATAAATCAGATCAAAGGAGAATGAGAGACTCGTCACACTGGCTTCATTCCCTACAAAGGTTATGCAATAAGTTTATTACCTTTTGTCAATAAAGTTGAATTCCATCATATTTATAGAGATGAGAATCAGATGGCGGGTGCTTTGGCCACTTTGTCTTCCATGTACCAGGTAAATGCTTGGAATGACGTACCTCAGATTACAGTTTGACGTCTTGATATACCATCTCATGTGTTTGCTACAAAGGGGGCGTCAAATAAAAAACCTTGGTATTATGACATCAACGACTTTATTTAGACCCATGAATATTTGGTTGGTGCGTCGAACAAAGATAGAAAGACATTGAGAAGGTTGGCAGGTAGCTTTTTCCTGAATAAATATGTGTTATACAAGAGAAATTATGACATGGTCTTGCTCAGATGCATGGATAGACATGAAACAGACATGTTGATGCGTGAGATTCATGAAGGTTCCTTTGGTACGCATGCCAATGGAAACTTAATGGCAAAGAAGATGCTTAGGGAAGGTTACTTTTGGCTGACAATGCTATCTGACTGTTACAAATTTGCAAAGAAGTGCCATGTGCCTCCAACGCTACTTGATTTTATTTCTTCCCCTTGGCCTTTTCTATGTGGGGTATTGATATGATTGGAATGATTGGACCCAAGGCGTCAAATGGATATTGTTTTATCTTAGTGGCAATTGATTACTTCACCATGTGAGTGAAAGCAGCTTCTTATACTAATATGACCAAGCAGGGGGTAGTGGGTTTATCAAGAACAATCTTATATGTAAGTATGGTGTACCAAGTAGGATTATCACTGATAACGGCTCAAATTTGAATAATAAGATGATGAGAGAACTTTGTGAAGAATTCAAGATTGTCCATCATAATTCGTCTCCTTACAGGCCTAAGAAGAATAGGGTTGTTGAAGATGCTAATAAAAACATTAAGAAGATCATCTAGAAGATGGTTGTTACCTATAAGGATTAGCATGAAATTCTCCCTTTTCCTTTGCATGGGTATCGTACATCCGTCTGTACTTCAACAGGGGCAACGATGTTCTCTCGTGTGTATGGTATGGAAGAAGTACTCCCCGTTGAGGTTGAGATTCCCTCTTTGCGTGTAATAATGGAAATTGAGTTGTCAAATGCTGAATAGGTCCAGAATAGGTTTGACCAGTTAAATTTGATTGAAGAAAAGAGAATGACAGCCTTGTGCCATGGTCAGTTATATCAGAAAAGAATGAAGAAAGCTTTTGATAAGAAGGTTAAGCCTCGTGAATTTAGAGAAGGAGACCTCGTGCTCAGAAAGATCATGTCTTTTAACTTTAATTTTAGGGGCAAGTGGGCTCCCAATTATGAAGGCCCATATGTTGTCAAGAAAGCCTTCTTTGGCGGTGCATTAATTCTTGAAACTATGGATGAGTGGTGCATTGATTCAAGAAAGCCTTCTCCAATGTAGTTGAGTTTCTTTCCCCAGTTGAACCACTATCCCCAGAGTTGTGTTACTCCCCGGTGATTTATTTTCTTGGTTTAAATCTCTTTTTGATCCTTTGTTTTATTTTATGCTTCCCCAGTGGTGTCCTGTGTTGCCTTTGGAGTGGGTCATTTGCCTTCATAATCATAAGCATTGCATGGCATCTTAGGGCTAAAAATAGGGCTTATTTTACATTTAATTATCTTAAATCACTTTGAGACGGAGATTTTAACCTTCGTATCTCCGGATAGACGACACTTAAATAAGGGCAGTTGTTATACCCCAATTTTTCCCCCTTGGATTTCTCATCATCTCACTTTAATCAATACATCAACATCACACATTAGGTTTGGTTCTACTTTTCTTCTTCATCCTATCTTTAAGTTTTCTCTTGAGGGATCACCAAGAACCTTGAATTTTGTATCTTGTACATGCTTTCTTAGACTAACATCAAAATATGTATGTATGTCTCTCTGAATGTTCATCTTGTAGGTGATGACACAATTGCATTAATCTCACCGTCTAACCTAGGGTTTAAGGGGTGGTCCTCAGTCAAATTGTTCTTCAATGGATTTCAAGACATTTTGACACTCTCTAAGCTAGGGTTAGTTGACTTCTAAGGACCATATGTTGCTCATTTTTTGATATTTTTGATTGGATCCAAAGAAATGATTCTATTTAAAGGGTCATTAACAAGCTCTCTTCATGAATCTAAGGCTAATTTTGAATGGAAGATCACTAATGGTTGAGAGAGATTACAAGTCTCCTTGAAAAGCCTTTGAATTTTAGGGTTTGACTTTAAATGATCATAACTTGGTTAATTTTTATCTCCTTGAGCTCACTCATTTTCCACAACAATCTTTGGGATGTCTACTACAACTTTTTTCAATTTGCAAGACTTGAAAATTCTTGGAAAGTTGTTGAAGAATTTAAAATATTATAGGTTTTTTGTGAATTTTCCCAAATTTGTTCAACATCTTCCAAAGACCATAACTCTTTCAATTTTTATGATTTTTGAGTGATCTCAATTCCACTATTCAATTCAAGAGGTATACTTCATGTCATCTTCAGATAACAAGATCAAATTTTGAGTGGAAGGTCATGCATTTTTGAAGAACATTATAAGTAATTTTGGAGTCCTATACTTAGAAATTATTCTAAGTATAAAAATTTGTGTGTTTTTCACGATTTCAAGAGGACTTATATTTTTGATCAAGCATCCAAATGATGTCTTTATTGGAACATTGTATAGATTATAACCTTGTCTTTCAAATGCTTCAAGAATCATCCCATAAAAGTCCTTGAGTAGTGAGCTATGCATGGTTGAAGTTGGCTCCATGGAATCTGTTTTTGCCTCGAATCAGAATTTTTACCATGAGTAAGCTTGGATTACAGGTCTAATTACTCAAAGTTTAGTTGCTAAACATGTTTAACTAATTTCCCATATGAATTTTGATAAGAGTTGTACTTGGTATAAGGTAGTTCTGATGCATTTCAAGTTACACGTTTGGCATTATCACAGTTGGCTTAGTTTGCACGATTTGCTCACAATTCTTCTCATTTAACATCATCATTCACTTCCCTATAAATAGAAGATGATATTCCATTCATTTCTCAAAATTTAGAGATCCAAAATACCTCTGTTGAACTATCTCCATACCTCTCAATTATGTAACTTCAAATTTGGTTTTAAAGCATTCTTCAATCCAATTTCTTTGCTCATTCTTCATCCTTGAACTTCACTGAAGCTAAAAGAAGAAGAACCAAGCCTTTAGGTGTCATAAGTCGTGCTAGCCAAGTCAAGTTTAAAAGCTCTAAAGTTGAGCTTCAACAGGTAGATTCCTCAATCAATTCTCTCCAAACTTGTCACTACAATGTAGCTCTCATCACTCTGATACTGATCGCATCATTAGTTTTTAACTGGAAGTGAGTTTGTCTCTTAAATTTTCAAATCCATTTCAAACTTTTTTCTTATGATTTTTCTCGAATCGACTGAGCTACAGTTTATATAAATTTTTCGCAAGGGTACCATTGGAATTGTCTTAAAGAGACGAATTGAATGACACCGATCTGAGCTTCTAATTTAACAGTTTATGGAACATGCAAATTATACGTGGCCAGAGGTTGAAGATGACCAGCGTGTCATCTCTCAACCAATGACAATGCGCCACCTATGTTTTTCAAAATACGTTTTAAATAAATGATTCAGTGGTTTATTCACTAATGACCATGATATGCACAGCGTGCCAGATCCCATGGATTTGATTACTAACGCATTTTGACATTGATCCAATGATCTACATTTTTTTTGCTTTATTTTTATTTTTATTTTCCAATTTTATATTTTATTTGTTTTAAACTTCAAAAATTCATAAGAAATTCATTTCAACTTCTAAAAATGTGAAAAAATTCTTAAAAATACTTTTGATTTTTCTCTTTCTGATTTTTATTTTTTCACAATTTTATCTTTTGATTTGGTATTTTTCATGATTTTTTCACTTTACTTGATTTATTTTAATTGTTTAAAAATACTTTTCTTGATTTTTAAAATTTTAAAAAATAATGGAAGGATCCAACGACCTCTTTATAAATATTGGTGACCTCATTTTATTTTTTATTTCTGATTTTACTATTTTTCACAAATTAAGGTTTATTTTGCTTATTTTTTTAAATTTTAAAAATAGTTTCTGACTTTAAAAAATTCTGATTGACTCATGATTGACCTCTAATAACTTTTTAGGATTTTTATTTGGTGTTTTAATCTTTTTTGTTTATTTTACCAATTATTTCCCTTTTGTTAATCATTTAAATATTGTTTAATTAAATATATTTTATTATTTTTGTTTGGTCCTAATTTGAGTATTATTTTGGGATAAGTTCCTCAACCTCATTGGATCTTGGGTGTTGATAGGTTGAAAAACCAAATCCACCAAAATGGATGAATGATGTTGATGATATTTGAAACCTTAATTTCATATGATACATCCCCTCCCTCTTCATCTTATCCCATTCTTGTTTTTACTTGTACTATATGATGTTGGAAAATGATCTACATATCATTTCTCTAACATGATGGTACATAGATTGCTATTGACCGGCCTCAAAATAGGTGTGACTTCTACATAAGTCCACGCAGGATTGCTTTATATAGCATTAAAATTGTCCCAATTCGAAATATTATCATCCGTGGCCCAAACCTATATTTGCAAGCCAAGTATGTTTAATTTGAAACCTTTGATCCAATAACTTTGAAGTTCATTATTAGGAGGCTTTAATCTTATCAATCTTCTAATGAGCTTCATGAACTTTGGTCTAAGTGAGTCATTTGAACATCGTTGTTCATATGTGGTTATTTTGAGCACTTGAAATGAATGATATACTTGACAAAAAGCAAACCTAACTTGTTGTTGAGAAGCTTTAATTTTATCAATATTCTAATGAGTTCTCAAATGCAAGCTTCAAGATGGTCATTCAACTAACCTCTAACTTCTAATTCACTAACAAATGACTTTACATTATGTTTTTACTTTATGCCTTTTATTTTACACCTTTAATTTAATGTACCATTTACTTTAGCATTTATATCTCATACTATTTTTTATCTTCGCTCATTTGAGCATTTATCTTTATGTCATTTTATCTTTGCTCACTTGAGAATTTATTTTTATGTCATTTTATCTTTACTCATTTGAGCGTTTATTTTGTTTTTGAAGACACTTAATAACCAACTTAAAAATTAAAATCCTTAAGGTTACTTGGACTATTTGATTATTATACTTGGCATTAGGAGTTGTGGATCTCTCAGACTTAGGATTAGAAGCCTTGGTATTTGGGACCTTTTGACTCTATTTTTATTTTGTCTTAAGTTCTTGGGGTTTACCCCAAGACAATGGGTTGATTTTCTTTGTGTGTATGTTATTATGATTATATGCTTTGTCTGTGATTGAGAATTCCTCTATATATAATTGTTACCTATGCCCCATTTTTGTTGAGACTTAATTCATCTGAAGTTTGGTATTTCTCAGAGGTTTAGTATTTTTTCTTTCTTGGTTTCAATACAAAGGATGAGAATTCTACATTGACTTCTTATGTCAAGTGTTGGCTTCTTGTTGGTTAGACTATTCTTTTCCTCGGCTTTTACTTTATGCTTTAGGATAGTCCCTTCATCAACACTTATTTTCTTTAATTTTAAAAATATTCTCTCTCATTTTCAAAACTCTTCTAGTTTTATAACTTGAACCGCTTTCATAATAAACTTGGACTTAGGTCCATGCATTTTCAAAAATCTTTTATTAATCAAACTTTAATCAAATTAGTCATACTTTGACAGTTTTTGTAAGAAAACTAAAAGTCAATTAACCTCCTTCGAACCATTTTTCCATTGTGGCTTTTTATTTTAAAACATTTCTCAAAATATTAGACTCTTGTTGATTCTTGTAGTGATGCGAGCTACTATACTTCTACGATACGTAGTGAAGTGAGATATTTCAACTTGGATGTTGAGTGAGGCTTTGTTGATTTTAAATGGAAGCTATATTCTCCACTTTGAGATGATGCAAATCCTCCTTTCTCATAATCGTGGGTAGTAAGTATGTTCTTCCACTTGGATATGATGATGATGTCTCGTCTCTTAAAATTAACCAACACACTTTGTTTTAAAATTTTTAAGGTGAACTACGAGTACCTTGATCCCCTATTGCATAAAAGGTGGTATGTAAGAAATAAAGGTTCGCAACAGAGGCGGATGCAAAAATTGTAAAAAATGTTTCTTTTCTCATCACTCAGTTGCCGCATTTAAAACTCTTTTTAAAGATTTATCACTTAGTGTCTTTTCCAAATGCCATGTATTTTTGTTTAACAAGAATAGACAATAAGAGAAAAATGAAATATTTCATTGATAATAAAAAAATTAACACAACAAAGAAAACTACTCAACAAATTCAAACTTTTCAGTCATCTCTACTTTAACATCACCCCTAACTGGTAGAAAAGTTTAGAAAGAAATCTTCCATAAGGTATGAAGAAAGTTGTTTCCTCCCGAGAAGTCTTTATCATTTCCTTCAAGAAGTTGAAAATGGTAAGAGGAAGATTAAGTCTCATGTTGTACGTGAGGAATAACAAGAGATGCTTGTTATATCAAGTAAGCGTTTCCAGATCTTTCTCTCTTGGGCGGAGATTTGTCACTAGAAGTTGAAACTACAATTTTGTAATTGGTTTCAGAGAAGCAAGAATGGAGATATTATTTTTGTTGGCATAAAGTCAAAGAAGGTGGGTTGTGTAGACACTGTTGAAATCATAATGTTCAACACAACTACCAAACAATTCACAGTTTATTGTCATAGAAATCAGTGATGGAGTAATGTATAAATGAGTGGCATTGACATATAACTGGATAATTTCTTCATGGCCAGCTGGCACTACAAAGGCATTCATCTAGAACTCTTTAACGAGGTTAGTGTATATGGGGCCATGTAGAATGTTAAAGTAACCATTCAAATTTTATTTTTCAACGGCTTTCCTAAACTTATGTTTAAAACATTCAAAATTATTGAAATGAACATACTTTTCATTGATAACGAACAACAGATTTGCATCCATTTCTATAAGGACCTTGAAACAAGGAAACAGAGAGTTGGTAATGAGACGTTGAAAATAGGAAAACACTTTGAAACAAGGAATTGGTAATTAGAAGTTTAAGTACCTCAAAAGCCTCATTGATAATCCAAAAGATACATTTAAATGGCTCAGAGATTGTTGAATATAGCTGATAATTGCTAACCTAGATAAGTGATACGATTCCAATCATGTGCGCCACATCGGTGTTCTAACCTCTGTTTTAATTGTATTTCTTATTTGTAATATAAATCTTCTATCCCGTTGGTTTTCCATAAAAACCAAGGGACCGTTTAGCGTTAAAATTGAGCCCTAAAATTGGAACCCTTATTTTAGTTGTAGTTTTTATTTTTAAATTAAATGTTCTAACCCGTCGGTTTTCCTAAAAACTAAGGTAACATTTAGTGTTAAAATGGAGATATTTATCAAATTCGTAATCAAATCCTTGTCGTCCATTTCATGACTATCAATGCTCAAGACAATACCATTAGCGATCTGCGTGAAACATAAATAACTTCTATTATAAAAGCATTATGAATATCAAAACTTAGATGACAAACACTTTAAGATTTTCAAGAGTGTTTGTCATAAACAGTTCGGTATTTGGGTTTAAGGTTTGTGTTCTTAAATATTTATTTGAACAAAAAAATCATTTATGTATGTAACCCTTTTTTGTTCATACCAGAAACAAATGCAAGAAAAAGCAATTGAAAATATTTTCTTTCCCAGAAGATCCACAACTAAATATTTAAGAACATAAAATTATTTGGGTGTAAGGTTTGCAAGAATGTTTGCCATGAATAGTTCTCTATGATGGATTGTAAGAGCAGAAAATTATTTGGGTGTAAGGTTTGTGTTCTTAAGAGTTTATTTGAGCAGAAAATTATCTAACCCTTTTTTTGTCTAAACTTTTTTTTGTTCATATCAGAAACAAATGCAAGCAAAAGAGATAGGGAATACCTTTTTTTTGTTGGCAGAAAAGAGTTTCCTATGAATTTAATCTTGCCAGAATATCAAGGAATTGAAGATCCAACGTATGATATTCATGGACAATTAATTTTTTTGTGTAAAAAATGTAGTATTCTGGATAAACAATGTAGTTTGTAAACAAATTATTTTATTAATGGTATGTGTAAACAATGTAACGAGTTTTATTAAAAAAACAAATAACCCCTCAATTCTCTTAATAAATTGAGATAAAAAAGGCGCTAGTTTTTCTAAATAATAAAAGTGTAGTAGTTATAGTTTGAACCCATGCGCTAATAAAATTAGACCTCGGTGTTTTAAACACCAAAGTGATAAGTTTTTACTTTATATGACAACCTCATTTACCTCTCTTCTAATGTCGAGGTAAAACACATTTCATGTCCGACGTTAAATGCGTTATTTGTAGTAGTGCCATATTCTCTCTTGAATTGGCCTGAGTATTGTACTGATGAATCAAGTTGTCTTCTAAGAAGACGAAGGAAAAGGAATAAGACTCTGAAAAACTTGCGAAAAGCAAGACCAATGATGTATGATGCATGAAATGATTTTTTTTTAAAGGTTTTCTTTTAAGTTTCCAAGTAACAGAGAAATTATATAAAAAATGGAAACATCATAAGTAAATTACTCAAGAAAAGGGAAACTGAATTTTCATTTCATTAAAAATCTGGAAGAGTTACAACTCGATTACATAGTTTCAAGTCAATCCTAAACAAAAGACAACAACTAAAGTCTAGGATCTGAGGTGACTCCAACTGAAGAAGAATGAACTCCATGATACCGCTTCCTATTGAGCTTCTTAATCTAAACTTTAAAAGTATACTTCATGTTAGCTTTCTCCTTCAATATCTTATCAAAAATACCCTTCCAAGCACCAGAAGTAGGCGGAATATAAGAAAACTATTTGTTGCTTTAAGATGGCAAGTTGCTAGAGGAAAATAAGTCCTCTTGAACCCATTTCCTCTTCTTTTAATGTTGCTCAAATATAACATTCTTCTTGTGAAGAAGACCATCTTTCTCCTCCAACTATTTACACAATTCTAGATTCTCTGCATTCAAAGAATAGAACTTATTCTCCCAAGTATCTCTTTCTTGCATCATCTGAGCTAAAGAAGAATAAAGTATTTCAGTATCTTTAATTGGAATAGGAGGAGGTCTTATGACTTCAAGGGCCATAGACTTCTTAAGAGAATTAGGCATCTTGATCTTAACAACTCTTGATTGCACCCACTGGGTGTAAAGCTCCAAAGCTACACAATGCTTTTTCCCTAACACATGTTTTCCTTTCTTATGAATCTTGTGCCAAACACTGACTATCCTATCATTCAAACCTTTTCTATCAACCGCTTAATGAAATAAAAATCCCTCCAAAAGGATGTTGTTTGGCTTATCCTTCATGGTATATCCTTGACCACAACTATCAATAATCTCCACATTATCGTAAACCCTAGAATACCAAGTTAGATCTGCATTGGTAAGGGACACGATCCTTTGAGACCATCTCAAACAAATCTTGTTATCCTTGAATAAACTAAACTACGCCAAGTGAGAAATAAACCACTTGTACAGTAAAGGTGCACAACATATGATGGTTCCTTTATTCTTTGAAGTCATGTGATGGATAGAATGATAAGTATCTTCGAGCAAAGTAGGAACAGGATTCCCAATCTGAAAGACTCAGATAGCATTAACATCCACAAAATTGTCAATGTTAGGGAACAAGATCAGGCCATAGATAAGCAAAGCAAGAATAGTTTCAAAAGAAACCATAATCCTCGCACTAGCAAGAGTTACAACCTTCCCTATCAAGAATTTAGTAAATAAGCCAACAATACTTCCATTAGTCACAAGATTAGCCTTAATCTTTGTTTTCCTCAAATGAATATCTCCACAAATAACATGAGCCTCAGAAATCTCCTCCAAACCATTGAATTAAATATTATTAGAAACATACAACCCTATAAGTTAAGCATACTCCTTTAAAGCAGGTGCAAGTGGATAATCTAGGAAATTGAAACACATATATAGGGATTATAGAACTAGACCAAGTTGTTCAAAAATTCGTCTTCAATAATAGTAATCAACACTGTTAGAATATTTCCATAAAGGTCTTTGAAATCCAAAGGACTAGTCATAAAAAATCCTAGCTTTATCAACTCTTTCAATTTAGGATTTTCGAAACTATACTTATGAGTGTTTCTCCTTAGAATCCATAACCACAACAACTGCGATGTTTGCAAAGAAAACTCCTGAGTTCCTTGAAAACCAAATGAAAATGATGTTTATGAATGCATGATTATTCCATAATCACAAACATGGTAGGTTAAAAGGTTCATCATCACGAGCATGGAGCCAAGGTAACGACCCACCCACAAGGTATGTTCTACTGGTTTAATCATTTAAATAAGCAACCAGGTTCTAAAGAGGTTCCCAGAGTCATATATCCATCTTTTAGATATTATCTGTTTAAACTAATTACTCATTAACCAATAATATTATCAAGAGAAACTCGTATGAGTGTAGTATCGTGTATCAACCAATCCATTTCTACAGTTGGATGGTCACCAGACTACGTCTTAAGAAGGCTAAGAGGGGTAAAATGGGTTCTAAGAGTCCTCAGCTTCGTAGACTCCCATGTCGAAAGCAATTACACCATTACAATTTAACTTGCAACACATTATTATAGTTAAATGGGCCTCCATTGAACGAGGGATCTTAAGTTAACCTACTAAGGCTAACACCAGGTAGGCCAAGCATGACTATACCAACCTCCTAATCATAAGTGCACTCAAGTTCGGATATAGGCCTTATTTCACCACATAGAGATCACCAAGCATCCAAAAGCAAAAACAACAAACAAAAGAAATAATAGAAACAAAAACAAGATAGGCTCAACCCACATGAGGACTACTCCCCAGAAAAGTCTCTAGTCTATCGCGGCTAGAAATTTGAGATTAAGCTATTGATTAACTTAACTCAGAAAAAGCAAGAGTCACCACGAAATTTATTGTTTCCAAAGGGAAAAGGGAAAATGTCGGAAAAAACCCATAAAAAGTTTTGAAAACCAAAACAAAAGAGATTTAGATACAAGGGTTGGTTATGCAAGGGCAAGGTATTGGCACTCCTTACATCTATGGTACTCCATAGGAACCACTTAAATTTGTTTATGAAAATGTGCTTTCGTTTGTTGATTAATTTTAGGTGAAAAAGATATTTTGTCGTATTCGAGTGGAAAATTCAACTTACTACCCATAAGTATGAGGAAATAAGCATTTCCATCATATTGATATGCATAATTTTACTTAGATTTACTCAAAAATCATATCTCAACATTCAAGTGGAAAATGTCAATCAATTTCACAAAATATTGTAGAAGTATAGGAATTTGCATCAATTAAAGAATAGACTCATATCCTTTCTTTCAGAAAAAAGGTCTGGTTTAAAAAGAAAAGTGCACTAAGGCGCAAAAAGAAGTTTGATTAAGTTTGTATTTTTTAGTAGTTTTGAAAAAAGTTTGAATATGCTTAATTGTTTTAGAATTCATTAATAAAAAGATTTTATGGATCATTTGACAAAGTCAAGGTTTGAAAAAAAAGTGATGTTTAAAAATAAGAAGTTTTTGAAATAGGGATAAGATGTTGAAAATTAAAGAAGGTGAAAGATGAAGAGACTATCCTAAAGCATAAAGTAAATGACAAGAAATAAATGGTCTCATTGTAAGGTATCCCAAGAGAAAGCCTTTGCGTGTGCAAGTGAACTAACCACAAGAGGAACAAGCATTTAACATTGGTCAAAATGAAAATTCCTTTCCCTTTGGATTTAAGTCATAATTCAAGCATAACAGGTGAACAATCACATAAGAAGGTGAATCTCAAAAGCATCAGATGAAATCCAAGGTATCAGATGAAATTCAATATATCAGATGAAATTCCAATAATCATATGAAATTCCAAGGTCTCAGATAACACACAATATCTGATGAAGTACATAAACACCAGATGAAAACCAAAACACCAGATGAAAAAATCCAAAGTCTCAGATGAATGGTCTTGATAAATCTCAAGGTATCAAATGAAAATCCAAGAAAAAGGAACTATCCTATGTCCAAATATTACAAACTCCTCATGTAAGGGATAGTAACCAATAGTCCAAATTATCGAAGCCAAAATTTTTAGGGCTTAGCCTTTATTAATGTCTTTTGGTGAAAAAAAGAAAAGAAAAAGTTCAAGGGGAAAAGGGAAAATGACATAAAATAAATGATATAAAAGTAAAATGAGATGAAATGTAAATACTCAAAATATAAATGGCATTAAAGTAAAGGGTCAAGAACTTAAATGACATTAATGTAAAAGTGTGGAAAAGTAAAGTTAGCACAACAATATTGAGTTAATGTCAGTGTTAATTGTTAATCAACCGATTCAGGACAAATTTAGCGCTATGTTAAGCAATCGTAAGTAAACTAATGTAGAATTTACAACTGCCTAAGATCGGGCAATAGCAAAGTAGTTGTAGTGCATGTTAGAGAAATGATACAAAGTCATTCTCCGAAGACAATGCAACACCGTGATTTAAGACAAAGCAAAAAGAAGAAGGAGATAAGGAGAGAAAGACTGATCAAACCAAAACAAACACAACATGAGATCATTTTTCATCAATTTAAATCATCTCTCTTGGTAACACAATGGGATAAACCTATCATCAATCCAAAATACAAAAAATGATCCAAATGATCATTTAATGATAAATTTGAAATGATTAAGGTCCATACACCAAAAACATCACCCAAAGTCCATTGATCTTAATAAATCATTGATCAATCAAGCCTCGACAAGAATTCAAACAAAAAATAGATGGAGAAAATCAATAAAAAAGTAATTGAAATGGTTTAAAAATGGTTTTAAAGTGGAAAATAAAAAGGAAAATTCAAATGATGCAATAAAACATTAAAAAAATGTCCAAAAAAATTATGGAAAGTTAGAAATAGACCAAAGATCAAGATCTCAAAAGTTTGGATCCAAAATGTTTCAAAATAATGAGAAAAATTGTTTGAAATCAGTTAAAAAAGAAATAAAATAAAATAGAAAAATATGTTAAAAATCATTATTAAAATTTGGAAAATTACACAAGGTAGAAATCATTTTTAATTATTTTTGAAAGAAAATGAAAATAATAGAAATTAAAAGAAAGTAAAAAAAAAGGAGAAGTGACTATGATGTTGTGGCATGTTTTCATTGGTTGAGACATTTGAATTTTTCTCCAGAAGATGCGAACACCTCCGTCTTCAACCTCCAGCCATTCAATTTTGCATAACCATATACTAGTGTAGATTTATGCTGAAACAAAGCATGTTTCAACTTCACCTAACATCATCGTCCATGTCTCTTTGCTCAAGATCAACTTATTTGATCTGGGCAAGGAAAATTTTCCTAAAAATATAGAAAATCTAAAAAGATTCAAAGTAAAATTAAATGCCAAATTTAAATAATAAATCACAGTTAGGTGAGGGCTTTCACTCAGAAGATCAAGATGAAGAGTGTGGTAATTGTTTTGAGTGAAAATGAAACTTATAGCTACATGTTCGATGTAAGCTCAAGTGGTCTGAGAATGGTGAGATTGAGTTATTACTTATAGGTCATGGAAAGCTTCTATAATGCTTCAGGTAGCTTCAGAGGAAGCCGATGGAGGATTGCTGGTGGAGATTTGAGGTTGAAACGAAGAGAAAATGAGAAATCAAACTTATGGTTTTTTTAGAGTTTAGGGTTCTATGTAGGCAGAGTTTCTTTGGCTCTTGAAGCATGGAAATTTTAGAAGAAGAAAGCTATATTTATAGGATAATGAATAAGGTCATCATATGTGTGAATTTCATATCCAAAACTTGTAAACTCATTCTAGAATTTTCTGATTTTGCAATCCTGTCAGGCAAGGTGAAATTCATGATTCATGTTTTGAAATGAGTCATTTTGTGCTTAGTGGGATGAGTTGGGAAAAAAAAGAAGAGACGCACATGGGTTAGTGGTCCCCAAATGAAGTTTGACATCATTTCTAATTACGGGTCATGTACCAAACCGTAGAATTATGTCACCATGTTCAAACTTAGGCCAAATGGAATCCACTCGTGCGTTTTGCAATTTTCTTAGAACCAAATAATCTTGCATGGAGGAGAATACAATGCCAAAATAACCACTTCAAAAGGATGGATGATGTGAAAATGGAATGAGTTGAAAGTTGGAGTCGTTGCTCTGAAAAACAGGTCTGACATTAGGTCAAACAGATCATGGCCTAGTTTTGTGCATAAATGGCCTTCAAGATTTGAGGTGCTTAGAGCTTGAGTTGATGTTTGACCTCTGAAGAAATGTTTTAGAGGACATCATTCTTGACATTTGGATCAAAGATGGCCTTGATAATATTTAAAATTGAAAAACTTATGGTGTTTAGACCAAATGACATGCCATACTTGATCTTAGGTTAAACCACCGTGTTCCAACTTGTCATTTTTGATGTTTTCTTGAATTTCAAGGTACAATGACGATCATATGAACTCAAAATGAAGTATCCTTCATATAAATTAGATTAATCTTGATTAAATCTTGAGGAAAATGATGAAGAAGACATGGATATAAACATATATCCCTATCTTGAGTTAGCTTGCAAAACAAGCCTCAAACTTGAACTTCTTTTGGTAAATTGGTGTTAAATGAAGCTTGACATGAATGTGATCTAATATTATAGGTCATTCCTTGAATAATATGCCTTATTGACCAATTGTTTACCTTTACTTTGAATTAGGGGATCAAAATCCTAATTTAGAAACCCATATTGATCTCTTGATCCAAAGCCCTACCTTGCAAAATAAGAAAAGAATGAAGAATGTTTTCGTATTTTGATTATGGTTAGTAAAACATAAAAGTAAGTAAACAGAAAGATAAAAGTAAATACAAAGGGTTCTTGGTGACCTCCCGCACAGCAAACCCAAATAAAAAAGTGTTAGGAGTTGTAGCGGTAAAATCAATGAAGTCGCCACCGAATATTTATTTATCCCATATAAAAGGGAAAGGAAAATCATCGAAGAAAAACCTAAAGGGGGGAATCAAGGTCTTGCAACCGAGAGATTGGGTAAGGGAGTCGATTACGCGAGGGCAAGGTATTAGCACCCCACACGTCTGTAGTACTCTATAGGAACCACTCTTGTTATCCTAATCATAGGGTGTGTTCAATCTAATGCTTAAGAGTTATAAACTAAGAGGGAATGCATGCAAAGAAAACACGGGGAAAAGAAGGAAATGTTTACAAATTTTCGCTTGGCTGAGCCACGTGACCAGATGTTTACGTATCCCTTTTAAGGAATCATAGCGCCACAGTTCGGCTCATATATTTTGTTTGTTTGTATTTTTTAAATGAACAATGTTGAATTCGATAGTTCCACCGCTGCTCGACCTTTGGAGACTTATGACCTGTAGTGGAAAGGAACTAACAATGCTCTTAGAAGAGAAAAGTCGAATGGAGAAAATAAATGGATTGGTTGGTATTTTTTACCATGAAAAGAATTTTTGTATGCTTAGCATTTTTTACACATTTTCCAAGAAAAAGAAGTTTTAGTTTTAAATGCAATTATGCAAAAATGGGAAGAAAACATCTAAGGGAGACTAACCTATCTCTAACCTAATGTTATCAAACAATGAGGGATCATATCTAAGTTAGGATGCCAAAGAAAGTCTAACAAAATATCGTATAGGGAACATACAATGAGAGCGAAGTAGTGATCTAAATTTCTAAATTGAGTGACTCATCGATCAACAAGAAATAAAGGAAAGAAATAAAATCCTATAAGGAGCATGCACTGAGAGCAAAGTCGTGATCTCAATTTCTAAATTGAGTGACTCGTCAATCAACAAGAAAGGAAACAAACACAAGCACAACACGTATAATAAATGAAGTGCGGAATTCCTGCTACAGGTCTTTAAACAGTGACTTCGAACGCACGCTCTTTATTTCCTACTTCCCATGATATCTAGAATGCGAAAAATGCGCAGAAAAATAAATTGGAAGAAGTATAATACCAAACAAACCATAAAGTCTACAAAAAAGTGCAACCAAAGCAAAGAAACCCAGAATACTTCGTGCGAGATGGCATCAACAAACAAACAGTCAGAGATTGAATATTTGGAATAGGTGTCGAAGTTTCATTGATGTGAAAATAAATCACAATCAGAACTCCAAATATGTCCGTATATCGAATAATGAACCTGCATAAGACTTAACTCACCAAGCAAAGGTGAATCACAAGTCTCAAGTATTCGAAAAATTAGGAGTTAATTCCCTAAAAATGAAATGAGAAATCTAACAAATTTTATTGATTTTTGTAGTTTATTACCCTGAAAACTAAGGGGCAATCCTAAAATCTATATTATTTATTTATTTTTTTTCATTATATGTATTTTGCTACTACTTTTATTATAAAAGGAATTTAAACTAAAACTAAACAAAATCTAGAAAAAACATAGGAAATATAATTGGTCGGGGGATGTTAAACGGGATGGAGGTGTATATGCCTGAGGCCTGCTGAATGAAGCCCAAGCAGTTCATATTTTTAGCAAGGTAGAAGCTTTCAAAAATTGGTGATGGACTTAGGGTGATTTCGGTTCATCCTAATCAATACCAAGCTCTCACCTTAATCTTTCTCAGCTTTTATTTATACATATTTTTCTATATCCTGCTTTCATCATACTATCATAAAATAACAACAAAAAAAACAAACAAAATGATACGTTTGGCCAGGAGATAGGGTTCCAAAAGTTTGTGACTCTTTAGCTCTTCGATTAGAGGATTCTTTCCGCCGTCGTACAACATCTCAGAGCGTCTTCAACATTGCAATGGAACTCTTCTTCATTTGAAATCATCGTCGCCGCCATACGTTCTAGTGTGAATTCCTCATCCTCAGCTCACTTTTATCGCGATTCCGCCATAGTCACGGCTTCGATTGCATCTTCATCTCTCTTATGATCTTCTTCAAATATTAGTCTTCACTCACATTCTTCAGACTTCGCCTCAACTTCATCAGCGACATTACATCACCAGTACTTGTTTACTCCACTATGTTTCCAAATTCAAGAATTCGATTCGCTGCAACAATAAACTCGAGATAACGACCATAAATTGTAGAAGAATCAAAGAATTTTACCTACCAAAGAATCATCTGGTGCGTCTTTGAAAGGTACAACCTCGTGCTTGATTCTTCTTCTACTCAATATCTTGCGTTTTCTGCCAATTATTGATGTATATGTTTGCACGTTTGTGTGATAGTATTGAAGGAACAATGAAGAACATCGATGCGGTTATGGATTCAAACTTTGTTACAGGGACGTGGATCAAAGATGAAGCTGATGATGATATTGTTGTTGTTGAAGAGACGTTGTTGCATTTACGTGATGAAGATGATCGAAAGTTGCATCGAATCTGATTGAATTTGAGAGATGATGATGATGATGATGAAACGTGAGGGACGAATGTGCAAAAGAAGCTTGATTCAGAGATGAAGATGAAGATTACAGTTATGGAAATCCCAGAGAGAATGAAGGTTTTTGATCAAAGAGGGAATGGATGGTTGAAGATCACCGAAGATGTTGAGTCCGTTCAAGAGTGGAAAGAAGAATGAAAGTTAAAGATGAAGAAGATGCAGAGTTTGTTCAAGAGTGAAAAGGAGAATGAAGGTTAAAGATGAAGAAGATAATGAAATAGTAGAAAGGTGAGTTTTTTCTGCATCCTTCTCCCCATTCTCTTACCAATCTCTTATATCATTCCATGTTTTGTCATGCATACTATTGAGGAGTTTGTTAGGAGGAAGTTAGGAAAGTTGTTAATTCTATTTAGAAAAAAAAATAGTAGGCTTGAATTTGGTTAGGGATTGTTGCAGTTGGTTAGGAGCTTCAGCTTCAGTTTTAATTTTCTGTTAGATGAGACTTTTTTATAGGAGTTAGTTGGAAGACAATTAGGTATTGTACTAGGTTGTTAGGCAGTTAGTTATGAATGCAGTTAGAAGTTTATTTTCTATTTTGGTTGTTGTAGAAGTTTTTTGAAATCTGTTATGAGAGTGAAATAGGTTAGGAAAATCTTTTGTTGTTGGTTATTTTTTGTTAGGTCATTAGATGCAGGCTTGTTAAACTATTTGTTATTGAACTTGCAGACTGTGGAACTGGACTGCTTATTATGTTTATGAATATGACAGGGATGAAGATAATTGTGGACTGGAGAATCAGTTTCAACGAACTAGATTCAGCTAGAAATTGGTTAGAAATTATTGGTTCTGAAACTTCTGCTAATATTAAGAACTATTATGTTGTTAGAAGTTATGTTTGCTGACTACATCTTCTTTGAAATTTCTAGTTTTGGCAGCCTGAACTATTTTGAAACATTTTATATTTTTTGTATCAAAACTGATATGGTTTTACGCATATATGCAGGGCAATGTGAATCTGGGCAGCAACAAGTTTGCTTCCATCTTGATGCAATATTTGAACCTTGGGCATGGCGCGGAGCTTTAGACCCAAGTAAATCTTGGAGTTAAACAACTTGGAAACTAGAATTAGGTTTTGTAGTATTTTTTATTTACATTCTTCCTTCCTGTAACGGACTGTACTTTGAAGCTTGAATGGATATTTGGACAGAATTTGTAATGGCCTTTGGAATCTTTGTAATGGTTTTTTCCCTTAAATAGTCGAAACTAGCCTTGAACAAATATAAACATAGTGATATGTAGACTTGACTCAATCACCAAGTGCAAACTTTCAGCAGTATGGCCATCTCAGTGCACGCAAAAAAGAAAGAAGTAGTACACAGCCCATCAAGTATATTTTGTTTGGCTGCACAACACAAATAAGAAAAGGACGTGGAAAATTGATAATCCCCAACGATCTACAGAACAATATTAAATGATGTGACTACTACTGAATGAAACTTTAGGATTGCTCAATGTAACTTTAGGAGGCTATGACAGTATGGTGTCTATGACCAGTAAAAACATAAAGAAATTCTTCATATCTATTCTTATAGTATTCAAGCGAGAAGCATAATTGCCGGATTACTTCCCTCTTCTCTGACGAAGTTCTTCCTTTAAAGAAATTATTTCACTTTGTTTAACCAATAGTTGCGCAACATACAACTCCTTTTGCCCTAAATTTTCAACTTCATATTGTCTCAACTTATTTTCAAATAAATTGCCTCTACACTCCCATTCCTCTAGTCTAAAGGTCAAATCCATTTTCAGTTCTGACAAGTTTGTAATAGCAGAATGCGA
Source organism: Vicia faba (assembly GCA_948472305.1). Classification (NCBI taxonomy): domain Eukaryota; kingdom Viridiplantae; phylum Streptophyta; class Magnoliopsida; order Fabales; family Fabaceae; genus Vicia; species Vicia faba. The sequence continues at coordinate 786,177,361 of OX451735.1, read as the reverse complement.
TTGATCTTTCTCCAAAGAGAATTGTGCCTCTTGATTATTTGAAAATGGAATGTATAACACATATGATCCTTTGAATCAACATTCAGTAAAAAATGAATTCAGTATACTCCTATGCAATGTTTAGTCAATACACCTTAATCTCAATTGGATCCATAGATTCACGTCATCTTGCATTTGAATCAACCGACTTCCATTTGATAAAATGAGCTAAATGAGCCCCCTAACCCATAGCTTAACCAATAAGAAATATCTGGACTTGATAGAAACTTAAAACAATCCTAAATTGCTTGTCAAAGGAGAGAACTTTGATTCAATCCCTTAGGTATCATCGAAAGAAGTTGACTTATAAAGCAAGTAACCCTTAGATTATGACGAACCTTCAATAAGGGAAGAGTAGTGCTTAATGTAGCCTTAAAGTGAGACTTTAATCCAATAACCTACATAGAAGAACCACTACAATGTTTGAACAAAATGAAGAGAAATCCTGATTCTCTGGCTGAGTTAAACCCTAATGCCTTTATTCCTTGAAGAAACTTTGATGAAGAAAACCTTATATCTCGAGGAACCCTGCTAGCGAAGACGTCTATGATGCTTGAAACCCAAAAGCCTAATATCATACCAAGAATGATAAGAACACCAGTTGAATCAACTTTGAGTAAAGTAGCAACCTCAGTTCATAGAGAAAAACCCTAATGCCAAAGCCTTTTATCCCGTAACCATGGAATTGGTGATATGCATGTATATAATATAAGGAGGGGTCTTAGGGGCAAAAATTGGGGTATAACAGGAGGTCACCAAGTTTGGGATTTTGATGAAATGCAATGGAAGGATAAGTGAGATCTTAGGGGTGAAAATTAGGGTGACACAACTTCTGAATCTGACCAACTTTAGATTCTAAGTTTAGGTATGCACCAACGAAATATTCAAAGTGCAGAAGCTATAAGTAAATCATACATAAAATGTATCGTGGTTCCTCTATAATTAGAGTAGTCTAGTCCTTTTGCCACGCAATATCATTTCACCATAACAAGTGGTTGATTACAATTTTTTTAGACACACCATTCCAAGACTTCCTGCTCAATCTCACTAGAAAGAGACTTCTTTCCCAAACAAACTGCCCCAGACTTCTTTGCTCAATCAAACTAGAAAGAGACTTTCTTGCCTAAACCAATTGTTCGGGACTCCCTTGATCAATCAAACTAGAAATATACTTCTTTTCCTAAACCAATTGTTCAGGACTTCCTTGCTCAATCAAACTAAAAATATATTTCCTTGCCTAAACCAATTGTTCAGGACTTTCTTACTCAATAAAACTAGAATGAGACTTTTCCAAGTTCTAAAGAAAATGTTTATATTACAACAAGATGCACTTGACATACAATCAAATGTACAAATAATATAACACATGCAAAGACTTTGATACTTGATATTTATAATATATATACAATTATAAGAATATTCTCAAGTCCATGTGTAATACAACAAACATAAACTCAATCGTGGAGAGTGAAACAATTCTCCCAATTTATGATTTTCTATTGTTGTTCTTATTTTATTATTATTGTTACTTATTTTTAAATCTTTAGCTCCTTTATATAGACAGAATAAAAGCGACATTGGAAACCTGCTTTCACAAGTGTCTTTCACGAAGAAGTTATTCCTAAGAGAGAGACTTTGGAGTTAGTACGATGAGGATCTTCATCTTCTGAATAATTGCATTTTCCATTGTGTGTTTCTCAAGTACGAAATTCATGGGCATGGAGTAGTAGACTGAAGAAATCACATCAGTTTTCCTTGAGCCTTGTGCTAAAACCTCTAGTTGACTTCCTCCATAATTCAAGCCAATGATAAGATGTAGTTGCCTTTTCAGAATACGGAAAAAATAGATTTGTGTTATGCTTCCAGTAAGGTGTTTAGTTCCAACGGAATCATCATAGGAAAAGTCAATATTGAAACTGAGGTTAAATTCAAATATCAAAAGCTTCAATATGACGCTACGATATTGCTTGAAACTTAGGTTCTGATTCAGTAGAACCTGGTTTCACTTGCTTCTTCTTTACAAGTTATTTAACTAGGTCAGAACCAAGTTAAATATAACCTTAATGATCTTGCGCACTTAGTCAAACATTAGTATACCCTATTATTATTTTAGTACTTTTGTTATCATCAAGATCCAAAGAGTATGCACTCAGTTAGTGTGAATAGATTGTGTTTCAACAATCTCCCCATTTTTGACGATGACAAACATAAGTGCTTTAAGAAAAATTGGTTGGTCAGTTTTAGTAATGACAACTTTAGAGGATGAGGTTTGTAAGCTCCTGCGAGTTTAACAGTCCATAGTTTGAGGTTTGTAAGATCCACCTAAGTTCTATCCAAATTACTTAAACCAATTTTATTAATAACTTAACAACTTCAGGGTCTGAGGTTTGTAAGCTCCCCCTGAGTCTAATAGTTCATAGGTTGAGGTTTGTAAGCTCTACCTAGATTCTTTCCAAATTACTACTCCCTTTTTCCCAAAATATAAGAGAAAAATAAAAATTACACTTATTAAGACAAGCAAAAACTTAATCATTTGACTTGTGGTTTTCTTGATATAAAGTGCTTAGGAAGATGTAAAAACAATTTTAATTGGTTGTGGGTTATAGAAATGATGAGAGGGAAGGTAAGTTAAATGCAATTTATATTTGATTTTACCTTGAAAGAGATTAAAAATAATTTTCTCTCTTATATTTTGCGACAAGAAAAATGAATTTTCTCTCTCTTATATTTTGTGACAAGAAAAATGAATTTTTTTCTCTCTTATATTTTGGGACAAAGGTAGTAATTCAGTTTTATTAACTTGAGTTCAGAGCCTGAGGTTTATAAGATCTATCTGAATTTTAATAGTTTACAGGTTGAGTTTTGTAAGCTCCCCCTAATTTACAACCCAAGTTATTAAAACATCTTCTACAATATTAAGCACATTTTGATTAAGTTGAGGATTCAAGATCTTAACAAAATTACATTTTCACATAGAAAATGTCTTTATCAAAGTCTTGAAGTACTTCTGTATTTCACAGACTTTTTGTTACAACTTAAAGCTTAAAATGATTAAGTTGAATAAGTTTGGTTCAGGATATTGATAAAACACATTTTCACAAAGAAAATATATTTTTATCAAACTCTTTAAATACTTTCATATTTCTCATATAATTCCCCCCCTTTTGTGATCAACAAAGAGAAATACAAAATAAAGAAAGAAAAAAAAGAGAGAAAGAAGTTTTGTGACAGAAGGAAAACAAAAAAAGATTATGCTCAAAAATAAAATAGTAGGTAAATAGCCAGTGAAAAGACAAGAGCATTTTTAATAGATAAGCATCCAGACTACAAATTCCAAGATGGTTTAGAATGAGATTCAGACATTATAGCATAGGTAGAAAGGCACGTGAAGCATGGCCATAATATTTTTGAAGATTTTTTCCAAGGAAATTTTCTCTATAAATGCAGAGGCCATATAGCTTAACCAAATCATCTTTCTCTTTTCAGATTTACACAGTCCATAAGAATGGGTAGGCGAAAACCATCAAAGGTAGAAAGAGATGCCAAAAAGACTTTGAAACATAAGAAGAAGACAAAGGGGGAGAAACAAGAGCCTGAGGAGGAATCATAAACTCATGTTTTCTTTATTATTGACTTATCAAGCACTTCTGGAGTTACTTCTTAAAGAAGAAGCAAAGCTATAGAAGCCATACTAAGAAGCAGGAGAGAGGATTCTCCTTCATTTGAAGATTAGGATGGTCAAGACTATTTGAAGTATCTGGATGAACTAGAGAACCATCCACAAAACTCCATTGATAGTTCTTAGATTTTTCTTATCTTCAAGATGTAGCAGTCTATTGTTTTATCCTTGTACTAGCTTCTTCCAATAAAATGCAAAAAAGTCTTTTATGTACCTTTATTAGTCTCACTTTAATACATGTACTAGGCTTAGTAGATTATACTTATCCATAAATAAAAAATAGTTTTTAAAACAGTTTGAAGAAGTACAAAGTTAAAACATTTTTCAACAAATTATTAGCTGGAGATAAGGTAAGCACTATATCCACAACTTACAAGAAAGATAAGAGAAGATTACTAACAAAAGTCTCTTCCCAAGGCAATCTTTCAAACATATTTTTTATGAAATCTAAGATGTTATTCTATAAATACAATCATTCTGTGTGAACATTTTTATCTCATTCCACATCAAGAGTAAGAATGGGAATGAAAAAGAAGGTCAAGGAACAAGAGAAAGATTGTAAGAAAAAGGTAACAAATTTGTTCTAGAAGCAGGCAAGAGAACGGAAGCTCAAGAAAAAGGAAGCATAAAAGACACTGACTTCCCTAGATGCAGAAGCATCTTCATAAGGTGAAGCTCTTCCTATGAGAAAGACTTCAGAGCATTTGATGAAGAGGCTAGAGAAGTAGAAGGAAGATTCAGATGAAGAATTGGACGAAGACATGAAGGCTCATTTGGATTCATTTCCTAAGACAAAAGAACAGTTCTAAGAAGATTATTATTTAAAAACTTATCTTTAATAGTCTTTGTAATGCTTCGCTTTAATCAATAAAGTCCTTCCTTTAGCTTGATTGTTTATTGTTAATTATCTTTAAATTATCACATTTGTAAATTATGATAATTCTTGTTAACCATTAAACCAAAAGTAAAACAAAAAGATTTATTGATAAAGAAAAAACTGACAAGAAGTTTAAAACACAATCAAACATAAGAAAATCCATTACAAGATACCATCTTGATTTTAACCTTCTACTTTTCACTTCGAGATTTTGAAGAGTTATCCTCAGAATTTAAAACCACTATGTCATGCCCTAATTTTTACCCCTAAGATTCCACCTATCAATCATTTGAATCTCATCAAGATCACAAGCATATTGTCCTCCTAACCTTTGGGTTTGCCTTTTGAGAGAGATAACCAAGCACCCTTGTGTTTCTTTTTTCCTTTTATACTTTATGCTTTACTAACCCTTATTCATAATACAAAAATATGTCTTGCTTTGTTTTATTTTTGTGAAAGTTAGGTTTTTCAGTCACAGGATCAAGTGAAGTTGCTAAATTAGGGTTTTGGTTCTGAAGCTCAATGTTTAGTCAACAAGTGATCTATCAAAGCGTATTATTAAAAGGAATGACATATAATATTAGGTCATATTCATGTCAAGCTTCATTCAACATGGTTTGATCAAAGTAAGTCCAAGTTTAAAACATATTCTCAAGGTTGATTCAAGTATGGTTCATGTGTTTGTTTCCATGCCATCTTCATCAATACATCAAGCATTTATCAATTTTATTCAATTCACAATTAAGCCTTCTTACCTTGGTCTTCATATGGTCAACATTGAGCCTTTGGATGCAAGAAAAGTCAATTTAGAACATGGTCAGTTGACCTAAAATTCAAGTATGTTATGCCATTTGGTCCAAAGAGCATAACTTCTTCATTTCTCAAAATTTGTAAGGCCTTCTTTGAGCCAAATGACCCTTTTAATGTCTTCTACAACTTTGCTTCAAGGGCCAAATTCCAATTCATCCCCTATGTCTATCAATTTTTGAAATTGCTCAAAGGCCATTTATGCACAAAAGCTAGTTCATGGCATGTTTGGCCTAATGCTAGACCTGCAAATCAGTTCCATGACCTCAACTTTACCTCGATGCCATTTTCATATCAAGCATCCTTTTGAGTTGGTTATTTTTGCATTTGATTCCTTTCCATGAGAGGAACATTTGACACAAAGAAAATTTAGAAACACACAAGTGGATTGCATTTGGTCTAAGCTTTAACATGGCACTATGAACTCTAATCTAAACTGTGGCCTATAATTTGTTAATGATTCAAATCTTCAATTGGGACCACCAAATCATGTGCAACTTCATTCCTTATTGCATAACTCATCTCACACAACACAAAACGACCTTATTCCACTCTAAAACTCACACATTTTATGCTTGATTTCACAATGTTTGCAAAAGAAAAATATATGACTTGGTTGGAACGATTGGAGAAGGATTTCACACGTACCATGAGCTCACTCACTCTCTTATGAATAGAGTATCATTCTTCATTTGAAATCATGCTTTGAGAGCCACTGAAACCTTTCTAATTTCACTCATGAAACCTCTCAAAAACCAGAAACCCTAACTTCCATTTCTCCTCATTTCAACTTAATTTCTCAACCCATAAAGCTTCATCGGCATCCTATGAAGTTGTTTGAATGTTTACAGAAGTTTGAAGCATCTTGCAAGTACCAGTTTGATTTCACCATTTTCAGACCTTGAAGCTTAGTTTTGAAAGGTAGTTACGAGTTCATATTCCACTCAAATGAGTTACCATTCTATTCATCTTGTTCCACTTATTGAAAACCCTCACTCACTTTTGATTTATTCATCGTGTTCATTATTTAATTTTACTTTGAGTAAGCTATGTTTTCTGCGTTTTCTGCAAAATTCTCTCTACTTAGAGCCAATCAATGGCTCTAATGCAGAGAGACATGAACAATGAGTGGAAACTAAGCTTGCAAGTTTAGTGTTTGATCTTAAAGATCCAATTTCATGAACCTACAAAATCACAAGTTGGAGGTTGAATACAATCTATTGCTCGCGTTTTGGTGCCAACATTTTAATTCCAACCAATCAGAACATGCCACGCATATAGTTGTTGGTTTTAATTGTTTTAAATTGATTTTTTAATTATTTAAACTTCTCTGATTTATTTCTCATAGATTCTTTGATCTTTTTTACTCAAATATTTTTCACAAATCCCTAAAAATATTTTTTATCACATACTTTTTCAGAGTTTAAAGTTCTTTTTCAGAATTTTTTGTTATTTTCTTTTTAATTATCTTTAAAAAATTAATTATCTATCATTTTGAAATAATTTTGCGTCCAACTTTCGAGATCTTGATTCTTGGAGTTTTTCTTATTTTCTCAAATTTTTGTTGCTTTTTATTTGATGTTTTGAGGCATCATTTAAAATTTATTTTTATTTTCCATTATTAACCACTTAAAATCATTTTTAAATTCAATTTAAATATTAATTTGATTGTTTTTGATGATTAATGGTTATGACTTTTGGTTGATTTGTTCAACTTTGGTTGGTTGAAGTTTCATCTTATTCAATCGGCTTTGGATTGGTGCTTGATGAAATTTCATTATTTCAAACTATTATTAAATGATCATTTGATCATTTTTGATACTTTGGATTGATGATAACTTTGTCTCAAGGTATCATGAAGAAGTTTGGTTGAAGTAATGATCAAATCCTTTCCCTATGTTCTTAATCAATTCTCCATCTCATTCTTCTTCTTCTTCTTCTTCTTCTTGATATTATGTTGAACTTGTGTTACATGTTTTAGGAGAATGACTCATGTATCATTTCTATAACATGTATGACACATACATTGCTATTTCCCAACCTCAAATATATCTGACATCTACATGTCGCGTCTGGAATTTTCATCGAAGGGTGAACAGAGGCGAAAGACAAAAGAGTCGCCATCAATTTTATTTATCTCAAGATAAGGAAAGGAAACACTGAGTAAACCTGAGGGAAGGAAAGAAGCATGGTCATCGCGACCAAAAGAAAAAGGGTAAGGAAGTCGGTTACGCGAGGCGAAGGTATTAGCACCCCTCACATTTGTGGTACTACACATGATCCACTTAAGTTTGTTTTAATCTAAGGGTGTGTAAAAATCTAAATCCTAATGCTAAATGAATGCATGCAAAGTATATACAAAAAGATAGTTTTTATTAGTCGTGCCTATCGCGGTTGCGAACCTTTGTGCCTATGTACCATCGACCGTGCAATGGGGATCAAGGCACTCGTAGTTCACCTCAAAATTTTGGTGACTTGCTTGTTTTTTATGAATAATGCTAGCAAAGTATGTCCTTTTTGAAAAGGTTTTTAAAAAAAAAAGTTCAAAGACAAAAAGGTTTGCATTGGTTGGTGTTTTTGTAGGTAAGATGATTAATGGATCCCACTACTAGGACACTTATCATCCCTCTATTTTTTGAAAACAATGTTTGAGATTTGAATCACACCAGAGACTTATGAACTAAAGAAGAATAAGTAAGGGTATATACCCTCTCATTTTTCCCGTTACTAAAGTCTCTTGGAGGTATGATTCTCATCAATAAGTTATTAAGTGTTTTAAGAAATTTTGAAAGAAAAAAAGTTTAGTTTTAAACATGAATGAAAAAAGAGAAAAGACTAATCAAATGGGGATCTCAATCCTATAAGTTGTCATGCTTGTGGACCTAAAGTTGGGATAAGAGGGAGATCTACCTAACGTTGACATGCATGGATAGCAAACTTAAGGTCTATTTATTTCAAACTTAGATAAGAGTGAACTAAAGATCCTATGGGGAACATGACAATCTCACAAAAGAGAATAACAGGAAGAAGAAATAAGCAATCACACATAAATAAGAAAGAAAACAAGTATCACATAAACACACATGAAATTAGGATAGATACCTAAGAACATAGGAAAGAAAAGATCATAAAACATCAAGTAAGAAGTATATAAGGGATAATAAAACATCAAGATAAAGAGAGGATGACAAAACATCAAAAAAGAGGGAAAATGATAAAACATCAATCCAGGATGATAATAAATCAAGAAGGAATATGATAAAAAATAAAGAAGGAAGATGATAAAACATCAAGCATACATGCATAAAGATGACAAAACATCAACAAAGAAAGGATCACAATCAACCCTAAGTAGACATAAGTCCTCATGCATTGCTAACAAGCAAACACATTAGAAAAGAAGAGGTAATTTGAAGAAGAAGTGACAAACATAAACATGTTATACACTTAGCACAAACATAATGGTTAAGAATAAGTTCAAATAGTCATTGAAAACATGGTACAAACACCAAAGTACACAAACTATTTTCAATCAAAGTTGTGATGCGAGGTGAGAACAAGTGTGTTATCATGTGAACATGGCAAGACATGTCAAGTAAGAGTGAAGTCAGAAGAAAATGAATAAGGAAAACACATATCAAAGACCTCTAACAACCATAAGGTATCGCTACTTAAGCATATTATTAAGCTAAGGCAATAGTAGGTCAATACCAAACCCTAACATGTTCCTAAAGGTGAGTGAAGCACAAGAAAGGGATAGATGAAGAGGGAACATGTTTAGAGGGTGAAAAAACACATAAGTTAGTAGAAAATTATCTCTAAGATCACACATTCAAACATCAAAAGGAAATGGCCACAAAGTAAATGGCCAAAGGAGGCAAGAAATCATGTTCAATTTAACAAGTAAAGATCAAAAGAAGAGAGCATAATTGAAGAATTATGCAATGCGTGACTTCTATAGCAAGTTAACTCAAGATGAGACTTAAGAGTAACCAATTAATAAGATGAAACTTCATGCACAAGATAAGTCACCTAATTTATGAATAGCATCATCTAATATGGAAAGTACTTGCCTTAAATCAAACAATATTGATAATGATCAAGTAATAGTGCAATGATATCTTATATGTCATAGGTTAATGGTGAAACCTTACAAGATATCAATCATGAACTTAAAACCTCAAGAAATGTCAATAAGATAATACTCAAGTATCATGATATATGGTCAAAGTATAGTCCCTTGATGCATACAAGCATTATGATTTAAATAAACGAAATTCAATGTTCTTAGATATTATGGGAAGTATCCAACATCAAGATACATTCATGGGACATGGCACAAAAGCTAATGAGACAATCATTAGACAATGATGCTTAAAACACAAGTAGAAAAGATAATATAGCTTCTTATATATCACCATGTTGGTTAGTAAATGAGTACTTAACCAAATATGTTTGACATTGGTCCTTTAGAGAATTCAAAACATCATCACAAACAAACTAGGTTAAAACAAGAAAATGTGGCTCCTAACTTGTCATCATAATGAATTCACAATAAAATGTCAATCAAATAATCAAAGGAGCATTGAATTATAGGATATAAGGCATGAGGTAATAAGTATAATTAAAGGGACTTCAACCATTTTGGATCATTGGTACTAAATGGAGGTGTTAGAGCACTTGAATGGTTAATAAACCTGAATTCAAGGCCCTAAACATGCTATGAAAATGAAGAAGGAGCTTGGTTCCTTAAAGGTTGCACAAGTACATTCATTATGTCTCACATAATCAACAAAGAAACATAAGAAAAGACCAATCTCAAAATGGAATGAGAAAATGATCAAAGGGAGATCAAATGCCTCTCAAGCATTTATAAGGAAATCCTTGAGTTTATCATATCTCTAAATCTTAATGAATCACAATCATAACAAGAATTGGCTCAAAGGATTTACCAAAAGTTACAAACTAGGGTTAAAACTTGCACAGTTTAGGAATTCCACACCAAATGATCATCAATAGCTAAAAGGGATCAATTAAATTGTCCCAAGCTAATGTGATACTAAAGTAATCCAAGGAGTACCATGTGTACAAAACTCAGCCCCCAAAAAGTTCCACAAGCTAGAAAATTGGAAGCAAGAAGTTCAAACAAGTCACAATTGACAATTTTAATAAATAAATATGTTAAAAATATAAAGAGGACCTGTAAATTAAAACAAAATTGAATCTAACTTCCTTAGGACTTATAAAAGTAATAAGAAAAGGTTGTGGTTCTTGGATTGAAGAAGAAGTATTGTTTTGAAATGCAAAGATCAAGACTAGTTAGCAAAGTGCTTAAACGAGACATGTTTTGAAAAATAATTGGTAAAAAATATAAGGTCAAGGTTTGAAATTCAAAAAAAATTATGTTCATGATCTTAACTCATCTAAGAACCCTAATTAAATTAGTTTCGGCTTTTACAAGTTGAGGAAACTAGATAACTAAATCAAATTTGTAACCAAAGCAAGTGAAATTAGCAAAATAACAATCAAGCTTCACAAATTTTAAAATCAGATGGAAATCAACAATCAAAATGAGATAAAAATCATATACCACTTCAGCGCAGCACCGATCAAACTATCCTGAAATAACTGAATCATCAGACACTGATCATCAGTATGGGTAGACATTCTCCTCATGTACATTATCAGATGAGCACAAGGGAAAGTGTTGCCCTTATACTTCTCAAACTCCGGGGCCTTAAACTTAGCAGGTATCTTAATATTCGGGACCAAACATAGCTCATTCACATTCTGCCCAAATAGCTCTTTTTCCTTGAGGGTGTTCATCTTTCTTTGCATCTTGTCAAACTGCTCTTGAAAATCATCCATTCTATCATAAAGACCCAAGTCTTCACTCGGTGGAGGGAAAGTACGACAACCATCATCATTAACAAACAGAACCATATTTAACGAAGGAGGTGCAGGAGTAATAGTAGTCTGAACAATCGGAGTATCTTGAGGACCAAGATTGAAACCTTCAGTTGCAAAATTCCCTAGCATTCCCCATGGATAACCTTGAGGCATGCGATTAACAGCAGGAGTAGCAGATACAGGAACAGTCGAAGCTTTAATAGTTTCCCTTGTTGGTTGAGGTTGAACACTCGGTGGCTGATTCTGAGCAGCCACCAGAGCTTTCATCAGAGTAGTCAGATTGGCCATGCCATCCTTCAAAGCAGAAACTTCCTCGCGCAGCTCGCGATTCTCTTATTCTAAGTTGTCCATTTTCTTTTTGAAATTAGCTCGAGTGTTGTAGTGATGAGTCATCTTGCTATTGAAGTAAAGAAGCTTGGTAAGACACTTGGATATGCATATCAAATGCAAGAAATATGTGCACTATGATGAATGATATGCAATGCACATGATTATTTTTACTTTTTTTTAATACTTCAAGGGATTTAAAGTTTATAGACATATTGAAATCATCAAAGTAATAATGCATTTGAAATACTAAAATTTTTTATTATAATAACTTCAAAATGGATTACAAGTTTCAATGATCCCAAGTACAAGATGAAAATAAAATCTGAAACCCTGAGAAATAGAACTGATGGAGATCACTCTATACGCTGGCGCTTCCCCGTGAGCCTGACAATCTGAGCCTTCAACCTCTGGTTTTCTTCCGCATGTCTGATGGAAACCTCCTTCCAATCAGCTGAATCAAGAAGTGAGCAATCAGCACCTGGTTGAGGCTTAGGAGAAAATAAATCCCCTTGCCTCTCTATAGACTCTGCCGCTCGACTCTCAAGGATCTCAATCAAGTCGTCTTTCTCCTTCAGGTCTGCTCTGTAGAAACTCTTTAAAGTTTGGAACTTGTTCTTCCAAGCATCCCTTTCCTGTTGCATACTAACCAAAGAAAGTTGCAGCTCTTATAGATCATCTAATAAGGGAGGAGTGGTCTTCACAAATAGATCAAGCATGGGTGTCTCCCGGGTATACAGCATCTTTAACTGAATGGCTCTTGATCGGATCCATTGAAGATATGGCTCCAGAGAAACAGCACCCCTAGGTCCCAAATTCTTCCTACTCTTCTTACGAACGTGTCTCCAGGCCTTCGTAATATGCTCCCTATCTTCCCTATGGTCTTCTCCTTCCTTCAGAAAGAAACTACTCAAATGAATACTATTTGGTTTATCCGTCATCAGATAACCAAGCTGTCATCGTGCAAGAACAGGGTTATAGTGAATTCCTCCCTTTGTACCAAGAAGAGGTACATTGGGGAAACTACCACAACTGTCAATAATATTTATATCCTGGTAAGCTCGATGATACCAATCAATATCTGAGTGAGTAAGTGACATTATCTTAGGAGCCCAACGGGGTTCATTCTTGACATCCAAAAAGCATCAGACTGAGGCATATGAGAGATAAACCACCGGTATAACAGGGGCGTGCAACAAATATTTATCCCTACATGGTAAGAATTCTGAAGATGAATAGAGTAATAATCATCACCCAACAATGTAGGAACTGGGTTTCAAATCATGAAGATCCTGATAGAGTTAATGTCAACAAACTTGTCCACATTAGGAAATAAAAACAACCCGTAAGCAAGTAGAGCAAAGATGGCCTCAAAAGAAACTGTACTCTTCATTCTGGCAAAGTAACGAGCTTTATCCAATAAGAACTGAGTTGTTAATCCGCCAATACCTCCTTTAGTAGTCATATAGGCTTCCACATCAGACTTCCCCAGATGAATCCGGAAGCAATCTCATGTGGTTTTAGCTCCCCCTCCAAACCAGTAAAAGGAACATGATCGGTAACAGGTAAATCAAATAAATAAGAATACTCCTCCAGTGTGGGCATAAACTGATAGTCGAGAAAAGTAAAGCAATGATACATCGGATCATAGAACTGGACCAAGGTAGAAAGAATAACATCCTTCATCTTCAGCTTTATAAGAGGAATAATGGATCCATACTTCTTCCGAAAGTCTGCAAAACACTCGATCTCGGGAATTAGACTGATCAATTCATCTATCTTGGGATCCTTGAAACTGTATTTCTCGGTATTCCTCTTTCCAAAATCCATGGTTAGAAAGTACCTGAGATATTCACAAATGGTCAACCTTTAAATCCCTCGAAATATGGTTTCTTCAAAAGATGCTTATGAGTGCATGGATGCATGATGCAACAATCAAACACAAGATCACACATATAGGGTTCATAGGTTCAACGTCACGAGCATGAGGTCAAAAGTACTACCCATAAGGTATTGGTCTAAGAGTTATCACCTGCCGAACAAGGTTCTAGAGGTTCCCAGAGTCTACATCCTTCCTTCGGATATTACCAACTTCCTGATTAACTCGGCAATTAGTAATATTCTCAAGAAAGACTCGTCCGAGTGTATTATCGCGTGACAACTATTTCTGGATTACTCCGTCATAGCTTCCGCACTACACCTAAAAGGACAAGATGGGTTTGGTATTCTACGGTCCTCAGTTTCAGCAGGCTCCCAGGTCGAAAGAAGTACTTCTTCCTGATTACTCGGTAAATGACACTACAGTCAAAGGGGCCTTCACTGAGTAGGGGATCTCATGTCTCCTTTTTTGGGATTACTCCATCAAAGTTAACATGACTATACCGCATGTCCTATCTTAAAGTTTGCCCATGTCCGGGTATAGGACTTATGACACACACAAAAAATATACAACATATATACACCCTGAATACCAGGAAAATCCAGACAAACATATATACAACATATAACACACAAAAAAACAGTAATATCACATATACAGATATAGAAAAAGATAGGCTTAACCCACTTAGGGATGGACCAGCGAGAGGTCAATCTTTCCCCAGCAAAGTTGCCATTTTCTGTAGCGGTAGAAATGTTCAAGACTAAGCCATTGGATTGACTAGACTTTATACAAATCAAAATAAAAATCGCCACCGCGCTTTATTGTTTCCAAAGGAATGGGAAAAGAACGAATAACCCAAAAAGAGGGGGAAAGATTCAAGGTAAGTGGGTTGGTTATCCAAAGGGAAGGTATTAGAACCCTAAACATTTATGGTACTCCGCAAGAGACTCTTTGTAAAATCTGTATATTTTGGCTATAAAAAATGTTGTATATAAAAAATGGATAGGGGAGGTGAGAAAAGAAATATATTTATTTTATAATTTTTGCACCCGCCGCGGTTGCGAACCTTTAGTGCCTACGTACCACCTTTTCTTGCAATAGGAGATCAGGGTACACATAGTTCCTCTTTTGGAAAATTTAAGACACAAATGTGTTGGTTAATTTTATGAGATAAACATCATCGTCATTGTCCGTGTGGAAAACATACTTACTACCCACAATTATGAGAAAGGAAAATTTGCATCATCTCAAAGTGGAGGATATGGCTTGAATTTTAAAATCAACAATGCCTCACTCAACACCCAAGTGGAAAGTATCTCTCTTCACTACATATTGTAGTAGTATAGTTGTTTGCATCACTGCAAGGATTGACAAGAGTTCAACCTTTTTGAGAAAAGTTTAAAGATAAAAGCCAAAGTGGCAAAATGATTTGAAATGAGATTGATTGACTTTTAGTCTTCTCACAAAAAAATGTCAAGGTATTATTAAGTTGATTGGAGCTTATTTATGAAAGATGTTTTGAAAATGCATGGACATAAGTCCAAGTTTATTATGAAAGTGGTTAAAGTTCAAAAATAATAAGAGTTTTCAAAAGGGGGAAGAAGATTTTTTTTGAAATTAAAGAATATGGGAGGAAAAGAAGGGACTATCCTAAAGCATAAGGTAAAAGCTAGGGATAAGAACCATCTAACCAACAAGATGCCAATACTTGACATTATGAGCCAAGATAGAATTCCCATTCCTTGGATTGAAACCAATCAAGCAAAAAAATTAGACCTCTTGAGAGAACCAAACTTCAAGTGTATTAAGTCTTCACAAAAATTGGGCATAGTAACGGCTGTATGCGGGTGAATTCCAGATTACAAACAAAGGGTGTAATCACAAATCCTGCACACAAAAACAAACAAACAACCCAATGTCTTGAGTTAAACCTCAAGAACTCCAGACAAAACAATCAGATAAGATCACAAGGTCTCCAAGATAGGCTAGGGTTTCTAATCCTTAGTCCATGAAAAGTTTCATACTCCATAATGCCAAGGATAGTAACCAAATAGTCCAAATACCATTAAATATTTTTTAGGGTTTATGTTGATTATTAAGTATCTTAAGAGAGAAAAAGAAAAGCTCAAGTGAGCAAAGTAAAAATGGCAAGAAAGTAAATGCTCAAATGAGAAAAGATGAAAATGGCATGAAATGTAAATGCTAAAAGTAAATGGTACATAAAGCATAAAAAAATAAAAGCATAAAGTAAACAAGTCAATAATTAGTGGTTAGTTAGTTGACCATCTTGAAGCTTGCATTTGGAACTCATTAGAGGATTGGTAGACCCAAAGCCTCCACACAACAAGTTGCATTTGCTTTTTGTTAAGTATATCATCCATTTGGAATTCTCACAAGTGCCATTTAATGATCAACGATGTTTAAGTGATCCGCATTGACCAAAGGTGTTGTAGATCCATTAGAGGATTGGTAGAACCAAAGCCTCCACACAATGAATCTCAAGGTTATTGGATCAAAGAGATCAAATTAACATACTTGGGCTTGCAATCATAAGTTTGGGTCACGAATGATCATTTATTCGAATCGGGCCAAAATTTAGCGCTATGTTAAGCAATCGTAAGTGGACTTATATAGAAGTCGCACCTATTATGAGGCCGGTCAAAATATTAATCTATGCACCATTTGTTTAGAGACATGATATAGAGATCATGCTCCAACAACATTTAGTGCAATAAGAAAGGGATAAGATGAAAAGGGATGGGGAGAAAATATACAAACCACATTTGAATTAAATTTTAATCAAACTATTATTAAAATCATTCATCCATTTTTGTGGAGTTAAACTCAACACCGTAGATCTAATGATGTTAATAAAGTTTATGATCCAAAATTTAACTCAAGATCAGCCAGAAAATAATATCACATTTTAATATATACAAGAGTTCAAAAAATAATGTTTAAAAATAAAAATAAAGATAAAAATATCAACTATGTTCAAATTAATCAAGAAATAAAAAGTAAGACCATAGAAAAATTAGAAAAGAGCTCAAATAATTTTACAAATTTTTTGGTAATTTTTTAAATTCAGAAACTATTTTTAAAATTAAAATAAATGGGTAAAATAAACAAAAAATATAAAAATCAGGAAGAGAATAACCAGAAATATTTTTCATAACTTTTTCATAATTTTTGGACTAAAAATTATTTTTCTATGATTTTTTGAAATTTAAAACAATTAAAATATAAAAATCAGAAAAGAAAATAAAAGTAAAAAATATGTGGACCATTGAATGAGAGTCAAAACCCGTTAGTAATCAAATCCAAGGGATCTGGCACGCTGTGCATATCATGGTCATTGGTGAATAATATACAAAATCATAAATTAAATTAGAATTTGAAAAAAACAGATGGGGCGCCTTCATTGGTTGGAAGATGACACCTTGGTCATCTTCAACCTCCAGCCATCACGAATTGCAAGTCTCTCAAACTGTAAAATCAGAAGCTCAGACCTATGCCATTCGCTTCGTCTCTTCAAGACGAAAACAACCACACCCTCGCGTCAAATTTATATAAACTATAGCTCAAGCAATTTGGAAGGAAAGTTTTGAAAAGGGATTTGAAATTTCATGGTCAAAACATGTTTCCAGTAAAAGGTAAGTGTTGCGACTAGATCCAGGGCAATGAGAGCAACACAATGATATCATAATTTTGAAGAATTGATGAAGGAATCTATCTATTGAAGTTGAGTTGCAGAGCTCTAAAACTAGACTTCTATGGAGCAGTATAGGGCACGATTCTCAAATGTAATTATGTGCTTAGCTTCATAGAAGATCAAGGAAGGTGAATTGATGGAAAAATAGATTGAAAAAGGCACAAGAGTGGATTTTGAAGTTACTAAATTCTGAGTTGTGAAACAAGTTTGGCAGGGTGATTCTGGCTATCCAAGCTTGAGAAAATGAATGGGATAGTTCATGTATTTATAGGAGAATAAAATGGGATCAAAAGGAAGAGTGAATGATGCGTTTTGGAGGGAATTCGTGCAAACCTGATGCACGAGTCAAGTGTGATCCAGACTTCATCAAAACTCATCCAATTCTTGTGTTTTGATGCGCTAATTCACTTGGGAAAGTTGGATAATCATGTTTAGACCCAAAAAACGTCTAAATTTGAGGTTTAGAGGTTGTAGCATGAAATTCAAATTCTGACTTGCAATGAAACTTCAATTCCAAGTTACCACTTTTGAAACAATGGCATTCTCAGCTCAAGGGGTCTTAAGGCATGATTATTGATGCTTTAGAAAGATGAGGTTACAATCTTTGCAATGGAAAAAGAATGGAATCAAATGGATGCTTGAGCTAAAAGTTGTGTTGAGTCAAAGTTGAAGAAAAAAGGTTGACTTTTCATACTTAGAAATATTTCAAATTCTACTTCAAAAATGACCTATAATGTCTTGCATCCAAACATGGCCTTCCACTTGTAGTTTGCTCTTGACCAAAAAATATGGCATGGAGTAGATCTCTTGAATGACATTTTGAAACTTGAATCATTCAAAATCTCCAAAATTTGAGAGAGTTATGAATTGTTGAAGTTGGCAAAAAATCATGAGATGACCTTTAATCTTTTGCATTTTTAAGGCAACTTCCATCCATTTTCTCACTTTGCACATAAAAGAAGGCTTAAAGTTCACACTCCCAAGAACATTATGGAAAAATAATGGGATTAAGGTGATAAAAATTGACCAAGTTATGGCCTTTTGAAGTCACATATGGAAAATTGGGGATTCATCTGGAGGACTTGTAATCTTTCTTCCTCATCAAGTCTCTTCCTCATAAAACTACTTGGAACTTTTGAAGTGATTTGTTGATAACACTTTTAAGATAAGGATGTCTTTAGAATCACTCAAAAATAACAAAATATGATCAAGATATATTCCTTTGAAGTTCAAAACCCTAGATCATTAGATCAAGATAATGCTTTGAGGAACTTTGACAAGCTTGAACAAACTTCTTGAGCCAACATTCTTGCTTTGTGAATAGAAGTTGTTGAGGATGATAATGAGAACTCTTAACCACCAAAACCACTTCCATATCTTGAAAATTGAGAGAAATATGCTCTTGTGACCAATAGGAACAAGGCCTTGTCCAAACATGACAACTTCTTCAATCAACCCCTTGTACTTTTGAGTCAAATCTAATAAACTTGAAATATGATGAACCAAAATAACCTTGCCATACCAAATATTCCAAAACCAATCCAATGGTGAGGTTTGAACTTCTCAAGATTTATTGTCTTGGGCATGGAAATAAACTCATAAACCCAATGGGGTAACTTATTACATATCATTGCATTTACCTACATGGATAACAAGCAAGACAAACCAACATTTGCATTTTATTAGTTAAAAGAAGAAATCAAGACAAAAACAATATTGATGGTCACAAAAGGAACATAACTCAAGGTGTTTGGTAATCCCTCAAAAGGGCAAGACTAAATGTAGGGAGGGGAACCAAGAATCCTAATGTGATCTTGTTGTGAATGAATCAACATGGTATGATGAAGGGATCTTAGGGGCAAAAATTGGGGTACAACAGCTTCATGCCAGGAAATGTGATTAAAATCAGAGATTCGAAATTTTAAACTTTACCAAATCGGTGTTGTCAAATGGGGACGTTCTAGGCTTGTGATGGACTGATCTTTGGGCCTTGTAAAAACTCATGGAGACTTCAGGAGGATGGCTTGAGGCTTGATTTTAATTGAGAGAGGCTGGAACTTTGAGATATGACTTGCACCAATTCTTTTATTATGTTGGAGAGTTTTTGGAGAGCTTTTTTAGAGAGCTTTTGGAGAGCTTTTGCATGTAGAAATTTCGTTATCCGTTGCTTCTAAATGTATTGTGTATTTATAGAGTGAAATAGGAGGGTGAGGGTGAAGCAATATGGAAGAAAACAATGCACTCATGGCTTATGAAAAAAAAATCCAACACATTGAAAACTTGCTATTTTTGAGATATTGCTTGCCAAACCAATCCCATATGCTTTAGCCCATGATTTTTGTGATTTTATTTAATTTATTTTGCATTTATCTGAATAAAAAAAATATATAAATAAAATAATAAGATAATACAAGACAAGGTAAGAGTGATTTTAAGAGTCTTTTTCAAGGTCATGGACATGTTTAAAGTCCAAAAAGTTAGGTCACAAGTCCAAAATTTCAAGTTTGCACATTTAGCATTTCATGCATTTCTTTAAAATTTCCCAACTTATGCAACTCGTAACTTGCTCAATTTTCATATTTAGAAGTTGATCTTTGACTTTTTGGAAAGTCCAAGATGTCCTATACAATCTCTATGTTAATCATTTTTGCTTTTGAAGACATTATCTTGATGTAAGTTGCCTTGACAAAAAGTGTCTTTTGGTTACTTTTGAAAATGACCTATAATGTATGAGCTCATATCTTCCAAATGAAGCATTTTTTGGACTTGAGAATATAAGCAAGAATGTAGAGAATTGAATTTCTTTCAAAATGACCTTTGGTTGGGAAAAAGTTGATAAAGCATGTGAAAGTTATTCCTGGTCAAAGTTCAGTCGACTTCTCCTAATGAAGCCCTAATTTGGAAATTCTTGTCTTTTAATAATTTGAGGGCTTTCCTTGAGAAATCATGATAAACCCTTGATCAAATAATGAATATCACTTCAAAATGTTGATGTTGACCAAAAATATTGAAGTTTGACTGTATGTTTACCATAGTTTGATTTTTTATCAATATAGTTGACTTTCAATCATCTAAGACATTGATTGAGCAAACTTGTGATGTAGGGCTTGAAACTTGACATGAACCTTGTTGAGGACCTTTGAAGAACCATGGAAGCCGTTTTGGATCTTTTCAAACTACATTTCCTTGAGAAACTCCAAACCCTAGTTGTAGGCCTTTGGTTTAAGAGGTGCATCTTGACTAGTCAACCCTTGAGTGTCTTGACTACTTAAAGAGCCTTGAAAGAATGCTTTGAAGAAAATGGGAGGGAATATTTTAGTGTACAATAGCTTCCCCTGTTCAATCTTCTTAAATCAGAAGAGTTAGATTGGCGTGTCTGCCATTCATGACTTAAAGGTAGAAGATGATTGAACACTTAAGTGCCCAGAAATTTGCACCGCCTGTGCAAGAGGTAACATTGTTGGTTTATTGTACCCGAAAATGGGCTTATAGATGCCATTTGGAGAGATGAAGGAGAATCATCATAGATGGGCTTATAGATATCCTCCAAAGTAATTGTTAACTTAAATTGGAAGAATAATCAGAACAAATCTTTGGGCGATTTAACTGAACCAAAGAAAGTGTCTACTGGAAATGAATCAAGATAAATCATTGGTTGATTTAAACTGAACCAGTAGAGGTCTTGAATTATCTTTAATTGGAGACGAATCATAAAAATCTTAGGGTCAATTTAACCGAACAAAGGAGAAAGTATAACAGAAATGAATCAGAATAAATCATTGGTCGATTTAAATTGAACCAACAGATGTCTTGAATTATCTTTAACTTGAGACGAATCAGAAAAATCTTAGGGTCGATTTGACTAAACCAGATAAAGAGTCTACTGGAAAATGAATTAAAATAAATCATTAATCGATTTAAACTGAACTAACAGAGGTCTTGAATCATATTTAACTAGAGATGAATCAGAAAATTTGTATGGTCGATTTAACCGAACTAGAGAGAAAGTCTAACGGAAACGAATCAGAATAAATCATTGGTCGATTTAAACTAAACCAGCAGATGTCTTGAATTATCTTTAACTGGAGACGAATCATAAAAATATTAGGGTCGATTTAACTGAACCATAAAACGAGTCTACCAGAAAATGAATCAGAATAAATCATTGGTCGATTTAAACTGAACCAGCAGAGGTCTTGAATTATCTTTAAATGGAGACGAATCAGAAAAATATTATGGTCGATTTAACCAAACCATAGAGAAAGTCTAACGGAAACGAATCAGAATAAATCATTGGTTGATTTAAACTAAACCAATAAATGTCTTGAATTATCTTTAACTGGAGACGAATCAGAAAAATCTTAGTGTCGATTTAACTGAACCACATAAAGAGTCTACAGAAAAATGAATCAGAATAAATGATTGGTCGATTTAAACTGAACCAATAGAGGTCTTGAATTATCATTAACTGGAGACGAATCAGAAAAATCTTAGGGTCGATTTAACTGAACCAGAGAAAGAGTCTACCAAAAAACAAATTAGAATAAATCATTGGTCGATTTAATCTGAACCAGTAGAGGTCTTGAATTATCTTTAACTGGAGACGAATCAAAAAAATCTTATGGTCGATTTAACCAAAACAGAGAGAAATTATAACTGAAACGAATTAGAATAAATCATTGGTTGATTTAAACTAAACCAACAAATGTCTTGAATTATCTTTAACTGGAGACGAATCAGAAAAATCTTAGGGTCGACTTAACTGAACCACATAAATAGTCTACCGAAAAATGAATCATAATAAATCATTGGTCGATTTAAACTGAACCAGTAGAGGTCTTGAATTATCTTTTACTGGAGACAAATCAGAAAAATCTTAGGGTCAATTTAACTGAACCAGAGAAAGAGTCTACCAGAAAACGAATCATAATAAATCATTGGTCGATTTAAATTGAACCAGTAGAGGTCTTGAATTATCTTTAACTGGAGACGAATCAGAAAAATCTTAGGGTAAAATTAATTGAACCTGAGAAAAATTCTACCAGAAAACGAATCAGAATAAATCATTGGTTGATTTAAACTAAACCAGTAGATGTCTTGAATTATCTTTAACTGGAGACAAATCACAAAAATCTAAGGGTCGACTTAACTGAAATAGAGAAAGAGTCTACTAGAAAACGAATCAGAATAAATCATTGGTCGATTTAAATTGAACTATCAGAGGTCTTGAATTATCTTTAATTGGTGACGAATTAGAAAAATCTTAGGGTCGATTTAACTGAACTAGAGAAAGAAATCTACCTGAAATGAATGAGGATAAATCATTGGTCGATTTAAACCTAACCAACAGAGGTCTTAAATCGTCTTTAACTAGATAAGAATCATAAAAATCTTAGGGTCGATTTAACTGAACCAAAGAAAGTATCTACTGAAAAATGAATCAGGATAAATCATTGGTCAATTTAAACTAAACCAGCAAATATATTTTGAGAGAGACTTGCTGAATAAAATGCTGAAATAGCCCTTCTTCAGATGTAGTCTTTTAGAATGTTGTCAGGTCATATAAGTAGTTGATGATGTTCGTCTATCGATGGATCTTTCTTGAAAAGGTAAAGAGTCACTTGTACGCAATGTCATGGTGTATGAAATGCATTGCGTAATGATGTTCTCAAAATAAATGATATTGTGCTATAAGCATTTCATATACATATGCTATGATATTTTGTAAATGATGTATGAATGCGTCATGTTTTTGAAGTGAATTTGTAAACATGAGCAGCATCTTTGTTTGGGGGAAATAAATCACTGACTTTCGCTGGGGATGAAGAATATGTGTATCTTCGATCTTTTGAGGATTGTTTCTGTTGGGGACCCCCACTTTCTGTTTGAGGAAACTTCATTGGGGAACATTGATTTCTGATCTTTATTTGAGGAAAGTCTTTTAGAGAGTGTTAATTCTTACTCGGGGAGAAGAGTTTATGAGTGTTGGTTGTTCATTGCTCTACTAGGGAGTTTATACCCTGACTGGGGATAAAAGAGATGGATAACCTTCCCGCTTATCTGGGGAAGATAAGGTTGACTGGAATTTGATTTGATTCTAGGTTCCATAACAACTCTCTGGAGATAATGAAAACTTCAGTAAGGAGAGTATTTTAGCTGGTGATTTATTGTAAAAGCATACTCAAGCTGGGGAGTGTCTATGCCTTGATTGTATCTGGAGATGTATTGAATGGGTATCAGAATGATATCCATATCTGGACTGTATCTAAACTGTATTTGAAAGATGTATTGAATGAGTATCAAAATGAATCTGTATTTTGATTGTATCTGCATTGCATCTAGAAGTGGATCTAGAATGAGTGTCAAAATAAATCTATATCTAGATTGTGTTTGAACGGTATCTAGAAGATGATCTAGAATGAGTGTCAGAATGAATCTATATCTAGATTGTATCTGAAATGTATCTAGAAGATGATCTAGAATGAGTGTTAGAATGAATCTGTATCTTGAAGATGAATTTGAATGAGTATCAGAATGATATCCATATCTGGATCATATCTGAATTGTATCTGCAAGAGAATATGGAATGAGTGTCAGGATGAATCTATATCTAGATCGTATATGAATTGTATCTAGAAGATGCATTTGAATGAGTATCAAAATGACATCCGTATCTGGATCGTATCTGAACCATATCTGCAAGAGAATCTGGAATGAGTGTCAGAATGAATCTATATCTAGATTGTATCTGAACTGTATATAGAAAATGTGTTTGAATGGGTATCAGAAGCGAATCTAAAATGAATTCCAGAATGAATTATATTTAGATTGTATCTGAACTGTATCTAGAAGATGATAAACTATTGGAGAAATAAACCCTGTTGGGGAAATACTCTTGTTGAGGAAACACCCTTGTTAAGGAAATGAACTATGTTGGAGAACAGAAGACTGGAAGGGGGTTTTACAACCTTGGAGGAACAAGCTCACTTGGGGAAGAGAAACTTCATGAACTATATTGATTGTAACTCATTAGGTTGGTGATATTTCTAGGGAGAAAATCATATTCCTTTATCATCCAGAGTGATATGCCGTGGCAATTGCGGGGAATGTATGAACTTATGAAGATTACTCTATGGGGATAATCTCATGGAAGTGGCTTTGTGGGGATCCGTGGAGACTTGAACATACCTCTACTTCTAGAGACCTTGGTGAATGTTGATCGGGGCAATAAATCTTCTACTGATAGACAAGTGATGAGATGACAGGACATATTCATACACTTTAATCCCTAACTTTTGCTTGGACTGTTCTTTCAGATTTTCAGTCCACCGGGATACCTTTTTTTCCCAAGCCGCCTTTTCAGGTTTTCGACTTGCCGGGTGTACAATTTTATTTATATACCCCTAATTTTTTCTGGAACACTTTTGGTTCACCGGGATGCCCTTATTTTTGCTTAGGATAGTCAACCTAGCGTGTCTTTTTTCATGCGTAGTATTTTTCGACTATGTATGTGGTCACAGGGTGCAAGAATTGTCATTTTCCATAGTAGTAAGTGTTGCAGCACAACCATAAAATGTTTGCTTGATCATACCTGGCCCTTTGCTGGAACTCATGTTCAATTTCCCAAGTGATTCAGATGGAGGTCTACCCCTGGCTATTCAGCACTTTTGAGAGATTCCTTGAATCCTAACTCGACTGCCCCCAGATCAGTTAGACACGATGTCATGCCCCTTTATTATGAAAGGCCTGTTATTGGAAATTTATTTCCATCTGAGATGATTATGTTAATTGAGAGGATTTTCGTTCATAGAATATCCGTCATACGAATATCTCTATTGTCGAACAATTAGTCATATGCAAATAATGGCGTTTAAAAATGCAAAGCTTATGTCTTTCTTGAAGTTTTTAAAATTCATTTTTGGTAAACAAACAGAATTTGGTAAGAATATGAATTCAACTCAGGATTTATAGTAAGCCTTACAGGAGTCAAGATACCTTTTGTAACAGTATGCTTTCGAGCTAACCCATGCTTCAGCTAGGACTTTTAAGGGTTGTAACGTGGCCTGGTTCACGGTTTAAGAAACAAATGATAAATGCTCAAACTTTATTTATACCCAACCCATTCTTAGTGATGTTCTTCAGTCCTATATTCAGTTAATTGTGTGTTTAGATTCTAATTGAGTCTGGAATCTTTGCCCTGATATTCTGGTGATGGTTCGGATACTGAAAGTTTATTTTGAAGAGGCAGTCATTTTTTGTAATATTTTTATTGACGATTTGTACTGACCTCTTTTTTGATTTTATTATCCCTACCTTTTGCCGGAACTATTTCTTTTATGATTACAGTCAGCGGGATGCCCAGTTTTTTCTTAACTCTTCTTCATAGGTTTTGACTTAACGGGCTTTTCTTTTGAAAACTAATGACTGCCTATTTTAGTGATTACAGGGAACCATCACTGTCTTTTAATTTAGAAGAGCATCTTTGACACTATTTGTCGTGTATTAAAGTAGATCTTACAACTAAATGTATATTTGAATTTACTGAGAAACTACCATGCCCCAGGTTATGATTAAAGGTTTCAATTTGTGTGAAAAATAACTCCTACTTCTTAGGCTCAAAGGGGTTGACTAGGGATTATCTTCCTTATAACTCCACTATTTAGGATTTAAAACAATGTATGTATATTGCCAGCAAGGTCTGTTCAAAAGAATACTGTATGAGATTATTGTATTGTTTTCGTCATCCTCCCTCTAAAGGCTTATAGCTTTTTATTGATAGTTGAATATCATAAAAAGGAAGTTAAATCATGATTTCAGTATAGTGAAAACGAATGCATTAATTCCAGACAAACATATGTAATGCATTAATGGAATAACAAAGTATGACATAAAATAAGTGTTTAAAGTAATCAAAATAATTTACAATTTGAAAATTCTAATGAACAAAAAGTCTCTTTGTCTGAACTCGTTACTTCAGATGGTGTGCCTTTGAAGGATGGCAAAATAATTCAATCGGACCATGTTGTGTGAACTCCAGCACTCCTTCGTCGATCAAGTCTTGGATCTTATTTTTCAATTCCCAAAATCTATTAGTGTCATGCTCAGGACTATTGGAATGATAAGCGCATCTCACATTATGATTGTACCAAGGAGAGGAGGTGTTGGGATTCTAAAGAGGACCCTTCAGCGTAATCAACTCCATCCTCAACATGTTTTGCAATAATCGAGCCAAGGACAAGTTGATTTTGGTGAATTGCCTTTTGGGTGTGTCCTACTTATGTTGATTGCCTTGTTGTTGTTGTTGCACCGGTGCTAGATTAGAGATTCGCACTGCCCCCACAGATTAGTTGAGATCACTCTTATTACGATCCTTCGGGTCGTAAACAGTAATGAACTCCTTCTTTCCTTTGTATGATGAAGTCCCCTGAATTTCGCTGCTCCTGATTTTATTTTCAACATGTTCCCGCATGAACATATAAATCGATTCTCTGTCTGCCAAGTGAAGTTGATCATTGATTAGACCCCAAATTCTAGTAGTTTGCCCCAGATAATCGTATATGTCCTGATGAAGCATGCTGATGATAATCCTTAACTCTTCTTGTCCCTGAGCTAAATTTTGGGTAAAAGCCATCTGACTATTCATCTGGATTCTCATCCTTTCCATCTCAGCTTGCAGTTGTTCCAACTGTTCATCCTTGTTGTCGTTAGGATTTTTCTTGGTCAGGTTCCCAAGAAGGAGTGCTTTCAGTTTTTTCTTGCCCCTTGGATAGATTCAGGAACATTTTCTTTAATTGAGCATCTTGAGTTTGGAGATCTCTGTCGTCCTGTCTTGAGAATACCTGTTATGTAATGACACGCATGCAATGTTTTCAAGGATCTCGCGGGGTAAACACAAGAATATGTTTGAATTTTGATTGCAACTTTGATTGGAGAACTTTGTATCATTGAATGTCCTTCTACGAGAATCAATCTCACCATGGCGTGTGGTTCATATCCTATAACTCGAGACATTATGCTTTGACGGCATTGGCTAGAGGAAAATAAATCCTCTTGCCCCTTGCTAGACGTCTGGTTCATCATAACCTGCATCAAAGGCCCTTTTAGATCCTTGAAATGGTTAATGAAAATGCTATAGCATGATGTCATGATGTGTATGCTATGTACCAAGCGAAAGTGTAAGGTGATGAAGACAAGTAAATCCTGCAAAGAAATCCAAGTTATTGGATAATGAATACAAGCAAGTCCTGCAAGGAGTTTAAGTTGTTAGATAATGAAAGCAAACAAGTCAAACAAGTAGCCTTAGGTTCAGGCTTGCATGGAGTTTGTAGGTAAGTAACATCTTGAAGTTTAGTTGGTTCAACCTATTCTAAATAAAGTAATCGGGTTCTAAAGGATCTTATTATCACTGATCTTTCTCTCGGGCATTGTTTCAGCACAAGATTATTTATTAGCGACCAAAATATCCTGAGAGTCTGATCTCAATGAGTGTAGAATCGAGTATCAACCAACTTTAGTCTTGCAACAAAGCCGGCTATCTCACTAATTTCTAATGGCTAAAATTTTCAACTAAGGTTCGAAGGTAAGTTAGTGCTTCCTGGAACCACACAGCAGCCCCGTATCCTCCTTGACTGGACTCAATGAATACCGGTACCAACAAATGTGTCACACTCATGTAGCCATCGTTTCAACCATGTCGGTATTACGCTGCATAGTCCCCATGATCTATTTGTACTTACCTAATTTGCCCTAGATCCGGGTATAGGATCTTTACAAGAATAACCCAAACATAACCTGAAATGTAAAGCAAGAAAATAAAACAAGTAAAGCATTTAAATGTGAACTATCTCTAAGGTAATCCCACTTTTAGTATCATCCCCAACAGAGTCTCCAGTTCTGTAATACGGTGGGAGAACTAACTTTACAGGTTTTGCATTTTATTGCAAATGTTGTGGTTAGAAAGAGTCACCACCGACTTTTCTTTTATCTACAATGGAAAGGGTGAAAAGAACAGGAAAAACCTTTTAAAAATTTTGAGTTCGAGGGGTAGATTATGGAAAGGGAAGGTGTTAGCACCATTTCCACCTGTAGTTATCTATGGGCTCTTAGTTGCTAGCTCACTTTGAAAATGCTTTTTGGTTTAAGTGAATTTGAAAATATTTTTGAAAAGACGCCTTAGTCCGGCGAACTTTGTAATGTTTCTCATACCGTTGAGAACATATACAAAATGTTTTTTTGTCTTTGAAAATATTTAGAAAAGAGTTTGTGTAGGTGTGAAAAATTATTTTGTTTGTTTTTGTGAGCAAGCAACTATGAATTGTCTATCTACTCTAGCGGTCTTTATTCTTTTCCTCTTTTCCTTTACACAATGTTATCATACTATTAGTCAGTAGGTAGCCCTTTCGTTGGATGTTTTGAAGGAAAAGCCCAAGTCATCGTACAATTATAAAGGAAACTCGTAGGGCACTTTAGCAATTTTATCGTTTACCGAAGGCATCATTGAAGGGTCATCGAGGGACTACGATCTTTTAAAACGAGGGTCTTTGCTAAAGTTTCCAATGTTCAAGGGACATGACGGTTTTTCTGAAGGCAACAAGTGGAGGTACCTTAGAGGTACGCGTGTGCAAGTGTGTTGTGTTCCAGTTATGTTTTCTTTTAGTGTTAGGTTTTCTAGCATTTTCTTTTAGTCTTTCCATACAAGCCTATTAAGCATACATCTAGCAGTTAAATATATACAAGTACTAAAAATAAAGTGTGGAAAATTGAATCTACGCTATTATATCGCTTCGGGATGGGGGGAATTACGAACCAAAAATGGGGAAATAAAAGGTCCTAGTTAAACTATTACATCCTTTTGACTGTTACATAATTTATAAAAATAATGCGAATAAAATAAATAAACACGCGGAGATGAAACGGGAAAGGATGAAAAACCCTAAAAGATTCTAAGATTAAAAAAATGTTTTTGTTGTTTTTGTTTAAGAAAAATAATAATTAAATTATGGAAACCTAATTCTAATTAGTTAATTAATTAAAAAGTGATTAAATGATTGATTAATTTAATTAATAAAAACTTAATTCTATTATTTTTTTGTGATTTTCTGATTTTCTGATTTTTTTTATGTTCATAAAAAGAAAAAAATTAAAGAAAATTAAATAAATAAAACAACAAAAATAAATAAAAATAAAATGGGCCAGACACTGCAAAAAGTAGTTAGAGGGTGTGAAATAGCAAAAAATTCTCAGACCCATTAGCAATAGGGCCTATGCGCCTGAAGATCCGGTGAGGGACGCTTCTTGGGGTTCATCATAGGGACGCGCTTTTGAGGCTTTGGATCTAGCCTGATGAAATCTGGTGATCAGGAACTGGAGGTGCATGATGCATATATTTGGTCCCACTCATACCTTATCTATAGATTCATATAAACTCAAACAAATGTTAGCATGCCATGAAATGTGATTAAAATCAGATATTCGAAAATTTAAACTTTACCAAACCGGTGTTATCAAATGGGAGCATTCTAGGCTTGTGATGGAATGATCTTGTTCCTTGTAAAAATTCCTTGGGACTTCAAGAGGAATGCTTGAGGTTTGGTTTCAATCGAGATAGGCTGGAACTTTGAGATATGACTTGCACCAATTCTTTGATTTTTTTGGAGAGTTTTTGGAGAGCTATTGGAGAGCTTTTTTAGAGAGCTTTTGGAGAGATTTTGCATGTAGAAATTTTGTGGTCCATTTCTTCTAAATGTATTGTGTATTTATAGAGTGAAATAGGAGGATGAGGGTGAACCAATATGGAATAAAACAATGCACTCATGGCTTATAAAACAAAAATCCAACACATTGATAACTTGCCATTTTTTAGATATTGCTGGCCTCTTTTGAATTTTGCATGAACCTGGACAGGTTATGGCTAGGTTCCACGAATTATTAGGCTTCAAGGCTGGCAAAACCAAGCCCATATGCTTTAGCCCATGATTTTTGTGATTTTATTTTATTTAATTTGCATTTATTTGAATAAAATCAAAATCAATATAAATAAAATAATTTGAAAATACAAGACAAGGTAAGAGTGAGTTTTGGAGAATTTTACAAAGTCATGGACATGTTTACAGTTTAAAAAGTTAGGTCCCAAGTCCAAAATTTCAAGTTTGCACATTAAGCATTTCATGCATTTCTTCAAAATTTGCCAACTTGTGCAACTCGTAACTTACTCAATTTTCTTCTTTTGAAGGCGATCTTGGACGTTTTGGAAAGTTCAAGATGTCCTCTACAATCTCTATGTTGATCATTTTTGCTTTTGAAGACATTATCTTGATGTAAGTTTTCTTGACGAAAAGTGTCTTTTGATGACTTTTGAAAATGACCTATAATGTATAACCTCATGTCTTCCAAATGAAGCAATTTTTGGACTTGAGAGTAAAATCATAGTTGTAGAGAATTGAATTTTTTCAAAATGGACTTTGGTTGGGGAAAAGTTGATAAAGCATGTGAAAGTTATGCCTTATCAAAGTTTAGTTGACTTCTCCTAAGGAAACCCTAATTTGGCAATTCTTGTCTTTTGATGATTTGGGGGATTTCCTTGAGGAATCCTGATCAACCCTTGATAAAATGATGAATATCACTTAAAAATGTTGATATTGACCAAAAATATTGAAGTTTGACTGTATGTTGACCATAATTGACTTTTTGATCAATACAGTTGACTTTCAATCATTTGAGCCATTGAATAAGCAAACTTGTGATGTAGGGCTTGAAAATTGACATGAACCTTGTTAACGACATATGAAGAACCATGAAAGCCATTTGGGATCTTTTCAAACCATATTTCCTTGAGAAAATCCAAACCATAGTTGTAGGCCTTTGGTTTAGGAGGTGCATCTTGACTAGTCAACCCTTGAGTGTCTTGACTACTTAAAGAGCCTTGAAAGAATTCTTTGAAGAAAATGGGAGGGAAAATTTTGGGGACAACAACTAGATAATACTAGACTCGAAAGATACAAATAGATATAGGATCCGAACTGGTATACCAGAAATAAAATGGTCTTGATCAACAAACGACAGACAAAATTGAACTTATACCATTAGCACGCTAGCTGAACGTTGGTGGATCCGAGTAGAGGTTATCGAGATAAAACTCGGCTTCCAGGAGTACTATAAAGAATGCACCAGGTAAAAACTAGTGTGCATTCAAGGTAACAAGATGAAAACTCGACCTAAGAGGAACTAGATAAAACTAGACTCTTAAAAAGTACTCGATAGGACAACAATATAAATTGGGTCTAATAACAAGGTGACTGAAAGTGCGTGTATTTCAAAAGGACACCTGCTAGTTTCAACCGAGGGTAGATAGTGGACAATGCTGAACGAAACCAAGGAATAAAAAATAAAAGCAACGAGTAAAGACTCGTCTCAAGAAGACCAGATAAAATTGGTCCAAAGATGAGATTTAAAAACGTGTAGCAAAGTCGACTCAGGAAGACTAGATAAAACTAGTCCAAAGATGAGTACCAGGATAAAACTGGATTGCACGCACAGGTAACGAGATAAAACTAGACCTAATAGAAACTAGATAACACTAGGCTAAAAATAAATATCAGGGTAGAAAATGGTATTCATAAGGTATATCAATGGACATTGAAATGAACCGTCAAGGGTAGTAAAAACTCGAGAAAATTGCGCCAGGGAAAAACTGGACATTACCAAAGATAACGAGTTGAAACTTGATAACTTAATGGTAACATCAATAGGATATTTGTATTGGGTAAAAACTGATATATTGAGGATGAAGCGACTTCATTGGGGATATAATCTAAATCTTTGCAAATTCGGAGGGGAAAGTAGAAACGAAAATGGCTTATGTTTCAATGCATGTTTGAATTATTATTTTCCAGGGAGTAATGTTCCAAAAAGGAATGGAAAAAATACACTTTGATGATGCAATGTGATGATGCATGATTGTACTGGAGAAAATAAGATACAAGGAACCCCTGGGGAGAAGCCCTTGAAAAGCTTAAACTTTGGCGGAGTAACAAACTTAGCATTTGGTAAATACGGGCCACAAACTCTGATGGGAGTTGGGAAAATAAATTGAAAACTCTACTGGAGGAGATCAGATTGAAACTGTAAAATCTGATAAGGTAAGCCAATGAAATGGTTGTTGTTGAGGAAAACACCAATAATATGGGTCTGTAGAGAATCAAGATTCACCTCCGACTAATTGGGGAATAAACTGTTGACCTTTCGCCTAGTAATGACAGAAACTTGTAATGTTGGGGATATGAGGATCCAAACTGAAGATAAGATAATTTCATGCCCAGAACTCTTGCTGGTGAAGGTACTCTTGGCGTAAGAAACTAAACTGGGGATTTGCGAATGATCTTCAATAAGAACGAGTCTATCGCGGATATGAGAAACCTCGGGTAAGAAGCCATAAAGGCGCACTCTTCTAGGTATATGAAACTTATCAACATCCAGGATTAAACTCTACAGTGGAAAAGGGTGAATCCTTGAATAAGAACTTTCAATGAAACGACTTAGCTGGGGAAATGGGAATTCCTGAGTAAGAGATCCCAATAATACAACTTAGCTGGGGAGTTAAAATATCTTGAGCAAGAGATCTCATAAAGTAGCCTCCTCTTGGGAGTGAGATAATCTTCAACATAACTCAGCTTGAGAAGAATGATCAATCTTCTAACACAATGGACTGGTGGATTAGAAAGGACATTCTGCAAGAGGAATCACAAGCTAAGATTGCGTTGTAGAAACGAGAGTGTTCTTGAATAAGAAATCTTGGTGAAGTGACTTGTTGGGGAACTAAGAAAATTCTCAACCTGAACTCTCGGTTGGGGAGTGAGACGTATCTGCTTTGGAGAATAAACATTCTCTCATGAACACAACAATATCACCTATTTGTTAGGGATGTAGATTCTCTACCACGAAATCTTATTAATCACAATTTTCAGATAAGGATTCTCCTCTTGGCAATGTTGTGGAGAAGAAAACTTCAAGTATTGTTGGGGAATCATCCAAGAATTTTCGAATTGGCCAGACTTTTAGCCATAATCCCTTTGCTTGGGGAAGACTCACTAGGGAAAATTAGAAACTTCAGTGTTGTTGGGGAATTGACCCAAGTTGGGGATATTGTGGTCACCTTCAAAGATGTTGTTCTGGTATTGGAAAATCATGTATGAGCGAGTGAACGACAGTTCCTGCAAAACAAATCACACCAAACATGCCCCGGGTATAGCATGACTACTTTGTCTACCAGCCAGGCTACAAACAACTTAAGAATAATATTTGTAATTTATTTATCATGTTGTGTAAAACCACCAAATTTTCAAATGTAAATGTTTATAAAAAAGGTATCGGACTTTTTTGCAAACAAAAAAGTAAAAGAAAATAAAGTAAGCTTTTTGGATAAAAAGAAGTCTTTTATTAATTAAAATTGGCCTCTAAATAGGCATTTACATCAGGAAGAAATTCCAAGAAATAGGTAATTGCAAAAGTAAAAAAAGAGTATTACAAAAATGGCAATCTGAAAACGGATGTCCATCACGTTCCGATTCTTCTATAACTCTTATAACTTGAAGCTCTCATTACTTTGATTTCTGAAGAAGATTATAGGATTGATTCATACTCTTTGGGATAACCAATAGTAGTAGTAGACGAAATCAAAGATATGACGCTAGACGTAGTCATTCGCTTTAAATCCCTAACTTTTTCCTGGATCCCCCTTTCGGGTTTTCAATCCACCGGGATACCGTTTTTTTCTTAAGTCGCTCTTTTGGATTTTGAACTTAGCAGGTGTACTTATTATTCTTTTTCATTCTTTTCACTTCTTATTTTTTTATCGCTAATTTTTGCCCAAACCTTTTTATTCATTTTTGTGGTTCGTCAGGATGCCCTTTTTTTCCTGAGTCATCGTCTCAGCGGGTCTCTTTTATGCAAAGTATTTTTTGACTGTGTATTCATTCATAGGGAGTGAGAAGTATTAACCATCCATAATTGTAGGCATCATGGCTCCTCCAAAGTATACTTTCTTTACAACAAATGGTCCTTCATAAGTCGTAGTCCATTTGCCTCTGGGATCACCTTGAGGAAGAATAATTCTTTTCAGAACATGGTCACCAACTTGATAGCTCTGAGGATGCACCCTCTTGTCAAATACCCTTCTCATATTCTTCTGGTACATATGACCATGACACGTAACTGCCAATCTCTTTTCATCAATGAGGTTCAATTGATCCAAACGATTTTGTATCCATTCAGATTCATCAAGCTCAACATCTTTTATAATCTTCAGAGAAGGAATCTCCATTTCCACAAGCAAGACTGCTTCAATTCCATAAACAAGCAAGAACAGGGTTGCCCCAATCAAAGCACGTATTGAAGTATGATATCCATGAAAAGAGAAAGACAACATCTTGTGCCAATATTTATAGGTTACCACCATCTTTTGCACAATCTTCCTGGTATTTTTATTGGCTGCTTAATAATGTCATTCATTTTTGGACGATATGGAGAAGAATTGTGATGCTTTATCTTGAAGCTTTCACACAGCTCTTTCATCATCTTATTGTTGATATTCAACCCATTATTAGTAATGATCTTCTAGAGAACCCCATAACGACAAATGATATTCTTCCTGATGAAGGGAGTAACCACTTGCTTGGTGACGTTTGCATAAGAAGCGGCTTTGACCCACATGGTGAAGTAGTCAGTGGCGACCAAAATGAAACAATGGTCGTTGGAAGAAGTTGGCTCAATCTTCTTGATCATATCAATGCCCCACATTGCAAAAGGCCGTGGAGAGGTTAGGACATTCAAAGAAACAAGAGGTACATGGACTTTGTTAGCATACACTTGACATTTGTAGAAAATTCTAGCATGGTTATAGCAATCATTTTCCATAGTGGATCAATAGTAACCAGCTTGCAAGATCTTTTTGGCCATGGTCTGTCCACTGGAATGAGTCCCGAAGGCCCTCTCATGCATTTCTTCAATGATTTTTGGTGCTTCATTCTTGTCCACACATCTAAGCAACATATTATCATGATATCTTTTGTACAATACACCATTGCTGAGGAAAAACTTTGCTGACATTCTTCTCAAAAACTTCTTGTCTGTCACAGACGTATCTTCAAGAAACTCTTGAGTCTCAAGGTACCTTTTGATATCATGAAACCATGGATTATCATCCAATTCCACTTCAGTGTCAAAGCAAGATGTTAGCTCATCCAATATCATGATAGTGATCGTATGCGCTTCATTATCCCACTTTACTATAAACATGGATGACAGAGTAGCCAAAGCATCTGCAATATTATTTTCTTCCCTCGAGATGTGTTCAAACGTGATTCCTCTAAGTATGGAATCAACTTCATAATATGCGCTTTATAAGGAATCAGATTTGAGTGAGCAGTCTCCCAATCTCCATTAATCTAGATAGCTACAAGAGCTATGTCTCCCGAAACTTTCAAAAACTTGATTCATAAATCAATTGTAGCTTCAATCCCATAAATACAAGCTTCATAGTTTTCCATGTTGTTAGTGCAATCAAAACTAATTCTGGCTAGGAATGTGAAATTCGACAGGAGAAGTAATGACAACTCCGACACCATTTCCCATTACATTCGAGGCATCATAGACCATGAGCGTCCATCACGATCCTGGTTCGGGTCCTTCTTCTGGGCCCAGAATGTTACAATCTTTGATGCACATGATGTCTTCATCTGGGAATTCAAACTTCATCAAATAATAATCTTCCACGGTTTGGTGAGCAAGATAGTATGCCAATACACTACCCTTAATGGCTTTCTGAGTAGTATATTGGATATTGTATTAATTCAAAATCATTTGCCAACGGGGTACCTTTCCTGTGAGAGTTGGCTTCTAAAAAATACACTTGATAGGATTTGTGATACGGTGGGAGAACTGACTTGAAGGTCAAAATGTGGGAGCAATGTCAAAACATGTTCTTTGTAAGGGATAAGGTTAGGGTGTTTGGTGTCCCATTCCCCTTTGATCTGGCTAATGACCAAAGCTGAATATCCGAATACATTCAAGGATTTGATCCCCAAATCAATGGCAGCTTTGAGACCAAAGATGCACGCTTCATATTCTGCCATGTTGTTTGTACAATTGAAGCAAAGCCTTACCGTAAAGGGAGTATGACAACCTTCAAGAGATATGAGTACAACACCAATACCATTGTCGATTGCGTTGGATGCCCCATCAAAAACCAGGGTTCATCGGGATCCTTGTTCATGTCCTTCATATGGTCTGAATTCTTCACAGTTGTTTACCATCATGATGTCTTCATCTGGGAATTTGAACTTCATGGACTGGTAGTCTTCCACGGCCTGGTGAGAAAGGTGATCAGCTAGTACACTGCCCTTTATTGATTTCTGGGTAGTATACTGTATGTCATATTCCTTCAGGATCATCTGCCATCTCGCTATTCTCCCAGAGAGAGCAGGCTTCTCAAAGATGTATTTTATCGGATCCATTTTAGATATCAACAAGGTAGTATGAGTCAGCATATACTGTCTTAGTCGGCGAGCATCCCATGCCAGAGCGCAGCAAGATTTCTCGAGTAGTGAATATCTTGTTTCATAGTCGGTAAACTTTTTGCTCAGGTAATAAATAGCATGCTCTTTTCGGCCAGATTTGTCATGCTGCGCCATCACACACCCCATTGAATTTTCCAAAACGGTTAGATACATGATCAATGGTCTTCCCTTGACTGGTGGCATTAAAATAGGAGGCTCTTGTAAGTACTCTTTGATCTTGTTGAAGCAGTTTGACACTCGTCATTCCATTTGCCTACTTGATCTTTCTTCAGTAATTTGAACATCGGTTCAGAAGTAGCTGTCAGGTGAGAAATGAATCTGGAAATTTAGTTTAAATGTCCCAAGAATCCTCTAACTTCCTTCTCAGTACGAGGAGCATGCATCTCTTGTATTAATTTCACCTTGGCAGGATCCACCTCGATTCCTTTATTGCTGACAACAAATCCTATGAGCTTACCAGACCTCACTCCAAATGTGCATTTATCTGGGTTCAACCTCAGCTTGTACTTCTTTAGTCTCTCAAAGAGTTTCTGTAAATGGTCAAGATGTTCTTCTTCTGTTTGAGATATAGCTATCATGTCATCCACATAGACCTCTATTTCGTTATGTATCATGTCGTGAAATAGAGCTACCATGGCACGCTAATAGGTTGCCCCAACATTCTTCAGTCCGAATGGATTAACCTTGTATAAGAATGTGCCCCACTGGGTGAAAAAGGTTATTTTCTCCATGTCCCTAGGCGCCATTTTGATTTGGTTGTAGCCTGAGAAACCATCCATGAAGGAAAATACTTTATGATGTGATGTATTGTCAACTAGAATATCAATGTGGGGAAGTGGGAAATCATCCTTAGGGCTTGCCCTATTCAAATTTCTGTAGTCCATGCACATTCGTAGCTTGCTGTCCTTTTTGGGCACGGGAACAACATTGGAAACCCATTGCGGATAAGAGGTGATGGCCAAGAATCCAGCGTTGAATTGTTTCATGACTTCAGCTTTAATCTTCTCTGACATGTCAGGTCGCATACGACAGACCTTTTGCTTTACTGGTGGGCAGTCCTCTTTTGTAGGTAGACGATGTACCACGATATCTGCATCAAGTCCTGGCATGTCTTCATATGACCAGGAAAAGATCTCAACATACTCGTGTAGCAACTGAATCAGACGCTCTTTGACACTGGGTTCCAGATTGGCACCCACCTTGACTTCTCTTTTGTCTTCTTTGGTACCTAGGTTAATCGTATCCACGGGTTCCTCGTGGGGTTGAATGGTTCTCTCTTCTTGTTGTAGTAATCTGGAAAGTTCCCCTGGTACTTCACAATCTTCCTCACCTTCGTCTTCGGCTTGGTAGATTAGATTTTCAGAGACACAGAAGGCCATAGCAGAATCGTTACCCATGGGATCCTGAATGGATGTAGACCTGCATTGTGAGTGTGAGTGTGTGTAAGAGTATAGTTATCTTTGAAAGAAATGAAAATGTAAAAAAGAAAAACAATGAGCACAAAGTTTGTATGCAAAAACGTCCATGATTCATTGATGTCATATGGAAATGAGATGATAACCCTTACAAATGGATCATTGTTCCTCGGGTAAGACACAAGGTTTTAAGAGTCTGAATCGTTTTGAT
This sequence comes from Vicia faba, assembly GCA_948472305.1. Lineage (NCBI taxonomy): Eukaryota > Viridiplantae > Streptophyta > Magnoliopsida > Fabales > Fabaceae > Vicia > Vicia faba. The sequence goes on along the minus strand of OX451735.1, from coordinate 786,138,931 downwards.
ATTACAGATCCAATAAAATGTAAAGACAAATTACTGTAGGATAAAAGTGATCGGGACAAAATATCTAGCCTCCCAGTTATTGAGCCCTCTACTGACAGTTTGGAAAATCCAATCCTCCAGGTTGTAGCTGTCTTCATCATCCTCCACGATGCTGACTTTGTGGTTACTGATCTTCAAGGGTGGTCCTCAGGCACGATCATGGCGTACAACCTTCTGGGAACATGAAGTGAAACCCAGACCAAACTTATCATATTTGTATGGGATATCTGGCAGTTGTCCCCAAATAGTGCACCCACCTTCTTCTATCACTGCCTTGGCATCCTTCAAAGATGACATCCTGAGTGGAGGCCTTGTGATCTTGGGAACTTGAGACACAACCTTGGTTACTTCCATATCTTGCGGTACTTCTTCAAAGTGATGGAATGGAGTTTCAATAAATTCACCATCTAATTCCATATATCTGAAGAAATTGATATGGCTGACCATATACTCTTCTTCTCCATGAATAGTGATGATCTTCCCTTGAATTGGATATTTCAGCATTTGGTGCAACGTAGAAGTAACAGCGCCAGAATTATGGATCCACGGTCATCCTAATTAGCAGGAGTATGAAGGGCGAATATCCATTACATAAAAGGTTGAATCAAATGTTTGGGTTCCAACTTTTATGGGGATGTTCACTTCCCCATGCACAATTCTTTTTGAGCCATCAAAGGCCCTCACTACTATGTTGCTTGGTTTCAATGTCAATCCCTCACAGTCAAGCCTATCAAGAGCCTTTTTAGGCAACACATTCAGAGACGAACCGTTCTCAAACAAGACATGAGCCAAGGTTGTGCCCCTGCATTCAACTGAGACATGCAATGCCTCATTATGCTACCTCCCTCTTGGCGTTAAATCAGCATCTGAAAAACCTAAACCATTTTCTGCAGTCAAGCTGGCTACGCAGTCTTGGAACTGATCGACAGATGTTTCTTGAGGTACATGGGAAGTTTTCAAGAATTTTACCAAGGCATTTGCATGCGCATCAGAACATAGTAATAAAGCCATCATGGAAATTTTAGATGGAATTTGCCCCAGTTGCTCAACTACATTGTAGTCGCTTCTTTTTATGATCTTTAGAATTTCCTCCATCTCTTTCTGGGAGGTTTCAGGGATAGCCAATGATTGTGCCTTCATCCGGAAAGGCTCAATCAGAATACCTTTACCTCGAGTCTCGGTTGACTCAGCAGCAGGAATGTTAGTAGGAGTGATAACATGGATTGTAACAGCTTTGTCAGCAGGAGTATTAGCAGAGATGATTATAGGATTGGGAACAGCCTTTGGAGGAGCAACAACAACAGGAATGATTACGGGTCTAGAAACTGCTATTGGGGGAGCAATTTCTTGAGAGAATATCCTTCCGCTTCGGGTAATCTTGCTAGTCCCTGCAATATTACTTATATTGGAGTCAACCTTCTCAGAACTTGAATCTTAAGCAGCTAGCCAATCTTGCTTGATACCGTGGTAGTAGACATCCCCTTCATAATTCCATGGTACGGTTTTATCTGACGAATACGGGATTGGTCCAGGCATTGTAATTATCAAAGGAGCTACTTTTGGAACTGATGTAATTCTAACGGGTCCTTTGGTGGAGACCCTGGAAGAATTGTCGGAAATGGTCACGATGGAAACATCATTATAAGAAACAGTTGGAATTGAAGCCTTCTCGAATAAAATTTCCTTGTTATCTATTAGACACTGAACGCCTGCTTTTAACAAAGGAAAACTGGTTTGTGAGGACAAACAGAAACGACAGCTTTCATCACAGCCTGGGAATACACCAGCATTCAACATGTTCTTTTTGATAGTTAAGAGTGGGGTCATAAGTTCATCAACTGAAGTAACAAACATAACTTCCTCAATGGCGTTGGTATTATGGCCATGTTTGGGCATAGGGGAAGAAATGACATTGGGCTTTTATGGCGCATCGAATTCAATCTCTTTGGCTTCAAGGAGGTCTTGTACTTTGTTCTTCAGAGCCTAACATTTGTTAGTTTCATGGCCGGGACTCTCAGAGTGGTATGCATAGCGGGCATTAGGATGATAGTGAGGAGAGATTGTGTTAGGGTTCTTTGGAGCTTCTTTTAAGGTCACTAGATTGGATCTTAACAGATGTGGAAATACTTGAGATAGTGTCATATTAATTCGAGTGAATTGTTTGACTGGTCTTTCCATTCTTGGTTGGTTGCTTCTTTGCTGATCAGGCGCAGGTTTAGGAATCATGGCAGCCCCCACCATTTAACGACGTTCAGCCCTATCTTGATTTCTCTGAGGATATACAGCAACCACCTCTTTCTTTCTGATGAATGGTTTCCTTACAGCAGCAAAGGATGCATCTTTCTGAATCATCCCATTCTTTATCCCGACTTCTACCCTTTCTCTGGTCAATATCAACTCGGTAAAACCTGCCGATGAACTCCTAATTAAGTGATTAAAGAAGGGACCAGACAAGGTGCCCAAGAACATGTCTATTAATTCTCTTTCAGATAGAGGAGGCTGGAATCTTCCTGCTAAGTCCCTCCATTTTTGCGCATAGTCTTTGAAGCCCTCACTTGAAACCATGGCCATGCTCTGGAGTTGAGTACGGGTAGGCGCAAGATCAGCGTTGTATTGGTATTGTTTGTAAAAGGCAGCAGCAAGATCTTCCCAGTTATGAACATTGGCTCTGTCCAACTGATAAAACCAATCAAGTTGAGTTCCAGACAGACTGTCTTGGAAGAAGTGTACCCATAAATCCTTATCAGCGGTATGAGGCTGGATTTTCCTCACATAGGACCGGAGATGCATTTTGGGGCATGAGACTCCGTCATATTTGGCAAACATAGATGCTTTGAATTTTGGAGGAATGACAATCCCTGATACTAATCCCAACTCCTCAAAGTTCGATCCAGGAACTTTTTGGATTTCCATTACGCTTAACAGTTCTTCTAGATGCTTATACTTGTCGTCGGCTGGAGGGTATTATTCTTCAGAATAGTCTTCTTCTTCCTCTTCCTCTTCTGACTCTGACTAGACAATTGTTTCTTTACCCTTCCCATCTTGATTGTCATTCTCACCAGATGTCGTTGCAAAGTATAAGGCCCTTCTTGTTTGCCCTTGGAATCTTCTTCCCATGTTTAGAACTCCAGTTATTTTCTTCATCTTTTTTTTCTTCTCTTCAACCAGCAAGGTCTTCAACTCTTCTTGTCCTTTGGCTAGAGTTAAGAACAACTGTTGAAACTGTGCATTCTGAGCTTGGAGGTCCTTCACCGTTTGCTCGAGATCCATCTTTCTGAAATAAACAATAGAGAGATGAGGAGACTTGTTGCAAGAAACCTGCTTATTTTATGATGAATGGTAAATGCATATGCAATGATTTCAAGGATTTTAAGATTCAAATTTGTTTTATACAAAAAAGGAAACACACGTTATATTATTAAATTAAAGCTTGAGTACATCAATGCCTTTTTGGGCAAAAACAACAAAACAAAACTCTAAGATAAAAAAGTATTACGCATCCTCTTTGGTGCGATGTAGGCATTTAGAGTCTGCTCCTCGTGAAGTAGCCTAGTGAGTTCCAAAACCTTCTTCTCGCTTGCGTAGAATTGGGCTTCAAAAGTATCTCGCTCCCCCTTGAGTTGTATCCAATCTCTTTGTAAGTCTTCAAGAGAGGTGGGCATGTCAGGATGTAGGATAGTGTATGGAACATCTCCTTCCATGACAGGCCCAATGATTATTGGGAGAATGGAGGGATAAGGCATCAAAAGACTCTGAGCACGAGTTCGTAACCATTTGAGGTAAGGCTCAAGAGGGATGGAATTTTTATGCCCCAATGTCTTGCTATCTACCTTGTTTAACATCCTCCAAACTCAGATAAATCTCTAGCTAAGACCTTGATCGTCGTTCTCGTAGTCAAATACCAAACCTTGAATGAGCATCTCATAAGGGCCATCACTTCGAGCATAACCAAACTGTCTTAAGGCTAAGCAGGGGTTGTAGGTGATACCTCCCATAATGCCAAGTAAAGGGACATTAGGGAATTCTCCACAACGGTCGACAATAGTAACATTCTCTATGAATCGGGAACACCAATGAATGTTTGAATGTTTGAGCGTCATCAACCTTTGTGACCACATTGAACCTTGCTCATTCTTCAATACATATTTGGGAAGATGCGAAATAAACCATCTTTCCAAAAGAGGAGTACAACATATAAGAACACCTCTTTTCCTCATTGTGCGAGTGTGAAAAGAGTGTAGGATATCTCCTAGCAAAGTAGACACCGGGTTGCGAGATTTGACAGCATTCACATCTATGAGTTGGTCAAGATTTGGAAACAAAACCATCTCATAGATGAGGAGAGACACAATTTCCTCAAAAGCTTGTAGGTCCAAATAGTTCCAACAGTTTTGGGCTTTCTCAAACAAGAACTTTTCTAGGAAACCCTTGACACCACTCCTTGTTTCCCAATGAGTTGTGACATCATATGAGTGCAAGTGTAGAGCTTGAGCAATCTCTTCTGGATTTGGGTCTCTTTCCGTACCATTGAAGGGTAGTTGGTTGAGAATGGGAATCCTCAAGAGTTGGGAGAATTATTCCAAAGTAAGCACAAGTTGATAGTCGGGAAATGTGAAGTAATGGTGTAAGGGATCAAAGAATTGAAAGAGCACCTTTATCATGTCCTCATCTGTGTTAGAGGTGACCAAGTTGAGTAGGCGACCATGTCTCTTGGTGAATAGAGAATTTTCGGGAATCCTTGAAGATAGCTACTTAAGTTGTGGAGGGATCCTTACAAGATTGACTTGAATAGTTTTCCTGCTAAGAGAATCCATATCCTAAAAAATAGAAACAAAGATAAATCCAAAAATCCTTGAAATGGTTAGTGGATGTGTATGATGTTATGATGTTCATGATGTTATGTACAAGTATGTATATACAAACAAAGAAAACAAGTCCTTAGGTTTAGGCTTGCATGGAGTCTCATAGGTAAGTACCCTCTTGAAGTTTAGTTGGCTCAAACTTGTCCTAGTAATAGTAACTGGGTTCTAAGGAGCTCAATATCACTGATTTGTTTCCTTGGTCATTGTTTCAGCACAAGCCTATTTAATGGCGACCGAAATATCCCAAAAAACCAAACTTCAATGAGTGTAGTATCGAGTATCTACCAACTTCAGACTGTACCAAAGCCGGTCATCTCACTACATCCTAAAGGCCAAGTTGGTCATGTAAGGGTTCTAAAAGTTCATTAGTGCTTCATGACATCACTCAGCGGCCACGTATTCTCCTTGATTAAATCAAGGGCTACTGGTACCCACAAATATGTTGCACTAACGTAACTATTTCTTAGACCATGTTGGTATACCCCACACAGTTTCCATAATGTATTGCTACTTACCTATAAGGTATCCCAAATTCGGGTTGAGGATTCAAGCCAAAACAAAGAACCAAAATATAAAGCATACAAGTCAACAAAGAAAGAAAGTAAAGGTGATCTAGCCCTAAGGTAACCCCACTTTTAAGATGTCCCCAGCAGAGTCGCCAGTTCTGTGATACGGTGGGAGAACTGACTTGAAGGTTTTGCGTTTGATCGCAAATGTTACAGTTAGCAAGAGTCGCCACCGGCCTTTCTTTTATCCAAAAGGATAGGTGAAAAAGCACAGGAAAGACCTTTGAGATTATTTCTTGAGTTCGGGGGGTAGATTATGAAAAGGGAAGGTAATAGCACCCTTTTCATCCATGGTTTCCATGGGCTCTTATTTACTTGCTAGATCACTTGCTTTTGTTTGAAATTGTGATTTTTATGGTTTTTGAAAGTATTTTGTAAAAAGGACATTGTTTAGGAAATCTTTGTAATGATTCTCGTTCGTAAGAATGTATAAAAATATGTTTGATCTTTTGAAAATGTTTTCAAATTTGTAAGATGGTTTGAAAGTGTAGGTGTTTGTTTTGAAAATAGCAAGGATGTTTTGTTTGAAATTGAGCAAGTAGTTAGGAGCAATCTACCTACTCAAAAGTCCTTCTTGTTCATTGTCTTTTCCTTTGACATTGTTGTCTTACCATTGATTTATTAAGTAACCCTATCTTTGGATGTAAACGGGACGAGCGTGGATCATTGTATAACCATGAATAGCAATATTGCAAGGTATCTTAGCATTCTTTTTTAGGGACTAAGATCATTTGAAAGGCAACTTAGACAGCGTCATCGAGGGACTATGATCTTGTATTTGCTTTGTTTTTGCTAAGATACCTCTCATGCGTAATATGTTCATTTTGTATAAGGCAACAAGTGGATTTACCCTAGGGGTGCTTGTGTGCAAGTGTATTGTTTTCATGCTTGATTTTGTCTTGAGTTATGGTTTTCTAATTGATTGGTTTTAGTCTTTCCATACAAACCCTAATTACTAACATTTGTATATAATGCGATAAATTACGGAATTTAAAGTTACTATGCTATTACAACATTTGTGGGAGCGGGGTGTATAAATTGTGAATGAGGATTGCAAGAATATCAACCTAATTAGTCTATTACAACCATATTGAATTGGTATCAATGTACAAAGAATTAAATGAATACAATGTACAAAATGAATAAATGTACAAAAAATGCAAAATGAGAAGTAAATGGATATTTGTTTGGATTTTTTAGAGAAAAGTCAATTTGTTTTAACCTAATTAATTAAAAGAAAATAATTAATTAAACTTAAATTTATTAAGACAATATTTTAAATAAAACCCTAATTCCAATAATTGATTAAAAAGAAATTATGTTTCAAGAAAAGTATTTTTTTGGTATTTTTGTCTTTAAAATACTATATGGTGTTATAAAATATTTTTGGTCTTTTTTATATTAAAATAATATATTTTAATTGGTGTAAAAGAAAATAAATAATAACCTAGTTTTAAATTAAATTTACAAGACTAGTTAGTAAAAATAAATAAAGTATATGCAAATAAAATATTTTTTGTGAGAAAAATAAAATAAGCTAAGTCAAAATATAAATCTATTATTTTTGTATTTTTTATGATTTTTTAGTATTTAGAAAATATATTAAGAAAATAAATAAAATAAAAATAAGAAAATAAAATAAACTGGGCCAGAGGAGCAAATATGAAACAGGGGGTTAGCTAGCAAAAACAAAAACAGAGGCCCAAAGATGGAGCCCAACGACTGCAAAAAGGTCAGAAAAAGCAAAAAAAAGTGAAAAAAACACAAAAGGGTACCACTGGGGCTCTAACCCAGGTCCAAAAGGTTACAAGCGCGCGCTTCTACCACTAGGGTGACTATACATTCGTTAACATAAGCAAAACAATAAATATATGATACAAAACGCGTCTTGATGACTTCATCTTCAACCTCTAGCCAGACCAATTGTAACTTGTTCATTTCTCATCAAAAAATGAAAATTGTAAACATGAAACTTATAGAAAATTCCCTTACGATTTCAAAAATGTAAAGCATTAAAACTATAGATAAAAAATAAGCATGAATTTTATTGGCCCTAATCTGAATCCCAAAAATCTCAAAAACTTCAATCCTAAAATTCTCTAAGCTCAAGCAAAATTGATGGAAACTATGAACATGGTTAGCTTTAGGGAAATGATATCTACATGTTTTTTTCATAAATAAATTATTAATGATGCTTGTATGAAGAGTTCAAAGTTAACAAAACTTACCTCAAAACTGGAAATCGTGTTTTGAGTTTGAGCTTGTTTCAAGTGATGGTGATGATCAGGTTAGCTTCCTTGAGGTCCCAGGAAGTTAATGCAATGATTAGCTTGAGCAATGGATGGCTGAAATGGTCTGGAGAAGTCAATGTGCTGAGCTCTGTTTTTGAAAATGGAGGATGGTGTTAATGGTGTTACAGTTCTGTAACAGGGTGTGGGATCAGTCCTATATGATGTTTAGAAGCTTTAGAAACCAAAAGGCCAAGAAACACACGAGTAGATTATGACTTTCAAGTTTTTGGTCAGTTTGTTTGAAAATGGAGGTATGAAATGTGATTATGAGTTCTAGGTCCTTTCAGGGCATGAGAATTCGTGTATTTGTGGCCAATAGTTTATGCATGTATAAACAAAAGTGTTTGAGAGCTTTGGACAATCATAAGTACAAGTTTTTAGCCTTTGGCTAGGTTACTTGATATTGAAGAAAAGAGGGAAACAAGTTTCAAGAGGAGGTACAAGCATAGGCTGGGTGATTGTAAGTGTCTAAGCCATTTATTATGGGTTATGGGACTTGTGTGATCAGAAGAGAACAAGTGAAAGGCTTAAGAACAAGTTTTGTGTAGAAAAAGCACTTTTCAAAATGGCAATGTAACCTTTCTTCCAAAAATGGATATAAAGCATGTCCATGCATTGAATGCTTGAAGTGAGACTTATAAAAGTTGTGTAAACCATTAATTATGGAGTGCCTAACAAGTTTGATGCTTGCAAATTAGAGTTTATGCAACACAACTTTGAATTTGAATTTTGTTCATCACTAAATACCTTGTAAATCAAGTGATAAAACCCTAACTTCATCTCTTCGATTCTCGCTACACAAGAATGATCTCAAGGAGTTCATGGAAATTTTGGAAATCTTGCAATGTGATATACAACCCATCTTTGAATTTCTATTGAAGAATCCCCTTGTAACTATATGAAATAGTGGCATGAAGTTGGGTCAAAATCCTGACCAAATTAGGGCAAAATTTGACTAAGTGTTTTTGTTTCATGACCACATGTTCATAAAATCATAACTTGAGATCCAAGCACGTTTGGAAGGAGTTGTGTAAATAAAAGTTGTAGATATCATGTATATCTACAACTTTCATGTTGGAAGTTTGTCTTGAATCATCTTGCATCATGGTGAAAATTTTGCTCAAAGTTATGAAAAAACCATGAAATTTCCAATACTTAGAAAAATTTCTAAGTTTAGAAATTTTGACTTTTCAAAATGAAATCTTGACTTTTTGATTTCTTGATGAATAAGTTTTATATTTTTATATGTTTTGATGAATTGTGATCTTTGGCATTTGAATTTGACCAAAAAGTCAAAGTTTGACTTTTAAGTATATAGTTGATTGAAAAATTCATTTGTCAATCCAATGGACTTGCAATGTTTTGAACCATTTTATTAGATAAAAATGATGCAATTGGACTCTTGAGATCATTCCTTAAATCAATTGATCATTTACTAAGTCAAAAATCAGAAATTGCCCTTTTTCAATCAAAACCCTAATTTTGACCATTTTGCCCTTTTGAAGATTTAATCAAATTTCTTGAGAAATTATGGTCCAAACTTAATCAAATGATACATATGAGTTTAAAATGTTGATGTGGATAAAAAATTATGAAGTTTGACTATAAATTGGCCATGGTTGACTTTTTCCCTAATATAGGTGATTTTTAGGTCAACTACTCAATTGACTGAGCAAAAATGTGATCCAAGTTTTGAAACCTGACATGAGAAATCTTGGGGGTACATAATGATCTATGAAAGTCATATGGGACATTGGAAGTTCAAAAATCCTTGTGCAAACTCAAACCCTAATTTTGGTCATCAATGCTAAGGAGGTGTCTTGAGCTGATCAAACCCTAGTGTAGTCTTGAACTAAGGAGATCTTGTGAGCAAATTATTGATAAATGAGAGGGCAAAATTTGGGGTAAAATAGGAACCATCTTGGATATGAAGTAGGTGGTATGTGTCAACATATATTGTCCCAGGCGTTTAGCAGCCAATGCAAGCGCATAACACGTCTTTTCAAGCAAAGAGTGCCTTGACTCACACTCTGTAAACTTCTTGATTAAGTAATAGATTGCTTGTTCTTTATTTCCAACCTCGTCATGTGGACCGAGCATGCAACCCATGGAATTTTCTAGAATTATTAAATACATGATTAACGGCTTTCCCTCCACTGGAGGCATAAGGATTGTAGGTTCTTGCAAATATTCTTTTACTCTATCTAATTCTCTTTGAAAGTTTTCATTCCACCCGACTGCTTGATATTTCTTTAGCCGTTTAAACAATGGTTCACACGTGGTTGTGAGATGGGAAATAAATCTATAAATGTAGTTTAATCTCTCCAAGAATCGACGAACTTTTTTTTCCTGTTATCGGTTCATGCATTTTTTGTATTTCTTTTACCTTAGTAGGATCAACCTGGATACATTTTTCACTTACTATAAAGCCCAACATCTTTCCAGATTTCACCATGAAGGTGCACTTGTTCGGATTCAACCTCAGTCTAAATTTCCTCAGCCTTTTAAACAATTTCTGCAAATTAACCTAATGCTCTTCCTCTGTCTGATATTTGGCAATCATATTGTCAATATATACTTCAACCTCTTTATGCATCATGTCATGAAAGAGAGTAACCATAGCATGTTGATACGTTGTCCCTTCATTCTTCAAACCAAAGGGCATCTCCTTATAGAAGAATGTTCCCCACAATGTAATGAAAGTTGTCTTCTCCATGTCTTCTTGAGCCATCTTTATTTGATTCTAACTAGAAAATCCATCCATGAAGGAAAACACTTTTGATTGAGAAATATTGTCCACCAAAATATAAATATGGGGAAGCGGGAAATCATCCTTATGAAGGTGTGAAAAACACAAGAAATGGGGTATTTAAATTGGGTTTTAAATTAAAAAAATTTCTTTTTAAAACATATTCCCATTTAATTAAAATACTTTTTCCTTCACTCTTAATAATAACAATAATTAATAAGAGGAAGTAAATAACAAGGTACTTTTATAATAGTTCACATGAAAAATATCAAGCTAGTCTAGTCCACACACCAAGGTGATTTCGCCTCACTCAATTGAGGACTTAATCCAATAATCCAACTGATCATTACAATGCACAAGCTACTTGCAAGTGACTAACAACCTCTAAGACACACAAGTCCTAGACTTCTTAAGGATACAAACCTAACATGTCCCTTAAGGAAAATCAAACTTCTAAGACACACTAGTCCTAGACTTCTTAAGGATACATACCTAACCGGTCCCTTAAGAAAATCAATACAAGAGATGCCTGCTCCCCGTACTGAAAAGGAGGTTAGAGGGTTATTGGGGCGCTTGAACTATATTGCCAGATTCATTTCTCATCTGACTTCTACCTGTGAGCCAATTTTCAAACTATTGAAGAAAGATCAGGTAGTCGAATGGAACGACGATTGCCAAGCTGCTTTTGATAAGATCAAGGAGTATTTGCTAGAACCTCCTATTCTGATGCCACCCGTCGAAGGAAGACCATTGATCATGTATCTGACCGTCTTGGATAACTCAATGGGGTGTGTTTTGGGCCAGCATGACGAGTCTGGTCGAAAAGAGCATGCTATTTATTACCTTAGCAAAAAGTTTACCGACTGTGAGACTCGCTACTCACTGCTCGAGAAAACTTGCTGCGCTTTGGTATGGGCTGCTCGCCGACTAAGGCAGTATATGCTGACTCATACTACCCTGCTGATTTCCAAAATGGATCATATCAAGTATATCTTCGAGAAGCCTGCTTTATCTGGAAGAATAGCTAGATGGCAAATGATCCTAACTGAGTATGACATCTAGTACACCACTCAAAAAGCTATAAAAGGGAGTGTACTAGCTGACCATCTGGCTCATCAAGCTATCGAAGATTATCAACCCATGAGATTTGACTTCCCAGACGAGGACATCATGAATTTGGACAACATTGAAGGTAAGGGACCGTATGACGGACCCGAAAAGGGATCCCGATGGACCCTGTACTTTGATGGTGCTTCAAATGCACTTGGAAATGGTATCGGCGCGGTACTCATTTCCCCGGAAGGTTGTCACACACCTTTCACGGCCCGACTTTGCTTCAACTGCACAAACAACATGGCTGAATACGAAGCTTGCATCTTTGGTCTCAAGGCTGCTATAGACTTGGGGATCAAATCTTTGATAGTATTTGGGGACTCGGCTTTGGTTATCAGTCAAATCAAAGGAGAGTGGGATACCAAGCATCCTAATCTTATCCCATACAAGGAACATGTCTTGACATTGTTGCCTCATTTCGAGCAAATTACCTTCAAGCATTTCCCGCGAGAAGAGAATCAGCTAGCAGATGCTCTGGCTACAATGTCTTCCATGTTTAAACTCAATTGGGATAACAAGGCTCCCCAAATCACCATCGAGCGAATGGATGAACCCACACATTGTCACGAGATTAATACCGAAGAAGTAGTGGAACAACCCTGGTTCCATGAAATCAAAAGGTATCTCTAGACTAGAGATTATCCCGAAGGAGCTTCCGTAAATGACAAGAAGTTCTTAAGGAAATTTGCTGCCAAATTCTTCTTGAGCAACGACATCCTTTACAAACGAAGCCATGATTGTGTATTACTCCAATGCGTAGACAAAGCTGAAGCAGATTTAATCATGACTGAGATACACAGCGGCACATTTGGCACTCACTTGAGCGGGCATACAATGGCTAAGAAGATCCTAAGGGCAGGCTATTACTGGTCTACCATGGAAGCTGACTGCCATCAACATTCCCGTACTTACCACAAATGTCAAGTCTACGCTGACAAAGTTCATATCCCTCTGGTTCCTCTCAACGTTCTGACTGCTCCGTGGCCATTTGCAATGTGGGGCATTGACATGATTGGAGAGATCAAGCCCACGGCTTCCAACGGACATCGTTTCATCCTGGTTGCCATTGACTATTTCACCAAATGGGTCGAAGCAGCTTCCTTCGCCTCTGTTACTAAAAATGTGGTTGCCCGCTTCATCAAGCAAAATCTCATATGCCGGTATGGTGTTCCAGACAGGATCATCACGGACAACGGTACAAATCTGAATAACACGATGATCACCGCATTGTGCGAACAGTTCAAGATTTATCATCACAATTCATCTCCCTATCGGCCGAAGATGAACGGTGTTGTTGAAGCTGCGAACAAAAACATTAAGAAGATTATTCAGAAAATGACAGTCACTTACAAAGACTGGCATGAGATGTTACCGTTTGCTCTACATGGATACCGTACGACGGCACGTACTTCAACCGGGGCAACCCCATTTTCTTTGGTTTATGGCATGGAAGTTGTCCTGCCTATGGAGGTTCAGATCCCTTCTCTAAGGATTATGAAGGACGCAAGTTTGAATGAAGACGATTGGATTCAGACCAGACTTGATCAACTCAATTTGATCGACGAGAAGCGACTCGCTGCTGTTTGCCATGGTCAGACGTATCAAAAGCGGATGATCAAGGCCTTCAATAAGAAAGTCAGACGTCAAGTGTATCAAGTCGGAGATCTCGTAATCAAGCAGATTATCTTGCCGCAAAGTGATCCCAGGGGAAAATGGACTCCTACATATGAAGGACCATTTGTGATCAAGAGCATATTTTCTGGTGGTGCAATGATTCTGACCACCATGGACAGCGACGATTTGCCGCACCCTACGAACGCAGACATAGTCAAAAGATACTATGCATAAAATAACCCGACAAGTCGAAAACCCGAAAGGGCGGCTTGGGCAAAAATGGGCATCCCGGTGAACCGAAAACCCGAAATGGGCGGTTCAGGCAAAAATTAGGGATAAAAACAAAAAAAATTTGTACACCCGGCAAGTTGAAAACCTGAAAGGGTAGCTTGGGCAAAAAGGGGTTTCCCGGTGGATCGAAAACCCGAAAGGGCGATTCAGGCAAAAGTTAGGGAATTAAAGCGTATGACTATGTCTCGTCGGATCACTTCAAAGACAATCTCTTCATCAACTAGTTCCAAGCTTCTGATCAATCCAGCCATCGGCAGACGAAGCATTGAATGGACAGATATTCAGAGTTGTGAAGGCTATAGCGGAATGGAATCCCATGGAATTATTTCACATAGCCATCTTTCTTTTGTATAAATTTCTTCAATATTTACAACGACATCCTCTTACTAGGATGATCGCCTCCTTCGTACAAATATACTCACAGAAAGTTAATACAAATACTTTTCAGAAATTTGCGTCGTTTCCTTTTCTCTTTGCTTTTGCACTTATGTTTTATTTGAGAAACGTCCAATGTTTTGTTAAATAGGCATATGCATTTGAACATAATCATTCCCTTATAAATCAAGGTAGGTGATCACTATTGAGTTAAAGGTGCAGTTGGATATCTTGATACCCTTTCAAAGGAAATCCCGAGCAGATTTGAAATCCACATTCCTCAGTCGTAACTTAATTCCCTAAACAGAGTCAGACTTCAGAATCCTCATCAGTGAAAGCTCTCTCAAAAAACTGATTTCCCCAGCCAGAGAATCCTCCAGAACTCAATTCCCCTCAGAGTTAAGTTTCAGTATCCCCAGCGGAGCTAAAACTTCAAACTATCGACCCCCAGCGAAACCAGACTAGTGAACTTTCTCCCCACAGAGATACTTCTCACTAGACTGAAGATTCTCAGTTTTACATCCCCAGCATGAGTCTACCAGGTTCTAAAATCCCCAGTAGAAATCATCATAAATTCTCTTACCCTGCAAGTCACCAAGGAAATTCCAAGTCCCCGCAAGTGGTTCTAAGGCCCCTCAACGATTGAAGGTCTGGTATTCCCCAAGCAAATTTGAAGACTTTCATTTTTCAGTTCCTCATTGTATATTCGAAGATTCTCCAGTGAAGATCTCCTCAAGACAGGAATTCCCCAGAAGATTGGTATACAACCTAAGCTCCTTATTCCCCAGCAACAGCCAAGAATTTTTTCTTCCCGACAGCAGTCAAGATGCTTTTATCTTCAGCCATCTCGGATTCATCTATCCTCCGCAAGACAGCTCTCCAGCTTACATGCGCATTCATTTACATTCATATAACATACATCGCATCATGCATCATGACATTGCATACAACTAACTCTTTACCTTTTCAGGTAAGATCAGTCAACAGACAAAAAAATCATTATCTTCCGAGACTCTTTCTAGAAATAGTTCAGATGTGACCCAGACATGGCAACATTCTGATGCTTATTCCAGATTCATCCAGATGCAGTTTTATACGAGCTCATCATCAGGAAACCCTACACCGGTTCCTCCTCAACTTCAAGATTTCGGAAAACAGTTCACGGGTTCTCCAAGTAACGGATGTTAACCTATTGCTTATTCAGTTTCTTCTCAAGACTTCTGAAAACAGTTTATGGATTCTTCCCAACAACGGATGTTAATCTATCGCTTGTTCAGATGCAACTTTTGAAAACAGTTTACGGACGCTTCCCAACAGCGGATGCTGCTCTATTGCTTATTCAACTTCAAGATTTCTGAAAATAGTTCACGGGTTCTCCAAGTAACGGATGTTAACCTATCACTTGTTCAGTTTCTTCTCAAGACTTCTGAAAACAGTTTATGGATTCTTCCCAACAACGGATGTTAATCTATCGCTTGTTCAGATGCAACTTTTGAAAACAGTTTACGGACGCTTCCCAACAACGGATGCTGCTCTATTGCTTATTCAACCTCAAGACTTCTGAAAACAGTTCACGGGTTCTCCAGTAACGGATGTTAACCTATCGCTTGTTCAGATTCTTCTTCGAAGACTTCTGAAAACAGTTTACAGATTCTTTCCAACAACGGATGTTAATCTATCGCTTGTTCAGACTCTTCTCAACTTTTAAAAACTGTTTACGGATGCCTCCAGATACGGATGTCAATCTATTGCTTATTCAGACCCCAGTTCAGAGATGGTCCTAAACATGGACACCTTTCTGATACTCATTCCAGATGGCATCTTTAAGCCCATCCCCGACAAGTTTCTGTCACATCTCCAAATGGCATCGTTAAGCCCATCTCCAAATGGCATCTCTAAGCCCATTCCCGCATCCATTGCTTTGACGAGTGCAAATTTAAGGGCACTCTAGTGTCCAATCTCCTTTTACCCTCGAGTCACGAAAGGCAAACTTGCCAATCTAACTCTTCGGATTCAAGAAGATTGAACAGGGGCAACTGTTGTACCCCAAAATTTGCCCTCCCCTTTTTCTCAACATTTTCTCATCACAAGACCCTTGGAGCTCAAGATCCAGTTAGGGTTTCCTCTGCTCAAGACTTCTCCTTGCACTGTTGACCCAAATTAGGGTTTGTGTTGGCACAAAGGTGTTTTGATCTAAAATGCCTAAGATGAATTTCATGCTTCATGTTGGACTCCCAAGTTTATCCATACCAAGTTTCAAGTCTTGATTCCCAAATTTTGCCCAGTCAATTGGACAGTTGACCTAGAAATCAACTATATTGGGGAAAAAGTCAACTGTGGCCAATTGACAGTCAAATCTCATGAAAATTGACCCACATCAACATTATGAACTCACATGGACCATTTTATCAAGTTTGGATCACAATTCCACAAGAAATTTGATCAGATCACCAAAAGGGCAAAATGGTCATTTTTAGGGTTTTGACTGCACAAAGGTAATTTTTGACTGTTTGACCTAGCCAATGGCAAACCAAGCTCACATATGGACTCAAGGACCCCATGGAATTGTCTTGACATACTCAACAAGTTCAAAAGATCCCAAATGCACAAGATTGACAGTTGAATTTCCCAGTCAATTGATCAATTTTGACTGTATACTAAAAAGTCAAACTTTGACTTTTTTGGTCAAAATCAAATGTCAAGATTCATTTTTCATCAAAACATGCCAAATCATGAAACTTGTTCATCAAGAAATCAAGAATTGCAAATTAGGGTTTGAAATGAAGATTTTTCATAACTTAGAATTTTTCTAAGTTATGAAAAATCCTAATTTTTTCCTAACTTTGTCCCACTTTCTCACCAAGATTCATTTGGATTCAAGCAAAAGTCAAAACATGAAAGTTGTAGTCCATTTCAAAATATACAACTTTGATTCACAAAGTTATCCCAAAAGAAGCTTGTATCTCAAGTTACAATTTTTGGAACAAGGGTACCAAACCATTCTTAACTTAGAGAAATTTTGAACCATTTTAGGCAAGGTTTTTACCTAACTTCAAGACCATTTTTCACATTCTTCCACTTGGAATTTAAATTTGCATTTCAAAGATGGATTGTAGTACACATTCCAAGATTTCCAAAATGTCCAAGTACTCATCAAACAACCTCATGGTTAGGGAGAATCAAATTTGGCAAGTTGGGAAAAATTCACTTTTGTTATGACCAATTTACATGTTCATACACTTGTGCCATTTTGAAATCAGCATGCATAAGCTAGTTACAGGCCTCTAATCCCATTTGCACTCAATAATTAAATGCCAATCCATTGTGTGTTAGCATTATTTTGTGCATTTGGACATTACATGTTAGATTAAGCCTTAATTAGATAAAGCATTTTTGCCATTTTTTGAAAAGTAGAACTTTATGTCAATTAGCAATCCAAGCAAGTACAATGCAAATCCTTTTGGCACAAGTTTATGAACAAAACACACTGATCAAGGGGAAGGTTAGCAGCACAATAGGGGGGCCTCTATCAGTCTAAAACTCAAGTGGACACTTTGTTGCTTAAAGTTGAAGAAACATAGCATAACAAGACATAACTCTCATCTCAGCAAACACCAGCTTAAGAAAACTTGTCAAACACATTCTAAACCTCCATCCTGACCTGAGACACAAGCCTATCACCTCCAATACCTCTCTATTCACAGAATCACCATTGAACTGCACAAAAACAGGGCATCCCTGCAGTTTGAGTGGCATAGTTCATTTCCATCGTGCATCTTGGCCAAAACCAGTTCAAACACTTTCCCTACCATCAATACAAATTGTCCAAAGCATTAGAAGTAGACTGTAACACCTCTAATCAGTTTGGCCATTTTCATTTCTTCCTCTTGCAGGTTGACTTCTGCAGCCTGGTATAGAAGGTTTCAAAGCATACCAAGTATTGGAATAGCATCCTCATACATCAAGCAAGTTATCCAAATCCTTATCTTGTCCTGAAAGCTCCTCCATTGCCAGACACGATTCCAACAGAACAGGTAAGTTCATGAACCTCTATCTCTCAATGTAGGAAGAATTAGCTCTAAGTTTGTGAATGAAAAAATGTCATGCTCATGTCCCTGAAACTATACATATCTTTACTTTCCATTTATTTTGCCTGTGCTATGAGAATTTGAGGTCTGAACATTGATAAAAAGTTAGGTTAAGATTTGGGAATGGAGAAATTCTCTCTCATTTCTGAGAGTTAGGATGAGTTCTTTACATGTCCAGAATCGTGGCTTGATGCTTAACACTTTTCATGTTATGAGTTTGTGCTAAAAGTCCAGGAATTAGGAGTTGTGTTTGAAGCAAGAAAAGGCGCGTGTTTTCAAAGGTTTTGTCTGAAGGTTGAAGACAAAGTCTTATTGGGCTGGGCCTGAGTTGATTTCTTTTTTGCACCATGCTTTTACAGTTGCACCCCCCTGGCCCACTTTGAAATATCTTTACTATTTCTGATTTTTTCCTTTTGATTTTGTTTTTATATTTTTGTCTAAACATGAAAAAACATTAAAATTATTTTTCTCACATTTTTTGCATTTTTTTTTACATTTATTTTGTTTCTTTTAGTTTTGTACATAAATAATATACAAACACTATTATTTTAAAAATAACTAAAAAAATAATACAAACATATTTTAGTTCTGATTTTTTATTTTATTTTCTCTCTTGAAAACATTTTATATAAAATGTACCTTTTTTTGTAAAAACTAAATATTTTATTTGTGCATATTCAATATATTTAATAAATAATACATACATATATATATATATATTAGTATATTTAGATTAAAAAATACAAAATATATACATTTTTATTTTTATTAATATTTAACATTAAAAATACCTTTTTGACAAATATATTTCTCTTTTTTTATTTTTTGTATATAATTAATAAACATTGTATATATTAAAAAATAAATACCTTTTATTTGTAAAATTAGGGTTTTGCCCTAAATATATAAAAAACTCCAAAAAAATTAATACTTTTATTTTGTTTATTTGACATATAAAAAATACTTTTTTTTCATACATATACAAAACATTTTTTTTGCATCTTACATATTTATTCCATTTCTATTTAATTATTGTATATTAAATAATTTGTATAATTCAATTTTTGATGTAATAGTTAGGTTTAAATTCCTTGTCAAAATACCCCCCATTTGAACATTTGTACCCCCCTTCCCATATATTGTGTTGTAATAACTTAGGAACTTTATTTTTCGCACTTTAAAGTTTTCTAAATATGCCATGATAGAATTAGGTTTTGTATGCAAATAAATTAACAAAAATAGTTTGACCTAATTTCAAGATAAACAAGCATGAAAATGGACAACACTAATCACACTTGCACCCCTAGGGTATTCCACTTGTTGCCTTCAATAATGGGACATATTGCATGTTAGGTCTCTTTGGGCAAAACAAACACAATTCAAATGATCATAGTCCCTCGACGACGCTTTCGAAAGTTGCCAAAAAAATGATCAAGTCCCTCCAAGGAAAAATTGCCCAAAGATACTTGGCACCATTGCAATCATGGTCTAAACAATGACCCGCGCCCGTCCCTTTCACATCCTAACACAAGATTGTCCACCAAATGCAATGGTGGAACAAAATTGTTAAAAGGGTTAAAACATAGCAAAAATCTTTGAGAACTTTAGGGTAGATAGCTCTTAAGCACTTGTCAACTTGCAAAACAAAAACACTTGCCTATTTTCCAAACCACACATCACTACACTTTCAAAACAACTTTAAAAAAAAAACCTTGAAACATCTTTTCAAAAAGACAAACACCTTTTGTAAAACATTCGAGTAAAGAATTGTTACAAGGGTAGCCTAGACAAGGCATCTTTTTCAAAACATTTTCAAAACCACGCACAAAGCACCATTTCAAACAATTGAAAATCAAGGCAAGTTGATCTAAGCAAGTAACTAAGAGCCCATGGATAACCATGGATAGAAAGGGTGCTAATACCTTCCCTTTCTATAATCTACTCCCCGAACCCACGAAATATCTCAAAGGTTTTTGCTGTGCTTTTTAAACCTTTCCTTAGGATAAAATAAAAAGTCGGTGGCGACTCTTGCTCAACCGAAACATTTGCGAAAACAAACGCAAAACCCTAGTCAGTTATCCCACCGTATCACAAGGAGGCTTTAACTTTTTGGGGACTCTTACTCCACGCACCAGTTCTAAATCATTAGCATCCATTCCCAGGACACCTAGACCTTCCACAACCTTTAAATGCTCCTCGAGCATAAGATACTTTCGATCCTCAGCATGGAAACCTGGGTCATAATTTTAAACAGAATACTGTTCTTCATTGTCATAATCAAACTCCAACATCTAGTGGTTCCTTCTGTTTTGATTTCCTCCTCTTTCTCCCTTAAGAAGATGAGATCTAGGGGGTGATGATGCACAAGGTTGTGATGAAACAGATTATAGGGACGCTGGAGAAAATATTTATGATTATTCCAAAGTCCAATAGAGATGTCTGCATACAACCCCTAATTTCCATCCTCATTTTGGTTCCTCCGAGGGTTCTCAACAAGATCCCTCAATTCATCCTGCCTTCTGTTCACGTTAGTGATTGTAATACAGTGGGAGAACTGACCTTTGCTTTTGCGTTTTATTGCAAATTTTGCGGATAGCAAGAGTCGCCACCGACTTTTTTTTATTCAATAAAGGAAAGGGTGAAAAGAACACGAAAAACCTTTTGTGAATTTTTTTGAGTAAGGGGGGTATGTTATGAAAAGGGAAGGTGTTAGCACCCTTTTCATCCGTAGTTATCTACGGGCTCTTAATTTCTAACTCACTTTTAAAAATGCTTTATGAATGTGTATATTTGAAAATACTTTGAAAATTCCTAAGTTCGGTAAATTTGTAATGATTCTCGTATCAGTTGAGAACGCACACAAAGTGTTTGTTTTGAAAATATTTCAGAAAAGTGTTTGTATGAAAAATGATGTTTTTGTGAGTAAGCAATTAAAAGCTATTTACCTACTCAAAAATTATTTGTTCTTTTCCTCCCTTCCTTTAGATAGTGCTATCCTACCATTAGTTAGTAGGTAGCCTTATTATTGGATGTTTGAGGGACGGGCGTGGGTCATCGCACAGTCACATAGGTAACTCATAGGATACTTTAGAAATTATCTTAAGGTACTAAGATCGTTTACTGAGGCAGCATCTAAGGGTCATCGAGGTACTACGATCTTTTAACCAAAGGATCTTTGCTAAAGCGTCCTACATTCGAGATATATGACTGTTTAAATCCGAGGCAACAAGTGAGGGTCACCCTAGAGGTGTGCGTGTGCAAAGTGTTTTGAGTTCAAGTATTTGTATTGAGATTAGGTTTTCTAACGTTTGTTTTTATATGTTTCCATGCACGCCTAATTAATCTAGAAGTTAAATATATACAAGTGCGGAAAATAAAAATGCGGGAGATAATCTACGCTATTACATCGCTTCGGGGATGGGGAGTACAAACCATAAATAATTGGGAGGAAAGTAATAAACCCTAATTATCTATTAAAAACTATTGAGAGTTTACAATATTGAAAAATAATGCGAAAAAGTAAATGAGCGCGTAGAGACTTGAAAAGGGGAAAGATGTTTAAAAACCCTAAAATATTTCTAAGTGTTTAAAAAATGTTTTTGTTGTTTTTGTTTTAAAAAATATTTTTAGTGTGAAATAAAAATTAAACCTAATTCTAATTAAGTTATTAGTTAATTAAAAAAATAAAATCAAAGTTATTAAATTAAATTAATTTCTATTAATTAAAATTAAATCAATTACTAAAAAAACCTAAATCTATTTTTTATGATGTTTATGATTTTTGTTGATTAAATTAAAACTGATTAAAAAAGAAAATGTTAATTAAAATAAAAATAAAGAAAAATAAAATGGGCCTACAAACAAGTAAAATGGGACTGAGAAAGAAGCAGAAAACCTTAGGCCCAAATCAGAGAGCCCAGGTTGTTGCACTGGATCCAATGTAGGGGGTCTTTGATGGTTCATGGTGGGAACGCGTGTTTGAGGTATTCATATCTGGATTGATGAGATCTGATGGTCAAGATAGGAGGTACACCATGCGCAAATTAGGCCTGTTTGTACTGAATCTGCAATAAAAACATGGAAAAATAAAAAATGTCCCACGCCTGGATCGAACCCAGGAGCAGGCATCGGTAAGCCTTAAGAACATGTGTGTTGCCACTAGGGTGGCCTATACATCCGGTAATACAAACTCACATAATTAATCATATAATAAAACAAATTAAATTTCTTTATTTTACACACAAGCAAAACAGGTGGGCCCTTGTTATTTGAATCATCCATTCGGAAGGCTTCGTTAGGCCATGCTAGCCCTGCCAGAGTCAACCTTCGGTCGTCTTCTATGGCCATCCCAAAGCACCAAACTTGCAAAAATGCGTTAAATCGAAAGATCTAACCACCTAGATCCATTAATTAACACCCTGTGAATCTAATGGCATGGTTAATGGGATCTAAAAACGCTTGAATCATTTGAATTGATGCTTAACAACTTTTTGAGCCCTAACAATGGTAAGGCATAGTTTTAGCGTCAAACCTGACATGTAATACGTACATCCTGTTCTAATGATGCATCTGATAAAGTTAAATAGTTTAGCAATGACTAAAAACGCAAGAAATCACAGTTTCAAATTTTACCAACTTTGATAACCAGCGTGATGGAGTGGTCACATTCTGGCTATGCTTTGGCTTGATCTTGGATTCTGGAGAACTCCTGGGGACTTTAGGAACGGATTGCTGGCTTTAGTTTCAAGCAAAAGTGGCTGGTAGATAGGATATGGATTATTGCAATTCTTTTGAATTTTGTGGATTTTGAGTGGCTTTTTGGTCTAGTATTTCGTATCCCTTTGGATCTGTTATGCTTGCATATATATAGAGGAAGGAAATGAGCCATCAAATATGGCATGAGATCAAGACATCAATCCATGATAAGACAAAGATCAAACACATTGAAAACTTTCCAAACTTGAGATATTCTCTTCGTTTGTGAACCTTGCACTAATTTTACAGGTTGTTATAAGTTTTAATGGGCCTGTAAGTGATTGAAATGAAAAGGCCCAAGCCCTTATACCATGGTTTCATATTTATTTGATTTTATTTGTATTTAAATGAATAAAAATTCAAATAAAATAAATAAGAATCATAAAAAATATGTGAATGGATTTAGAGGTCCTTTAACACCTTATGAACATGTTTGAACATCAAAGGTTAGGCCCACTAGTTGAAATCTCAAGTTTGCTCATTTTGCATTTCATGAATTTCCTCAAAATTTACCAACTTGTGCAACTCATAACATGCTCAATTTTCCTCTTTTGAAGGTGATCTTTGACTCTTTGAAAAGCTCAAGATGTCCACTACAATTTCTCTTTTGATAATTTTTGCATTTGGAGAATTTATCTTGATGTAAGTTGCCTTGACAAAAAGTGTCTTTTGTTGACTTTTGAAACTGACCTATAATGTATTAGCTCATATCTTTTAAATGAAGCACTTTTCGGACTTGAGCATAAGTTCAAAGTTGTAGATAATTTAATTTCCTTAAAAATGGTCTTTGGTTGGGTAAAAGTTGATGAAGCATGTGAAAGTTATGCTTGGTCAAAATTTAGTTGACTTCTTCTAAGGAAACCCTAATTTGGCAATTCTCGACTTTTGATGATTTTAGGGCTTTCCTTGAGGAATGATGATCAACCCTTGATCAGATGATGAATATCACTTCAAAATGTTGATGTTGACAAAAAATCTTGAAGTTTGACTGTATGTTGACCATAGTTGACTTTTTACCCAATATAGTTGATTTCCAATCATCTGAGTCCTTGACTGAGCAAACTTGTGATGTAAAACTTGAAACTTGACATGAGCACTATTGAGGACCTATGGAGAACCATGGAAATCATTTGAGACCTTTGAAACCAACATTTCCTTGAGAAAATCAAAACCCTAGTTGTAGACATTTGGCTTAGGAGGAGGTTTAACTAGTCAAGCCTTGAGTAGCTTTGAGTACTTTAGACCTTGAAAGAACGCCTTTAAGAAAAAAAGGGAGGGAAAATTTTGGGGTACAACAGTGATCACCTCCATGAACTGGGTCATTTTTTTGGCCATCTGGGCCCTCATCTCAGCTAGCTTTTCCTGTACCTGTTCCATCTGACAAGGTAGATTTCTTCTAGTTGAATATCAGTGAGTAGTCGTCTTGAATTTTGATAGGAAAAGTAGAACCAAGAGATAAGAATACTGTCCTTAAAAACCTGTAATGCATAAAATGCATGTTATGTTTGTTATCTCCATGGTATTCAAGAGCTTTGTCAACCATCAAGAATAACAAACAAACATAATAAGAGAGATAGGAAGATAACAAGAAGAGACATGTTGATAAAAAATGCTTTTTATTCATAACAATAATCCTCGAATCAAATGAATTCATACAAAAGAAATCCATAGTGCATTATAAAATATAAATATCCCATCCAACAAGACTGCTGGTGATCATACAACATAAAAGCAAGCAACAAATCAAAGAGGTGGGTCCCTCATCTCTGTGTAATACAAAGGTCCTCCCTGTCTGAAATAATTTTCAATCCAATATTTTGTTTCCTTGAATAGCCTCTTTGTGTTCTCGTGATCACGTCCTTGAGCAAAACTATCAATCACTACATCTTTGTTATACATATGAGTTTCCAGGTATTGGCATTGTTCAATGAATCTATCGCATTCTTTTTACTCTTGCAGTGGAATGGGTACGGGTGCATTTTCTATTTCTTTCAACTGAGCATGGAGCCTTGCATTTTCTTCCATCACTCTGGTCATCTGAGCTTCCCCTTTTTCTTTGTCCAGTTTTGTGTTCTTGGGTTCCTTATCCAACTCTTTAACCTTTTCTTTGTACTTGTGGCTGGATACCTGGAGCTTTACACACTCTAAGCACCTTTTTTCTGCATCCTCAAGTGATTTCTGATAATCATCCGTAGAAGCAAAAGCATCTTCCTCCATGCTAGGTCTTCTCTGGGCCTTTCTGACTCTAGAAGTTCCTTCATTGGCTTGCTTGAGCTTATGAATCAAATCCATCTTTTCTACCCTAGCGTCATAAAGCTTCATCTTTGATTGGCGATCTTCCTCTCAAAGTCGAATTTTCTCAACTTTGACCTTGGTGTACTCCTCGGTAGGCATCGTATCAGATAAAATCAAGGGTGGCTACTCATACAAGGGTGCTACTCTTGGAAAAGGTAGAAAAATTATCTCTTCCCTTTCTTTAACCCATCTGACATAAGGGGGTCTGGAAATGGCATTCTTCGCACCAAATGTGATCCTATCCTTCTTGTGAATCTTTTCCCCAGAAAATTGTATTATTCTCACCATCTCAGGATTTGTGATTTCTCATAATAAAGATATTTATGCACATCCTTATCTTGAGGTTTATCATTCAAAGCATACGCTAACTAACAAAGAGAAATCAAAGGATTGTAGTTGATGCAACCCTTCCTT
The DNA here is from genome assembly GCA_948472305.1 of Vicia faba. Taxonomy (NCBI): domain Eukaryota; kingdom Viridiplantae; phylum Streptophyta; class Magnoliopsida; order Fabales; family Fabaceae; genus Vicia; species Vicia faba. The sequence continues at coordinate 786,113,479 of OX451735.1, read as the reverse complement.
CTGATAAGTGGAACATTAGGGAATGACCTACAGCTTGTGATGGCCCTTGAACTATCCATTCTAAGGTTGTGCAACCTTATATAATGAGAAGTAAGTCCCATTATCCTTGGTCCCTACTTACTAGTTTCTTGATTTTCCACAAGCAGCCCCTTAGTAGGCAGATGAGATAAAAAAACCACTTGTATAATAAAGGTAGACAGCAGTTGATGCTTCCTCTCGTCCCATATTTAGAATAGATAGTATAGTGAGTATCAGAGAGCAAGGTAGATACTGGATTCTTGCTCATGAAAATGTAGATGGCATTAACATCCATAAAGTTGGGAATATTAGGAAAAATATTCATCTCGTATATCATTACAACCAACAACACATTAAAAGCCAACCAGTTTTCTTTGTCTGCAAATTCTTTAGCCTTTTTGATGAGAAACTTTGAGTAGAAACCACAAGTATCCCCATTTGGATTCCAATATGGTTGCAAAGATCTTGGAATGAAGAACAAATTTGGTGTTGAATGAAAATTGAATTTAAGCCTGAATCAATGAGAAATCTGGGCATAAAGTTGATTAAAAAAAAAGATAAGAACTTGCTAAAAATAGCAAGTTTATCACAAAACCCTAATTCCAATTTTAGTAACTTCTCACAATTCTTGATTCTTGGTTAACCTCTTTGAATTATTTGATTAACTCTTGAACATGGACCACATTTGACTTGATAATCATGATTTTGACCTTAAATAGCCCAGAGTTGACTTTGTTGACTGCATGGTTGACTTTTCCCCAATTTGACAATTATGGATTCACTTGTGCAATTGATCCTCTTTAATTCAAAATTTATGATCAATCATTCAATCATAGATGCCTAGTGAAATGTTGAGAAACATGGAATCAAATTTGAGTCAAAAACCAGAAATCCTAATTAAATCCAAAACCCTAATTTTTGTCCCTTGTGCTAGGAGGTGATGATCTAGTCTCAAAACCCTAATTTCAAGGAACATGATGAAAAAATTCTTGAGCAAAAATGTCTCATATGATTATGAGAGGTAAATACTTCAAAAAAAATCCGTTCATACAAGCATCAAATACTTCATCTGGCCAAAGCACTAATCTCAAGAGATGAGTAGGAGAACAATGATTCACTTTAATATTCTTGCCAATTTCAATCTTATGATTGATAAATAAGACAATTGAGATATCTTGAGGTATGAGAAATATTTGTAGCTTGAGTTACTCAAATATTAAGGAAATTAGACCCTTCTTGCACTTATTGTCAACACAATTATAAGTGCAAATTGTAGCTATTTTTGTATATACTTTTTGTTATTAATATCGTTGAATAAGCCTGACTTTTGTACTAATACATTTATTTTGTGTTTATTTGTGTTTTTTTGTACATATGGTACCTTTTGATGTTTTTCCATTCATTTTGTAGGTATTGATGCGTATTTGGAGCATGAGCAATAAAGTGTCAAAGACACGGCTTCAAACGTGAGATTTTGAGCAACTCGCCAACAAATAAGGCTCAAAATCAAAGAATAAGAAATCATAAATTTGGTTTATATTTTGAAATTTTTAGAAAGAGCATTGAATAAGCATTCCAGCGCTTCGAACCGGGCGCGAATCAGAGTTACAGTTCAAAAGTTATGGCTGAAACGATGCAGGATGTTGTGCTAATTTTTCAACTTGCTTCCTTCTTACAGCCCTCGATTGAGCAATAGCTTCCTTCTTACATGCTTCAAAGCAAGAGGCTCCCACCAGACCAGCAGGCACAAGGCAAATAGCCTCTTGTAGCGTCCTTCGATTCAAAGAGGAAAAGCATCCTATTGATGTCCTTCGATCCAAATGGGAAAAGCCTCTTGTTGATATCCTTCGATTCAGAAGTTGGTGATTTCCTACTGGCCTCCTTTGATTTAAAAGACAAGTGCCTTCTTTACCCTTACAAGGACCTTCTCCAAGCCAGCAGGCACAAGGCAAAAGCCTCCTGCAACTATCCTTCGGTCAGAAGACAATGGTCTTGCATGTCTGCCAAATTCACAAGGCAATGGTTTCCCTTCATGCTAGCACCCACAAAGCATTGGCCATTTTTAACGCTAGCTTCGAATGGGAAATATTTCCTTTGGAAGGAGTCTGTTTCGATCATACATAATTCCTACACTATGGCATACAATGGGTGTCCCATTCAAAAGACATGTCTGGGTGTCCCATTCAAAAGACATGTCTGGGTGTCCCATTCAAAAGACATGTATTGGTGGCCCATTCGAAGAATTGCAAATGGTGCACACAAATCATGGATATGTTCCAATCGAAGGGCACATATTTGGCCCTTTCAAAGATACACATATGACCCATTCGAAAGACACTTATTGGGTGGAAATCAAATAGTATTGTTTGAAGAAGAATCTTGTCTAAGGTTGGACCTAGGTGGTCAAAACGAAAGGTTGAGATATCAAAGATGCTTGTTGCCAAGTTCAGGCCTGATACACTGGCCATAATGCTCCAAAACTGCTGCACAGCAGTCCTGTAATGCTGCCCCTATTCTTACACCAAATTGATATACAAATACTGCCCCTCGAAAGCTACAAAAATAGTATACTCAATTTGTTCAAATTGTTTTATTTTCCCTCCTAAACCTCTGTCAACTATGCCTACAAATATGAGTATCCATAACACGTCTAAGGGGATGGACAACACATCCAGAGGCTTTGGGTAGCTATAAAAAACTTTAATTATGTGAAAATCATCAAATACTTAACACATTATCAAACCCAGAATCAAAAGACCATACCTTTGTTCTTGTCCCTTTCGAATCCAACACTAGAAACACAACACTTGTTTCTTTTCCCTTTCGAATCCAGGAACAACCCCACACTTTGTTTTTCTTTTGAATCTAGTAGAAAGAACACTACACTTGTTCTTCTCCTTCGAATCCAGAAATAACAAACACCACCCCACTCCTCTTGACCTTCGAATCCAGTCAAAGAAACACCACACCTGTTTCTTTCCTTCGAATCCATGAGAATCTAGTCCAATCACTCAAGGTCAAACACACGTTCCAGCTTCAAGAAAGGTAAGTCACTCTGACCTTAAACTTTTCGTTTTAAGCATGTACATAACATTTGTTACCTTTTCGTTTCCACCTTTTCAGTTTGTTTTCATTGCTAACCTTTTGTTTTTGTGTCTGGGTTTATCAAATGTTTTATTAAGAACTAACCTGGCCATGAGACAATACTAGCATGGCCTTAAGCCATGTTGGTATTTAAATCCCAAACGAAAGAAAACAGGAGGAAGGAGGTGTGAATCGAAGCTTTAGGCTTCACCCCTGGCTGCTTCACAGTTGCAAGCAGAACAAAGAGTGTGGCCTTAGGCTTCACCACACACTAACTTCCAAGCCATTCGAAGGAAGCATAAAATGACGTAATCAAAGGATACATTCACACTGAATGCTAGGCCCAATCGAAGGAAGCATCCAACAAGATGAATCGAAGGCTCCCTGCACATGCTGACTTCCAGGAAAAATCAAAAGAAGCCAGGAAGAGCAGAATCGAAGGGTTTTGCTGCCTGAATCGGAAAGCTTGTCTTCCCTTCTTTATTTTGTTTTATCTTTACATTTTCTTACTATTCAATATGGTTGTAATAGTGTAGGATATTTATTTTCTACATTTTTATTGCTTTATACAAATGTTAGTAATTAGGATGTATGGAAAGATAAAACCAACAAGTAGACCACCCTAATCAAAGACTAAATGCATGCAAATCAAACACACTATTCACACATGCACCTCTAGGATAATCCCACTTATTGCCTCAGAAAATAGTCATGTCCCTCGAATAAGGGCGTTTTAGCAGAGACCCTCGATAAAATTTCATAGTCCCTCGGTGACCCTCAATGTTGCCTACGGCTAACGATCTAGTCCCTAAACGACATTGCTAAAACGTACCATAGGTTCCCTTCTATGACTATACAAACAACCCACGTCCGTCCCTTCATATTCAATGATGGGGCTTCTTACCAAATCAATGGTGAGATAAAAACATCTAAAGGAGGAGGAAAATGACATAGACCTTTTGAGTAGGTGGGATGCTCATAGTTACTCGCTTGCTCAAAACAAAAGCATTTTTCCACATCAACACTTTGAATTGAAACATTTTCAAAAGACAAAGCTCTTTATACGCATTCTTATAGAGACAAGAATCATTACAAAGACACTTTTCAAAATCAATTTCAAAAACACATTCCACAAACACCTCTTTGAACTATTTTCAAAAACAAGACGTTGTACGCATTCTTATAGAAACGAGAATCATTATAAAGATGTTTTCAAAATTTTTTCAAACCCACACCACAAGCACATTTTCAAACAAAAGCATGTGATCTAGCAAGCAACTAAGAGCCCATAGATAAATACGGATGAAAAGGGTGCTAAGACCTTCCCTTTTCATAACCAACCCCCCGAACTCAAGAAATAATCTCGAAAGGTCATTCCTATTCTTTTTAACCTTTCCTTATTGGATAAAAGAAAAGTCGGTGGCGACTCTTACTATCCGCAATAATTGCGATCAAACGCAAAACACCCAAGTCAGTTCTCCCACCGTGTAACAATATATATTTCAAAAATGAAGAAAAATTGGAGCCAAAATTGACAAGCCTAAAATTCCTAATTTTTTTCAAATTTTCACATTGTGCAATCGATTGCGCTCTAGGCTAAATCGATTGTATCAGTGTATTTTTTTCAAAAATGGCGCAAAATGCACTATGTGCAATTGATTATACTCTAAGAGAAATCGATTGCATAAGTGAAAAAATGAATTTTTGTTAATTATTTTTTTTGCAAATAGAGATTTTTAGGGAAATAATACCGGAAAGGTTTATTGGTCAGATGCTTTGACTCGGTACCTACAAAACACAAATATTCAAAGACAAATATTTTTTGTATTTTGATTATAAGTTAGTCAACAACACATATACAAAATACACAACTAAGGTGCTTGGAGATTCCTCAAGAGAAAACTTCAAGATAGGAGATAGAAAAAGAGGAAGAACCAAACCTAATGTGATCTTGTTATGATCGAGTTGATATGATATGATAGGGGAACCTTAGGGGGGAAATTGGGGTACAAAAAAGATGAAACAGGGAGAAAGGAATATTCCATTTATTATCTCAGCAAGAAGTTTACTAACTGTGAGTCAGGGTATTATATGCTGGAAAAAACATGTTGTGCTCTAGCTTGGGCGGAAAAACGGTTGCGGTAATATATGTTGAATCATACTACTTGGTTGATTTCCAAAATGGATCCAATTAAGTATATTTTTGAAAAGCTTGCCCTTACTGGAAGAATTTCCCATTGGCAGATGTTGTTATCTGAATATGATATTGAATATCATACTCAGAAGGATATAAAAAGCAGCGTGTTGGCAGATTATGTTGCTCACGAACCAGTTCATGATTATTAGTCCATTAAATATGATTTCCCTTATTAGGATGTGATGTTTTTATAGATAAAAGATTATGATGAACCTTCTCCTAGGAAAGGTCTTGATCCTGAATCTCACTGGGGCATGGTGTTTGATGGAGCTGTGAATGCTTATGGGAAAAGAATTGGTGTTGTGATTATCACTCCTCATGGGTCACATATCCCTTTTACTGCAAGGGTAGCATTTGATTGCACCAATAACATGGCAGAGTATCACGCTTGTATCATGGGTCTCGAGGAGGCTATTAATCTTAGAATTCTAGATGTGTATAGCGATTCAGCTTTGGTAATAAATCAGATTAAAGAAGAATGGAACACTTGTCACCCTGGCTTGATTCCCTACAAAGACTATGCTAGAAGATTATTACCCTTCTTTAATAAAGTTAAATTTCATCATATTCCCAGAGATGAAAATCAAATGACGAATGCTTTAGCCACTCTAGCTTCTATGTATCAAGTACATACTTGGAATGATGTGCCTCGTATCACAGTGTAATGTCTGGATAGGCTAGCTCATGTGTTTACAGTAGAGGAAACGTCAGACAAAAAACCTTGGTATTATGATATCAAGCATTTTCTCCAAACTCAGGAATACACGACTGGTACGTAAAACATAAATAGAAAGACATTGAGAAGGTTGGCAGGCATCTTTTTCATCAATGAAGATGCATTATAGAAAAGAAATTATGACATGGTCTTGCTCATGTGCGTGGATAGACATGAAGCAAACATGTTGATGCATGAAATCCATGAAGGTTCTTTTAGTACTCATGCCAATGGACATTCGATGGCGAAGAAGATGCTTAGGGCAGGTCATTATGGGCTGACAATGGAATCTGAATGTTACAAATTTGCAAAGAAGTGCCATAAATTCTAGATTTATGCTGACAAAATTCATGTGCCTCTGACGCTTCTCAATGTTATTTCTTCCCCATGACCTTTCTCTATATGGGGTATTGACATGATTGGAATGATTGAACCTGAGGCATCAAATGGACATCATTTTATCTTGGTGGCAATTGACTATTTCACCAAATGGGTGGAAGTGGTTGCTTATGCTAATGTTACCAAGCAGTTGGTAGTACACTTTATCAAGAATAATCTTATATGTCGGTATGGTGTGTTAAGCAGGATCATCACCGACAATGGCTCGAATTAGAATAACAAGATGATGATAGAACTTTATGAAGAATTCAAGATTGTCCATCACAATTCATCTCCCTACAGGCCAAAGATGAATGGGACTGTTGAAGCTGCTAATAAAAACATTAAGAAGATCATCCAGAAAATGGTTGTTACCTATAAATATTGGCATGAGATACTCCCTTTTTTTTTGCATGGATATCGTACATCCGTCTGCATTTCCAAAGGGGCAACCCTGTTCTCTCTTGTGTACTGTATGGAAGCATTTCTCCTCGTTGAGGTTGAGATTCCCTCTTTACGTGTGATATTGGAAACCAAATAGTCAGAGGCTGAATGGGTCCAGAACAAGTTTGACCAATTGAATTTGATTGAAGAAAAGAGAATGATGGCCTTGTGTCATAGTCAGTTATACCAGAAGAGAATGAAGAAAGCTTTTGATAAGAAGGTCAAGCCTCGTGAATTCAGAGAAGGCAACCTCGTGCTCAGAAAGATCATGTCTTTTAACACTGATTCTAGGGGAAAATGGACTCCCAATTTTGAAGGTCCATATGTTGTCAAGAAAGCCTTCTCTGGCGGTGAATTGACTCTTGAAACTATGGACGGCGAGGAGTTCCCACGTCCTATGAATGTTGATGTAGTCAAGAAATACTTCGCCTAAAAGAAATAAAAGAACGTCTGACTAAGTCGAAAACCCGAAAGGGCGACTTAGGCAAAAAAGAGCGTCTCGGTAGGCTGAAAACCTGAAAGGGAGGTATAGGCAAAAATAAGAGACATAAACAGAATAAATTCTTCCCGCTTGGCTGAAAACCCGCAAGGGAAACCTAGGTAAAAGTTTGGGATTTTCTTGGAATGTAATTGTATCAGATAAGACTTGATCATGGAAGCAACAATCTTCTTGGACTCTCACCATACTTCAATAGAAGTCGCTGCTCAAGAATTCAAAGTTTTTAGGGAGAATAATGGTCATTGTGTTTCAATATATCTTTTCCAATGTATTACTATTTTCCAAACTTTGTAATCATCTATGGAATCTCGCCATTCGCATACTACCATTATATTAATAAAGTTTGAGCTTTTATCCAATTCTTTACAATTCTTATTTTATTCTGCTTACAAAGACTCCATTTACTATTGATAATGATTTTCAAAACAAATAGATTTAACAATAAAATTATTTTTAAAAACAATTTACAAATTACCTTTTACTTTAGATTTTATGACTCAATAAAAACAAAAATAGTGATTCCGAGGATGCACAAACTCTGAAATTTTGGAAGTATAAATTCCCCCAGGAAAGGTCTTTCAGGTCGCTCTCGCTGACATGCATATAATCTTCTTGTGTTTCTCAAATAGTTGGAGATAATACCGATTTATGTATAGTGCGGTGTTGGGTTTGTGATCCTATTATCCATAGTCAAGTCTTGGTTCATTTGTTTTCCTCCAGGATTATTATTTTGATTTCAGGTTTTGCATGGTCTTAAGCCTTTATCCTAGATTCCCCAGTGAGGTCTTCGCACATATGACAAAAGTCACTTCTCCATTTGTATGTTAAGGTGGAATCACTTGTAAGACATCGCACTTTTGTAGTGTTGGCATTATTGTTGTTATTTATTCCCCCGGAAAATAAAAGACGACAATATCTTTTCTAAGAAGTGTTGAAATAGCTGTCAACTTTTTGGGTTTTCTTCCGCCAAGTGGGGGGTTTGATTTAAAATCCCCATAATTTTGATTTCTTGTTGTATTATTTGATTTATTAAATCACTAAGTAAAGCTGAGATAATGTCTCTCCCTCTGAAAGTTATTATCCCCATGTGGTTTCATAATTTCTCCCCAGGGAAGTTTATGTAATTATCGCCCTTGGTTTTGAAAAATGTATTTTGGTTTCCCCTTGACAATGTGGTATTGTCCTCCCCATTGAAATCAATATGAGATCCCCAGCTGATATCTAGACGGCACAATTTTCATCTGCCCTAATGAAGTCAGTATTATAATATCCAGTGTAATTCCTGACATTGACACATTATTTTCCCCATTGAAGTATGTGTGATGTTCCTCGATGAAGCCTGGAGGAGGATGTTATATCCATGTATCTGTTTTGATTCACTGTTTTAAATTGATTATTTTTGGATTATGTTTCTTCCTAGTGAAGTTAAGTCGTGAAGTAGGAATTTGTTTCCTCAATTGGTGCTTATTGTCTTTTGGGAATCTTAATCATGGATGTTATTTATCCGAGGTTTTAATTTACCCAAGTTGGTTTTGTCTGGTCATCCCCAGTACTATATGTCTGTTTTGTCAGCATATACATAATAACATTCATACATTCATACATACATCATGCATAGCTGAATTTAACAATTCATTGATCATTTACGTTCGTTTATATTGTGTTGGCATATTACCCTATTTTGCAGAGTTATGTTACCCTCTCTCCAATAGAGTGTTGACTTTAAGCAGAGAGTGTATATCCTTTCAATTTCCCCACTGAGTTATCCCTCGAGGAAGAATTTTGCTTTAGCCGTCTTATTCATCTCATGATCTGGTTAGGTCTGTGTTTCCCTTTTGAGTTTATTTCTCATCAGGTGCTATCTTGGCTGATTGTTTGGCTTCGGTTTATTTCTGGTTCGAATCTGTAGTCCCTGACAACATTATTATTCTGATTTTTGTAGGCTCTGAGCCCTGGTTTGAGAATGTGCATTTATTTTGCACGAGAATTTTTTTTATCTCCTCAGCAGGACTGTGTTGGAACTTTCCCAGAGCAGATATATTTATTTTCCTAGAGGTTTTCTTATAACAGTAGATGACAGGTCCCTTTATTTGAGCAACATGTACTTCCCCAGTAAGTTTGTTAGTTCTAGGAGAAGATTGAGATTTGTTACTTCAATGGATGGTAATGTCGTCATTATGGGAGATAGTTTGTTGTTAGGATTTGTTACTCTGATGGATGGTAGTCTCGTCATTAAGGGAGATAGTTCGTTATTGAGATTTGTTACTCCGATGAATGGTAGTCTCGTCATTATGGGAGATAGTTTGTTGTTGAGATTTCTTACTCCAATGGATGGTAATCTAGTCATTACGGGATAGTTTGTTGTTGAGATTTTGTTACTCCAATGGATGGTAGTCTCTTCATTATGGGAGATATTTCGTTGTTGAGATTTGTTACTCCAATGGATGGTAGTCTCGTCATTATGGGAGATGGTTCGTTGTTGAGATTTTTTACTCTGATGGATGGTTCATTGTTCGTTGTTGAGATTTGTAACCTATAATTTCTAACCCATTAACAATTGACTTTTATTTCTATGCTTTTACTTTATGCTTTTACTTTAAGCACCATTTATCTTAGCATTTACATTTCATGTTATTTTCATCTTTGCTCACTTGAGAATTTACCATTATGTCATTTTGTTTTGCTCGCTTGAGCTCTTCATTTTCTTTTTGAAGATACCTAATAACCAACTTGAACAATAAAAAACTTTAAGGTTACTTGGACTACTTGGTTACTATCCTTGGCATTTTGGGAGTTATGGACTTTGGAATAGAGACATTGACCTTCCTTGAGACCTTGTGACTTCTATTATTATTTTGTATGGAGTTCTTGGTGTATGTACGAAGTGCGTCTAAGAGGGGGGGGGGGGGTGAATTAGGTACTTTAGAATTTTCTAGTTTTAGTGATGATGGATATTATTTTTCTGGATTATGGTGAGTTTATGAAAGAGTAAAGTGCAGAAAAATAAAGAGACACAAGCGATACATCCTGGTTCCCCTCACAGTCCGAGAGTACTCCAATCCCCTTTCAACATGAAAGAGATTTCCTTATTGTGGCAAACTTAAACAAGAACTACCCGAAACCAAGAACAATCCTCTTGAACCAAGAACAATCCTCTTAGATTTTCACTATGTCAACAATGATAACAATCCTCTCAAAGTGACTTCACTTGTATCCAACAATCCTGGAAAAACAAGATTTAAAAAACCACTTAAACTTATTTCAAACAATCCTAAAAAATAAGCAAGTATATAGAAATATTTGATTTGAGTGAGTTTGAGTAGAAATGATTACTTTGAGTGATTTAATCAATGAATTGATATTCTCTTACAATGATAATAGTATACAATGACTCAAGAGATATAATGCTCAAAGTTTTCTTGTTAACAATATGTGAAAGTGTGCAGAAAACTTATGTATGAATATGTATAACAACTTGAGTTTGATTTTTTAAAATTCAGAAAATATATTTGGAAGAGGTGTTGAAATGATTTTGAAAATGAGTATTTATATGTTCATAGCACCTTTTTGAAACAACATAAAGTTCTGTAAATGAATCATGAACAATTGCCAAGATTGAATGAAATGTTTCCATGAATTGGTGTTATGAACATGCATGTGTAAAGTTGTTGTTTTTCAAAATCATACAACATGCAATCGATTGCAACCTTTGTGTAAATCGATTGCATGGGGTTTCAACAGCTAGAAATTCAAATATTTTTAGTGTGCAATCGATTGCACAAGAGTGTAAATCGATTGCATTTGAAGTCAGTAGCAAAAATTGATTGAGTGCAATCGATTGCACAAACATGCAAATCGATTGCACTTAGAAACAATAGCAAATGTTTTGAAAAAATTGAAGCATGCAATCATTTGCACTAATATGCAAATCGACTGCACTCAAGTGAAAAATGATTTTTAGCTTAGAAAAACTTGAGTAAAGATTTGGACAATATAAAATATTTCTTTTGACCATTGAGCATCTATGTCTTAAGTTCAAAGTAAGTAATATCATTATACCTTGAAATTTTGCTAAGTGCTTGAACTAAAGACTTTATCCATACATGCTTTTAGCTTGATCAATAATTTTTTCCTTCTTTGACAATCATGGTTTATCTTCATCAAAACAAAAGTGCATTTGAGAAGCTTGATTTTACATTCTCCCCCTTTGTATGAGAAGGTTGTAATCCTTTGAATTTGTTCATCTTGGTTGAAGAGTACCTTAAAAATTTAAGACAGGAAATGTATAAGCGTAAAGTGACACATCCTTCTCCCCCTTTGACATTATCAAAAAGAAGGGAAAGATGCAATAAAAATGGACAGTAATAAAGCAATATTGTAAAAAATTAATTAATCATGCATCACAAATAGTCATAGACATAGTAACATAACAATTACAAAGACATCTAACAACAAACAAAACATAGCATAACTAAACAAGGGCATAACAGAAAACAGTAGGCATAATAAAGTTGGACAAAACTTTATGGTAGATTCATGTCCTGGTTGTTATAGAACCAAGATCCTTGATTTGGAAATTGTTGTTGTAGAGGAGGTTTTGTGTAATATTGTGGAGGTGCAGCTGGATTATTTGGGTCATATGGTGGAATGTGAAGATGAGAGTAAAGGTAAGAAATTTTTTGATTCATATATGTGTGGAAGTCATTAATCTGGGTTGTTGTTGAATCGTTGATAGCATTCCATTGGTTGTTGATGTTGGTATTCATGGAAGCAAATTGTTGAGAAATGAAATCCATAAGATCTTGATTGCTTGGACCAGAGGGAGCAGTAGATGGAGGAGGTACAACTTCATAACCTTTAACTTCTTGATTGTTTCCTTCATCACCGACCACATCTTCACCAATGTAAGTTATAGTTTTTGTTTCTGGATTATAATGAACACCCATTCTTGAGTCAACATTCTTGATTGAAATCTTATGCAGATTTGGATCCATATTAAGTTTCTCAAACCCAGAAAAATCAACTCCAAATTCTTCCATAATTAATGTAACAAAGTAAGCATATGATAGAAGTTTAGATTTTGCATCAACCATCAGCATATGAACCATTATGAGCCTTGCCCAATTAACACTTATACCTTTCTTTCTTGCATAGATCAGCTGCATTTCTAGGTCAGTCATGGTGCAGTGGTTTCCAGCCCGTGGAAACATAATATATACCATGAAATAATGAATAGTCGATCGTCTATATAAAATTTACCTGCACTCCATGAGTCTCTAGAGGGAATCACTCCTCCTAGACCATGAATCCTTTTGGCACGGAATTTAGCTTTGCTTAATCTCCCAATGCTGTAGTAAAATTCCTTTTTCCTATAGTCATCCCATGCCTCATTTTCAGGGACGTACAAAGAGCTTCCAGTGTAGGGAATATGTAGAATCTCACGAAAAATCTCAAGGGTTAGAGAGATTTGTGTACCCAACACATATGTCACCATCTTGCCTTTGTGAGGAGTTAAATTGCTGAAAAATACTCTTACCAGATCCGGATAATATGGACCAAATGATGAAATTAATGGTTCTAGTCCATAAGCAGTTAAATCATTTTGAAAAGAGAAACATTCCTTGGGAAAAGATGATAGCATACCATATTTAGGATTGGACACTATCTTTCTTTGAAAATCCTTTGTAAATCTTGCTTCTGGGTCTTTTGTGAGAGATGAGATTAATGGATTCTCAGAGGATGAACTAACCTTTTTCTTCCCTTTCTCTGAAGTTGACACCTTCCGTTTTTTCCTTGAAGCCATGGGTAAGGTGTTTGTAGGGTTTGGAGGGTTTTAGGTTTATGAGAGGAAGATGTTTGATGAGCTGAAGTTTGGATATGATTTGTGAGTAAATAGAAATGAGTGGGTTGTATTATACGTAATGAAGTTGGGTTGGCTTTTCAATAATAGAGATGAGCTTGGGAATATGAAAGAGAGAGGGATTCTGACCAACAAATATTTTTGTCATAAAAGCATGTTACAGTGGGTGCAATCGATTTGCATACAGATGCAATCGAATTGCATATAAAACATAAGCAAAATAAAACTGAAACACACAGAGTGCAATCGATTTGCACTTTGGTGCAATCGATTTACACTGAAACAGAAAGGTCAAAATCAAAAGAATTCAGTGAGCAATAGATTTACACTATTATGCAATCGATTTGCATCAACCAAAAACGACCAAAAACATATTTTTCTTAAACTTAAACACCAGTTAACATATATATTCACATACAACAAGGTTAAGACAAATATATAAAATCATAACAGGGATAGAAAGCACCTTATATGACATGTTCATCAAGAATTCTAAGCTCTCGTCGAATCTTGTAAAACGGTTTTCTTGCCAAAGGTTTAGTGAAGATATCGGCAAGTTGATTATGAGTATCTACAAATGTTACCTCGACATCTCCTTGAAGTACATGATCACGAAGGAAATGATGTCGTATATCTATGTGTTTGGTTCTTGAATGCATGACCGGATTATTCGTAATGTTTATTGCACTTGTATTGTCGCACCGTAGAGTAATGCATCCTAGGTCGAGTCTGTAGTCACGAAGTTGTTATTTGAGCCACAAAATTTGAGCACAACTACTACCTGTTGTAATATATTCTGCTTCGGCAATGCTAAGAGCAACACACTCGTGTTTCTTGCAGGCCCATGATACTAATGCATTTCCAAGGATGTGACAAGTACCACTTGTGCTTTTTCTATCAGTTATACAACCTGCATAATCCGCGTCAGAATAACCAACTAAGTTACAAACACTACCTTTAGGATACCATAATCCAACATTTGTTGTTCCTTTGAGATACTTCATGATCCGTTTCACCGCCATGAGATGAGATTCCTTTGGATTTTCTTGAAAGCGAGCACATTGACAAACACTAAACATTATGCCAGGACGGCTTGCCGTCAGATATAATAAGGAGCCAATCATACCTCGATTATTTGTAATGTCGATGGAAACACCTGATTCATCTTGATCAACATATGTACCGGAACCCATTGGTGTAGACATTGCCTTACAGTTATCCATGTCAAGTCTTTTCAAGAGTTCCTTGCAATACTTGTATGATCGGTGGGAATGAGAACTGGTTGTTTTTGGAATGCTGATTCGCGTTTTGCATTTGTTTTCGCAAAATGTCGCGGTAAGCAAGAGTCACCACCGTCTTTTATTTTATCCAACAAGGAAAGGACAAAAGCATAGAAAAATTTCTTTTTATGATGTTTCGCGGGTTCGGGAGGTAGATTATAGAAAGGGAAGGTGTTAGCACCCTTTCTATCAGTGGTTATCCACGGGTTCTTAGGTACTTGCTCATTGTGTTTTCAAAAGTTTGCTTTTCTTTGTGTTTGTGGATTTGAAAAGAGTTTTTGTTTTGAAGAGAGTGTAAGTGTGAAAAGTTTTGTTTTGTTTTAAAAGGAGCAAGTACTTAAGAACCATCTACCTACTCGAAAAAGGAACTAAACTGTGCTAATTTCCTTTAGACAATGCTATCCCACTATTGAGGAGTAGGTAGCATCGTCGTTGGAGTTTTCAGGTCAATTCGGTTAAGGGACGTGTGGTCGCTAAAGTAATGTTAGGACGCCTTAGTGGTAACCCTAATGTCTTAGATCACTTTTTTCCGAGGCAACCGTTTCGAGGAAACTTATGATCTTGGGACAAGAGGGCGACCTCTAAAACTTCCTATACTCAATGACCACGTTCGAGGCAACCAAGTGAGGTGTACCCTAAGAGTGCGCATGTGCGAGTGTGTTGTTTCGGTTAATTTTATCTGTACATGTCATGGGTGAGCTATATTGATTTTAGGTTAAAGATTGATCTTGTCATGCATTGCCTAGTTATCAAACATCTAACAATTAATATTGTGGAGAAATTAAATTACGGGAAATTAAATCTAAACTATTACAAGGCGTCGGGTATTTACATCGCCAAAAACAAACCCTTTAATTTAAATTGAGGAAAAATAAAAGAAAGCGATAAATAATTAAAGTCCTAATTAAAAGCTATTACATTCCGGAAGCAATTACAATATTGGAAATATATGGATCGCGTGCAAGATAATTAAATCGGCGTATTCTTTAGGGTTTTGACCCTTTTTGAAAGAAAGCATGTTTTTTTGTTATTTTTGAAATTATGGAATTAAATTAAACGAACAATTAAATTAAATTAAATAATGAAAATATTTTTGGATTTTTGTTTTTAAGGAAATAAAATAAAAATGGTTAAAAGTTATTAAAAACCTAATTCTACATTAATTTTAATTTATTGCAAAAATATTAAATGTTAAACCTATTTAAAATTAAGTTAATTAATTAATATTTATTTACAAAATAAAATAATGAAATTAATAATAATAATATTTTTAATGTTTTCTGATTTTTATTAAGAAAAATATTAATTATTTGGTTAGTAATTAATTAAGAATAATAAAAATAAAACAAGTAAATAAATAAAATATTAAAAGCAAAGAAATAACCAAAGGGGGGTGTTGGGCCCAATCTGGAGGTAGAATCAGCAAAGTTTAGCCCACTTTCATTCAAGCCTGCTTTGACTTTGTTGATCCCATATGCGACTGTTGACCTGGACCTATGATGGTCCTTCAATCCTAGCCTTCATATTTGGCCTGAAGGCCACCTGGCACGTTGATCTTTGCAAGCGTATGGTGGATCACACTTGATAAAGCACGCCTGAATACCTAGAACAAAATAATAATAAGAAATTTGGGGGACCTGGGATTCGAACCCAGGTCCCATTAGTTTTTCCACTCACCTGCTTGCCAACTCAACCAACGCATTTGCTTGTTATTATTATGGACAAATAAAATTATAAGAGAAAAGCCAATAATATACTGGAATAAAAAAAGCGCTAAATTTATTTGAACGGGCCAATGAAGATAAGCCACGTTGTCATCTTCTCCAATGGCCCTGGTTTATTTCCTGCGGATTTGGTTCCGTATCAAAATTCGTGGCATCATCCTAACATGAGTTATAGGCCATATAAATGCAAATGGAGAGCATCAATATGTTCGTCTCTCTTCCCTGAACACAACCATGGCCATTATTGGTCTTGATTTTTCCTGTATAAAAAATGCCTAAAAAAACAAGAATACAAACCCTAGCTTCGGGTACATGGTTATAGGCCACAAAAATGAAATCAAATAATACAGAATGCTTAGAAATTGAATGGCAAGTATGATTATACAAAAAAATTGGCAAAAGGATGCAAGATAATGGATTTACGATTCCATGTACAGGGCTATGTTCGTGGGCACTTACAGCGCAATTCAGGAGGTCTCAAGGCTTAGTTTTGATCGCTTTAGCTCCACTGGATGTCAGGCAAGGAAGCTACGTTGAGATTTTGGACTGAATCGAGCTCTAACCAAGATTTTGATCTCCAACTTTTCAAGGTTTTTTGCAGTTTTGGTTTTGCCGTTTTGCAGTTCTTAGGTCGTGTTCTTGATATGTATGGCTTGTACAAGTAATAAGGAGTGCATTAGGTTAAACTTTGGGCCTCCAATCCTTGTGCATTGATGATTCCAAGATATGATTTTGCCACCATTAACAAAGCTTCCATATTTGTATCAAATCAAATATTTTGTACACAACATGGCATAATTCGAATTTGATTTGGTGTATCATGTAAATTGAAAGCTGTAATGATCAAAAAGATATCATTCCATCAATTTTTGGATTTTATTTGAATTAATATTGATTTAAAATAAATTAAATCAATAAAATTAAATAAAATAGAAAATTTAATGAATGGACATGAAACTGAAGATGGGACACGTGTGTGGTGTCATAAGACCAAATCAAGTGGAAAAAAGTGGGCCCTTTTGTCAAAAATTGGAGTTTTGAAGATAGTTGACTTTTGGCAAATTTGGAAAAATTCCCAACTTCAACAATGCATAACTTCTTCAATTTTGAACTTTTGGAAGTGTTCTTGGACTTTTTAGAAACCTTGAGATGTCCTCTAACCAACCCTTTTCGTCTCATCTAACTTTTATATTCCATGCTCAAGTTATAAGCTTTGGAAAAAAGGTGTTTTTGTTGACTTTCAAAAATGACCTATAATGTCCAAATTTGTAACTTTTTGTGAGAGCATTTCTTGATCTTGGGGTGTGAATATGGATTGTGGGAAATTTCATCCTCTTCAAAATTAGCTTTGGATGGTTCATTTCTCATAAAGTATGAGAACGTTATGCTTGGTCAAAGTTGAGTTGACTTTTCCTACAAAACCCTAATTTAGCAACTTTTGAATCTTGATGAATCTTGAGCAATCCTTGATGAATCATGATCAATCCTTGATCAAATGATGAATTATCCTTAAAAATGAGAATGTTGGCAAAAAATCTTGAGGTTTGACTATTTGTAGGTCACAATTGACTTTTGCCCTAGCATAGTCGATTTTTGGACCCCTTGAGCAATTGACTGACCAAACTTCCTCTGCAAGGCTTGAAATTTGACATGGATGAACTTGAGAACATATTAGGACATTGGGGAGAATTTGAGACCATTTGGATGTAAGTATCTTGATGCAACACAAAACCCTAATTTTGAATTGACTGCCTTAGGAGGTGATTTGACTGTCCAACTCTTGAGCTATCTTGAACAACTTGGAGATGATTCTTGACATGTCTTGAGAAATATGGGAGGGCAAATTTTGGGGTACAACAGTTTCCCATGTTCAATATTCTAAAACCTGAGGATATAGATTAGCGTTCGTGCCTTTCGTGATCCGAAGGTGGAAGATGATTGAACACTAGAGTGTCCAGAAATTTGCACTCGCATGAAGTAGCATCAGCATTGTGATGTCGGGAATGGGCTTACAGGTGCCATATGGAGGTTGTTGGTAGGTGTTTTTGTCTTTGCTGACGGGTTGTCTCTTTTGACGGGTTGTCTCCTTTGACGGGGTGTCTCCTTCGACGAGTTGTCTCTATTGACGGGTTGTCTCCTTTGACGGGGTGTCTCCTTTGACAAGTTGTCTCTATTGATGGGTTGTCTCCATTGATGGGTTGTCTCTATTGACAGGTTGTCTCCATTGACGGGTTGTCTCCATTGACGGGTTCTCTCTATTGACAGGTTGTCTCCATTGACGGGTTGCCTCCATTGACAGGTTGTCTCCATTGACAGGTTGTCTCCATTGACAGGTTGTCTCCATTGACAGGTTGTCTCCATTGACGGGTTGTCTCTATTGACAGGTTGTCTCCATTGACAGGTTGTCTCCATTGATAGTTTGTCTCCATTGACAGGTTGTCTCTATTGACGAGTTGTCTCCATTGACAGGTTGTCTCCATTGACAGGTTGTCTCTATTGACGGGTTGTCTCCATTGACGGGTTGTCTCCATTGACAGGTTTCGCTTCAGAAAAATCTTTAGGAATCGATTTAACTGATTTTGTCTCCATTGACTGGCTTTGCCCCAGAAAAATCTTTAGGAATCGATTTAACTGATTTTTTCTCCATTGACTGGCTTTACCTCAGAAAAATCTTTAGGAATCGATTTAACTGATTTTGTCTCATTTCACTTGGTTGAGAGTTCAACTACATCCTTTCTGAAAGGTAAAGGTCAGTCATATGCAATGCATGATATGGATCAAGCAATGATGTTCTCAGCATAAATGAGATTGTATGGTATGATGTGTCTATGCATGTATTATGATGTATGGAAATGTAATGCTTTAGCTGAGGAAAATAAATCCCGGAGCTGCTGGAGAGAGAGTTGAATTCTTCGTTTCCGCTGGGGATGATGAACGAAGGTGATAAACTGAAGTGGTGAAAAACACAAGAAGGGGGGGTTGAATTGTAAAACTGAAATCTAATGCAATGAACAAGATATTTTTATCCTGGTTCGTTTGATCTCAAACTACTCCAGTCCACCCGTCAAGGTGATTTCGCCTCTCTCCAACGAGGTCTTAATCCACTATATTCAACTGAATATTACAGACTGCTTTAACAACTGCTAAAGCCTTCTTGATCCAAACCACAACCCGGTTTGTCAAGGTAACACTTTCTTACAAAGAGATAAAACTAAGTGTGTGGATGTTTTCTACAAAACTATATCACAACTGTGATGTATACACAAATTGAAGCTTAGAAACTAGATTGCTAAACAATGATAGAATATCAGAATGAGTGGTTTAGCAAAACTGAGAGAATGAAGATTATAATTAGCTTTTGTGCGTGTAGAGATTTGGAGAGCATTAGCCATTTCAATCTTCAAAGCCTTGTTTATATAGCACTGAGATGATGAACGTTGGATGCAATATTCTTGATTCAATGCTAATAACAAGCTTTCCTTATTGAGCAGATCTTGTCTGGAATGAGGCCGTTGGAATTAATTTTCTTTCAATGCACAGTATCGTTGCTTACTTAATGCATGTTCTGGCTTGGCTCATTCTGACTCTGCTTCATTGCTGATGAACTGTTGTGTTTCTTTATCAGAGTGTTGAGCGCAGTCTTGTTCATCAGGCTTCAGCATGTACGTGAGTTGATCATCTGATTTTGACATTCTGATATGGCAACTTCTGATGCTGGTGTCTGAAATCAAGTTCTGATGCTGAATAGATGTGATCTTGCTTATATCAATCAGAGTATCTGCAAGTCAGAACATAATAATTTTAGGCAGCAGATAGTTCATACATGAAACTTATAAATACTATATCTTTTTACTTTGTTATCATCAAAACTTAAATATAGGGTAGTAGATTCAAACTTTGTTCTAACAATCTCCCCCTTTTTGATGATGACAAAAACTAGATATTTTAAATGAAAATAACGTGAAAAGGTATCTGGAATATGTATCAGAATAAGAAGTAAAAGGATAAGGATTAAAGAGATATCAGAGTTGAGAGATACTCCCCCTGAGTTTATTACTTCCCTTTGATTACACGTGTTCTTCAGGATCAGATCTTTTTGCCTTTCTTTGAACATCAGAGTATCAGAGCCTTTGACTTATCAGAAGCTTTATGTCAGAGCAGAGCTTCAGAGTTTTTCTTGTCAGAGCTTTGCTTTGGATCAGAGTATCAGAGCGGATCAAAACTTCATAGTAATCAGAGCTTCTAGTCTTCAGAGTGTCCAGGAGCTTCCTTGTACCTGTAGACTTTAAGCAAAACAGAAAAACATTTTCAAGTAATAGAGTTAGAATGTTTGAGAATTTCTGTCTAGTTAGCCGTTATTGATTAAAATATCATTCTTGTTCTCCCCCTTTTTGTCAGCAATCAAAAAGTGTAGGTGATGTGCTAAAACAATTAAGATCAGAAAAACTAATCATATTGAGAGAGTTCAGAATCAAAACAAGAAAATATTACAAAACATATTCAAACAGTACATCAGAAAATCAAGGAAAACATGAAAAAGGTCATGAATGAAAAAAAGAGACTAAGGTTGAGGAGGCAAGCGTGTGAACAGGTTCTCCAGCATGGCTTGGATCTTTTCAGCAGTCTCATTCTGCTTGTGCACCATGCTGACAACAGTGTCAATCTTGCTATCCTGCACATCCATTCTCTCTTTCATCTTCTGATCGCTTTCATCCATCCGCTGCTGCAGACGCATGTCATTCAGCCTTAGTTCTTCCAGAGTCTGCCTGTCCAAGGCAGCTTGAGAAGCATCAGAAGCAGGAGGCTTCTGAGAACTTTCAGCAACATCCTCTGCTTGACTTTCTTCAGCTTGAATGGTCTTGTCTTCTTCTGATTGCACCTTTGCAGCTTGCTGTTTCTCAGACCAAGGTTCACTGTCCAGAGGGAGCACGTCCTCTTTCAGAAGCTGACTTCCAACTTCATTCAGAAGCTTGCTGAAATTTTGTTGTGCCTGCTCATAGTTGATATCCTGTAACTTTAGGGCTTCAGCACGTACCCAAAGTCTGAATTGTGACCAGAGCTGATCAGAAGCAGCTGGGTCAATCATTCTAGGACAGACTTGCTTCAAAGAAGCAATCCATTGTAGCACACCTGTTTCAAAATTCATAATACCAGAGCCAACATCTGGTTGTTTTGGTTTTGGGACGGCAATTTTGTGTTTCAGATCAGCAAGACGGTCAAGACTGGTTAAGTCTATGAAAGTCATGCTGGGGTTTTCGGAGGTTTTCTGAGCAGCTGTTTGTTTTGGAGATGGAGTATCAGTATCAGAGATTATGATTGGACTGGGTGGTGTTTTGGGAGTATTTGATGGTATCTGGGGCATGATAACAGTTGTTCCACATGGCAGCTGGATTGCCAGAGGTGATGGTTGAGGTGAATGAGGTTCAGATGGTTGAGGAGAAGGAGTTTCAGAGTGATGAAACTCTGTTTGAGGTGATGGTGGATTAATTTCTGGTTGGGGAGAGGGAGATGGAATTTCTGATTGTTCAGGGATAAGGGGTTCTTCTGGAATTGATGAGAGTGGTTGTTGTTGTTCTGGTTCTTCAGCAGATTGTTGTTGTTCTGGTTGTGGAGGAGGAACAGTTTGTGGTTCAGAGGTTGGTTGATCAGAGGTGTGTTGATCAATGTCAGACAACACTTGGTCAATTGCTGATGTTGTTGAGATTGTTGGTTGTTTGGGATGTTTGGTTCTGGGTCTTCTGAGTTTTAATGCCTCAGAAGGGTCCTCTTCTTGTACAGTTTCATCTATGGTAGGGATGGGGATTGAGATTCTATGAGAGGTTTGAGGAGGAATAGATGCTGGAATAGTAGAAGATTTTAAAACAGGAGCAGCAGATGAATTACCTCTTTTTCTGGGCGTCTGCTGGGATGATCCTTCTGATGGTGCCTTCCTCTTCTTTGTGTTCTTCAGAGTCACTTCTGGTTGAGGTTGATGCAGATCTCTGATATTCAGATTTGGATCTGTACCATCTGCCTTGCACGCATCCAAGTACCTGAGAATCACCTCTGGTTTGGATTCAATTTCAGAAAATAACGGAAAGTCACTCAGAGGCACTTTTCTACTGGAGATATCAGCAATAGGAGTAGCTCTGGGTTCCTTCTGAATATTCTCTATCAGCTTCATCTTCTTCAAGTTCTTTGCTATCAGAGGTTTCCCAATTGTTGGTTCAATAGTGCTTAGCTCTTGAGCTTCTATCAGATGTTCAATCAGCCTATTCTCTGTCAGAATATCTGATATCAACCTTCCAAAAGGTATCCAATCCCTCTTGGTTCTTTCTTCTTCCCTTGTTTCCTTCACACTTGTTCTGAGGTGGTTGAACAGGAAGTGAGCCAGATTGATCTTTACCTTCTGATCAATAAAGTAGATCAGAAACTGCTGATCCACATTTATGTAATCAGGAGAACTGGTTGGTTTCCTGTGGTTGAAGCACCCCAGAATTATCTTAGCCCACACTCTGTAATGATCCTTCAGATCTTTAATCTTGCTGCTGGACACCCCAAGAGTGAAAATCCTTGCAGCTATCACACCTACATCAGCACATCTTTCAGCCATGTCCACACAACGGACGCCACCGCCACTGTGACCGATTAGCCTTGCAATGTGATCCTCAGTGATCACAATCTTCTTCCCCATAACAAAGGAGGTGACTAGATGTGTTGAAGCCTTGGCGTGAATCCAGAATTCCTTGACTAGCATTGGGAATGTTGGTCCAACCAACCTGTCGAAATACCTTTCCCACTTCTGAGCCCTAACTTCTTCAGTTAGGTCAAAACCGTTCTCCTTCAAGCTTTCAAAATCAATGATTAATTCAGAAAGCACTTCAAGATTCTTCACAGGAGTGAGGAGAGTTCTGAATGGCACTTGATATTGCTCAGATGATGCTTTCTTCTGAGGGCCTGCAGAAGCGCTGCTGGAGGTTGCCATGTTCACACTAAAAGGGTTTTGAGAATAAACTGAGGAAAATAGGTTGCAAGAGATGAACACAGAAATATGCAGAAAATGCTTGAGTATTAGTGAGAAAGCGTAAAGAATGAGAATGAGAGATTAATGTGCTTAAATAGAGTTTTCAAAACTGTTTTGAAAAGATAAACGTTTTTTAAGAGAGAGAAAAATCATGATTGCATTTTAAAAGCATGATTACTTTTCATTAAATGCTTGCTGATTTTGGGGGATTTGAGAAAGATACTTCAAAACGGTTACCAGACATGTGTCTCAATGCACCCAATCAGCGCTTTGCCTTCTCAGAAGCGTGCACGCGTTCTGCTTCAGAGATATGCTGATGATTGGATGACACTTGTTTGATGTAGTGATCATCACGTCTGTCTTTGAGCTTAGACTCTCAGATCTTTAGACTTGCATCTGATACAATCTGCATGTTCTATATTTCTGAAAGGATATTGATCAGAAGTTCACAGTAAAACAATTACATTCTGAAGGTAAATATATGGAATTAAAACATTTTCACTCTGGACACACTTTCATGCTGAGATGTTTCAGAATGAAATTAAACCTATCTTCTGAAAGGGGTTTAGTAAAGATATCAGCCCATTGATGGTCTGTATCTATAAATTTTAAGTTCAAAATACCTTTCTGAATATAGTCCCTAATGAAGTGATGTTTTATTTCTATATGCTTAGCTCTAGAATGTAAAATGGGATTCTTACTTAAGCAAATAGCAGAAGTATTATCACAAAGTATAGGAATGTTACTCTCAAAAATCTGGAAGTCTTCAGGCTGACTTTTCATCCATAGCATTTGTGTGCTACATCCTGCTGCTGCTATGTACTCAGATTCTGCTGTTGACAGAGCAATTGTTGATTGCCTTTTGCTGGACCAAGAGATCAGATTTTCTCCCAGAAACTGGCAGCTTCTAGAAGTACTTTTACGTTCCACTCTGTCTCCAGCAAAATCAGCATCACAGTAGCCTACTAAGCTGTAATCACTAGATTTTCTATAAAACAAACCCAGATTAGTAGTACCTTTCAGATATTTGAAAATTCGCTTAACAGCTGTTAAGTGAGATTCTCTAGGATCTGATTGGAATCTAGCATAGATACAAACACTGAATAATATGTCAGGTCTTGAAGCAGTCAGATAGAGGAGAGAACCAATCATACCTCTGTAGACTTTCTGTTCTACATTTTTGCTCACCTCTTCTCTTTCCAGAATGCACGTGGGATGCATTGGAATCTTTGATGGCTTACATTCTGAGAGGTCAAATTTCTTCAGAAGATCTCTGATGTATTTGCTCTGATGAATGTAAGTTCCTTCTGGAGTTTGATTGATCTGAATTCCTAGAAAGAATTTCAGTTCCCCCATGAGGCTCATCTCAAATTCTGCCTGCATACACTTAGCAAATTTTCTACCAAGAGAAGGATTAGTAGAACCAAAAATAATATCATCAACATAAATTTGACAAACTAAGATGTCACTCTTAACTTATTTACAGAAGAGAGTAGTGTCTACCTTCCCTCTGGTGAATTCATTTTCCAGCAGAAAGTTACTTAGCCTTTCATACCAAGCTCTGGGAGCTTGTTTCAGACCATTCAGTGACTTCTTTAGTTTGAAAACATGTTCTGGATGTTTTGTATTTTCAAAACCTGGGGGTTGGTGTACATAAACTTCTTCTTCTATATAACCATTTAAGAATGCACTTTTGACATCCATCTGATACAGAGTGATGCCTCTATTAACATCAAATGAAATTAAAAGTCTGATAGATTCTAACCTGACGACTGGGGCAAAGGTTTCTGTATAGTCTATCCCCTCTTGCTGACTATAACCTTGTGCAACCAGTCGTGCCTTGTTTCTGATGACTTCACCTTGTTCATTTAGCTTGTTTCTGAACACCCATCTTGTTCCAATGATGTTGAATCCTTTTGGTCTGGGAACGAGATCCCATACGTCGTTTCTGGTGAATTGATTCAACTCTTCTTGCATTGCCAGAATCCAGTCATTATCCAGAAGTGCTTCATCAATAGAAGAAGGTTCAATCAGAGACACAAGTCCCATAAGTGTTTCTTCAGAGTTTCTGAAGCTTGCTCTTGTTCTGATTGGATCTTCCTTTCTTCCTAGGATAGTCTCTTCTGGGTGATCCAAGCTTCTTCTGGGTAATCTCTTCTGAGGTTGATCAGCAGCTGTTGTAGGATTGCTAGCAGTGCTCCTTTCAGACGTTGAAGGAATGTCTGTGTTGAGAGCTTCTGATGACTTGTCTTCAGAACCTGCAAATTCAATTTCTATACCTGCAAAAACTTCATTCTGCTTTGACTTTTCAGAGTCAAGCTTATCATCAAAACGAACACTGATTGATTCTTCCACAATCTGGGTTTCTGTATTGTATACTCTGTACCCTCTTGAGCGTTCAGAGTATCCTAACATAATACACCTCTGTGCTTTAGAGTCAAACTTGTTCAAATAATTCTTTGTATTTAATATAAAGCAAGTACATCCAAATGGATGAAAATATGAGATGTTGGGCTTTCTGTTCTTCCACAATTCATATGGAGTCTTTTCCAGAATAGGTCTTATTGAGATTCTATTCTGAATGTAGCACGCTGTGTTTATTGCCTCTGCCCAGAAAGTCTTAGCAGCGTTTGTCTCATTGATCATGGTTCTGGCCATTTCTTGCAATGTTCTGTTCTTTCGTTCTACAACTCCATTTTGTTGGGGAGTTCTAGGACAAGAGAAATCATGCAGAATGCCTCTGTCATTAAAGAATGACTCAAAATCTTTGTTTTCAAATTCTCCACCATGATCACTTCTGACTTTAACGATTCTAAGATCCTTTTCATTCTGAACTTGGTTACAGAAGGTAACAAACACAGAGTGTGACTCGTCCTTGTGTCTTAAGAACTTTACCCATGTCCATCTGCTATAGTCATCTACGATTACTAACCCATACTTCTTACCACTGACTGAAGCAGTTTTAACTGGTCCAAATAAGTCAATGTGCAGAAGTTCTAATGGCTTAGAGGTAGAAACAACATTTTTGGATTTAAAAGAAGGTTTTGCAAATTTGCCTTTCTGACATGCTTCACACAGAGCATCTGAATTGAACTTCAAATTAGGAAGTCCTCTGACCAGATTGAGTTTGTTAATCTGAGATATTCTTCTCATACTAACATGTCCCAATCTTCTGTGCCAGATCCACTGCTCGTTGTTAACAGACAGAAGACATTTTACATTCTGACTCTTTAGTTCAGAAAGTTTGATTTTGTAAATGTTGTTTTTCCTCTTAACATTAAACAGGATAGTCCCATCTTTCTGACTAACAGCTTTACATGATTTTTGATTAAAGATTATATCATAACCGTTATCACTTAATTGACTTATGGATAACAGATTATGCATCAATCCATCTACTAGCAGAACATTATTAATAGAGGGAAGATTTCCATTACCTACAGTTCCAGAGCCAATTATCTTTCCCCTCTGATTGCCTCCAAAGCCAACGTGGCCTCCAGGCTTAAGTTCCAGGCTTTGGAACATATGCCTTCTTCCCGTCATGTGTCGTGAGCAGCCAGAGTCCAAGTACCATGACTGGTGTTTCTGACTTGCTGCTAAAGATATCTGCAACATGTATTATTTTATCCTTAGGTACCCAAATTTTCTTGGGTCCTGATTTGTTAGTTTTACCAAAACTCTGGTTGAATTTTGGTTTCACAGAGTGCTTACTGCTAGTGTATTTGATATCATGTGTGTGACCATATACAAAATGTGAATTCAGAGGAGTGTGTTTAATGGTTAAGTCCATGACATTCTTTGGTGTAGGAACATTACCTTGGTATCCTATTCCTTTCCTGCCGTTTCTGCTAACTCCATAGATCATTGAAGCCATTCTGCTTCTATCTATGCTTTTAGCTAGGAACTTCTGGAAACTGTGATCATACTCCTTGATGATCTCATCAGCGTTGCTGGGAGTTTCAGAAATTGGTTCCTTCTGAGAGTTTTGTAAAGTGTTTTCTAATTTTGAAATCTTATTTCTCAGCTCAGAATTTTCCAATTTGAGACTCTCAGTCTTATTAGAGTCAGATTCAAGATTCCTTTTCAGGTCTCTGAATTTAGCTCTAATTTGCTGATAACGTTCCAGAATCTCATTAAGTCTTTCAGCAAGTTCAGCCTTTTTAAAGTTAACAGCAAAGTTAAGAAATACCTCTTCAGTGTCTGATTCTGAGTCTGATTCAGAAGCTTCACTATCTTCTGAAATGTTAGCCATGAGAGCTATGTTTGCCCTTTCATCATCTGATTCTGAGTCAGCTTCAGACGAGTCAGAGTCATCCCATGTAGCCATGAGACTTTTCTTCTTCTCTCTTCCAAACTTCTTTTTGGGCTTTTCCCTCTGAAGCTTTGGGCAGTCACTCTTATAGTGTCCTTGCTCGTTGCACTCATAGAGGATGATGTCTTTGGTGTTTGGCTTTTTGCTACTGGAGGAGCCTTCAGATCTTCTGTATCCAGAGGAAGAATCTGTCCTTCTGTATCTGGAAGAAGACTCGTTCTGATCAGATCTTCTGGGATTCCTGAACTTCCTTTGTCTTTGCTTCCACAGTTGATTTACTCTTCTGGAGAGAAGGGAGAGTTCGTCTTCTTCTGATGAGGATCCATCAGATGTTTCTTCAACTGCCTGCAAAACTTTAGACTCAAATTTTCTGTTAGATTTTAATGCTAAAGGCTTACCTTGCTTCTGAGGCTCATCAGCTTCTAGCTCTATCTAATGACTTCTGAGGGAGCTGATAAGTTCCTCCAGAGTGATTTTGTTGAGATCTTTAGCTAGCTTCAGAGCTGTAACCATAGGTCTCCACTGCTTGGGTAAACTTCTGATGATTTTCTTGACATGGTCAGCAGTAGAGTATCCTTTGTCCAGAACTTTGAGACCAGCTACCAGAATCTGGAATCTAGAGAACATGGTTTCAATGGATTCAGATTCTTCCATTTTGAACGCCTCATACTTCTGAATGAGCGCCAGAGCTTTTGTTTCTTTGACCTGAACGTTGCCCTCATGCGTCATTCTGAGTGAGTCAAAAATATTCTTTGTTGTGTCTCTGTTGGAGATCTTTTCATACTCAGTATAGGAGATGGCGCTGAGGAGGATGGTTCTGGCCTTATGGTGATTCTTGAAGTCACGCTTTTGTTGATCAGACATTGTTTTTCTATCAATCTTCTGACCACTTGCATTCACAGGGTGCGTGTATCCATCTGTCACCATATCCCACAGATCAGCATCATGTGCCAGAAAGAAGCTTTCAATTCTGTCTTTCCAGTAATCAAAGTTTTCTCCATCAAAGACTGGAGGTTTGCCACTGAATCTGTCTCTGTCCTCATTGTTGTCATTGCTGATGTGAGAATTGTTTCCTGCCATTGTGTTTTTCTGACGCTGGATCTTGTACTGACACGGTTAAGTGTTTTAGCTAAGAACCAGGCGCTCTGATGCCAATTGAAGTGGTGAAAAACACAAGAAGGGGGGGTTGAATTGTAAAACTGAAATCTAATGCAATGAACAAGATATTTTTATCCTGGTTCGTTTGATCTCAAACTACTCCAGTCCACCCGTCAAGGTGATTTCGCCTCTCTCCAACGAGGTCTTAATCCACTATATTCAACTGAATATTACAGACTGCTTTAACAACTGCTAAAGCCTTCTTGATCCAAACCACAACCCGGTTTGTCAAGGTAACACTTTCTTACAAAGAGATAAAACTAAGTGTGTGGATGTTTTCTACAAAACTATATCACAACTGTGATGTATACACAAATTGAAGCTTAGAAACTAGATTGCTAAACAATGATAGAATATCAGAATGAGTGGTTTAGCAAAACTGAGAGAATGAAGATTATAATTAGCTTTTGTGCGTGTAGAGATTTGGAGAGCATTAGCCATTTCAATCTTCAAAGCCTTGTTTATATAGCACTGAGATGATGAACGTTGGATGCAATATTCTTGATTCAATGCTAATAACAAGCTTTCCTTATTGAGCAGATATTGTCTGGAATGAGGCCGTTGGAATTAATTTGCTTTCAATGCACAGTACTGTTGCTTACTTAATGCAAGTTCTGGCTTGGCTCATTCTGACTCTGCTTCGCTGCTGATGAACTGTTTTGTTTCTTTATCAGAGTGTTGAGCGCAGTCTTGTTCATCAGGCTTCAGCATGTACGTGAGTTGATCATCTGATTTTGACATTCTGATATGGAAACTTCTGATGCTGGTGTCTGAAATCAAGTTCTGATGCTGAATAGATGTGATCTTGCTTATATCAATCAGAGTATCTGCAAGTCAAAACATAATAATTTTAGGCAGCAGATAGTTCATACATGAAACTTATAAATACTATATCTTTTCACTTTGTTATCTATAAAACTTAAATATAGGGTAGTAGATTCAAACTTTGTTCTAACATAAACTTGCAGGAGAGGATAACTCCATTGGGAAATAAACTGATGAGGAGATTACTCCGAGGGGAATTACTCTGTGGGGAAGAGATGTTCTGCTGAGGATTTTAACGATAAACTCCGCTGGGGATTCCGCTGATAATCTCAGCTGGGGATTTCAATGATAAACTCCACTGGGGATGGATTACCATTGCTGGTGACACCGAATATGTTGAGGATTGAACTCCTGCTTGGGGAAAGGAAAGAACTTCGCTGGCGACGATCTTTCAGTTGCAACTTGCTGGAGATAACCCTGTTAGACTTCTGTGGGGATAATCCTTTGAATTTGGCTGGGGAGATTTATTTTGTACTCCGTTGGGGATGGATTACCATTGTTGGGGAAATATTGACTCCATTGGGGGTATCTTGTATTCTGCCGGGGATACTCTTATACTTGCTGAGGAATATCTTTATACTCTACTGAGGAATATTAAGACCTTCTGGGGATACCAAACCTTTTTAACGCTGATGGTGGATGAACTCTGCTTGGGGAGAGTATTACTGATTTGTTCATAGCTACAAGTCTCAGCTGGGAGAGCTACCATTACTGCCTTATTCTGCGGGGAGTGAAGGTTTCTTAGCCATATTCTTCAACTGAATGTACCTTGGTACCTGGTGGATAGAGCAACTTGTACAATTCGGACAATTCTTATTTTCCCCTGTTTCTATTATTACCAGTAATTCATCTTTCGTTTCGCATGTAAATATTTATGATCAGCAATTAATGTCAAATGCATATATCAAAAATGAACATTGGACGTTCTTTGCCAAACAAAACAGATAAAGGAAAAACAGCTTGAAATCTCTAAAAATGAATTTGTATTGATTTTGAAGTTTGGCCTGAAAAATAGGCGTTTTTGTACAAGAGGCTGACGTCCTAGTAAGAGAACTCCGCCGAACAAATAGAATTTATACAATTTGTAAAAAGGAAACAAAACAGCTATGTGAATAATCCCACTGGGTTCCAACTCTGCTATTGCCTTTATATCTTCAAGCATCTCATCACTTTGCTGCTTAGTTGAAGATGAATCTGATTGATTAGTGCCGTCCGAGCTTGATAGCCGATACCGAAGTCTGGATGCGGGGTGATCCAATGAGACATAGTGTTACGCTTTGATCCCTAACTTTTTCCTGGACTACCCTTTCGGGTTTTCAGTCCATCGGGATACCCATTTTTGCCCAAGCCTCCTTTTCAGGTTTTTGACTTGTCGGGTGTACAAATTTTTTATTTTCATCCCTTATTTTTGCCCGAACCCTTTTGTTTCGCCGGGAAGCCCTTATTTTTGCCTAGGCCAGTCAACCTAGCGGGTCTTTGATTATGCGTAGTATCTTTTTACTATGTCTGCATTGACGGGGTGAGTAAGGTCGTCACCATCCATGGTGATTAGAATCATAGCTCCTCCTGAGAAAATGTTATTAACCACAAATGGCCCTTCATAAGTAGGGGTCCATTTGCCCCTGGGATCCCCTTCAGGTAGGATAATGCGCTTGATTACCAGATCCCCAACTTGATACTCTTGTCGTCTAATTTTCTTGTTAAATGCCCTGATCATCTGTTTTTGATACGTCTGACCATGACAAATAGCAATAAGTCTCTTATCGTTAATTAGGTTCAGCTGATCAAGACGAGTCTGAATCCAGTCATCTTCACTCAAACCTGCATCCTTCATGATCCGAAGAGAGGGTATCTGAACTTCAATAGGCAAGACTGCCTCCATGCCATAAACCAAGGAATAGAGTGTTGCCCCTGTTGACGTCCGTGCTGAGGTACAGTACCCATGAAGGGAAAATGGTAACATCTCGTGCCATTCTTTGTATGTCATTGTCATCTTCTGCACAATCTTCTTAATGTTCTTATTTGCTGCTTCAACAACCCCATTCATCTTCGGCCGATAGGGAGAAGAGTGATGATGCTATATCTTGAATTGCTCGCAGAGCTCAGTGATCATCTTGTTGTTGAGATTGGTGCCATTGTCCTTAATGATCCTCTCTGGTACACCGTATCGACAGATCAAATTGTGCCGAATGAACCGTGCCATGACGTTCTTGGTTACGGTAGCAAAGGAAGCTGCTTCAACCCACTTCATAAAGTAATCAATCGCTACCAGGATGAAATGATACTCGTTAGATGTCGTAGGTCTGATCTCGCCGATCATATCAATGCCCCACATTGCAAAAGGCCAAGGTGCCGTCAAGACGTTTAGATCTTTTGGTATCAGAAGAGTAGTATGAGTCAACATGTACTGTCTCAACCGGTGAATTTCCCATTCCAAAGCGTAGCAAGTTCTCTCGAGCAGTGAGTATTGGGTCTCACAGTCGGTAAACCTTTTGCTAAAGCAGTAAATAGCATGCTCTTTTCGGCCAGACTCGTCATGCTGCCCCAACACGTACCTCTTTGTATTATCCAACACTTATAAGATCAACGGTCTTCGTTCAATTGAAGGCATCAAAATTGGTGGCTTGGAGGTAGTATGGCCTTCTCTTCTTGAAGCAGTAGTCTAACAAACTCAACAGACACTTCGCAATCATCTTCACCTTTGTCTTCGGCTAAGTTGATCGGACTTTCGAAGTCATAACTGGCAGTAGCAGAGTCGTTACCAGTGGGATCCGGAGTGGATTTGGATCATGATATGTGAGTGTGTGTAAAACAGATGTTTTGCAATATATATAATAAAAGAAAAACAAGGAGCGCAAGATTTAAAATGCAAGAAACGTTCAATGCTTTTATTAATGAGATATGAAAATGACACACAAAGGACCTCACAAATGAAACCACGGTGCCCCGGGTAAGACACCGGGCCGTAAAGTTCAAAATATAGTCTGTTACAAATTCAAAACAAAAAAGTTTCATTACTGGGTGATAACGGAAACGGGCATAGAATCCTTCGCTATCCAGTTGCTTAATCCACTGTTGGCAGTCGGGTAGATCCAACTGTCGATATCAAACTCTTCATCATCATCATCCCTGATAGAATTTACCCCTGCCTCTTGTTTAGGCTTCTCTGGTGCTCCGAACTCTATCTCTTTCGCATCAATCAAGTCTTGTACCTTACTTCTCAAAGTCCAACAATCATCTGTATCATGCCCCGGGCTATCAGAGTGATAAGCACAGCGGGCATTAGCGTTATACTTCGGTGATGTTGTATTTGAATTCTTTAGGGCTTCCCTTAGAGTCACCAGATTAGTCTTCAGCAACTGTGGCAGAATCTAAGATAAGGTCATGCTGAGACGAGTGAATTTCCTCTTAGGTCTCTCGTCCTTTTGTTGATTGTTGTACTGAGGAGTACCAGCAGGTTTTGAAATAACAACCGCATTGACAGCTTGGCGGTGTTCAGGTCTATTATGTCTTCTTGCATTGTAGACATCACTGGACTCTTTCTTAAACGGCTTCTTCTCGGTTCTTGATGAAGCACCCTTATGTATCTTCCCAGCCTTAATACCAGCTTCAATCCTCTCACCAGTTGAAATAAGATCTGTAAACCCAGATGAAGAGCTTCCAATCAAGTGGTTGAAAAATGGACCTGACAGGGTCCCCAGAAACATATCAACAAGTTCCCGATCAGCTAAGGGTGGTTGTACTCTTCGGGAGAGGTCCCTTCACTTCTGAGCAAAATCTTTAAATCCTTCACCTGTTCCCATTGACATACCCTAGAGTTGGGTACGCGTAGGAGCGAGGTCGGAGTTGTACTGATACTGCCTGTAGAATGCAGTAGCCAAATCTTCCCAACTGCGGATACTGGCTCCGTCCAACTGATAGAACCACTCAAGCTAAGTCCCTGAGAGATTGTCTTGAAAGAAATGGATCCATAAGTTCTTATCAGCAGTGTAAGGCTGGATCTTCCTCACATATGACTGGAGGTGCAGCTTCGGACAGGAAACTCCGTCATACTTGGAAAAGGCTGGTGCCTTAAATTTATGGGGAATCACCACCCCAGATGATAGACCTAGATCTCCGAAGTCCAGACCGGGCACCTTCTGAATTTCCATAGCGCTCAAACGGTCTTCCAGTTGTTTGTACTTATCCTCAGTAGGAGGATACTGTTCTTCATCATAATCTGTCTCGTTGTCGGAGACCACAGGGCTAGGAGCCATCCTTTCTTGTGGACTATCTTTCCCTCCAGATGAGGTGGTCAGATCAACTTCATTATGTAGCATGTTCCCAAACCTGTGTCCTGTGTTGAACAGGACTGTCCTCTTCTTCTTCTTCTTCTTCTATTTCAGAATCAAGGTCTTCAGGTCCTGCTGACCCTTAGCTAGATTCATGAACAACTCTTGAAATTGGGCATTCTGGGCCTGGAGGGCCTTGATAGCTTGCTCAGTTGAAGGTTCAGTAGACATGATGATCGCTGAAATAAACAGCGAAGAAGATAAGAGACATGTAAAGGGTACCTATTTATGAAGTGCATGAGATGAAATGCGTATGATTTGTGATTTCAAAGACAATCGGGATTCAAATTTGTAAACAAGAAAGGAAACACACTTTATTAGATTTAAACTTCAAAATTTAAATTGTTCAACAAATTATTCTTAAGGCGTTACAAGAATGGAAATACTGAAAAGTAAACAAAAAACTGGAAAGGAAATCATCAAAGGTCCATCAATGCTCCCATGGTCTCTTCTTATCAGTGCGGACATAGTCGCTGAGAATCCGCTCGTTCTCCAACTGCCTAGTCAACCTCTGGATCTTCTCCTCCTGCTCGTTGAACTTCTCCCGATAAGAATCTCGTTCTTCCCGCAGTTGCATCCAAGATCTCTTCAGTGCCCCAATGTCAGTGGGCATATAAGGATGGAAAATGGTTGGAAGAAGCCCTTCTTTATTAGCAACTTCAAGAGTGACAGGCCGGACAGCTTCATATGGCATACCTAGCTTTTGGGCACGGATGCGGACCCATCTGAGATATGGCTCCATTGGCAAAGAAGTCTTTGGACCTAGCTCATGTGGATCAGATTGGTGAACTCCATCCCAAGCCCTTATGAATCTGCGACGCTGCTCATCGCTATCCCCCTGAAAATCAAAGATGATATGAGGCATCATCATCTCATGAGGTCCTTCTCTTCTGGCTCTTCCAAACTGACGGAGAGCTAAGCATGGGTTGTAAGAAATTCCTCCATAGGTTCCTATCAATGGAACATTAGGATACTCTCCACAGCGATCAATGATAGTCACCTCATCCATACCCTTGAGAGTCCAGATAATGTCATTATGAGAGAGACATCACCCTATAAGCCTAACCCATTCCTTTTTTGTTCTTCAGCACTGACTTGGGAAGGTGCGAAATAAACCACCTTGCTAATAAGGGAGAATAGCACATCAAGGTTCCCCGCTTTCGGGTCGTATGAGCATAGAGCTGATGAAGAATGTCACCCAAGAGAGTGGGTACAAGGTTCTGAGAGATGAAGATCTTTATATCATTCACATCAACAAAAGTGTCAGGATTCAGAAACAGTACCAAGCCATAAATCAGAAGAGCCAGAATATCCTCGAACGCCTTAAAGTCTAGGCTATCCCAGAAGTAGTTAGCCTTGCCAACCAAGAACTTAGTCAGAAATCCTTTTGCTCCACTCCTAGTCTCCCAATTAGCCATTACCTCCTCTTTAGTCAAATGAAGGGCTGCAGCAATTTCTTCGGGCCTAAGGGTCTTCTCCCAACGAGTATACGAGGTCTGCTCCAGAATAGAGATACCGAGCAGCTCAGAGAACTCTTCTAGGGTAGTGTTGTACCCCAAAATTTTCCCTCTCATTTCATCAACATTTTCTCATCACCAGACCCTTGGAGCTCAAGATCAAGTTAGGGTTTGCTCTGCTCAAGACTCCTCCTTGCACTGTTAACCCAAATTAGGGTTTGAGTTTGCACAAAGATTTTTTGACCTAAAATTCCCAAAGTGACTTTCATGCTTCATGTTGGACTCACAAGTTTATCCATACCAAGTTTCAAGCCTTGATTCCAATCTTGGCTCAGTCAATTGGACAGTTGACCTAGAAATCAGTTGTATTGAGGAAAAAGTCAACTGTGGCCAATTGATAGTCAAACCTCATGAAATTTGACCCACATCAACATAATGAACTCATATGAACCATTTGGTCAAGTTTGGATCACAATTCCACAAGAAATTTGATCAGATCACCAAAAGGGCAAAATGGTCATTTTTAGGGTTTTGGCTGCACAAAGGCAATTTTTGACTGTTTGACCTAACCAATGGCAAGCCAAGCTCACATATGGACTCAAGAACTCAATTGCATTGTCTTGACCCATTCAACAAGTTCAAAAGATCTCAAATGCATAGGATTGACAGATGAATTTTCCAGTCAACTGATCAAAATTTGACTGTATACTGAAAAGTCAAACTTTGACTTTTTGGTCAAAATCAAGTGCCAAGATTCATTTTTCATCAAAACATGTCAAATTATGACTCTTGTTCATCAAGAAACCCAAAATTGCAAATTAGGGTTTAAAATGAGAAAATTTCATAACTTAGAATTTTTCTAAGTTATGAAACTTCCTTATTTTTTCCTAACTTTGTCCCATTTTTTCACCAAGATACAAATGGATTCAAACAAAACTCAAAACATGAAAGTTGTAGTCCATTTCAAAATCTACAACTTTTATTCACGAAGTTTTCTCAAAGGAAGCTTGTAGCTCAAGTTATGATTTTTGGAACAAGGGTGCAAAACATTTTTAACTTAGAAAAATTGTGACCTATTCTAGGCAGGATTTTTGTCCAACTTCTTGGCCATTTTTCACATGCTTCCACTTGGAGTTTCAATTTTCATTACAAAGATGGATTGTAGTACACATTCCAAGCTTTCCAAATTGTCTAAGAACTTCTCAAACACCCTTGTGGTTAGGGATAATCGAATTTGCAAAGTTGGGCAAAATTCACTTTTGTTCTTCGCCAAGGCTTGTTCATAACATTGACATTTTTCAAATCAGCTTGTACAAGCTAGCTTGCAGGCCTCAAAACCAGTCTCAGCAACCATAATTAAATGCCTAACCATTGTTTTAATGCATTATTTCTTCCCTTTGGGCATTGCACATAAAATCAATCCTTAAGTAGAAAAAGCAAACATGCCATTTTGATAAAGATGCACTTTATATCAAATTCAAAATCTAAGAGGCATGAGCCAGATCTTTGAGGCTAGAATTTGTACACAAATCCGTCTAACCAAGAGCAAAAGTGGCAGCATACTTTAGGGAATTGTACAGGCCTGTATTGAAACTTGCATTTTCTTGCTTCAAGTAGAAGAAACTTGGCAAACTCATACCAACTCTCATTCCTGTAAACACCAACCTAAGCAAACTTTGTTCTCATCCTTCATACACCTAATCTGACCTAAAACACGAGTCCTTCATCCTCAATACCTCCTCATTCACCAAAACACCATTTTTCTGCAAGAAACAGGGCATCCCTGCAGATTGAGTTGCATAACTCAGTTTGCTCGTGCGTTTTGGCCAAAGCTTGTTCAAACACATTCCCTACCATCCATTGGAACTATCCCAAGCCCTAAATACAAACTGTAACATCCCTAACCCCTGTTGCCATTTTCGTTTTTTCAGTTGTGCATGTAAACTTCCATAGCACGATTCATAGTGATTCAAAGCAAGCCAGGTGTTGGAGAAGCATCCTTGGACTTCAGGCAACCTGTACCAAAGCTCAAACTCCATTGAAGATACCTCCATTGTTGTACACGACTCAAACTGAAACAGGTAAAAACATGAACTTCTATCTCTCAATATAGGAAGAGTTAGGCTTAGATTTGTGAATGAAACATGTTCTCCTCATAGCCCTGAAGCCATCCATATATTTACTTTTCATTTATATTGAGTATGCTGTAAGAATTTTGGCCATGAACATTGAAGAAAAATTAGGTCAGAAATTGGGGATGAAGAAATTCTACCTCGTTTCTTAGAGTTAGGTCAAGTATTTTATATGTCTGAATTCGTCTCTTGATGCTCTACATTATTGGTGTTATGAGTTTTTGCTAAAAGTCAAAGAATCAGAAGTTTATGTTGGACATGGTGAAGCGCGTGTTTTCTGTTTGAAACAAGACTGGAGGTTGAAGAAGGTTGACTTGGGCTGGGTCTGAGTTGGTTTTGCTCTTTGCACACTCTTTTTCCATTTTGCACCCCCTTGGCCCATTGTGTGAAATAATTGTCATTTTGCATTTTTTTCTGACTTATTATTTTTTGCTCAAATATAAAAAATATAAAAAATATTTTTCCAATAATTTTTGCATTTATTTGGAATTTTTTTGTTTTATTTAGCATATACATATAAATAAATATATTTTCTTTTTATTCAAAACACTAGAAAATAATACAAAAACATATATTTTTTAGTTATTATTTATTATTTACATTTTGAAAACATTTTCTAAAATATACTTTTTTTTGTAAATAATTAATATCTTATTTTTGTATATATTTAGTATATTTAATATATAATATAAATACTTGTATATTTTATTAGATATTTAGGACAAAAATATAAAAATAATGCATTTTTATTTTTATTAATACATGACACTAAAAAATACTTTTTTTAACAATATACTTCTTTTTTTTATTTTTTATTTTGTATAAATTAATATATAAATATGGTATATAATTAATAAATAAATACTATTTATTTAAAAACTAGGGTTTTGCCTTAAACCACAAAATATTCAAAAATATGACCTTTTTTATTTTTGTTTATATTATACAATGAAAAATACTTTCACATACATAAAAAATCATTTTTGTGCATAATACATTTTGCATATTTATTGTATTTACTTTACATTGTACAATTATATATTTGTATATTCGATATGGATGTAATAGTTTAGATTTAAATTTCTTGTCAAATATCACAATTCAAACTTGTACCCCCTCCCTATATCTCATGGTGTAATAGCTTAGCATTTAAATTTTCGCATTTTAAAAGCTTTCAATTATGCCATGATAGACCTAGGGTTTATATGCAAATAAAACCAACAAATAGCTTGGCTAATACAAAGACAAAAAAGAATGAAAATGGACAATACAATTCACACTTACACCCCTAGGGTTCCTCCACTTGTTGCCTTAAAAAATGGGCCATGTTGCATGTTGAGTATCTTTGGCAAAACAAAAACATATCAAATGATCATAGTCCGTCGACGACGCTTTCTCAAGTTGCCTAAAAAATGATCAAGTCCCTCAAAGAGAAAATTGCCAAAGACACTTGGCACTATTGCATTCATGGTCTAAACGATGACCCGCGCCCGTCCCGTTAACATCCTAACACAAGATTGTCCACCAAATACAATGGTGGAACAATACTATTAAAAGGGTTAAAACATAGGAAAGATCTTTGAGAAATTTAGGGTAGATAGCTCTTGGTTACTTGACCAACTTGCAAAACAAATCCTTGCCGATTTTCAAAACACACTCCGCAACACAATTTCAAAACAAACTTTCAAAAACATTGAACATCTTTTCAAAAAGACGAACACCTTTGTAAAACATTCGAGTAAAGAATTGTTACAAGGGTTTCCTAGACAAGGCATCTTTTTCAAAACATTTTCAAAACCACACACACAAAGCACCATTTCAAACAATTGAAAGCACCATTTCAAACAATTGAAAATGCAAGGCAAGTGATCTAAGCAAGTAACTAAGAGCCCATGGATAACCATGGATAGAAAGGGTGCTAATACCTTCCCTTTTTATAATCTACTCCCCGAACCAAAGAAAACATCTCAAAGGTTTTTGCTGTGCTTTTTAACCTTTCCTTAGGATAAAATAAAAAGTCGGTGGCGACTCTTGCTCAACCGAAACATTTGCGAAAAACAAATGCAAAACCTCAAGTCAATTCTCCCACCGTATCACAGAACTGGCGACTCTGCTGGGGATAAAATTAAAATTGGAGTAACCTTAGGGCTTAGATCACCCTTTTGCATGACTAATTGTTTGCTTTGATTGTTTTACATTTTCGTTCTCTTGTTTGGGCTTGAAATCCTACACCCGAATTTGGGGAAACATTCATAGATAGCAATACGTTGTGGAAACTGTGCGGGGTATACTGACGCGGTTGAAGAAATAGCTATATAAGTGCGACATATTTGTGAGTACCGGTAACCCTTGAGTTCAATCAAGGAGAGTACGGGGCCGCTGAGTGATGTCACTAAGAACTAATGACCTAGAACCTTACTTGACCATCTTGGCCTTTTATTAGGGGTAGTGAGATGACCGGCTTTGGTGCAGTCCGAAGTTGGTAGATACTCGATACTACACTCATTGAGGGTTGTTTTCTTGGAATATTTTGGTCGCTAGTTAAGTGGCTAAACCAAAACAATGAACATAGAAGACAATTCAATGATATTGAGCTCCTTAGAACCCGGTTACTATTTATAAGACAGGTTTTTAAGCCAACTACACTCAAGAGGGTACTTACCTATGAAACCTCATGCAAGCCTGAAACTAGGGTTTTGTGTGACTTGCTTGTACCTATGTTTGTGCATACATCATGAACATCATAAAGCATCATATGCATCCACTAACCATTTTAAGGGTTTGGATCTTCATCTTTGTTCTTGTTTTGTAGGTCATGGAAATTCTTCGTAGGAAAACTATCCAAGTCAACCTTGTGAGAATCCCTCCTCAACTCAAGGAGCTTACATCCAGAATTCCAGAAAGCTCTCTCTTCAGTGAAAGACATGGTAGACTGCTCAACCTAGTCAACACCAGTATTAAAGAAGACATGGTGAAAGTGTTGTTCCAGTTCTTTGACCCCCTTCACCACTGTTTCACATTCCCCTACTACCAATTGGTGCCCACTTTGGAGGAATTTTCTCAACTCCTGAGAATTCCTATTCTTAATCAACTACCCTACAACGGTACGGAAAAAGAACCAAAGCCTGAATATGTTGCTCAAGCACTACACTTGCAACCATCTGACACCAAGGGGCATTGGGAAACTAGAAGTGGTGTCAAAGGCTTCTTGGCAAAATTCTTGTTTGAGAAGGCACAAGAGTGTTGGAATTCTTTGGATCTGCAAGCCTTTGAAGAGATTGTGGCACTCCTCATTTATGGTTTGGTCTTGTTCCCAAATCCTGACCAACTTATAGATGTCAACGCCGTCAAGATTTTCCTATCCAGGAATCCCATACCTACATTGCTTGGGGACATCCTCCACTTATTTTACAAACGAACAATGAGAAAGAGAGGTGTTCTCATGTGCTGTACTCCTCTCCTTGCTAGGTGGTTTATTTCTCACCTTCCACAATCTGTTTTCAATAATGAACAAGGCTTAAGGTGGTCACAACGGTTGATGACCCTCACACACTCTGATGTACATTGGTCTTCTCGGTCTAGAGAAAATGTCATCATCGTCGATCGTTGTGGTGAGTTCCCTAATGTTCCATTACTTGGCATTAGAGGAGGCATTACCTACAACCCTTGTCTAGCTTTGAGACAATTTGGATATGCACGGAGGGATGGCCCTCATGACATGCTGATTCCTGACCTAGTTTTTGACTTCGACAACGATGCGCAAGGACTTCGCCAAATATTCATCAAAGCTTGGAGGATGCCTAACAAGGTAGATAGCAAGACACTGGGGCACAAGAACTCCATCCCTCTTGAGCCTTATCTCAAGTGGGTACGAACCCGAGCCCAGAATCTTATGATGCCTTACCCTCATATTCTCCCTTTGATTAAAGATCCTGTTAAGGAAG
Source organism: Vicia faba (assembly GCA_948472305.1). Classification (NCBI taxonomy): domain Eukaryota; kingdom Viridiplantae; phylum Streptophyta; class Magnoliopsida; order Fabales; family Fabaceae; genus Vicia; species Vicia faba. The sequence goes on along the minus strand of OX451735.1, from coordinate 786,072,118 downwards.
GAGAGGTTCCTTACACCATCCTACATCCTGACATGCCAACATCATGGGAGGAGATGCAGAAGAGTTGGATCCAACTCAAGGAAGAACGTAATACTTTTGAAGCCAGCTTCTAGGCCAGTGAGAAGAAGGTTTTGGAGCTTACCCGCCGACTTCACGAGGAGGAGACCTCAACACTTACATCGCACCAAAAAGGATGCGCAACGTCTTTTTGCCTTAAGAAGTTTTTGTAATATTTGGCCCGTGGGGCATTTATGTACTGACAAAATTTCTTCTTATTAATATGACGTGTGTTCTTTTTGTCTGCAACAATTTTGAATTTCTAAATCCGTGAATGCATCGCATGAATAAACATATCATTCATCATATGCATAAGCAGGTCTTCACACCAGGTTTCCTTATCTTTCTGTTGTTTATTTCAGTAAGATGGATCTTGAACAGACGGTCAAAGATCTGCAGTCACAAAACTCGCAGTTCCAACAGCTTCTTATGACCTTGGCAAAGGGTCAGGAGGATCTAAAAGCACTATTGGGGAATAAAGAGCAAGAAAAAGGAAAAAAGAAGAAGAAAAGAGTTGGGGTAGCTACGCTGGGAAGAAGATTTGAGAATGAAGCTAGGAGAGTTCTTGAATTTCCCTCCACATCTGATGAGGGAACCGGTAAAGGAAAAGGAGCTGCATTACCTTCTGAGTCCGAGGCTGAAGAGGAGGAGGTTGAGGAAGATGAAGAATACTCAGAGCAACAATACCCGCCAGCGGACGACAAATACAAAAACTTAGAGGATAGACTGGAAGCTATGGAGCTGCAAAGGGTTCCTGGGTTAGATTTTGAAGAATTGGGATTGATTGCTGGGATTGTGATCCCTCCAAAGTTTAAGGTGCCAATTTTTGCAAAATATGACGGGCTGTCTTGCCCGAAGATGCACCTGAGGTCATATGTCAGAAGAATTCAACCTCATACATCCGACATAAATCTTTGGGTACACTTCTTTCAGGACAGCTTGTCCGGTACACAGCTAGATTGGTTTTACCAGCTTGAGAGGTCAGAAGTGCATAACTGGGAAGACTTGGCAGCCGCCTTTTATCGCCAGTATCAATATAATGCTGACTTGGCGCCAACCCGTACTCAGCTACAAAGTATGGGGATGGCCTCAAATGAGGGATTCAAAGAATACGCCCAGAAATGGCGCGACTTGGCCGGAAGAGTGAAGCCACCTCTTTCAGATAGGGAACTAGTTGATATGTTCTTGGGGACCCTATCTGGCCCGTTCTTCAACCATTTGATTGAGAGCTCTTCCGCAGGGTTTACTGAATTGATTCTGACTGGCGAGCGGGTGGAAGCCGGTATTAAGAGTGGGAAGATTCAAAGGGATGCCTCTGCATCCACAACTGTTAAGAAATCATTTCCGGCCAAGAAGGAAGCAGCTGTTGTGTACTCTCAAAAAGGATCGGGAAGAACTGAGCACCGGCCGACTGTAGGGGCCGTGATGATTCAAAATTCATCAAATGATCAGCCTCGTAACAACCAGTCCAGACCTAAACAGCAATGGGGAGAACGTCCACAACGGCAGTTCACCCGCATCATTATGACGCCCGCACAAGTTCTTCCCCATTTGTTGAAGCTGAATCTCTCCAATATCAAAGAGGCCCCAAAAAATGTGAATACAACTTCCCCGCATTATCACCCCAATGCTAAATGTGCCTATCATTCTGACAGCATCGGGCATGACACCAACGATTGCTGGGCGCTTAAGCATAAAATTCAAGACTTGATAGATGCAAAAGAGGTGGAGTTTGATGCTCCAGAGAAACCGAATGTAATATCCGCTCCAATGCCGAAGCATGGTCGCAATGTCCATGCTATTGAAGAAGATCTGTATGTTGCTGTTGTTGATGATCTGGTAACTCCACTACTAACAATCAAGTTGAATCTGTTGAAAGCTGGGATTTTCCCAGGATGTAAAGAAGACTGCTACTGTTGTTCCTCCCTACCAATCGACTGTCCATTACTGAAGATAGGCATCCAAGGCCTAATGGACAGCCAACAAATTCTTTTCGAAAAGATTCCTGCTACTCCAACCCCTATCAAAGATGTTTCGATAATCACCATTTCCACCAATCTTTCCAAGGTCCCTAAAAAGCCTGTTAAGATTACATCCTCTATGAAGATTGTTCCTCTGAAAATAACCATGCCTGGGCCTGTCCCCTACAAATCTGAAAAATCGATATTGTGGAATTATGGTGGAGAAATCTACTACCACGGTGTTAAATAAATTGAGATAACTGAAGAGAGCTCTGACGAAGAAACTACCGACATTGGAAACATTGGCGGTACGAGCAAGATTACCCGAAGTGGGAGAATTTTCTCTCCAAAGATTTCCCCTCCAAAGGCAATGTTTGGACCCTTAGCTGCTGCCAAAGTTACTCCTGCACCGATAAAACTCTCTGCAAGAAATCTGTTGATTGAAGAAGCCGTTACTCCTGTGGTTGTCCCTCCTACTTCTGCTGATAAGGGGAAAGGGATCCAAGATGAACTTGTCAAGACGAGGGCTCAACCATTGGTCATCCCCGAAACCTCTAAGAAAGAAATGGAGGAGATTCTGAAAATAATAAAGAAAAGTGATTATGACATTGTAGAGCAACTGGGGAAAGCCCCCTCGAAGATCTCCATGCTAGCTTTGCTGCTTTGTTCGGAGGCTCATGCCAAAGCTTTGATAAGGTTTTTGAAGACATCCCATGTGCCCCAGGAAACCTCAGCCGATCAATTCCAGGATTGTGTAGCCAGCCTTACCGTAGACAACGACCTGGGTTTCTCTGACGCTGACCTGACTCCGAAAGGAAGAAAGCACAATGATGCATTGCATGTGTCAGTTGAATACCGAGGAACTACTCTCGCCCATGTCTTGGTCGACACTGGTTCTTCTCTAAATGTGCTACCTAAGAAGGCTCTCGATCGATTGGATTGTGAAGGCTTGGAGCTGAAACAAAGTAATATCATTGTCAGGGCCTTTGACGGGTCTAAAAGAATGGTTCATGGGGAGGTCGACATTCCCATTAAGGTAGGCACTGAAGTGTTCCACTCAACATGCTATGTGATGGACATCCGCCCATCATACTCTTGCTTGCTAGGAAGACCTTGGATTCATAATGCTGGGGCAGTCACTTCCTCCCTGCATCAGATGCTGAAATATCCTGTCAAAGGAAAAATTATAACTGTACACGGTGAAGAGGAGTACATGATCAGTCATCTGAACTCCTTTAGGTATGTGGAAGTGGAGGGCGAATTCATTGAAACACCGTTCTAACACTTCGAGGAAATTGCTCCCGAGGTTGCAGTAGTAAAGGCAATAGCTGAGGTACCCAAACAGGTGGCCAGGATGGCATCTCTGAAAGACGCACAAGCTGCAATAAAGGAGGTAAAGAGCTTAACATGGGGACAGCTTCCTGACATTCCTCACAAAATAGACAAGTTTGGGTTGGGATTTACCGCTGCGGGACAAAAAGCTATGCGTCGCTCAAAAATTGAAAGAACACCCATCAAGATTTCTCCTCATGGAATCAATGCTTTGGAAGATGAAGATGAAGAGGCCAACATTGAAGATTGGATCTTCCCAACCATCGGAGGGGGACTGCACAACTGGGAGGCGAAATACTTCGTCCCCATTACTTTCATTAATCAGTAACTTATCTTTCGAACATTTCCTGTTGGTCTGTAATAATTACTAAAACAATCTGCAAACTACTTTTTAACCTCATTCCTTGCCCGGGGCATGTAGGTCCATTTGTAAGGGTTTTGATTCTCTTCATATTCATATGCCATGTTTAACGAATCATTGGACGTTTTTCATTTATAAACTGCTGTGTTCATTTTCTTTCCTTTTGAATTTTTGTTTGTTTAAGGATGGTTATCCCTTACACACACTCACACTCATAAATGCAGGTACCCATCCACTCTGGATTCTATGGGTGACTATTCTGCTGTATCCTTCAATAACTCTGAAGATTTGGTCAACCAGGGTGAATACGAAGATGACGAAGATTGTGAAGTACCAGGAGAGCTAGCCAGACTTCTACAACAAGAAGAGAGGGCCATCTTGCCTCATGAAGAGTTGTTGGAAACAGTCAACTTAGGAACATAGGAGAACAGGAAAGAAGTACAAGTGGGTGCCAATCTGGAATCAAGTGTCAAGGAGCGCTTAATATAGCTGTTGAATGATTACGTTGAAATCTTCGCCTGGTCTTATGAAGACATGTCGGGTTTAGACACATATATCGTGGTTCACCGTCTCCCTACAAGAGAGGATTGTCCACCGATCAAGCAAAAAGTCCGCCGAATGAGGCCCGACACGTCCGAGAAGATTAAAGCTAAAGTAATGAAGCAATTCAACGCTGGCTTTCTGGCTGTTACATCCTATCCACAGTGGGTTGCTAACATTGTGCCAGTACCTAAAAAAGACGGCAAGGTCAGAATGTGTGTGGACTACCGGGATTTGAACAGGGCTAGCCCTAAAGATGATTTTCCGCTACCGCATATCGACATTTTGATTGACAACACGGCTCAGCACAAGGTGTTTTCCTTCATGGACGGATTCTCGGGCTACAACCAGATCAAAATGGCCCCCGAGGACATGGAGAAAACAACCTTTGTTACACAATGGGGTACCTTCTATTACAAGGTGATGACGTTCAGACTGAAGAACGCAGGGGCAACTTATCAACGCGCCATTGTAGCTTTGTTTCATGATATGATACATCATGAGATCGAAGTTTACGTAGACGACATGATAGCTCGATCACAAACAGAGGAGGAACACCTTGAACATCTGCAAAGGCTGTTTTCCAGGTTGAAGGAGTACAAACTCAGGTTGAATCCAAGTAAGTTCACTTTTGGAGTTAGGTCTGGTAAACTTCTAGGATTTATTGTCAGCAACAAGGGCATCGAGGTCGATCCAGCAAAAGTGAAGGCTATACAAGAAATGCATGCCCCCCGTACTGAAAATGAGGTTAGAGGGTTCTTGGGGCGCTTGAACTATATTGCCAGATTCATCTCTCATCTGACGTCTACCTGTGAGCCAATTTTCAAACTATTGAAGAAAGATTAGGTAGTCGAATGGAATGACGACTACCAAGCTGCTTTTGATAAAATCAAGGAGTATTTGCTAGAACCTCCTATTCTGATGCCACCCGTCGAAGGAAGACCACTGATCATGTATTTGACCGTTTTGGACAATTCAATGGGGTGCGTACTGGGCCAACATGACGAGTCTGGTCGAAAAGAGCATGCCATTTATTACCTTAGCAAAAAGTTTACCGACTGTGAGACTCGCTACTCACTGCTCGAGAAAACTTGTTGCGCTTTGGTATGGGCTGCTCGCCGACTAAGGCAGTATATGTTGACTCATACCACTTTGCTGATTTCCAAAATGGATCCTATCAAATATATCTTCGAGAAGCCTGCTTTATCTGGAAGAATCGCTAGATGGCAGATCATCCTGACTGAGTATGACATCCAGTATACCACCCAAAAAGCTATAAAAGGGAGTGTACTAGCTGACCATCTAGCTCATCAAGCTATCGAAGATTATCAGTCCATGAGATTCGACTTCCCAGACGAGGACATCATGACTTTGGACAACATTGAAGGTAACGGACCGTATGACGGACCTGAAAATGGATCCCGATGGACCCTGTACTTTGATGGTGCTTCAAATGCCCTTGGGAACGGTATCGGTGTGGTACTCATTTCCCCGAAAGGTTGCCACACACCTTTCACGGCCCGACTATGCTTCAGCTGTACCAACAACATGGCTGAATATGAAGCTTGCATTTTTGGTCTCAAGGCTGCTATTGACCTGGGGATCAAATCTTGGATCGTATTTGGGGACTCGGATTTGGTTATCAGTCAAATCAAAGGAGAGTGGGACACCAAACATCCTAATCTTATCCCATACAAAGAACATGTCCTGACATTGCTGCCTCATTTAGAGCAAATCACCTTCGAGCATTTCCCGCGAGAAGAGAATCAGCTAGTAGATGCTCTGGATACAATGTCTTCCATGTTTAAACTCAACTGGGATAACGAGGATCCCCAAATCACCATCGATCGAATGGAGGAACCTGCGCATTGTCATGAGATTAATACCGAAGAAGCAGTGGAACAACCATGGTTTCACGAAATCAAAAGGTATCTCCAGACTAGAGAATATCCCGAAGGAGCTTCCGTAAATGACAAGAAGTTCCTAAGGAGATTTGCTGCCAAGTTCTTCCTGAGCAACGGCATCCTCTATAAACGCAACCATGGTTGTGTTTTACTCTAATGTGTGGACAAAGTTGAAGCAGAGTTGATCATGACCGAGATACACAGTGGCACATTTGGCACCCACTTGAGCGGGCATACAATGGCTAAGAAGATTCTAAGGGCAGTCTATTACTGGTCTACTATGGAAGCTGATTGCCATCAATATTCCCGTACTTGCCACAAATGTCAAGTCTGCGTTGACAAGATTCATATTCCTCCTGTTCCTCTCAACGTTCTGACGGCTCCTTGGCCATTTGCAATGTGGGGCATAGACATGATTGGAGAGATCAAGCCCACAACGTCTAATGGAAATCGCTTCATCCTGGTCGCCATTGACTATTTTACCAAATGGGTCGAAGCAGCTTCCTTCGCTTCTGTTACAAAGAATGTGGTTGCCCGCTTCATCAAGCAGAACCTCATATGCCGGTATGGTGTCCCCGACAGGATCATTACAGACAACGGTACTAATCTGAACAATACTATGATCACTGCTCTATGCGAACAGTTCAAGATTTATCATCACAATCCATCTCCCTATCGGCCGAAGATGAACGGTGTTGTTGAAGCCGCGAACAAAAACATCAAGAAGATCATTAAAAAAATGACAGTGACCTATAAAGACTGGCATGAGATGTTACCGTTTGCTCTGCATGGATATCGTACCACGGCACGTACTTCAACCGGGGCAACCCCGTTTTCTTTGGTATATGGCATGGAAGCTGTCTTACCCATGGAAGTTCAGATTCCTTCTTTAAGGATTATGAAGGACGCTGGTTTGAATGAAGACGATTGGATTCAGACCCGACTTGATCAACTCAATTTGATCGACGAGAAGCGACTCGCTGCTATTTTCCATGGTCAGACGTATAAAAAACGGATGATCAAGTCTTTCAACAAGAAAGTCAGACGTCAAGTATATCAAGTCGGAGATCTCGTAATCAAGCGGATTATCTTGCCGCAAAGTGATCCCAGGGGCAAATGGACTCCTACTTACGAAGGACCATTTGTAATCAAGAACATATTTTCTGGCGGTGCAATGATTCTGACCACCATGGACGGCGACGATTTGTCGCACCCTGCGAACGCAGACATAGTTAAAAGATACTACACATAAAATCACCCGACAAGTCGAAAACCCGAAAGGGCGACTTGGGCAAAAATGGGCATCCCGGTGAACCGAAAACCCGAAAGGGCGGTTCAGGCAAAAATTAGGGATAAAACAAAAAAAATGTGTACACCCGGCAAGTTGAAAACCCGAAAGGGCGACTTGGAAAAAAAAGGGTTTCCTGGTGGATTGAAAACCCGAAAGGGCGGTCCAGGCAAAAGTTAGGGAATTAAAGCGTATGACTATGTCTCGTCGGATCACTTTAAAGAACAATCTCTTCATCAACAAGCTCCGAGTTTCTGATCAATCCAATCATCGGCGGACGAAGCATTGAATGGACAAGATATTCAGAGTTGTGAAGGCTATAGCAGAATGGGGATCCCATGGAATTGTTTCACATAGCCATCTTTCTTTTGTATAAATTTTTCAATTTTTTATGACAACATCCTTTGACTAGGATGTCTGTCTCCTTTGTACAAAGATACTCATAAAAAGCTAATACAAATACTTTTCCAAATACAGAAATTTGCTTTGTCTTCCTTTTTCTCTTTTGCACTTATGTTTTATTTGAGAAACGTCCAATGTTTTGTTAAATAGGCATTTGCATTTGAACATATTCATTTTCTTACAAATCAAGAAAAGATGATTACTGATAAGTTGAATGTAAAGATAGATATCTTGATGCCCTTTCAGAAGAAATACCCAACGATTCTAAACTCCAAATTCCTCAACAAGGTTCAAATCCAAAACTTAATTCCCCAAACAGAGTTAAACTTCAGGATCTTCAGTAGAACAGAAGCTTTCTCAAAGTTGATTTCCCCAGCCAGAGAGCCTTCCAAAACTTAATTCCCCTCAGAGTTAAGTTTTAGTATCCCTAGTAGAGCCCTAAAATCTGAAAATCCTATCCCCAGTGGAGCTAAAACTTCCAACTATCAATCCCCAGCGGAACCAGACTAGTGAACCTTATCCCCCACAGAGATGGTTCCCACCAGACTGAAGATTCTCAGTCTTACGTCCCCAGCATGAGTCTACCAGGTTCTGGACTCCCCAGTAGAGATCATCAGAATTCTCTTGCCCCGCAAGTCACTAAGGAGTTCCAATCCCCAGCAGTGGTCCTAAGATCCCTCAACAATTGAAGATCCTGTTCCCCAGACAGTCAGCAGTCGACAAGGATGTCCCATCTTCAGCAATCAAAGATTCTTGCAATCCCCTGCAGCAGTCAAGGATTCACTTTCCCTGGCAGCAGTCAAGATTCGATTATCTCTGGTTATCCAGGATTCCTCTATCCACAACAAGACAGCTCATCAGCTGGCATGCGCATTCATTACATTCATATCATAAACATTGATATAACATATATTGCATCATACATTTCATGCAACATAACTTTGTGTTTAGCTAACATTTTGTCCTTTTCAGGATAAGAATAAAAGGCTATCATTAACAATTATTCAGATACAGTTCTACACGGACTCATCATCAGGCAACCCTACACCGGTTCCTTCTCAATCTCAGATGCAGTTCTACACGGACTCATCATGAGGCAACCCTACACCGGTTCCTTCTCACTTCAAGACTTCTGAAAACAGTTTACGGGTTCTCCAGACACGGATGTTAACCTATCGCTTGTTCAGATTCTTCAACTTCTGAAAACAGTTTATGGATTCTCCAAACACGGATGTTAATTTATCGCTTGTTCAGACTCAACTTTTGAAAACAGTTTACGGACGCTTCCCAACATGGATGCTGCTCTATTGCTTATTCAACTTCAAGACTTCTGAAAACAGTTTACGGGTTCTCCAGACACGAATGTTAACCTATCGCTTGTTCAGATTCTTCAACTTCTGAAAACAATTTACGGATTCTCCAAACACGGATGTTAATTTATCGCTTGTTCAGACTCAACTTTTGAAAACAGTTTACGGACGCTTCCCAACATGGATGCTGCTCTATTGCTTATTCAACTTCAAGACTTCTGAAAAAAGTTTATGGGTTCTCCAGACACGGATGTTAACCTATCGCTTGTTCAGATTCTTCAACTTCTGAAAACCGTTTACGGGTTCTCCAGACACGGATGTTAACCTATCGCTTGTTCAGATTCAAAACCTCTGAAAACAGTTTACGGGTTCTCTAGACACGGATGTTAACCTATCGCTTGTTCAGATTCTTCAACTTCTGAAAACAGTTTACGGATTCTCTAGACACGGATGTTAACCTATCGCTTGTTCAGATGCAACTACTGAAAACAGTTTACGGGTTCTCCAGACACGGATGTTAACCTATCGCTTGTTCAGATCCAAGACTTCTGAAAACAGTTTACGGATTCTCCAAACACGGATGTTAATCTATCGCTTGTTCAGATGCAACTACTGAAAACAGTTTACGGATTCTCCAAACATGGATGTCGATCTATTGCTTGTTCAGACCCCCCCTAGTTCAAAGATATTCCAAAACATGGACACCTTTCTGATACTCATTCCAGATGGCATCTTTAAGCCCATCCCCTGACAAGATCTTGGTCACATCTCCAGATGGCATCTTTAAGCCCATCTACAAATGGCATCTTTAAGCCCATTCCCGCATCCATGTTTCGACGAGTGCAAATTTACGGGCACTCTAGTGTCCAATCTCCTTTTACCTTTGAGACGCGAAAGGCAAACTTGCCAATCTAACTCTTCAGGTTCAAGAAGATTGAACAGGGGCAACTGTTGTACCCCAAAATTTTCCCTCTCATTTCATCAACATTTTCTCATCACTAGACCCTTGGAGCTCAAGATCAAGTTAGGGTTTGCTCTGCTCAAGACTCCTCCTTGCACTGTTAACCCAAATTAGGGTTTGAGTTTGCACAAAGATTTTTTGACCTAAAATGCCCAAAGTGACTTTCATGCTTAATGTTGGACTCACAAGTTTATCCATACCAAGTTTCAAGCCTTGATTCCAATCTTGGCTCAGTCAATTGGACAGTTGACCTAGAAATCAACTGTATTGGGGAAACGTCAACTGTGGCCAATTGACATTCAAACCTCATGAAATTTGACCCACATCAACATAATGAACTCATATGAACCATTTGGTCAAGTTTGGATCACAATTCCACAAGAAATTTGATCAGATCACCAAAAGGGCAAAATGGTCATTTTTAGGGTTTTGGCTGCACAAGGGCAATTTTTGACTGTTTGACCTAACCAATGGAAAACCAAGCTCACATATGGACTCAAGAACTCAATGGAATTGTCTTGACCCATTCAACAAGTTCAAAAGATCTCAAATGCACAGGATTGACAGATGAATTTTCCAGTCAACTGATCAAAATTTGATTATATACTGAAAAGTCAAACTTTGACTTTTTTGTCAAAATCAAGTGCCAAGATTCATTTTTCATCAAAAAATGTCAAATTATGAAACTTGTTCATCAAGAAACCCAAAATATCAAATTAGGGTTTAAAATGAGAATATTTCATAACTTAGAATTTTTCTAAGTTATGAAACTTCCTTATTTTTTCCTAACTTTGTCCAATTTTTTCACCAAGATACAAATGGATTCAAACAAAACTCAAAACCTGAAAGTTGTAGTACATTGAAAAATCTACAACTTTTATTCACAAAGTTTTCTCAAATGAAGCTTGTAGCTCAAGTTATGATTTTTGGAACAAGGGTGCAAAACATTTTTAACTTAGAAAAATTGTGACCTATTCTAGGCAGGATTTTTGTCCAACTTCTTGGCCATTTTTCACATGCTTCCACTTGGAGTTTCAATTTTCATTACAAATATGGATTGTAGTACACATTCCAAGCTTTCCAAATTGTCCAAGAACTTCTCAAACACCCTTGTGGTTAGGGAGAATAGAATTTGCAAAGTTGGGCAAAATTCACTTTTGTTCTTGGCCAAGGCTTGTTCATAACATTGGCATTTTTCAAATCAGCTTGTACAAGCTAGCTTGCAGGCCTCAAAACCAGTCTCACACAACATAATTAAATTCCTAACCATTGTTTTAATGCATTATTTCTTCCCTTTGGGCATTGCACATAAAATCAATCCTTAAGTAGAAAAAGCAAACATGCCATTTTGATAAAGATGCACTTTATGTCAAATTTAAAATCCAAGAGGCATGGGCCAGATCTTTGAGGCTCGAATTTGTACACAAATCCCTCTAACCAATTAGCAAAAGTGGCAGCATACTTTAGGGCATTGTACATGCCTGTATTGAAACTTGCATTTTCTTGCTTCAAGTAGAAGAAACTTGGCAAACTCATACCAACTCTCATTCCTGTAAACACCAACCTAAGCAAACTTTGTTCTCATCCTCCATACACCCAGTCTGACCTAAAACACGAGTCATTCATCCTCAATACCTCCTCATTCACCAAAACACCATTTTTCTGCAAGAAACAGGGCATCCCTGCAGATTGAGTTGCACAACTCAGTTTGCTCGTGCGTTTTGGCCAAAGCTTGTTCAAACACATTCCCTACCATCCATTGGAACTATCCCAAGCCCTAAATACAAACTGTAACATCCCTAACCCCTGTTGCGATTTTCATTTTTTCAATTGTGCAGGTAAACTTCCATAGCACGATTCATAGTGATTCAAAGCAAGCCAAGTGTTAGAGAAGCATCCTTGGACTTCAGGCAACCTGTACCAAAGCTCAAACTCCATTGAAGATACCTCCATTGTTGTACACGACTCAAGCTGAAACAGGTAAAAACATGAACTTCTATCTCTCAATATAGGAAGAGTTAGGCTTAGGTTTGTGAATGAAACATGTTCTCCTCATAGCCCTGAAGCCATCCATATATTTACTTTTCATTTATATTGAGTATGCTGTAAGAATTTTGGCCATGAACATTGAAGAAAAATTAGGTCAGAAATTGGGGATGAAGAAATTCTCCCTCGTTTCTTAGAGTTAGGTCAAGTATTTTATATGTCTGAATTCGTCTCTTGATGCTTTACATTATTGGTGTTATGAGTTTTTGCTAAAAGTCAAAGAATCAGGAGTTTGTGTTGGATATGGTGAAGCGCGTGTTTTCTGTTTGAAACAAGGCTAGAGGTTGAAGAAGGTTGACTTGGGCTGGGCCTGAGTTGGTTTTGCTCTTTGCACACTCTTTTTCCATTTTGCACCCCCTTGGCCCATTGTGTGAAATAATTGTCATTTTGCATTTTTTTCTGACTTATTATTTTTTGCTCAAATATAAAAATTATAAAAAATATTTTTCCATACATTTTTGCATTTATTTGGTATTTATTTGTTTTATTTAGCATATACATATAAATAAATATATTTTCTTTTTATTCAAAACACTAGAAAATCATACAAAAACATATATTTTTTAGTTATTATTTATTATTTACATTTTGAAAACATTTTCTAAAATATACTTTTTTTTTGTAAATAATTAATATCTTATTTTTGTATATATTTAGTATATATAATATATAATATAAATACTTGTATATTTTATTAGATATTTAGGACAAAAATATAAAAATAATGTATTTTTATTTTTATTAATACATGACACTAAAAAATACTTTTTTCACAATATACTTCTTTTTTTTATTTTTTTTTTGTATAAATTAATATATAAATATGGTATATAATTAATAAATAAATACTATTTATTTAAAAACTAGGGTTTTGCCTTAAACCACAAAATATTCAAAAATTTGACCTTTTTTATTTTTGTTTATATTATACATTGAAAAATAATTTTACATACATAAAAAATCATTTTTGTGCATAATACATTTTGCATATTTATTGTATTTACTTTACATTGTACAATTAAATATTTGTATATTCGATATGGATGTAATAGTTTAGATTTAAATTTCTTGTCAAATATCTCAATTCAAACTTGTACCCCCCCTATATCATGGTGTAATAGCTTAGCATTTAAATTTTCGCATTTTAAAAGCTTTCAATTATGCCATGATAGACCTAGGGTTTGTATGCAAATAAAACCAACAAATAGCTTGGCTAATACAAAGACAAAAAAGCATGAAAATGGACAACACAATTCACACTTACACCCCTAGGGTTCCTCCACTTGTTGCCTTCAAAAATGGACCATGTTGCATGTTGAGTATCTTTGGAAAAACAAAAACAAATCAAATGATCATAGTCCCTCGACGACGCTTTCTCAAGTTGCCTAAAAAATGATCAAGTCCCACAAAGAGAAAATTGCCAAAGACACTTGGCACTATTGAATTCATGGTCTAAACGATGACCCGCGCCCGTCCCGTTAACATCCTAACACAAGATTGTCCACCAAATACAATGGTGGAACAATACTGTTAAAAGGGTTAAAACATAGGAAAGATCTTTGAGAAATTTAGGGTAGATAGCTCTTGGTTACTTGACCAACTTGCAAAATAAATCCTTGCCATTTTTCAAAACACACTCCACAACACAATTTCAAAACAAACTTTCAAAAACATTGAACATCTTTTCAAAAAGACGAACACCTTTGTAAAACATTCGAAAAAAGAATTGTTACAAGGGTTGCCTAGACAAGGCATCTTTTTCAAAACATTTTCAAAACCACACACACAAAGCACCATTTCAAACAATTGAAAGGACCATTTCAAACAATTGAAAATGCAAGGCAAGTGATCTAAGCAAGTAACTAAGAGCCCATGGATAACCATGGATAGAAAGGGTGCTAATACCTTCCCTTTCTATAATCTACTCCCCGAACCCAAGAAAACATCTCAAAGGTTTTTGTTGTGCTTTTTAACCTTTCCTTAGGATAAAATAAAAAGTCGGTGGCGACTCTTGCTCAACCGAAACATTTGCGAAAAACAAACGCAAAACCTCAAGTCAGTTCTCCCACCGTATCACAGGTAGGAACCAGATGGAAGTCCTGGAAAGTAAAATAATGGTACAGCGGATCATAGAATTGGACCAGGACACTCATCATCTGCTCGTCCAATTTGGAGGTGACCAAACTGAGAAGAGAACCATGCCTCCTGATGAAGGAAGTAGTGTCAGGCATCTTGGCAACCAACTCTTTAAGCAAGGTAGGGACTTGGACAAAGTTGATCCGGATAGTATTCTTACGCATAGGCATCATGATGACCTACAAAACAGAACAAAGATGAAACCCTCTTGTCTTTGAAATAGGTTAGTCCAATGCAAGATGTATGTAATGTTATGATGTCATGATGTCATGATAGTAATCACACCACAAGTATCCACAAATAGCAAACATGGTAAAGGCACACAAGTCACACTGAGAGCCCTTAGATTTCAGGCTGGCATGGAGCTTAGGTACTACCCTTTTTCAGTTTAGTTAGTTTAAACCTGTCCTAAAAATAGTAATCGGGTTCTAGAGGATCTCAATATCACTGACTACCCTCAATCAGTCATAATTCAAGTTTAGCAACCTTTTCTTGCGGCCGGAATCATCGCGAGAGTTTTGTCTCAATGAGTGTAGCATACTGCTACTGTTCTATGGCCAAGTTGGTCAATTTAAGGTTCTAAGGTCAGCTGGTTCTTAATGACCCCTTAGAAGACCCATATTCTCCTCGTTCCAACATAAGGGATATCGGTACAGACTAAAGTGCCACACCAACGTAGCTACTGCTTCAACCGTGTCGGTCTACGCCGGACAGTTCCCTCACAGTTTATTGCTACTTACCTTAAGGGTACCCCCAGATCCGGGTTAGGATCTATAGAAACTCTGATACAAGCCCAAAAAATTAAAGCATACAAAGCATACAATTGAAAACACAATGATCTAATCCTAAGGTACACCTCACTTATAATACTTCCCCAGCAGAGTCGCCAGTTCTGTGATCGGTGGGAATGAGAACTGACTGTTTTTGGAATGCTGGTTCGCGTTTTGCATTTATTTTCGCAAAATGTTGCGGTAAGCAAGAGTCGCCACCGTCTTTTATTTTATCCAACAAGGAAAGGACAAAAGCACAGAAAAATTCCTTTTTGAGATGTTTCGCGGGTTCGGGAGGTAGATTATAGAAAGGGAAGGTGTTAACACCCTTTCTATCCGTGGTTATCCACGGGCTCTTAGGTACTTGCTCATTGTGTTTTCAAAAGTTTGCTTTTCTTTGTGTTTGTGGATTTGAAAAGAGTTTTTGTTTTGAAGAGAATGTAAGTGTGAAATGTTTTGTTTTGTTTTAAAAGGAGCAAGTACTTAAGAACCATCTACCTACTCGAAAAAGGAACTAAACTGTGCTAATGTCCTTTAGACAATGCTATCCCACTATTGAGGAGTAGGTAGCATTGTCGTTGGAGTTTTCGGGTCAATTCGATTAAGGGACGTGTGGTCACTAAAGCAATGTTAGGATGCCTTAGTGGTAACCATAATGTCTTAGATCACTTTTTTCCGAGGCAACCGTTTCGAGGCAACTTATGATCTTTGGACAAGAGGGCGACCTCTAAAACTTCCTATACTCAATGACCACGTTCGAGGCAACCAAGTGAGGTGTACCCTAAGAGTGCACATGTGCGAGTGTGTTGTTTCGGTTAATTTTATCTGTACATGTCATGGGTGAGCTATATTGATTTTAGGTTAAAGATTGATCTTGTCATGCACTGCCTAGTTATCAAACATCTAACAATTAATATTGTACGGAAATTAAATTGCGGGAAATTAAATCTAAACTATTACAAGGCGTCAGGTATTTACATCGCAAAAAACAAACCCTTTAATTTAAATTGTGGAAAAATAAAAGAAAGTGATAAATAATTAAAGTCCTAATTAAAAGCTATTACATTCCAGAAGCAATTATAATATTGGAAATAAATGGATCGCGTGCAAGAAAATTAAATCGGCGTATTCTTTAGGGTTTTGACCCTTTTTGAAAGAAAGCATGTTTTTTTGTTATTTTTGAAATTATGGAATTAAATTAAACGAACAATTAAATTAAATTAAATAATGAAAATATTTTTGGATTTTTGTTTTTAAGGAAATAAAATAAAAATGGTTAAAAGTTATTAAAAACCTAATTCTACATTAATTTTAATTTATTGCAAAAATATTAAATGTTAAACCTATTTAAAACTAAGTTAATTAATTAATATTTATTTACAAAATAAAATAATGAAATTAATAATAATAATATTTTTTATGTTTTGTGATTTTTATTAAGAAAAATATTAATTATTTGGTTAGTAATTAATTAAGAATAATAAAAATAAAACAAGTAAATAAATAAAATATTAAAAGCAAAGAAATAACCAAAGGGGGGTGCTGGGCCCAATCTGGAGGTAGAATCAGCAATGTTTGGCCCACTTTCATTCAAGCCTGCTTTGACTTTGTTGATCCCATATGCGCCTGTTGACCTGGACCTATGATGGTCCTTCAATCCTAGCCTTCAGATTTGGCATGAAGGCCATTTGGCACGTTGATCTTTGCAAGCGTATGGTGGATCACACTTGATGAAGCACGCCTGAATACTTAGAACAAAATAATAATAAGCAATTTGGGGGACCTGGGATTCGAACCCAGGTCCCATTGGTTTTTCCACTCACCTGTTTGCCAACTCAACCAACGCGTTTGCTTGTTATTATTATGGACAAATAAAATTATTAGAGAAAAGCCAATAATATACTGGAATAAAAAAAAGCGCTAAATTTATTTGAACGGGCCAATGAAGACAAGCCACGTTGTCATCTTCTCCAATGGCCCTGGTTTATTTCCTGCGGATTTGGTTCCGTATCAAAATCTGTGGCATCATCCTAACATGAGTTATAGGCCATATAAATGCAAATGGAGAGCATCAATGTGTTCGTCTCTCTTCCCTGAACACAACCATGGCCATTATTGGTCTTGATTTTGCCTGTATCAAAAATGCCTAAAAACAAGAATACAAACCCTAACTTCGGGTACATGGTTATAGGCCACAAAAATGAAATCAAACAATACAGAATGCTTAGAAATTGAATGGCAAGCATGATTATACAAAAAAATTGGCAAAAGGATGAAATATAATGGATTCACGATTCCATGTACAGGGCTATGTTCGTGGGCACTTACAGCGCAATTCAGGAGGTCTCAAGGCTTGGTTTTGATCGCTTTAGCTCCACTGGATGTCAGACAAGGAAGCTACGTTGAGATTTTGGACTGAATCGAGCTCTAACAAAGATTTTGATCTCCAACTTTTCAAGGTTTTTTTCAGTTTTGGTTTGGCCGTTTTGCAGATCTTAGGTCGTGTTCTTGATATGTATGGCTTGTACAAGTAATAAGGAGTGCATTAGGTTAAACTTTGGGCCTCCAATCCTTGTGCATTGATGATTCCAAGATATGATTTTGCCACCATTAACAAAGCTTCCATATTTGTATCAAATAAAATATTTTGTACACAACATGGCATAATTCGAATTTTATTTGGTGTATCATGTAAACTGAAAGCTGTAATGATCAAAAAGATATCATTCCATCAATTTTTGGATTTTATTTGAATTAATATTGATTTAAAATGAATTAAATCAATAAAAATTAAATAAAATAGAAAATTTAATTAATGGACATGAAACTGAAGATGGGACACGTGTGTGGTGTGATAAGACCAAATCAAGTGGAAAAAAGTGGGCCCTTTTGTCAAAAATTGGAGTTTTGAAGATAGTTGACTTTTGGCAAATTTGGAAAAATGCCCAACTTCAACAATGCATAACTTCTTTAATTTTGAACTTTTAGAAGTGTTCTTGGACTTTTTAGAAACCTTGAGATGTCCTCTAACCAACCCCTTTGGTATCATCTCATTTGGATATTCCATGCTCAAGTTATAAGCTTTGGGAAAAAAGGTGTTTTTGTTGACTTTCAAAAATGACCTATAATGTCCAAATTTGTAACCTTTTGTGAGAGCATTTCTTGATCTTGGGGTGTGAAGATGGATTGTGGGAAATTTAATCCTCTTAAAAATGAGCTTTGGATGGGTCATTTATCATAAAGTATGAGAAAGTTATGCTTGGTCAAATTTGAGTTGACTTTTCCTACAAAACCCTAATTAAGCAACTTTTGAATCTTGATGAATCTTGAGAAATCCTTGATGAATCATGATCAAACCTTGATAAAATGATGAATTATCCTTCAAAATGAGAATGTTGGCAAAAAATATTGAGGTTTGACTATTTGTAGGTCACAGTTGACTTTTGCCCTAGCACAGTCGATTTTTGGACCTCTTGAGCAATTGACTAACCAAACTTCCTCTGCAAGGCTTGAAATTTGACATGGATGAACTTGATAACATATTAGGACATTGGGGAGAATTTGATACCATTTGGATGTAAGGATCTTGATGCAACACAAAACCCTAATTTTGAATTGACTGCCTTAGGATGGGATTTGACTGTCCAACTCTTGAGCCATATTGAACAACTTGGAGATGATTCTTGACATGTCTTGAGAAATATGGGAGGGAAAATTTTGTGGTACAACAACTTGGATTGGTTGATGAAGATTCCATCTTTTAATTGTTTGATTTGAAGTCCAAGAATATAATTCATTTTACCGATCATGGACATCTCAAATTCTCCTTGCATCAATGCTGAAAATTCTTCACACATTTCTTTGTTTGAAGATTCGAAAATGATATCGTCAACATAGAATTGAACTAGAAAAGTGTCATCTTTGATTTTCTTCATAAACAAAGTCTTGTCAAATTTACCCCTTTCATAACCTTTTTCGCATAAGAAGTTGCTTAGTCGATCATACCATGCCCTTGGTGCTTGTTTCAAACCATATTGAGATTTTCTCAATATAAAATATGAGATGGATTCTTGAAATCTTTGAACCCCGAGGGTTACTTAACATAGACTTCTTCATTGATATATCCATTCAAGAATGCGCTTTTGACATCCATTTGGGAAAGCTGAAAATTTAATGAGCAAGCATAGGCAAGTAAGAGCGAATAGCTTCTAACCTTGCAACCGGAGCAAAAGTTTCTTCAAAATCTATTCCTTCTTCTTGAGTGTAGCCTTGTGCTACCAAGCTTGCTTTGTTCCGAACATTTATTCCATTTTCGTCAAGTCTGTTTTTAAACACCCATCTTGTTCTAATAATGTGTATGTTTCTTGGCCTAGGGAAAAGTTCCCAAACTTGATTCCTTTCAAATTGATTTAATTCTTCTTTCATAGAAATAATCCATTGGCCATCGCCTAAGGCTTCATCAACTTTGGAAGGTTCAATTTGAGAGACAAACGCCATGTTTAGGCAAGCATCTTTGAGATTTAGTCTTGTTGTCACACCTTGACTTATATCACCAATTACTTTATCTTAAGGATGATCTCTATGAATTCTCCATTCTTTTGGTAGATCATTGAAATTTGATTCTTGTTGGGATGACTCTTCTTGTTGAATTGGTTGATCTTTGGAAGTATTTTCTTGAGGACCTTCTAGTGTTTCATCATCATCATCATTACAAATAATATTATCCTCCTTGGAGGGGTTAGCTTCATCAAAATACACATGCATTGATTCTTCAATAGTTAAAGTTCTTTTGTTATAGATTCTATATGCCTTACTAGAAAGAGAGTAGCCAAGAAAAATACCTTCATCAGATTTTTCATCAAACTTACCAAGGTTATCTTTGTCGATGTTTAAGACAAAGCATTTGCAACCAAAAATGTGAAAGAAAGGAATGTTTGGTTTCCTCCCTTTGAAGAGTTCATATGGAGTTTTCCTCAGGATCGGTCTTATGTTAACTCTATTGCTAACAAAACATGTTATTCTCACCGCATCTGCCCAAAAATATTTTGGAAGGTTTGAATCGCTAAGCATCGTTCTTGCATGTTTTACAAGAGAACTATTCTTTCTTTCCACCACTCCATTTTGTTAAGGAGTCCTTGGTGCCTAGAAGTTGTGAGATATCCCATGTTCTCCATAAAATTCTTCAAATAGAGCATTTTGAAATTATCCGCCATGATCACTTCTTATGGAGACAATTGTTAGAGACTTCTCATTTTGAATTTGATTAGCATACTTCTTGAACGCCTTGAATGCATCACTTCTCTGCACTATAAAGAATGTCCAAGTATATCTTGTGAAATCATTAACAATAACCAAAGCATATACATTACCTCCAAAAATTCTTGTTCTTGATGGACCAAATAAGTCCATATGTAACAATTGTAGTGGCCTTGTAGTAGACACCACATTCTTAGATTTGAAAGTTGATTTAGTTTGTTTCCTTTTTTGACAAGCATCACGAAGTCTATCTTTGACGAAATTTCTCTTAGGCAACCCAATGACAAGATCATGCTTGATTAGTTTATCCAAGTGTTCCGTGTGAATATGAGAAATTCTTTTCTGCCACAGCCATGAATCATCGTTGTTCTCCATGAGACATTTTACCTTTAAATATGGATCATCAAGGGAAATCATGAATATATTATTGATTCTTTTACCATTAAATATAACCTCATGTGTGACTTCGTCTTCTATCAAGCATTCATCCTTGGTGAACTTGATCTTAAAGCCTTTGTCACAAAGTTGCATAATACTAAGAAGATTGTGCTTTAGTCATTCAACATAAAGAATATCTTCAATGGATGTGAAAGGTGGAGCACTAAATTTTCCTTTTTCAAGAATTCTTCCCTTATTATTGTCTCCATAAGTGACAAAACCCTTGGCCTTTAGAGCTAGATTTGAAAATTGGTTTATGTCTCCCGTCATATGCTTTGAACAACCACTATCAAGATACCAAAGATTGCATGTGGTCTTCAAGAAAACTTGCAAAACAAAATAGGTTTTTTTAGGTATCCAAGTTGCTTTGGGTCCTTCATAATTAGTGCCTTTCTTTATCCACACATAATGCCCACTTGCCACACTGAAGTTTCTAACATAGCAAGCATTAGGTGTATGGCCTTTAATACCACAATAGAAACAAGTAGGTTCAAAGTTACTTCTATATCTAGAAGGATAAGATTTCTTCTTAGGAAATGTTTTCTTTTTGGGATAGTGATGAACCATTTTAGGTTTGTTTACTTTATCTTTGGATGATTGATCACTAGCCTTAACAAAGATAGTTTTATTGGAACTTGGTTTTGAAAGCTTTGAATATCCAAGTCCACTTTTATCATCGGAGTATCTTTATTGGCTAAGAACACCTTCCAATCCAATTTGGCCTTTTTCATATCTTTCAATGAATCTTTTTAATTGGACAATTTAGAAAGAGAGTGATTCACAATTTTTGCGTACAAAATTTTGTTTTTGTTCATCACTTAATTTTTTTTCTTCTTTGAAATCTTTTTCCATAGATTCACATTTTTCTTCTAAAGATGAAATTTGTTTCTTTTTAGATGAAATAGTTTTATACAGAATTTTGAATTCATTTAATAGTTCATCTATATCACCTTGTGCATCACTTTCAAAAAGAGAAAATTCATTACTAACCTCATTGTCTTCATCATCGAAATGGTGTGAGGCCATCAATGCTAGATTTGCACTTTCATCAATATTGGAATCAAATGAGGAACTTATTTCATTATCCCCCCATACAATGTAGGCCTTTTTGTTCTTGAATCCCTTTTTGCTTTTGTATCCGCCTTTCTTGGAGAGTTTCGGAAAATCCTGCTTTATATGACCTTGCTTACCACATTCATAACATGTGACTTCTTGTGTTGATGTGGAAGCTTCCTTTTTCTTAAATTGTTTCTTTCCTTTTGAATGAGAAAAGGATTTGTCATTTCTACCAAAGAACTTACCAAGCCTTTTAACGAAAAGCGTGAAATTTTTATCTTCTTCTGGATTGTCTTCCTTTTCAACTTCCTTGGAGTCTATCTTTAAAGCAATATTCTTGGATTTCTTCTCTTGATTTTCATGTTTTTCAAGTCTTCCGAGTTCTGTTTCATATTCTTGAAGTTTCCCAAACAATGTTGTGGAAGTCATGGAGGAGAGAATTTTCTTTTCTGAAATTGTCGTTACCTTTGGTTGCCATTCCCTAGTTAAGGACCTAATTACTTTCAGATTTAGTTCATCTTTCGTCAAGGTCTTACCAAGAGCACTTAGATGATTTGTCAACTGCACGAATCTCTTTTGTAGGTCAAGGATAGTTTCTCTGGGCTGCATTCGAAATAATTCATACTCTTGACTCAAGGTATTTAGTCGTGATCTTTTAACTTCAACAGTTCCTTCATGAGTTTGTACCAAGGTATCCCATATTTTTTCCGCTGTTTTGCATGCCAGGACACAGAAGAATTCATCAATGCTAAGTGCACCTTGAAGAAGATTTATTGCCTTTTTATCATAGAGAACCTTCTTCTTATCATCTTCGTCCCGTGCAGCTTTAGGATTTGATGAGCCAACACCATTGATTACCGTTATAGGGATAAAAGGACCATTCTCGACGGCATCCCATATTTCTTCTCCTTGTGCTTCTAGAAGTGCATTCATGCATATTTTCCAGAAGTCAAAATATTCACCACAAAATAGAGGAGGCTTGTTATTACTACCACCATCTCTGAAAATGGGATTT
This sequence comes from Vicia faba, assembly GCA_948472305.1. Lineage (NCBI taxonomy): Eukaryota > Viridiplantae > Streptophyta > Magnoliopsida > Fabales > Fabaceae > Vicia > Vicia faba. The sequence goes on along the minus strand of OX451735.1, from coordinate 786,049,285 downwards.
TGATTTGCGGAAGCCATTCTGGATCTTTTAGGAACATGTTACCTATAACCTGCTCTGATGCCAATTGTAAGTACGAAGTGCGCCTAAGAGGGGTGGGGTGAATTAGGTACTTTAAAAATTTATGGTTTTAGTGATGATGGATATTATTTTTCTGGATTATGGTGAGTTTATGAAAGAGTAAAATGCATAAAAATAAAGAGACACAAGTTATATATCCTGGTTCCCCCTCACAGTCCGAGAGTACTCCAGTCCCCATTCAACATGAAAGAGATTTCCTTATTGTGGCAAACTTAAACAAGAACTACCCAAAACCAAGAACAATCCTCTTGGATTTTCACTATGTCAACAATGAGAACACTCCTCTCAAAGTGAATTCACTTGTATCCAACAATCCTGGAAAAACAAGATTTAAAAAACCACCTAAACTTATTTCCAACAATCCTGAAAAATAAGCAAGTATATAACAATATTTGATTTGAGTGAGTTTGAGTAGCAATGATCACTTTGAGTGATTTAATCAATAAATTGATCTTCTCTTTCAATGATAATAGTATACAATGACTCAAGAGATATAATTCTCAAAGTTTTCTGGTTAACAATATGTGAAAGTGTGCAGAAAACTTTTGTATGAAAATGTATAACAACTTGAGTTTGATTTTTGAAAATTCAGAAAATATATTTGGAAGAGGTGTTGAAATGATTTTGAAAATGAGTATTTATATGTTCATAGCACCTTTTTGAAACAGCATAAAGTTCTGTAAATGAGTCATGAACAATTGCCAAGATTGAATGAAAGGTTTCCATGAAATGGTGTTATGAACAGGCATGTGTAAAGCTGTTGTTTTTGAAAATCGTGCAGCATGCAATCGATTGCACCCTTTGTGTAAATCGATTGCACGAGGTTCCAACATCTAGAAATTCAAATATTTTGAGTGTGCAATCAATTGAAGAAGTGTGTAAATTGATTGCATTTGAAGTCAGTAACAAAAATTAATTGAGTGCAATCGATTGCACAAACATGAAAATTGACTGTACTTAGAAATATTAGCAAATGTTCTGAAAAAATTGAAGCATGCAATCGATTGCACTAATATACAAATCGATTGCACTCAAGTGAAAAATGAATTTTAGCTTAGAAAAACTTGAGTAAAGATTTGGACAATATAAACTATTTCTTTTGACCATTGAGCATCTATGTCTTAAGTTCAAAGTAAGTATTATCATTATACCTTGAAATTTTACTACGTTCTTGAACTGAAGACTTTATCCACAAATGCTTTTAGCTTGATCAATAATCTTTGCCTTCTTTGACAATCATGGTTTGTCTTCATCAAAACAAAAGTGCATTTGAGAAGCTTTATTTTACACTTGGGATTTACACCAAGACATTGGGTTGTTTGTTTTCTTTGTGTACAGGTTATTCTAATTATATGCTTTGTCTGCAATTGGGTATTTATCTCTATACAGTCGTTATTCTGCCCAATTTTTGTAAAGACTTCATGCCTTTGAAGCTAGGTTTTCTTAAGAGGTTTATTATCTTTGCTTGTTTGGTTTCAATCCAAAGGATGTGAATTCTACATTGACTCATTATGTCAAGTTTTGGCTTCTTGTTGGTTAGGTAGTTATTTTCCCTAGCTTTTACCTTATGCTTTAAGATAGTCCCTTCATCTCCTCCCATCTTCTTTAATTTCAAAAATATTCTCCCTCTTTTTCAAAACTATTCTTGTTTTCTAAAACTTGAACCTCTTTCATAATAAACATGGACTTAGGTCCATGCATTTTCAAAATATTTTCTTAATCAAACTTTAAACAACTTAATAATACTTTGACCTTTTTGTGATAAGACTAAAAGTTAATCAATCTCATTAAAACTATTTTTCCACTATGGGTCTTTTTTACTTTAAAACTTTTTCTAAAAATATTATACTATTGTCAATCCTTGTAGTGATGCGAGCTACTATACTTATACGATATGTAGTGAAGTGAGATATTTTCCACTTGGGTGTTGAGCGAGGCTTTGTTGATTTTAAAATCCAAGCCATATCCTCCACTTTGAGATGACGCAAATTCTCCTTTCTCATAATCGTGGGTAGTAATTATGTTCTTCCACTCGGATTTGACGATGATGTCTCATATCTTAAAGTTAACCAACACATTTGTGTTTTAAAAATTTTAAAAGATGAACTACGAGTACCCTGATCCTCATTGCACGGAAGGTGGTATTTAGGCACTAAAGGTTCGCAACCGCGGCGGGTGCAAAAATTGTAAGAAAATATTTCTTTTCTCACCTCCACCATTTATTTTTGTATACAACTCTTATAGCCAAAATACACAAATTTTCAAAGAGGTCCTGTTGTACCCCAAAATTTGCCCACTCAATTCTCAAGGCTTTTCTTACAAGGATTTCAAGGTTCAAGCTTAAACAAGTGCATTGGGATTTTCCAATACCAAAAGGAAACTGTCAAGAAGGGGGAAAACAGATAAAATTAATATTTTGAAAATTTTGGATAAAAACAAGTGTTTTTCGATTGACTCTTGGCATCCTTCGATTGGCCCTTTGACCTCTTTCGACACAAGCTTGGCTTGCATCCTTCGATTGGCCTTTTGGCCTCTTTCGACACAAGTTTGGTTTGCATCCTTCGATTGGCCTTTTGGCCTCTTTCGCCTGGGCATGTGACTTCTTGGTGCAGGTTTCATTTGTGTCTTTTGCTGCCTGCATGCTTGCAATCGAAGGCCATGACCTGCTGGTCACATGTACCCCCCCTGCAAGGCAAGTCTTCGTTAAGGTACTCACCTTCTGTGTGCCTGGATGAAAACTTCAGTGGAGCAAGAGCCTCCTTCGAATGCAACTTGGATATGTCCTTCATGTTGAACTCTAAGCCTACTTCAAACACTGACTTTCGATTGGGAAATATGTTTGCTTCGACCCAGGATTCGATTGGGCAATATGCTTCCTTCGAGCATGAGCTTTCGATTGGGCAATAGCTTCCTTCGAGTTAGCTTTTTTCGACCACAAGCTTCGACTGAGGCAAAGGCTTCCTTCAAACAGGTGTGCTTCGATCTCACTCTTAGACCAAGTCTCGTTTGCCATGCTGTGTTGCGTCCAGATCTTTACATAGTCAGAAGCTTGTACAAAGGTTTTAAACTTTACCTTTTGGATACTACTATTCTGGGTTAAAGGTTACATACTCTTTCTTCAAACAGAGAATACTTTATCACAAAAGCAGCTTTCAAACTGATTTTGGCCTGAGCACAAGCAACGTCAGAAGCATCAGTCACATCTTCGGCACCCCACTGCTGTTGCTGCCAGGAGCCCCCCCTCCCCCCCCCCACTTGTACTGTCACGTTACAATATTTTATTATTTTGCAAGGCTGGATTTTTTTCAAACATATCCATTCTTTTTCTCTATAAATAGAGGAATTTATGCAAAGCTAGGGAGGATCTTTGGCCAGGCGAACGAATCTTTAGAAAAGTTTCTCAAACACAGAAAAACTCTCAAGTTCATCAACACTTGAGAAATCAAAACCCAGAATTACAAACACTTGCTTCCTTCGATTCTGAAGAACAAATACTCTTTAGTATCCTTCGAATCCAGTCTGGAAAGAAACACAAGACTTGTTTCTTTCCTTCCTTCGAATCCAGCAGTCCAAGCACAGCTGTTGGCCCCCTCTGTCAAATCCATAACCTCGGGCCTCCACTCAAGGTCCCACATCCATTCACGTCGTGAAGCAAGGTAAATTATTCTTACCTTTGAACTTTTCATTTCATGACATAACATGTAAATAATCTTTACGTTCGTTTGAAACATGTACATACCACTGTTCTTTTCGTTTCCACTCCTTTAACATGTTTTCAGAGCTAAACCCTTTCGTTTTTGCTTGTTGTTTGCATGAACTAGCTTTAGATATTAAACTGTTTGAAAGATAAATACTAGCATGGCCTCAGGCCATGTTTTCATTTAATGCTTGAAATGAAAGACACAGGAAACAGGAAATAGGGAACGAAGCTTCTGGCTTCTACCCTCTTTCTCCAGGTCAAACGAAAGAGACAACCAGGAGGAAAACCATGTTGACTTCTAGGCCCAAACGAAAAGCATCCCTCAATGACTTCTAGGCCCCAATCGAAGGATACAACTGGCTGCTGCCTTTTCCCAATCGAAGGACAGGACCTCGCCCCTGCCTTTGCCTAATCGAAGGACAGGACCTCTCCCCTTCCAAGGCCCAATCGAAGGACAGGACCTCGCCCCTGCCAAGGTCCAATCGAAAGATGTGACTTTGCTGTTGTCAGTCCCAATCGAAGGAGGCCAACAGAATGCCAGTCGAATTCTGCTACTGCCTGGGTCGAAAGACACTCATTTTTCTTACTTTTATCTTATTTTTTCATATTTTTATGCCTTTCGATATGGTTGTAATAACGTAGGATTTTTATCTTTTTGCATTTTATTTACTTTGTACAAATGCTAGTAATTAGGCGTGTATGGAAAGATAAAAATCAACAAGTAGACAACCTAAAAATCAAAGACAAATGCATGCAATAAAACACACTTTGCACACATGTACCCCTTAGGGTAATCTCACTTGTTGCCTCGGAAAATAGTCATGTCCCTCGAGCATGGGCGTTTTAGCAAAGATCCTCGATAAAAGATCGTAGTCCCTCGATGACCCTCGATGTTGCCTTCGGTAAATGATCTAGTCCCTAAAACGACATTGCTAAAACGTCCCATATGTTGCCTTCTATGACTATACAAACGTCTCAATGCCTGTCCCGTTCAACATCCTAACATAAGGTTGTTCACCAAATACAATGGTGAAACAACAATGTTAAAAAGGTTAAAAAACATAAGAAAGATCTTTGAGTAAATTAGGGTAGATAGCTCTTAGTTACTTGATCAAACTTGCAAAACATCCTTGCCATTTTTTCAAACACACATCTCAACACAATTTCAAAACAAACTTTCAAAAACATTGAAACATCTTTTCAAAGAGACAAACACCTTTGTAAAACATTCAAAAGAATTGTTACAAAGGTTGCCTAGACAAGGCATCTTTTTCAAAACATTTTCAAAACCACACACACAAAACACCATTTCAAGCAATTGAAAAACAAAGGCAAGTGATCTAAAACAAGTAACTAAGAGCCCATGGATAACCATGGATGAAAAGGGTGTTAGCACCTTCCCTTTTCATAATCTACCCCCCGAACCCACGAAAACATCTCAAAGGTCTTTCCTGTGCTTTTTGACCTTTCCTTGGGATAAATAAAAAGTCGGTGGCAACTCTTGCTAAACTGAAACATTTGCGAACACAAACGCAAAACCCAAGTCAGTTCTCCCACCGTATCACAGAACTGGCGACTCTGCTGAGGACACTTTTTAAAAGTGGGGTTACCTTAGGGTTTTAGATCACCTTTACATGCTTGCTTTGATTTCTTTGATTGCTTTACTTTTTGGGTTCCTTGTTTGGGTTTGTTGTGAATCCCACACCCGAATTTGGGGGCACCTTTTTAGGTAAATAGCAATAAACTGTGAGGAAACTGTGCAGGGTATACCGACATGGTTGAAGCAGTAGCTATGTTAGTGTGACATATTTGTGGGTATCGGTAGCCCTTGAGTAGTCAAGGAGAATACGGGGCCGCTGAGCGATGTCATGAAGCACTAACGAACTCTTAGAACCTTACTTGACCATCTTGGCCTTTTTAGGGGTAGTGAGATGACCGACTTTGGTGCAGTCCGAAGTTGGTAGATACTCGATACTACACTCATTGAGGATTGTTTTCTTGGGATATTTTGGTCGCCAGTTAAGTGGCTAAACCAAAACAATGAACATAGAAAACAATCCAGTGATATTGAGCTCCTTAGAACCCGGTTTCTATTTTAGGACAGGTTGAGCCAACTAACTTCAAGAGGGTACTTACCTACAAACCCCATGCAAGCCTAAACCTAAGGACTTGTCTGCTTTGTGTGAATATGATTGTCTCTATATATACTTGCTTACTTCTGCATACATGTACATAACATCATAACATCATACCATAGCATTTTCAATAACCATTTCAAGGATCTCGAGGGTCTTTTGATGCAGGGTCACATTGAACCAGACATCTACCAAGAGGCAAGAGGATTTTCCTCTGAACAAACATCATCAAAGATCAAGTGCAACAACTTGAATCAGGGGCTATGACCCACTTGACATGGTGAGCTTGATTCTCGTGGAAAGACATCCACTGATACAAAGTTATCCAATCAAAGATGTTGATCGAAGTTCAACCTCTAACATTTTCTTGTGTTTACCCTGCGAGATCCTTGAGAACATGCATCCACATATCATGCATCATATCATGACAGGTTTCTCCCATACAGGTCTCCTTATCTTCCTACTGTTTATTTCAGTAAGATGGAACAAACGGTGAAAGATCTCCAAGCTCAAAACACTCAATTCCAACAAATGTTTCTGGCTATGGCTAAGGGGCAAGAGGACCTGAAAGCTCTCCTTCTCAAAGACAAGAAGAAGAAGTCCAAGAAGGCAGCGGGCATCCTGAACTTGAGAAGAAGATCTAAAACCCTAGATCTTTCAACTCCATCCAACATAGGGGATAGTCTTGAAGAAGACCACAATTTGGAGATTGATGAAGTTGAAGCTGACTACTCCGAAGAACAATATCCTCCCGCTGATGACAAGTACAAACAGTTGGAAGATCGCCTCAGTGCTATGGAGATTCAACAAATACCTGGCTTTGATTTAGGAGACATGGGTTTAGTTGCTGGGTTGGTCATCCCGCCAAAGGTCAAAGTTCCTATCTTTGCCGTGTACGATGGAGTCTCTTGCCCTAAGATGCACTTAAAGTCTTATGTACGCAAGATTCAACCATACACAACTGATCCAAAGCTTTGGATCCATTTCTTCTAATAAAGCCTGGTAGGGACTCAACTCAAGTGGTTTTATCAATTGGAGAGTTCTCGCATCCACACTTGGGAGGATTTAGCTGCTGCTTTTTACAAACAGTATCAGTACAATACTGATCTTGCACCAACTCGTGTGCAATTGCAGAACATGACCATGGGTTCCAACGAGAGCTTCAAAGGATACGCCCAAAAGTGGAGAGATCTGGATGATAGGGTGCAACCCCCTTTAACTGACAGGGAGCTAATTGACATCTTCATGGGAACTTTGACAGGGCCTTTCTTCAAACACTTGATTCGAAGCTCCTCAGTCGGGTTCACCGAGCTAATACTAGCCGGCGAAAGGGTCGAAGTTGGCATCAAAAGTGGAAAGATCCAAGGAGATACACCCTCTGATGCCTAGAAAATACCCTACAATGGGAAGAAAGAGTCCAATGTTGTGAACAGTCAAAAAAGTCACCGCGACCGACACGTAGGGGCAGTCCTAGTCTCTGGTTCTGCATCTCACCGACAACTGCAAAAGGGAAATCAACGAAGGCCAGACGCGCCTAAAAGACAATATACTAAGATCAACATGTCACTAGCTCAAGCGCTACAACACATGTTGAAGAAAGAGCTGATTACATTAAAGGCTCCTCATCCGAACCTTAAGACTTCTTCTCCTAACTACAACCCGAATGCAAGATGTGCTTATCATTTTGGTAGCCCAGGGCATGACACAAACAACTGTTGGGATCTGAAGAACAAGGTCCAAGACATGATTGATTCCAAGGAGATCGAGTTTGACCCTCCGGAGACTCTAGCATAATCACTGCTCCTTTGACGAATCATTGAGAGCATCTTTGTTTCATTTGAATTTTCAAGTTGTAATCTCTTTTGTTATTCAAACAATTATCTATTAATGTCAAACTTTGTTTCATTAATGCATTGCATATGTTTGTCTTGAATTCATCCTTTCATTTTCACTATAATTATGCTTTCTTTATGATATTCAACTCTTGCTAAAAGTTACAAGCCTTTAGAGGGAGGATGACGAAACAATGCCATAATCTCATAATAGTATGCTATTGAACAGACCTTGCTGACGATGTACAGGCGTTTCTTTCAAATCCTAAACACTGGAGTTATAAGGAAGATAATCCCTAGTCAACCCCTTCGATCCAAAGAAGTAGAAGTTTTCTGTTTTAAACACAAATTGAAACCTTTAAACCTGGGGCAGGGTAGTCACTCAGTTAATTCAAAAGATGCGCATTGAATTCGCAAACTCTCAGTTCGTAATACAACGAACGACATCAAAAGCATTCCTCTGGAATCAAAAGACAGTGGTGGTTCCTTATCTCATAGGCAGTCATTATCTCTCAAAAGAGAAAATCCCACTGAGCCAAAACCTATAAAGGAGGCTTAAGAAAGCTGGGGCATCCCGCTGACTGTAATCTCGAAAACAGGAACAGTTAGGCAAAAGTTAGGGATAACAAATTTAAAGAACGAGGTCGCTACAAATCCTCAACAACATGAAAAATGTTGCAAAAATGACTGCCTTCCAACAAATTCAACTTGTGTGAACTATCACCAAAAACGTCGTTCCAGACTCATTTGGAGTTCAAGTGCACAATTAACTGAGTTTAGGATTGAAGAACATCACGAAGAGCGGGTGGGTACAAATATACTTTGAGCCTTTATCCTTTGTTTCTTAAACCGTGAACCAAGCCACGTTACAACCCTTCAAAAGTCCTAACTGAAGCATGGGTTAGTTCGAAAGCATACTGTTACAAAAGGTATCTTGACTCCTGTAAGGCTCTGCTCTAAATCCTGAGTTTGAATTTTCTTAGCAAAATTTCTTTACTCGCTAAAACGCATTTTCAAGAAAAAAACTTCAAGACAAACATAAACTTTGCATTACTTGAATATCATTGTTTGCATATGACTATTTGTTTGACAGCGGAGAAATTCACACAATGAATATCCAGTGAACGAAAGCTCTCCCAGTGAACAAAATCACTTCAAGTGGGAAAACTTCCAACGACAAATCTCCTATCAACATGGGGACTTGACATATCACTATCCAGCACACCTGGGGAAGTCCAGTCAAGATTTCAAGAAATCTCTGAAGAAGTGCAGAGTAACCAGGGGCAAGTCTCCATCTCTGTCACTTGGGGCATTGAACGTCAACCCCGACAAAGGGTTACATACAATCAAACTTTTTGGCAATGCCACAAACATTCGCTACTAGGGGCAATGACAAATCTCCCCAAATTCCTTCTCATAGGATGACTCCCAGCAAGAGTATAATCTCTGACCCCCTTTCCCAGCTGAATCAACCTCAAGAATCCTCGAGGACTTCCCCCGACGAAGATGTCACCTCTCTAGCGGACTGACGATAGGGTTTATTTCCCCAACAACACCAGGATTCCCCAGCTTGAGTTTGCCTCTCCGACTACTACAAATCAAAGGACCACAACTCCTCTTCCCCAGTAGACTACTCTACAATCCCCAGCAAGTTACTGCGAAACCTGGACCCGACCAGATATCAGTTTAACTTCGACTCCCCAGTAGAGCAACATACGACTAAGACTCCTAAACTCCTTTTCCAAGCAGAAATAAACATACTCCCCACAGAGTTTTCAATATCCCCCAGCGGATTTCTCCTCAAACAACAAAACAGGAATCCATTGGAAATATTCTAAGAAAGTTTGAAGACACACATACTCTTCAACAACAGTCCAGGGTTTAATGACTCCCCAGCTTTTGTCAAGGATTTATTTTCCCAAACAAAAATACATTCATTAACATTTCACATTTCCTACATCCTATTTACATACATGATAAGTGCATACAACACAATCTCATTTACTTTTGAGAACATCATGACATTATGCATTTGATACATCATGAAATTGCATACAGCTAACGTTTTACCTTTTCAGGAAAAGGTCAATCAACAGATGGCTACCATCAACCTTTTCAAGTTCCATATTAATACCTGTAGCAAGCCAGGAAAACTATCTGTGGACGACTGATTGTAGATTAATACCTGAAACCAGCCAGGAAAACTATCTACATGAAGAGATCGAAGATTAACATCTGTAACAAGCCAGGAAACTATCTTTCTTTCTCAGGTCAGAGATTAATACCTGAAACCAGCTAGGACAACTATCTCATCGGCCAACCTTTTCAAGTTCCAGATTAATACCTGTAGCAAGCCAGGAAAACTATCTGTGGACGACTGATTGTAGATTAATACCTGAAACCAGCCAGGAAAACTATCTACATGAAGAGATTGAAGATTAATACCTGTAGCAAGCCAGGAAACTATCTTTCTTTCTCAGGTCAGAGATTAATACCTGAAACCAGCCAGGATAACTATCTCATCAGACAACCTTTTCAAGTTCCAGATTAATACCTGTAGCAAGCCAGGAAAACTATCTGTGGACGACTGATTGTAGATTAATACCTGAAACCAGCCAGGAAAACTATATATATGAAGAGATTGAAGATTAATACCTGTAGCAAGCCAGGAAACTATCTTTCTTTCTCAGGTCAGAGATTAATACCTGAAACCAACCAGGACAACTATCTCATCGGCCAACCTTTCAAGTTCCGGATTAATACCTGTAGCAAGCCAGGAAAACTATTTGTGGACGACTGATTGTAGATTAATACCTAAAACCAGCCAGGAAAACTATCTACATGAAAAGATTGAAGATTAATACCTGTAGAAAGCCAGAAAACTATCTTTATTTCTTAGGTCAGAGATTAATACCTGAAACCATCCAGGACAACTATCTCATCGGCCAACCTTTCAAGTTTCGGATTAATACATGTAGCAAGCCAGGAAAACTATCTATGGATGACTGATTGTAGATTAATACCTGAAACCAGCCAGGAAAACTATCTACATGAAGAGATTGAAGATTAATACCTGTAGCAAGCCAGGAAACTATCTTTCTTTCTCAGGTCAGAGATTAATACCTGAAACCAGCCAGGACAACTATCTCGTCGACCAACCTTTTCAAGTTCCGGATTAATACCTGTAGCAAGAAAGGAAAACTATTTGTGGACGATTGATTGTAGATTAATACCTGAAACCAACCAGGAAAACTATCTACATGAAGAGATTGAAGGTTAATACTTGTAGCAAGCTAGGAAAACTATCTTTCTTTCTCAGGTCAGAGATTAATACCTGAAACCAGACAGGACAAATATCTACTCGACCCACTCATGCTTATTCAACTTCAAGACTTCTGAAAACAGTTTACGGATTCTCCAAATACGGATGTTAATCTATCGCTTGTTCAGATTCAACTTTTGAAAATAGTTTATGGATGCTTCCCAACATGGATGCTGATCTATTGCTTATTCAACTTCAAGACTTCTGAAAACAGTTTACGGGTTCTCCAAATACGGATGTTAATCTATCGCTTGTTCAGATTTAACTTCTGAAAACAGTTTACGAGTTCTCAAAACATGGACGTCAATCTATTGCTTATTCAGACCCCCAGCTCAGAGATGTTCCAAAACATGGACACCTTTCTGATACTCATTCTTTCACCTACCAACAATATCCAAATGGCATCTATAAGCCAATTCCCGACATCACAATACCTGCAGCAAGCCAGGAAAACTATCTTTCTTTCTCAGGTCAGAGATTAATACCTGAAACTAGCCAGGACAACTATTTACTCGACCAGCTCAAACAATTCAACAATCACTCTAGATGGCATCTTTAAGCCCATCTCCACAACTATCCATTACCTCTCCAAATGGCATCTGTAAGCCCATTCCCGACATCACAATACTGATACTACACCATGCGAGTGCAATTTTTTTGGGCACTCTAGTGTTCAATTATCTTCCACCTTCGGATCACGAAAGGCTCGAAAGCCAATCTATATCCTCAAGTTTAAGAAAATTGAACAGGGGCAACTGTTGTACCCCAAAATTTGCCCTCTCAATTCTTAAGGCTTTTCTTACAAGGATTTCAAGGTTCAAGCTTAAACAAGTGCATTGGGATTTTTCAATACCAAAAGGAAACTGTCAAAAAGGGGGAAAACAGATAAAATTAATATTTTGACAAATTTGGATAAAAACAAGTGTTTTACGATTGACTCTTGGCATCCTTCGATTGGCCCTTTGACCTCTTTCGACACAAGCTTGGCTTGCATCCTTCGATTGGCCTTTTGGCCTCTTTCGACACAAGTTTGGTTTGCATCCTTCGATTGGCCTTTTGGCCTCTTTCGCTTGGGCATGTGACTTCTTGGTGCAGGTTTCATTTGTGTCTTTTGCTGCCTGCATGCTTGCAATCGAAGGCCATGACCTGCTGGTCACATGTACCCCCCCTGCAAGGCAAGTCTTTGTTTGGGCACTCACCTTCTGTGTGCCTGGATGAAAACTTCAGTGGAGCAAGAGCCTCCTTGGAATGCAACTTGGATATGTCCTTCATGTTGAACTCTAAGCCTCCTTCGAACACGGACTTTTGATTGGGAAATATGTTTGCTTCGACCCAGGCTTCGATTGGGCAATATGCTTCCTTCGAGCATGAGCTTTCGATTAGGCAATAGCTTCCTTCGAGTTAGCTTGTTTCGACCACAAGCTTCGACTGAGGCAAAGGCTTCCTTCAAACAGGTGTGCTTCGATCTCACTCTTAGACCAAGTCTCGTTTGCCAGGCTGTGTTGCGTCCAGATCTTTACATAGTCAGAAGCTTGTACAAAGGTTTTAAACTTTACCTTTTGGATACTACTATTCTGGGTTAAAGGCTACATACTCTTTCTTCAAACAGAGAATACTTTATCACAAAAACAGCTTTCAAACTGATTTTGGCCTGAGCACAAGCAACGTCAGAAGCATCAGTCACATCTTTTGCACCCCACTGTTGCTGCTGCCAGGAGCCCTCCCCCCCCCCCCCCCCCATTTGTACTGTCACGTTACAGTATTTTATTATTTTGCAAGGCTGGCTTTTTTTCAAACATATCCATTATTTTTCTCTATAAATAGAGGAATTTATGCAAAGCTAGGGAGGATCTTTGGCCAGGCGAACGAATCTTCAGAAAAGTTTCTCAAACACAGAAAAACTCTCAAGTTCATAAACACTTGAGAAATCAAAACCCAGAATTCCAAACACTTGCTTTCTTCGATTCTGAAGAACAAATACTCTTCGGTATCCTTCGAATCCAATTTGGAAAGAAACACAAGACTTGTTTCTTTCCTTCCTTCGAATCCAGCAGTCCAAGCACAGTTGTTGGCCCCCTCTGTCAAATCCAGAACCTTGGGCCTCCACTCAAGGTCCCACATCCATTCACGTCCTGAAGCAAGGTAAGTTATTCTTACCTTTGAACTTTTCGTTTCATGACATAACATGTAAATAATCTTTACGTTCGTTTGAAACATGTACATACCACTGTTCTTTTCGTTTCCACTCCTTTAACATGTTTTCAGAGCTAAACCCTTTCGTTTTTTCTTGCTGTTTGCCTGAACTAGATTTAGTTATTAAACTGTTTGAAAGATAAATACTAGCATGGCCTCAGGCCATGTTGTCATTTAATGCTTGAAATGAAAGACACAGGAAACAGGAAATAGGGAACGAAGCTTCTGGCTTCTACCCTCTTTCTCCAGGTCAAACGAAAGAGACAACTAGGAGGAAAACCATGTTGACTTCTAGGCCCAAACGAAAAGCATCCCTCACTGACTTTTAGGCCCCAGTCGAAGGATACAACTGGCTGCTGCCTTTGCCCAATCGAAGTATAGGTCCTCGCCCCTGCCTTTTCCCAATCGAAGGACAGGACCTCGCCCCTGCCAAGGCCCAATCGAAGCACAGGACCTCGCCCCTGCCAAGGCCCAATCGAAAGACGTGACTTTGCTGTTGCCAGTCCCAATCGAAGGAGGCCAACAAAATGCCAGTCGAAGGTTGCTACTGCCTGGGTCGAAAGACACTCATTTTTCTTACTTTTATCTTATTTTTTCATATTTTTTATGCCTTTCGATATGGTTGTGATAGCGTAGGATTTTTATCTTTTTGCATTTTATTTACTTTGTACAAATGCTAGTAATTAGGCGTGTATGGCAAGATAAAAATCAACAAGTAGACAACCTAAAAATCAAAGACAAATGCATGCAATAAAACACACTTTGCACACATGCACCCCTTAGGGTAATCTCACTTGTTGCCTCGGAAAATAGTCATGTCCCTCGAGCATGGGCGTTTTAGCAAAGACCCTCGATAAAAGATCGTAGTCCCTCGATGACCCTCGATGTTGCCTTCGGTAAACGATCTAGTCCCTAAAACGACATTTCTAAAACGTCCTATATGTTGCCTTCTATGACTATACAAACGTCCCAATGCCCGTCCCGTTCAACATCCTAACACAAGGTTGTTCACCAAATACAATGGTGAAACAACACTGTTAAAAAGGTTAAAAAACATAAGAAAGATCTTTGAGTAAATTAGGGTAGATAGCTCTTAGTTACTTGATCAAACTTGCAAAACATCCTTGCCATTTTTTCAAACACACATCTCAACATAATTTCAAAACAAACTTTCAAAAACATTGAAACATCTTTTCAAAGAGACAAACACCTTTGTAAAACATTCAAACGAATTGTTACAAAGGTTGCCTAGACAAGGCATCTTTTTCAAAACATTTTCAAAACCACACACACAAAACACCATTTCAAGCAATTGAAAAACCAAGACAAGAGATCTAAAACAAGTAACTAAGAGCCCATGGATAACCATGGATGAAAAGGGTGTTAGCACCTTCCCTTTTCATAATCTACCCCCTAAACCCACGAAAACATCTCAAAGGTCTTTCCTGTGCTTTTTGACCTTTCCTTAGGATAAATAAAAATTCGGTGGTGACTCTTGCTAAACCGAAACATTTGCGAACACAAACGCAAAACCCAAGCCAGTTCTCCCACCGTATCACAGGCCCCTACGGAGTACTGTAGATGTTTAGGGTTCTAATAACTTCCCTTTGCATTACCAACCCTCGAACTTAAATTCTCTCCCCCTCTTTTGGGTTAGTCTCTCTTTTCCCATTCCTTTGGAAACAATAAAGCATGGTGGCGATTTTTATTTGATATGTGCGAGTCAAGTCAATCCAATGGCTTATTCTTAACATTTCTACCGCTACACTTTCAAACGTTCAAGGTGGAAGAGGATTGAATACTTTAAAGAACCCGAAATTTTACAATCTTGAATAAGAGAGTAAAGAAACAAGGGTAAATGTATTTGTGTAATGATGACACAAAGAAAATTGGGTGAAAGATATGAAGACTAGTGAATACTAAATCTTACCAAAGAGTGTCAGATAATATTGGGCTCAAGAAATATACCAAGTAGAAATTAGATCTAAAAGATGATCCAAAAAGAGATTGGACTCAAAAAGTAAGCCAAGTAGAGATTGGACTTACAACAAGAGGACTAGTGGATACTAGACTCTATAAGGATGTGATAGGTGAAACTTGACCATATACTACAAAAATGAGATAAAAATCAACCCAAGAAGACTAGATAATACTAGACTCTAGAAGAATGTGCCAGGACAAAACTGGAACACATATTGCAATAATGAGATAAAACTCAACCCAAGAATACTAGATAATACTAGACTTGAAAGATACGAATAGATATCGGATCTGAATGGGTATACAAGAAATAAACTGGTCTCTATCAACAAAGGACAGATAAAACTAAACTTCTACTGTTAGCATGCTAGTTGAATGCTGGTGGGATCGAGTAGAGGTTATCGAGATAAAACTCGGCCTCCAGGAGTACTATAAAGAATACGCCAGGTAAAAACTGGTGTGTAGACAAGGTAATGAGATAAAAACTAGATCTAAGAGGAACTAGATAAAACTAGACTCTGAAAAATTACTCGATAGTACAGCAATAAAAATTGGGTCCTATAGCAAGGTGACTAATAGTGTGTGTATTTCAAAAGGACACTTGTTGGTCTCAACCGAGAGTAGATAATGGACAATGCTATGCGAACCCAAGGAATATAAGAGACAAAAAACGAGTAAGGACTCGGCTCAAGAAGACCAGATAAAACTGGTCCTAAGATCACACTTAAAAATGAGTAGCAAACTTGACTCAAGAAGACTAGATAAAACTAGTCCAAAGATGAGTACCAGGACAAAACTGGATTGCACGCACATGTAACGAGATAAAAATCAACTTAAGAGCAACTAGATAATATTAGGCTAAAAATGAATATCAGGGTAAAAATGGTATTCGGAAGCTATATCAATAGACATTAAAATGAACCGTCAAGGGTAGTAAAAACCCGAGAAAATTACACCAGGGAAAAACTGGACATTATCAAAGATAACGGGCGGGCACTCGATAACTTAATGGTAACATCAAAAGGATATATGTAGGGGTAAAAACTGAGATATTAAGGATGAAGCTACTTTGCTGGGGATATAATCCAAAGCTTAGCATATCCGCTGGGGAAAGTAGAAACGACAATGGCTTATGTTTTAATGCATGTTTGAATTATTATTTTTCATGGAGTAATGCTCCAAAAAGGAATGGAAACAATACACTTTGAGGATGCAATGTGATGATGTATGATTTTATTGGAGAAAATAAGATATAAGGAACCGCTAGAGAGAAGCCCTTGAAAAGCTAAAACTCTGTGGGGAGTAACAAACTGATCATCCGGTAAATAGGGGCCACAAACTTTGAGGGGAGTTGAAAAAATAAATTGTAAACTCTACTGGAGGAGATCAGATTGAAACTGTAAACTCTAATAAGGTACGCCAATGAAATTGGTTGTTGCTAAGGAAAACACCAATAATATGGGCTTGCATGGAATCAAGATTCACCTCCGACTACTTGGGGAATAAATTGTCGAGCTCTTGCCTGGTAATGACAGAAACTTGTAATGCTGGGGATATGAGGATCCAAACTGAAGATAAGAGAATTTCATGCCCAGAACTCTTACTGGTGGAGGTAATCTTGGCGTAAGAAACTCAATTAGGGATTTATGAATGATCTTTAATAAGAACGAGTCTACCCGGGATATGAGAAACCTCGGGTAAGAAGCCACAAAGGCGCACTCTTCTGGGGATATAAACATTATCAATATCCAGGGTCAAACTCTACTAGGGAAAAGGAAGAATCCTTCAATAAGAACTTTCAATGAAATAGCTTAGTTGGGGAAATGGGAATTTCTGAATAAGAGATCCCAATAATACAACTTAGCTGGGAAGATAAAAGATCATGAGTAAGAGATCTTAGAAAGTAGCCGCCTCTGGGGAGTGAGATAATCTTCAACATAAATCAGCTTGAGAAGAATGATCAATCCTCTAACATACTAGACTGGTGGATAATAAAGGACTTTATGCATGAGGAGTCTCGAGATAAACTTCCGTTGGGGAAACGAGAGGGTTCTTGAATATGAAATCTTGGTGAATAAACATATTTTCTTTGGGGAATAAAAATCCTCTCATGAACACAACAATATCACCTATTTGTTGGGGAGGTAGATTCTCTACCACGAAATCTTATTAATCACAACTTTCAGACAAGGATTTTTCGCTTGCCAATGTTAGGGAGAAGAAAACTTCAATTATTACTGGATAATCATTCAAGAATTTCCAAATCAACCAGACTTTTAGACACAATCCCTTTGCTTGAGGAAGAATCACTGGGGAGATGTAGAAACTTCAGTACTGCTAGGGATACCGTGGTCACCATGAAATATGTTGCTCTAGTATTGGCAAATTGTACATGAGCGAGTGAATGAAAGTTCCTGCAAAACAAATCACACCAAACATGCCCTAGGTATAGCATGACTAACTTGTCTACCAGCCAGGCTATAAACAACTTAATATTGATATTTGTAAATTATTTATCATGTTGTGCAAAACCACAAAATTTTCAAATGCAAATGTTTATCAAAAAGGTATCGGACGTTTTTGCAAACAAAACAATAAAAGAAAATAAAGCAAGCTTTTTGGATAAAAATAAGTCTTTTATTGATTGAAATTATCCTGTAAATATGCATTTACACTAGGAAGCAATTCCTAGAAAGAGGTAATTGCAAAAGTAAAACAAAAGAGTATTACAAAAATGGCAATATGGAAACGGATATCCGTCAGGTTTCGATTCTGCTATAACTCTTATGACCTTGAAGCTCTCATGATTTGCTTTCTAAAGAAGATACATGGATCAATTACCACCCTTCAGGGTGACCAACTGTAGTAGTAGATGAAATCAAAGATCTGACGCTAGACGTAGTCATTCGCTTTAAATCCCTAAATTTTTCTTGGATCGCCCTTTTTTCAATCCACCAGGGATACCCTTTTTTACCTTAGTCGCTATTTTTTGTTTTCAACTTAGTGAGTGTACTTATTATTCTTTTTCATTCTTTTTACTTCTTCTTTTTTATCCCTAATTTTTGCCCAATTCTTTTCATTCCTTTTTGTAGTTCACCGGGATGCCCTTTTTTTCATGAGTCGTCGACCCAACGGGTCTCTTTTATGCGAAGTATTTTTTGACTACGTATGCATTCACAGGGAGTGGGAAGTCTTCACCATACATAGTTGTAAGCATCATGGCTCCACTAGAGAATACTTTCTTTATAACAAATGGTCATTCATAAGTTGGAGTCCACTTGCCCCTACGATCACCTTGAGGAAGAATAATTCTTTTCAGAACAAGGTCACCAACTAGATAGCTCTGAGGATGCACCCTCTTGTCAAATTCCCTTCTCATCTTCTTATGGTACACCTGACCATGACACACAACCTCCAATATATTTTCACCGATGAGGTTCAATTGATCCAACCGATTATGTACCCATTCATACTCATCAAGCTCAACATCTTTTATAATCCTCAGAGAAGGAATCTCTACTTCCACATGCAAGACTACTTCCATTCCATAAACAAGTGAGAATGGGGTTTCTTCAATCGAAGTACGTACTGAAGTACGATAGCCATGCAAAGAGAAAGGAAACATCTTGTGCCAATCTTTATAGGTTACCACCATCTTTTGCATAATATTTCTGATATTTTTATTGGCCGCTTTTATAACGCCATTCACTTTTGGATGATAAGGAGAAGAATTATGATGTTGTATATTGAAGCTTCCGCATAACTCTTTCATTATCTTATTGTTGAGATTCAACCCATTATCAGTAATGATCTTCTCAAGAACCCCATAACAACAAATGATATTCTGCTTGATGAAGGGAGTAACAACTTGCTTGGTGGTGCTTGCATAAGAAGTGGCTTTGACCCACTTGGTGAAGTAGTCAATGGAAACCAAAATGAAACGATGGTCGTTAGAAGCAGTTGGCTCAATCTTCCTAATCATATCAATGCCTCACATTGCAAAAGGCCATGGAGAGGTCAAGACATTCAAAGGAACAGGAGGCACATGGACTTTGTCAGCATACACTTGACATTTGTAGCAAATTGTGGCATGGTTATAGCAATCATTTTCCATGGTGGACCATTAGTAACCATCTTGCAAGATCTTTTTGGGCATGGTGTGTCCCTTGAAGTGAGTCCTGAAGGCATCCTCATGCATTTCTTCAATGATTTTTGCTACTTTATTCTTTTCCACACATCTAAGAAACATACCATCATGATTTCTTTTGTACAACACACCATTGTTGAGGAAAAACTTGGCTAACAGCCTTCTCAAAAACTTCTGATCCGTGACAGACGCATCTTCTGGATACTCTTGAGTCTCAAGGTACCTTTTGATATCGTGAAAACATGGATTATCCTACAATTCCACTACCGTTTCAAAGCAAAATGTTGGCTCATCCAATCTCATGATAGTGATCGAAGGCACCTCATTAGCCCACTTTACTTTAAACATGGATGATAGAGTAGCCAAAGCTTCTGCAAGATTATTTTCTTCCCTCGATATATGTTCAAACGTGATTTCCTTAAAGTATGGAATCAACTTTATAACATGCTCTTTATAAGGAATCAGATTTGGGTGGTGAGCCTCCCAATCTCCATTAATATGGGTAATTACAAGAGCTAAGTCTTTGTAAACTTTCAAAAACTTGATTTGCAAATCAATTGCAGCTTCAATCCCATAAATACAATCTTCATATTCTTCCATGTTGTTAGTGCAATCAAAACAAATTATGGTTGTGAAAGGAATGTGAAAGCATGCAGGAGAATTAGCGACATATCTGACACCATTTCCTATAGCATTCGAGACACCATCGAACACGAGCGTCCATCACGATCCTGGTTCGGGTCCTTCTTCTTTTCTAGGAATTTTGCAATCCCTGATGTACATGATGTCTTCATCTGGGAATTCAAACTTCATTGGCTGATAATTGTCCACGGGTTGGTGAGCAACATAGTCTTCCAATGCACTACACTTGATGGCTTTCTGAGTAGTATATGGGATGTCGTATTCAATCAAAATCATCTTCGAATAGGCTACCCTGCCTGTGAGAGCTAGCTTCTCAAAAACGTACTTGATAGGATCCATCTTGGATATCAAGTAGGTGGTATACATCAACATATTTTGTCTTAGGCATTTGGCATCCCATGCAAGCGCACAACACGTCTTTTTAAGAAAAGAGTACCTTGACTCGCACTCTGTAAACTTCTTGTTAAAGTAATAGATTGTCTTTTCTTTCTTTCCAGTCTTGTCATGTTAACCGAACACATAACCCATAGAATTTTCCAGAACTGTTATATACATGATTAACGGCATAAGGATCATAGATTTTTGCAAATATTCTTTTACTTTATCGAATGCTCTTTTAAAGTTGTCATTCCACCTGACCGCTTGATCTTTTTTTAGCAGTTTAAACAATGGTTCACACGTGGCTGTCATATGAGAGATAAATCAAGAAATGTAGTTTAATCTCCCCAAGAATCCACAAACTTATTTTTCTCTTCTTGGTACATGCATTTATTGTATTTCTTTTACCTTAGCAGGATCAACCTAGATACCTTTTTCACTTACTATAAAGCCCAACAACTTTCCAATCTCACCCGAAGGTGAACTTGTTTGGATTCAACCTCGGTCTGAATTTCCTCAGCCTTTCAAACAATTTTTGCAAATTGACCAGATGCTCTTCCTCTATCTGAGATTTGTAAATATTATCGTTAACATATACTTCAATCTATTTATGAATCATGTCATGAAATATAGTAACCATAGCACTTTGATACGTTGCCCCCTGCATTCTTCATACCAAAGAGCATTTCCTTATAGCAGAATGTTCCCCACGGTGTAATGAAAGGTGTCTTCTCCATGTCTTCGGGAGCCATCTTTGTGTGATTGTAACTAGAAAAGCCATCCATAAAGGAAAACACTTTTGATTCAGCAGTATTGTCCACCAAAATATCAATATGGGGAAGCGATAAATCATCCTTAGGGATTTCTCTATTCAAGTCCCTATAATCCATACACATCCTGACTTTGCCATCCTACTTCAGTACCGACACGATATTTGCAATCCATGGTGGATAAGAGATAACTTTCAAGAAACCTGCATCGAACTGCTTTTTAACCTCCTCTTTAATCTTCTTAGACATCTCTGGATGATTTCTTTGAAGCTTTTGTTTGATCGGAGGATAGTCCTCTCGGAGCAGTAACTTGTGCACAACAATATTTGTGTCCAGACCAGGCATGTCTTCATAGGACCAGGCGAAGATATCAACATACTCACTGAGCATTTCAATTATTCTTTCTTTTACACTTTCCTCTAAATCAGCCCCTATCTTGACTTCTTTCTTTATACCTTCGGTGCCCAAATCAACCACTTCTAGAGATTCCTGGTGCGGCTGGATGTCCTTTTCGTCTTGCTTTAATAATATTGCAAACTCTTCAGGGAGTTCACAATATTCCTCACCTTCTTCTTCGGCTTGGTAGATCATATTGTCAAATTCATAATGAGCGATAGAAGAATCATTATTAATGGAATCCGGGGTGGATGTACATCTCCATGACTGATATTTTTATGCTTTAGAAATAGTGTGTGAAAAAGAAAACATTGGCATCTAGAGGAAAAATAAAAACATAAAGAAATGGAATACAATATTTGTATGCAAAAAACGTCCTTTATTTAATGATAAACTTTTGAAAAAGCAAACATGGTGGACCTACACAGAGATTCATTATGCCTTGACCAGAGCGTAGGAAATATGACATGGAAAAAAATAAAACAAGAAAATTACTCCTGAGTAGTTGTAACTTGGATGGCGTCCATAAAAGTACAGTTGTTCAGCTCTTGACCTGGAACACTAGGGCGGATCCAATCATTAATGTTGTAGTCGATGTCTCCATCATCACCAATTGTATTGGTGCAACCATCTTGGACAATACCAGAACTGGAGAACTTTATTAGAGTAGACAAACTTGGAGCTATGAGAGATGCACTTTTCTTTCTGGGATTAAAACCCAAGCCAAACTTGTTGAATTTAGGAATAACATCCACAACCTGACCCCAACCTTCTGGGTGACCAGCCTCGACCACTACTCTAGCATCCTTGAAATAAGACATAGAAGTCTCGGGTTTCTTCCTCTGCTCAGATGGAGGGATATTGACTGTATGTACTATTTCGAACATCAGGAATGAAGTTTCATGTACTTCTCCTTCAACTTCTACAAAACGGAACAAAGTCAGATGACTCACAATGTACTATTCCTCGCTACAAACAGTGATTGTTTTACTATCCAAATGGTATTTGAGCTTCTGATGAAGGGTAGAAGTGGCTGCCCATGCTTTGTGAATCCATGGACGTCCTAACAAGCAATAATATATCGGCTGAATGTCCATTACATAAAATGTAGTAGTAAAAATACTAGGGCCAACCTTGATAGGTAAGTCCACTTCACCAAATACTGATCGCCTGGATCCATCAAAAGCTTTCACCACCAAATCACTAGGACATAACTCAAGACCAGAGTAATCAATCTTCATTAGTGCAGAATTCAGTAAAACATTCAATGAAGACCTGATGTCCACCAACACACATGATAAAGTTGTACCCTTGCACTCCATGGAGATGTGCAATACTTTGTTGTGGTTGCGCCCTTCCGGAGGGAGATCAAAGTCAGGAAAGCCCAAACATATCCCGGTGGATATACTGGCACAAAATGTTTCAAATTATCCAACCGTTATTTCTTGTGGTACAAAAGCATTCTTCAACAACTTTATTAAGGCATTCCTGTGAGCCTCAGAATATATCAAAAAAGATAAGATAGAAATCTTAGAAGGATTTTGATGTAGCTATTCTATGATGTTGTAATCGCTCTTTCTAATTATCGTCATTAACTCTTCAACTTCGTCGGGAGATGAAGACATCCTAGGCACAACAATTTGTTTAGGCATATTAGCCTGCATAGATCTCTAGTTATCAATCATCACTTGTTTTTCTTTGGTTCTCACTAAGGCATCAACACCATCTTGTACATTCTAAGGAACAAATACTCTTCCATTTCTTGTCATAAGGCCAATATCGGATAAGTTATCAACATTCTCACTGTCATCATAAATAGGATCTTACTCTGAAGGACTTTCCACCTTTCTTACCCCATGGTAATAGACGTCAGCACCATAATTCTAGGGAACATAATTTTCATTGGTATAAGGTATCGGACCAGGTAAAGTAATCATTAGAGGAATTGCTTTGGCATAGCAGGAATGCTCCTTTGAGTATACGGGATAGAAATTACTTCAATGTACTTCTCGATAACCCTTTTGTACCTAGGAATTATATCAAACTGTAAATACCAATCATTAATCAAATCTTGAATACGAGCTTTCAAGTCAACGCAACCCTTTGCCTGCTCTTTACACTTGCAGCAATTAGGAACACAGCCTGGGAAAATACCATTATTAATAACATATCTTTTAACAAACAGAAAAGGGGTAGTCAACAAATCCACATCCATGACCAAGTTCAAAACATAACCTTCATCAACGATAGCATTAACAGTTGGGCCTCCATGAGGCGACATAGGATGATGGATAACATTAGGACCGTTGATGGGCGTGAACTGAATAACTTTGGTGTAATACCGTGGGAGAACTACATTTTTTGGTGTTGTGTTTTATCGCAGATGTTGCGGATAGCAAGAGTCGCCACCTACTTTTCTTTTATCCAATCAGGAAAGGGTGAAAAGAACATGAAAGACCTTTGATAGATTTTGAGTTCAGGGGGTAAGTTACGAAAAGGGAAGGTATTAGCACCCTTTTCATCTGTAGTTATCTACGTGCTCTTAATCGCTTAGCTCACTTTGAAATCTGCCTTGTGCGTGTGTTTTGAAAATGTTTTGAAAGTAAAATGTAAGGAGAACTTTGTAATAACTCTTGTAGTGGTCCTCAAGAGTGCATACAAAGTATTTGTTTGAAAATATTTTGAAAAGTCTGATTGTGAAATGTTTTGTTTTGAAGAGTTTTATGAGCAAGCGATTAATAATATTCTACCCACTCAAGGTCGTTCTTGTATTTTTCCTCCTCCTTTAGATAGTGCTATTCATACCATTACTCAGTAGGAAGCCCTATCTTTGGATGTGAAAGGGACGGGCGAAGGGTCATCGTGCAGTCATCAAAGGAAACTTATAAGGATGCTTTAGCAATTTCGTAAGGGACTAGATAATTTATCGAAAGGCAATGTCGAATTATCATTGAAGGACTATGATCTGTTATTCGAGGGTCTTTGCTAAAGCATCCCCACTTTCGAGGGACATGACCGTTTTATTCTGAAGGCAACAAGAGTGGCTACCCTAGAGGTGCAAGTGTACAAGTGTGTTATATTCAGTTATTTATGTTTGAAATTAGGGTTTTTTATCATTTGTTTTTATCTTTCCATACAAAACCTAGTTACTAAGCAGTAATAGCAAGTATAAAATACAATAAAGTGTGGAAAGTAAAGTTCCTACACTATTACATGGCGTTGGGGCAGTTACATAATAGTAAAGTGCAGAAAATAAACCTAACTATTACATCCCGGGAGGCAGGTACATAATAATGAAAAAGAAAAGGGGAAATCTAGGCTATTACAATTGCGAAACCTATACAATCGATCTAAAAATGTAAAAATCAAATGAAAATAGAAAAGAAAATATTTTTGGTAATTTTTTATGAAATTTTTTTATGATTAATTAATTAAATTACCTAAAAAATATAATTAATTTTAATTAATAATAAAGTTAATTAACTAAATTAATTAAAAAAACCTAAGAATCTAATTGATTTTAATTAAAAAAGGTTAATTAGTTAAATTAAAAAAAATTAATTAAAAACTAAAACCTAATTAATTAGGGTTTTAAAAAATAAACCTAAAACTAATTTTTTTTATAGTTTAATTAAATAATAAAAATAAATAAAAGGAGAAAAGAAAAATATAAGAAAAAAAAAAGAAATGGGCCTGAATTAGCCAAAAAGGGAGGGTGTGAATTGCAAAGAAGATCCAGGCCCAAGGTTGGATCCGCCTGATCCTGTATGAGCAGCTCCAGGAGGTTCACCATGGGCTTGCATATTCTTGGGCATTTGATCAAATATGTGAAGATCTGATGGTGAGAAGTGACAGGGCGCATGATAGGGCTGTTATGAGGACGCGCGCTAGAAAATATGTAGAAAATTGAAAACATGAAAAAAAATAAAAAAAGGAAAGGATCGAACCCACGCCCTTGTACCCTAATGCCTTATCGCAGGCTTCCTTGCAACTGAGGTGGTTGTTTCATCCAGTATATCATTGAAATGAATTAAATATAAAACAAACATTATTGCATGGACCGGAGAGGCGCCGGAGCCCTAGCTCCGGTCGTCCTCTCCGGCGAGCTGGTTCTCCATTTCTGCAAAAATAAAGAACGTCAATGATTCAGAGGTACCCTACCCCCCTAAATTGGGCCTTGCGATTTCATTGGAA
Organism: Vicia faba; assembly: GCA_948472305.1. Classification (NCBI taxonomy): domain Eukaryota; kingdom Viridiplantae; phylum Streptophyta; class Magnoliopsida; order Fabales; family Fabaceae; genus Vicia; species Vicia faba. The sequence continues at coordinate 786,023,518 of OX451735.1, read as the reverse complement.
GTATTAGTTTTGGCTAAATCTCTCTGTAGAAAGAGATACGAAGCATATAGTTTTAAACGGTTCAAACATGGCCAAGTATGGTTCAATCGTCATGGGGGTCATGCAATAGGTCTACCATGCGTGGTTATATCCCATGAACATGTTAGTGGGGTTAGTATACATTAAAACAACATGAAACAAGATTTCAAATTTGCAAAAACCAAGAAACTGGTGAGGCATGTATGCTGCTTTTATGCCCATTGGATCATCATACTCGATCCAATCTTACCCTATAGTTGTTCTAGAATGGAATGGGACAAGTATTTGGCCTTGAGGGAGGTTGCAAGATAGGGGTTTCAATTTTCCCTAGTTTTAAGAATTTTTGAGATTTTGGAACGGTTTCTTATGAAAGGGTTTCATGTCCTATCATGTCTGAAATAACGAGAATATATAGTGCTTGAATCAAGTCAAAAGGGATTGGGCTTGGACCTTGTATGAAAGGCTTGACTTTATCTAATTTAATTTTGACTTTAAATAAATCAAAAATAAAAAATAAATAGAATAAAAACCCAAAGGGTATATGAATAACTTATGAGGTTCACAATAAGGCTTAATACACACATGGACCTTGAAACACAAGCCCAATAGCCCAAAATTCCAAGTTTGGTCACTTTAGGTTTCATGCATTTTCTCAAAATTTCCCAACTTTCACCAATCATAACTCTCTCAAATTTTAACATTTGAAAGTGATATTAGACTTTTTGGAAATTCCAAGATGTCCTCTACAATCTCTATGTTGATCATTTTTCCATTTGAAGAATTTATCTTGATTTAAGTTGCCTTAATAAAAAGTGTCTTCTTGTTGTCTTTTGAAATGACCTATAATGTTTTGGCCCATATCTCTCAAATGAAGCATTTATTGGACTTTATCTTAGAGATACAAAGTTGTAGATAATTGAATTTCCTTCAAAATGTGCTTTGGTTGAGAAGCATCTGACGAAGCATGTGAAAGTTAATCTTGGTCAAAGTTTACTTGACTTCTCCTTAAGAAAACCTTAATTTGGTAACTTTTAACTTTTGATGAATTAAGAGTTTTCTTGATGGATCATGATCAACCCTTGATAAAATGATAAATATAACTTCAAAATCTTGATGTTGACCAAAAATCTTGAGGTTTGACTGTATGTTGACCATAGTTGACTTTTTGCCCAATATAGTTGATTTTCAATCATCTGAATAATTGACTGGGCAAAGTTGTGATTCAAGGCTTGATGTTTGGCATAAGCGTTCTTAGAGACATATAAGTAACCATGAAATCCACTTGATTCATTAGAAACCCAATCTTCCTTGAGAAACACAAAACCCTAGTTGTAGGCAAATTGCTTAGGAAGAGAATTTTCTGATCGGTTCTTGAGTAACCTTGAGCAAATGAAAACCCTAGGAGCATGAGGAGATACCTTGAAGAAAATGGGAGGCCAAATTTTGGGGTACAACAGCTTCCCCTATTCAATCTTCTTAAACCTGAAGAGTTAGATTGGCATGTCCGACATTCGTGATATGAAGGTGGAAGAGTATTGAACAATGAAGTGCCCTAAAATTTGCACTCGCATGTGCACGGAGTAACACTGTTGGTTGATAGTATTTCTTGAGTTGGCTTAAAGATGCTATTCCGAGATGTGATAGAGTGTCATTGGAAATAGGCTTATAGATGTCATCGAACGTAGCTACTGATAAGAGTATCTGAATGACTCTACACTTGACTGTATCTGGGAAGTATACAAGAATGAGTTTGTGTCTGGTTATATCTAGTAGATGTGCTGACGAGTGTCAGAATGAATCTTATGTCTTGATTTTATTTGAATGATGTTCTAGAATGAGTCTATGTCTCGATTGTATCTATAAATGGATCAGAATGAGTCTTCGCCCGACCGTATCTGAGATATGTATTAGAATGAGCCTACGCCTGGCTGTATCTAAGATCTATGATTTGTGTTAGAATGAGTGTATGGTTGATTGTATATAAGGATATATCGGAATGAATGTCATAATGGATCTACTTCTTGATCGTATCTAAATTATTCTGGTATATGTACTGGAATGAGTATCAGAATAGATCTATGTCTCAATCGTATATGAATTGTATCTAGAGTATGTATCGGAATGAGTCTACGCTTGACTATATCCAAAAGATCATCTGAATGAATCGTCGGTTGATCGTATTTGAAGGAGGATAAGTTGTTGATAACATTTATCTGTTTTGTGACCTAGCCTGAAATAAAACAAAGTTAGTTTTATGCAATGTCATTACGTATGTAATGCACTGCATAATGATGCTCTTAAAATAAATGAGAATTCTATATGCGTTTCGTATGCATATGTTATGATATTTTTTAAATGATGTATGGGTACAATATGTCATTGAAGCGTATCGGCAGCTCCGTGTAACATCTTTGGTTGGGGAAAATAAATCCCTGACTGTCACTCGGGATAAAGAATATGAATCTTCAATCTTGTTTAGAACATTTTCGTTGGGGATTCCTGCTTTCAGTTTGAGGATATTCCGCTGAGGACGTTCGGCTTCTACTTGGGGATGAAATAAATCCCAAAAAATTGGTCGTTCATCATGCTCTTAAAGGATATGATTATGATGCATCCTGACTAGGGATAAAAGAGATGGATAATCTTCTGTTGTGCTATCTGACTGAGTTTTAGATATCGTAGAAACTCTCCTGGGGATAGCAGCCTTGATTACACTTTGCTGGAGAAGAGAATTTTGTCGGGGATTTATTGGAGAAATAAACTCTGCTGGAGGATTAAATTTTTGTAAACTGCATTGAGGAGATAATCTCTAATGAGGATGAGCTGTTGGAAGATACCCCAATTTCTGTCTGAGGGCATATTAGGCTTGATGGGGAATATATCTCTGTCGGGGATGAGCTTGTGAAGGTAGATCTGTAGAGATAGTTCCATGGAGATTATTTTGTGGAGATTTATGGATAACTAAAACTTTATCCCAATTGCTGGGGTCTTTAGTAACTGCTTATTCATATTTTTATGCACATATTTGTTAATAGTAATCATATTCAAATGCATATGTTCATTCAATTTAGTCATTGGACGTTTTTGCAAACAACACAGAGAAAGTAAAACAATTTTGGATTTGACTTGTATTGATAATTTGCCTATACACAGGCGATTTTGTACAAAGAGACAGAGATCCTAGTAAGAGGAGATCGCCGTAAAAATGAAGAAAAAAAAGTACAGCTATGTGGAAACAATCCCATCGAGTTTCAACTCTGCTATTGCCCTTATGTCTTCGAGCTTCTCATCCCTCGTTGTCAAAAGAAGTTGAATGAATTGATCTATACCATTTGAATTTGACGTTGGTAACAAAGCATTATGTATGTAGATAGGTGATCCAACGGGACATAGTCATACACTTTTAATCCCTAACTTTTACCTGGACCTCCCTTTCGGGTTCTCAGTCCAACAGGATACCCTTTTTTGCCCAAGCCGCCTATTCAGGTTTTTGACTTGCCGGGTGTACAATATATATATATATATATATATATATATCCCTAATGTTTGCTCGAACCCTTTTGGTTCGTCGGAATGCCCTTATTTTTTCCTAGGCGAGTCAACCTAGCAGATCTCTTTTATGCATAGTATTTTTTTACTATGTCTGTGTTCACAGGGTGCATAGAATCTTCACCATCCATGGTGGTCAGTATCATAGCACCACCAAAAAATATCTTCTTAATTACAAACGGCCCTTCGTATGTGGGATTCCACTTGCCCCTAGGATCACCTTGTGGTAGAATGATATACTTTATTACCAGATCACCAGCTTGGTATAGCCGATGCTTGACTTTCTTGTTTAAGAAATTGATCATGCGCTTCTGATAAATTTGGCCATGATAAACAACCGCAAGCCTTTTCTCATCGGTCAAGTTTATCTGGTACAGTCGAGTCTAAATCCACTCGTCCTTGCCTAAACTTGCATATTTCATAATCCTTAGGGAAGGAATCTAGACTTCGACAAGTAAGACGGCCTCCATGATGTAGACTAGAGACAATAGGGTTTCCCCAATTCATGTACGTACTGAGGTGCGATAACCATGAAGAGCAAATGGAAGCATCTCGTGCCAATATTTATACGTCATTGTCATTTTCTACAAGATCTTCTTGATATTCTTGTTGGCGGCTCATCTTTGGTCGATACGGAGAAGACTTATGGTGTTTAATCTGGAACTACGTACAGAGTTATGTGATCATGGTATTGTTTAGATTAGTGTCATTGTCCATGATAATCCTTTCTGGGATGCCATACCGACAAATAAGGTTATGTTTAATGAATCGAGCCACAACATTCTTGGTAACAAATGCAAACGAGGCTACTTCAACCCACATCGTGAAATAATCACTAGCGACTAGGATGAAATGATGCCCATTGGAAGCAGTAGGCTTAATCTTTCCAATCATATCAATTCCCCATATTACAAACGGCCAAGGATCAGTTAAGACATTCATAGGAACTGGAGGCACATGTACTTTGTCGGCATAAATCTGGCATTTGTGACAAGTTCTGGAATGACGATGGCAATCAGTTTCCGTAGTCGACCAATAATAACTCGCTCTCAGAATCTTCTTAGCCATCGTATGTCCACTGGATTGAGTACCAAAGACTCCTTCATGTATATCTTTCAGAATTTTCTCAGCTTCCTTCTTGTCTACACAGCGAAGCAAAGTCAAATCGTGGTTGCGCTTGTACAAGATTTCATTGCTCAGGAAGAACTTGGTAGCAAACCTCTATAGAAATGTCTTATCATTTATAGACGCTCCTTCAGGATACTCTTGGGCCTCGAGTTATCTTTTCACTTCATAATACCAAGGCCTTTCCTCTACTCCATCTGTATCGACTTTGTAGCAATATGCTGGTTCGTCTAGTCTCTCAATTGTAATTCGAGGAGCTTCGTTGTACCATATGACTTTGAACATATATGACATGGTAGCTAACACTTCTATAAACTAATTCTCTTCTCGTGGAATATGTTCAAAAGTGATTTCCTCGAAGTACGAAATTAATGTTAACACGTGCTCTCGATAAGGAATGAGATTTGAGTGCTTCGTATCCCACTCTCCATTAATCTGATTGATCACTAGGGCATGAGTCCCCATATACACTCAAGAACTTGATTCTCATATCAATAGCAGCTTTGATACCCATGATGCACGCTTCATATTCTGCCATGTTGTTGGTACAGTCAAAGAAAAGTCTAGCGGTAAATGGTGTATGGAAACCTTTGGGAGAGATAATCACATCACCAATTCCATTACCGAGCGTGTTAGAAGCTCAATCAAAAACCATAGTCCATCGAGATCCTGACTCAGGTCCTTCATACAGTCCAGCTTCTTCATAATCTGTAATTAGCATAATATTTTCATCAGGGAATTTGAAATTCATAGACTGGTAGTCGTCTATAGCTTAATGAGCCAAATGATCAGCCATCACACTTCCTTTAATTTCCTTATGAGTAGTGTACTGAATGTCGTATTCTGTCAAGACCATTTTCCATCTTGTTATTCTTCCGGAGAGAGTGGGCTTCTCAAATATGTATTTTATAGGATCCATCTTAGAGATCAACAAAGTAGTATGAGTCAACAAATACTGTCTTAGTCGGCGAGAAGCCCATTCCAAAACACAGCAAGTTTTATCGAGTAGTGAGTATCTTGTTTCACAGTCGGTAAAATTTTTGCTAAGGTAGTATATTGCATGCTCTTTTCGACCAGACACGTCATGTTTCCCCAGTACACACCCCATTGAGTTCTCTAACACTATTAGGTACATGGTCAGCGGTATTCCTTTAACTAGTGGCATCAAAATTGAAGGTTCTTAGAGGTACTCCTTGATTTTGTCAAAAGCTATCTAAGAGTCGTCATTCCACTTCACTACTTGATCTTTCTTTAGCAACTTAAAGATTTGCTCACAAGTAGCGGTCAAATGGGAAATAAATCAGGCAATGTAGTTCAATCTTCCTAAGAAACCTCTGACTTCCTTCTCAATACGGGGAGCTGGAATTTTTTTAATGGCTTTAACCTTGGAAGGATCAAGCTCAATACCTTTGCTAATGAAAACGAAACCTAGGAGTTTACCGGATCTGACCCAAAAGGTGCACTTGTTCGGATTTAACCTTAGCTTATATTTCTTTAATATCTCAAACAGCTTATGCAGGTGGTCGAGATGTTCTTCTTCAGTCTGAGACCTGGCTATCATGTCATCGACATAAACCTCTATCTCACGATGGATCATGTCATGGAACAAAGCTACCATAGCACGTTGATATGTTACACCGACATTCTTCAAACTGAAAGGCATAACCTTGTAACAAAAAGTTCCCCACTGTGTGACGAAGGTACTCTTCTCCATGTCTTCAGGTGCTATATTGATTTGATTATACTCAGAGAAACCAACCATGAAGGAAAATACTTTGTGCTGAGCCGTGTTGTCAACCAAAACATCAATATGCGGAAGCGGGAAGTCATCTTTGGGGCTTGCCCTATTCATATCCCTAGAGTCTACACACATACACACTTTTCCATCCTTTTTAGGTACTGGCACCACATTTGCAACCCATTGAGGATAGGACGTAACAACTAAGAAACGTGTGTTGAATTACTTCATATTCTCAACTTTGATCTTTTCGAACATCTCGGGACGATATGACGAACCTTTTTCTTTATTGGAGAATAACCTTCTTTCATCCGTATACGGTGAACTATAATATCAGTATCAAGCCCTCACATATCTTTGTACTACCAAGCAAAGATCTCAGCATAGTCATGCAACATCTGGATTAATCTCTATTTGACATTGTCTTCTAGGTTGGCACCTATCTTGATTTCTCTCTTGTCCTCTTCAGTACCCTAGTTTACAACCTCGACTGGCTCTTAATGCAGTTGTATGGCTCTTTCTTCTTACATTGACAGCCTAGTAAGCTCTCCAGGTAATTCACAATTTTCCTCACCTTCATCCTCAGCTTGGTAGATCGAATTTTCAAAGTCATAGTTGGCAATAACATAATTGTTATCAATGGGATCCAGGGTGGATATGTATCTGCAATTTGTTGTGTGGGTGTGTGTAAGAACACATAGCTATTTTGACAGTAATAAAATAAAAGAAAGGCAAAGAGCACAAAATTTGAATGTAAACGTTCAATGATTTATTAAATGAAAACATGCTAATGAAATATGACGACCCTAACAAATGGACCGTTGTGCCCCGGGTAAGGCACAAGATTTAAAGTCATTGTTTAAAATTACATAACCAAAACTTTTAAAGCAAGAAAACAAAAAATAGCATTTACTCCTGACTAAAGGGGATTAGTATAATATCTTCCGTCTTCCAATTGTTGAACTTGTTGCTGATGGTAGGAAAAATCCAACTGTCGAGGTCATAGTCATTATCATCATCTTCTACCGTGTTGACTCCGTTGTTGCTGACACATAATGGTGGTCTTCCAGCACGAGCACAACGAACGACCCTCTCTGTAGTGAAACCCAAACCAAATTTGTCAAACTTGTAAGGAATATCAGGAAGCTGGCCCCAAGTAGTGTAACCCCCTTGTTGTACCCCAAATTTTACTTCTCTTTTCTCAAGACATTTCTCACAAAGATCTTTAAAAGCTCAAGCTTGCACAAGTATTGACTAGGTTAAGCCATCTCTTCAACACTGATACCTCAAAATTAGGGTTTGAGCTTGCACAAGGACAATTGGACTTATAATACTTAAAATGACTTTCATGGATCATTATGCCCCTTCAAGAATGCTCATGTCAAGTTTCAAGTCTTGTATCACAAATTCTACTCATTCAACTAACCAGATGACCAAAAATCAATTGTATTGATGAAAAGTCAACTGATACACCAAAATCAACATTAAGTCTCAAAGATCAAAGTTCATCAAGAAATTCAAGAATATCAATCTTGATCATAAAAAAGTCAAAATTCAATTTAAAAAGTCAAACTTTTCAAGACTTAGAAATTTTTCTAAGTGTTTTACACATGTTTATTTCATAACTTCGTACCAATTTTTCACCATGATGCAAAATGATCCAAAGGAAACTTTCAACATGAAATTTGTAGATCTTGATGAATTCTACAAATTTGTATTAGAGGGTTGATTTCCAAAAAATGCTTATATTTTAAGATATAATCCCATGAAGACATGACATTTTCATCTAGCACTTAGAGAAATTTTCAACAGATTTTGGTCAGGATTTTATCCCAACTTCTTGGCATTTTTTCACATAGTTCCAAGTTTATTTTGTTAAAATGGCCAACATGAAAGTTATAGAGGATGTATCAAGCTTTCTAAAACATCCAAGAGTGTGAATTTATCACACTTGAGCTAGGATATTCAAGGGAATGAAGTTGGGCACCCATCCTTGAATTACAAGTCCTTTTGTTAAAGAACACATAACAAAATCCTTATGATATGCTGCATAATCTTATGTTGCAGGCCTTCTAACTTATCAATATCACCATAACATAATGCTTACACCTACTCTTGAGCTATTACCTAAGTGTTTGAGCCATTGTCCAAAAGATCTTTCCATTTATGGCATAAAGTTACCATTGTTATTCTTGAAAAGCAAGCTGTTGGTACAACAAATTTCTTGAGCCCATACCTTGTTTGCTTCTGATTATACTCCACCGTAAATCATGGAAGGTAGCTCCTCTATACTAGAAACTTTGGCACTTCATCTTGGGACCATGGAATACTTGACATCGTTTGATATTTGCATCCCAACCAAACCATAACATGTTGTCTTGCAAAACTAATTAGCTCTTGTTCCCAAACCTCTTACCTATAAATATAGGGAGCATTTGAAAAAGAGAGAGGTCAGAAAAAGAGATAGATTCTTGTGTGTTGAAAAATTATCAAAACCCCATGTTTTACCCAAAAAAATTCCCTCTCATTTTTCATACAAGATACTATCCTAGGTTTTCTCGAATATTCAATTTGGCTCAAAAGTTGATCAGACAGGCTCTCTCCCTATGCGACGAATCAACAATTAGTGTTTGGTATTTCTCAGAGAAAATTGAGTTTTCAAGGTTTCAAATGGTCTTCATAGGTCTTCCTATCTCCTCAAGAATGTTTATGCCAGTTTTCAAGCTTTGCATTGCAAGTTTGCTCAGTCGATGGCTCAGATAACTAAAAACGATTACATTAACCCAAAAATCGACCTTTTACGAGAGCGAGTTCAAACAATTTTAACTTCTCCATTATTCGATATTTTTGAGCAGTTCTTTTCGCGTATGATTCTCCTTGATGTCATCTCCAATTTCTCTTCACAAATCAAGAGCTGATTACGTGTAGAAGATCACCAAAATTCAAATACGTTAGAAGTCGCATCATGGACTTTGACCTAATCTTAAGTAACTGTCGCTTGATTTCTAAGAATTGTGATTCCCTCAAATTACAAGATCTTGGGACGATTATTTCTGCATATGGTCATAAGTGATGTCGCTCACAAGTTTATCCTCAAAGATCGAAAGGAAATTATGTGTGGAGGATTTTGAAACTTATCGAATCAACGCAAGTCATTTGTTTGATTTTGAATGTTCTTAACCACTATTTGTTTTTCTCAGGATTATGTTTCTCAGGTTGAAGTTTTGTTAAATCTACAAGATTGATGATTGTTCTCAAGGCATGATTGTTTTGGCAATGAAGTACCATTTTAATCAAGCATGGCATGCAAGTTCATTTTAAATGCAAGTTTTGATTTGGACAGGGTGTGAAGATTAAGATTTTCATTTTAAATGACCATGGTTTTGGATTCGAGTTAACCAAGTGGAATTGAATTCTTAAACATTTTATTTTGTTTAGAAATTTGATTGGAGTACAAGGCGCGTATTTTACTTGAAATACAAGTTACAAAAGTCATTTGTGATTGCTTGAAGTTCAAGTTACAAAATCAAGGGGCATCATTTAAACCATTCAATTTCAAAGTTCAAGATTCCAAGTTATAGAATCAAGGTGCATAATTACTGTACAACAAATTTCATCATTCACAAATTTATTAAAGTTTTGTGTTCATTACACGACAAGGAAATTTCATGTTTTCTATTCAAAGTTTGTTATCTTTACTACAAGAAATTGAAAAAAAAAACTTCAAGATTCATCAAACTATGTTACAAAGATTACAAGTTAATACAAGCTACAAATTTTGTTTTATTTACAAAGGTAGAATTCCTCTTGCTCCATCTTCAAATGTCTTGTCCCCACATTCTTCAAGTCCTCCTTTATCATATTTCCAATCCTATGCCAATACATCCAATACATGAAAAAAAGGAGAAGTTTGTCAGCAACTTAAACATCCAAAAATGAACAAAAGATTCAAAGTATTTTAATTCATCATTAGGGTGGTTTTTGTTGAATCAGAAAAGAAGGGTTTTGTGTTATAAGGCCTCAAATAATTAGTTTCTATCATGGGCCAATTTCTATTGTAAATTGCAACCAATTGTTGGTTCATAGTAGAGAAAAGATACAAATAGAATTCAGCCTAACAGGATTCAATAGGAATATCAATACTTCCCAAAGGAAAGCCTCATACATAACATACATCATTGGCTAAAAGAAAATCATGTTCCCAAGTTTACTGCAAAATCAAATTTTTGTTCACATTAAAGAAAAAAGAGGCAATTCAGTTCAAAGTACAGCCATCCAACAAGTAACCAGTATGATAAATCAGCAAGCCAAGGCCAAAGTGAACCAGCAATAGTACAAAAGCCTGTACAAAATCTAACAACAGTACAACACAGTACAAAAGCCAAGCAAGTACAGCCTAAAAGCAAGAAAAATCAGCAGCAAAATCTAAAAGCAACAAGCAACCGTCCAGCAACAAGCAACAAGTACCAAAGTTCAGAAAAGAAGATGAAAAGTTATAAGGCAAGCTCCCTCAAATCAAAATCAATTTTGTGCAGAAACAGTCAGCATAGAAAAAGTACAACAATATTGATGTATCAGAAATTAAAGTGACAAGTCCCAAACTGAAGCCTCCCTCAAGTCAGTATCAGAAAACAAAGTGAAACAAGGTCACAATATAAAATCAGGATGGTCCAAAATATACAGGGTACAAAAAAATTGCAGCAACCACATAAATCCCAACATCATTTTCAAGCTCCCTTCACAAAATATACACAAATATACAAACAGAACCACAAATCGCAGCAAACAAAACGAAAACCCTAAGTGTTATTTTATCATCATCTTCCCAAACCACCCTTCATAAATTTGGTAAAGAGAAAAAGATTGGAACAAACTCACCCACAGATCAAGTCGGTAATCTCGAAACCTCCCTTCCCCTTTCCATTCATGTTCGCCTCACTAAAAATTATGCAAGAAACAATTAGAAACTCAGAATAAAATATATTTAAGGAGCGAAACACAATGAGGAAAATGAAGCAATGAGGAAGATGAAGCAGCAAGGAAGATGAAGTCAGTGAGAGAGATGAAGAGGCGTTGCTTGCCTCTGATTGTTTAGGGTTCACAAACCCTTTCATTTGTTAAGTTATTAGAGGTGGGTCTTGGGTCGACCCGGTTCAACCCTAGCCCACCATATTTTTTTTTTCAAAATTTACTGCATTTTATATATATTACTGGATTGATAACAATAAGATATTGAAGCAGCTGGCACGTTGGTGAAGATGTTGTTGGACAAACCTGAAGACAGGGGTTCGAATTCCCCCGAGACCCTTTTTTTGCTTTCTTCATTTTTCTGTTTGAATTGTTATAATGCTGGGCCAAACTCCTCTAACCCATGCATTTTTTTTCTTTTCTTTTGATTTCAAAAATATTTATTTTCGGCTTAGCATTTTCTAAAACTAGTTTCACTTATCAGCCCCAATCAAAATTTCAACCCCTAACTTTAGTTTATTTTTATTTTTATTTTTCACTTTTTTTATTTATATTATTACTAATATTATTATTATTTATTTTATTAATGAAAAATCCAAGAAAAATATATTTTTGTTCATTTAATATACTTATATTTTTATTTCTTTATAAAATAAAATAAAAAAGGACAAAAATATTTCCTTTTTATAAATTTAATTTCTTTTCTTAAATTAATTAACATTAGATCAAAATTTATTTTATTTTAATTAATTTAGAACTTAGTACTTTTATTTAATTAATTTTATTTATTAACTAGTTTAATTAAATCACAAAAACCCTAAAAAACAAAAACTTGTTTTCTTTAATAAATTAATTTCTTTTTTTATTCAATAAATATTTAGACTAGGGTTTAATTATTATATTATTATATTATTTTCTTGTGAATAAAATTAATTTAGAACTTAGGTTTATTTTAATTAATTAATTTTCATTTGTATTTTCATTAAGATAAAACCTATCATAGAAAAAAACCTAAAAATACTTTTTTAACTTAACTTATTTCTTATTTAGTTTAAATTTAATTTTGTTTAATTTTTAGATAATTATCTTCTTCAATTAGGTTAAAACCCTTTTTATAAAAACCCAAACAAACAAAAAAAATCATTTCTTTTTCCATTTATATATTCTTGCATTTACACATTATTACTTATTCAATTTTTTGTACAATATTCAATATGGTTGTAATAATTATTTAGATTTAATTTCTTGCAAAATCCCCATTTTTAAATTTGTACATCCCCTCCCCCAAATGATGTAATAGCGTAGAATATTTACTTTCCGCAATTTATCGCTTTATATAAATGCTAGTAATTAGGGTTTGTATGGAAAGATTAAAATCAACAAATAGCAAACCCTAATCCAAGATAAACAAGCATGTAAACCAATACACTTGCACACATACACCCCTAGGGTAAATCCACTTTGTTGCCTTACAAAAATGGCCATATTATGCATGTGAGGTATCTTAGCAAAAACAAGCAAAAATACAAGATCATAGTCCCTCGATGACGCTATCAAAGTTGTCTTTCAAAAATGATCTTAGTCCCTAAAGAAAATGCTAATATATCTTACAACATTGCTAATCATGGCTATACAATGACCCTTGCTCGTCCCTTTTACATCCAAAGATATGGTTATTTACCAAATCAATGGTAAGATAACAATGTCAAAGGAAAGAGGAAATAAACATGAAATACTTTTGAGTAGGTAGATTGTTCCTAGTTGCTTGCTCAATTTAAAAACCAAAAACATCCTTGTTACTTTCAAAACAAACACCAACACTTTTAAAACATCTTTCAAACTTGAAAACATTTTCAAAAGATCAACACTTTGTATACATTCTTACGAATGAGAATCATTACAAAGTTTGTCTAAACGATGGCACCATTTCAAAATACTTTCAAAAACCACACAAAGCACATTTTCAAAAAAAAGCAAGTGATCTAGTAAGCAACTAAGAGCCCATGAAAAACCATGGATGAAAAGGCTGATAATACCTTCCCTTTTCATAATCTACCCCCTGAACTCAAGAAAATATCTCAAAGGTCTTTCCTGTTCTTTTCAGCCTTTCCTTTTGGATAAAATAAAATAAGGTGGCGACTCTTGCTTAATCGCAACATTTGCGATCAAACGCAAAATAACCAAGTCAATTCTCCCATGCGTTACAGAACTGGCGACTCTGTTGGGGAAATTTTTTAAAGTGGGGTTACCTTAGGGCTAGATCACATTTATTTGCTTTCATTGTTTGACTTGTATGCTTTAAATTTTGGTTCTTTGTTTGGGTTTGAATCCTCTACCCAGATTTGGGATACCTTATAGGTAAGTAGCAATACATTGTGGACACTGTATAGGGTATACCGACATGGTCTAAGAAATAGCTATGTTAGTGTGACATATTTGTGGGTACCGGTAGCCCTTGAGTAGTCAAGGAGAATACGGGGCTGCTGAGTGATGTCAGGAAGCACTAACTAACTTCTAGAACCTTTACTTGACCAACTTGGTCATTAGGACGTAGTGAGATGACTCGCTTTGGTGCAGTCTGAAATTGGTTGATACTCGATGCTACACTCTTTGAGACTTGAATCCTGAGTTTTGTTTGGTTGCGAGTCAATCGCCTATCGAACGAAGCTTGTAGGAAAGGTCAGTGATATTGAGATCCCTTAGAACCCGGTTACTATTAACTAGGACAGATTGAACCAACTAAACTTCAAGATGGTACTTACCTACAAACTCCATGCAAGCCTAAACCTAAGGACTTGCTTGCTTTGTGTGTATATGATTATTTGTATATAAACTTGCTTACTTTTCATACTTGTACATGACATCATACCATAGCATTTTCAATAACCATTTCAAGGATATCAAGGGCATATGATGCAGGGTCACGTTGAACCAGACGTCTATCAAGGGACAAGAGGATTTATTTTCCTCTAACCAAACACCGTCAAAAATCAAATTACAACAACTTGAGTCAAGGACTATGACCCACTCGACATGGTGAGCTTAATTCTCGTGGAAGGACATCCACCGATACAAAGTTCTCCAATCAAACCTATTGGTCAAATTTCAACTTCTAACATTTTCTTATTTACCTCGCGAGATCCTTGAAAACATTGCATACATATATCATACATATCATTGTATAAACAGGTTTCATAGCAGGTTTCTCATCTTCTCCGCTGTTTATTTCAGCAATGGCTCTTGAACAAACAATCAAAGATCTTCAGGCTCAAAACGCTCAATTACAACAAATGTTTCTGGCTTTGGCTAAGGGGCAAGAGGACCTGAAGACTCTTCTTCTCAAAGACAAGAAGAAAAAGTCCAAGAAGTCAGTAGGCGTCCTTAACTTGGGAAGAAGACCAGTCAAGGGAGGTCTAGATCTTCCAACTCCATTCAACATGGGAGATAGTCTTAGAGAAGACAACAGTCTGGAGATTGATGAAGTCAAAGATGACTACTCTGAGGAACAATATCCTCCTGCTGATGACAAGTACAAACAGTTGGAGGATCGCCTCATTGTTATGGAAATTCAGCAGATACCTAGCTTGGATTTAGAAGACATGGGTTTGGTTTCTGGAGTGGTCATCCCTCCAAAGTTCAAAATCCCTTCCTTTTCCCTATACGATGGAGTCTCTTGCCCTAAGATGCACTTAAAGTCTTATGTCCGCAAGATTCAACCATACACAACTGATCCGAAGTTGTGTATCCATTTATTCTAGGAAAGCCTAGTAGGGACTCAACTTGAATGGTTCTATAAATTGGAGAGTTCTCGCATCCACACCTGGGAGGATTTAGCTGCTGCTTTCTACAAGCAGTACCAGTATAACACTGATCTTGCACCAACTCGTGTGCAATTGCAGAACATGATCATGGGTTCCAACGAGGGCTTCAAAGGATAAGCCCAAAGGTGGAGATATCTGAATGGTAGGGTGAAACCCTCTTTAACTGATAGGGAGCTGATTGAGATCTTCATGGTAACTTTGACAGGACCTTTCATCAAACACCTAATCGAAAGCTCATCGGTCGGGTTCACCGAGCTAATACTGACTGGTGAAAGAATCGAAGTTGGAATCGAAAGTGAAAATATCCAAGGAGCTAAACCCTCTGATGCTCAGAAAAAGCCATACAATGGGAAGAGAGATTCCAATGTTGTATATGGTCAAAAGAGTCTTCATGACCAACATGTGGGGGAAGTCCTGATCTCTGGTTCTGCGTCGCATCGACAACAGCAAAGGGGAAATCAACGAAGGCCAGATGAGCCCAAAAGATAGTTCACCAACATCAACATGCCATTGTCTCAAGCTTTGCAACACATGTTGAGGATGGATCTTATTACACCAATAGGACCTCATCCAAAACCCAAAACTTCTTCTCCTAACTACAATCCTAATGCAATGTGTGCCTATCATTCCGGCAGTCCCGGGCACGATACTAACGATTGTTGGGCATTGAAGTACAAGATTCAGAATTTGATTGATGCCAAGGAGATCGTGTTTGACCCTCCAGAGACTCCAAATGTGATCACTGCTCCTATGCCAAATCATTGAGAGCGTCATGTTCATTTTGAATTTTCAATTGTAATTTCTCTTGTTATTCAAACAATTATCTATTAATGTCAAACTTTGTTTCATTAATACATTGCATATGTTTTTCTTGAATTCATCCATTCGTTTTCACTATATTTAAACTATGTTTTTTACTCACTTTATGACATTCAACTCTTGCTAAAAGTTACAAGCCTTTAGAGGAAGGGTGACGAAAACAAATACCTTAATCTCATACAGTATGCTTTTGGACAGACCTTGCTGACGATGTACATGCATTCTTTCAAATCCTAAACACTGGAGTTATAAGGAAGATAATCCCTAGTCAAACCCTTTGAGCCAAAGAAGTAGGAGTTTCCTTTTTAAACAAATTAAAACCTTTAATCAAAACCTGGGGCATGGTAGTCTCTCAGTTAATTTAAATGCGCATTCAGTACACAACGAATGACATCAGAAACATTCCTTCTGAACCAAAAGATGGTGATTTATTCCCTATCAAATAGGAAGTCATTATCTCTCAAAAGAAAAGCCCACTAAGTCAAAACCTACGAAAGAGACTTAAAGAAAACTGGGGGTCCCGCTGACTGTAATCTTAAAAAACAAGAACAGTCAGGCAAAATCAGGGATAGTAAATCAAAAAGAGGTCACTACAAATCCTCAACAAACATGGAAAACATGGCAAAAATGACTGCCTTCCAACAAACTTAACTTGTCTGAACCATCACCAAAACGTTATTCCAGACTCAATTGGAGTTCAAACGCACAATTAACTGAGTATAGGACTGAAGAACATCACGAAGAGCGGGTGGGTACAAACACACGTTGAGCCTTTATCCTTTTTTTATTAAACCTTGAACCAAGCCACGCTACAACCCTTCAAAAGTCCTAATTGAAGCATGGGTTAGTTCAAAAGCATACTGTTACAAAAGGTATCCTGACTCCTGTAAGGCTTTACCCTGAATCCTGAGTTTGAATTTTCTTACAAAACTTCTTTACTTGCTAAAATGCATTTTCAAAATTTCAAGACAAGCATAAAATTTGCATTATTTGAATATCGTTGTTTGCATATGACTATTTGTTTGACAGCGAAGAAATTCACACAACGAATATCAAACAAATGAAAGCTCTCTCAAACATAATCACTTCAAATGGAAAGAAGCTTCTAATGATAAATCTCTCATAATCAAGGGGTACGGCATGACCTTTGTCCAACACATATGGGGCATTCAAATCGAGATTCAAAGAATCTCTCAAAGAAACGTTAAATAACCAGGGGCAAAGCTCCATCTCAGTCACTCAAAGGGAAATATTATGTTGACCATGGGATTGAACAATATCCACTATGAAGATTTATGGTACCATAAAATTGCTTGTCTATACTAATAGTATCAGATGGTGTCAGTATCAAATGGTGTTAGTATCAGATGGTCTCAGTATTATGTCTTTGAATCCGCCCATGACAGTTCTTAGAAAATTCTGAGACTTGACCAAAAGATCTTGGGTACCACCAATTTGTTCGTTTGTGCTAGTAGTATCAAACGGTGTCAATATCATGTCTTTGGTTTTCTCTACAACAGTCTTAAGAAAATATCTCTAGGAAGTTCAGGGCTACCGGAAATGTGGTCGAAATCTCAAGCGCCAAGGCGCACCAGATTAACTCTGGGGGAAACAGGCTCCCGCATAAAGGGTCATGTACGACCGAACAAACATTTTTCTGCATTACTACAACACTTACTACTAGGGGCATTGATAAATCTCCCCAATATCCTTCTCATAGGATGACTCCCAGCCAGAGTTTCAATCTCTAAAAACTTCTCTCCAGCTGAATCGACCTCAAGAACCCTCGAGGATTTTTCCCAATGAAGAAGACACCTCTCCAAAAGACCGACAACAAGGTTTATTTCCCCAAAAAACTACAGATTCACCAGCTTGAGTTTGTCTCTCTGACTGCGACAAATCAAAGGACCACAACTACTCTTCCCCATTAGACTACTCTATAATCCCCTTCAAGTTACTGTAAAGCCTGAACCCGACCAGATATCAGTTCAACTTCGACTCCCCAGTAGAGCAACGAACAACTGAGGTTCCTGAACTATTTTTCCCCAAGCAAGAATCAACACTCTCCACAGAATTTTCAACATTCCCCAACATAGCTCTCCTCAAAACAACAAAACAGGAATCCTCAGTGGAAACATTCTAAGCAAAGCTTGAAGACACACATACTCTTCAACACCAGTCCGGGATTTAATGACTCCCCATCATTTTTCAAGGATTTATTTTTCAGACAAGGATACACTTCCGTAAACATTTCACATTTCATACATGACAAAGTGCTAACGACACAATCTCATTTATTTTGAGAACATCATTGCACCATGCATCATGACATTACATACAACTAACATTTTACCTTTTCAGGAAAAGGTCAATCAATAGATGGTTACTAACAATTTTCAATAGTTCCAGATTAATACCTGTAACAAGTCAAGGAAATTATCTACACGACCATCTGAAGTAACCCTACCCAGGCTCCTTCTCAGAAAATTCTAGATGAAGTTTTACACAGACTCATCATGAAGAAACCCTACATAGGCTCCTCTCATACCCAGATGCAGTTTTAGACGAACTCATCATGAAGCAACCCTACCCAGGTTCCTTCTCAAAAAATAAACAGATGAAGTTTAACATGGGCTCATCATGAAGTAACCCTACCCAGGTTCCTTCTCATTTCTAGATGCAGTTTTACATGGACTCATCATGAAGCAACCCTGCACAGG
The DNA here is from genome assembly GCA_948472305.1 of Vicia faba. Classification (NCBI taxonomy): domain Eukaryota; kingdom Viridiplantae; phylum Streptophyta; class Magnoliopsida; order Fabales; family Fabaceae; genus Vicia; species Vicia faba. The sequence goes on along the minus strand of OX451735.1, from coordinate 786,004,760 downwards.
TTCTTCTCATACCCAGATGAAATTTTACACGAACTCATCGTGAAGCAACCCTACACATGTTTTTCCTATTTCCAAGATGAAGTTTAACACAGACTCATCATGAAGTAATCCTTCCCAGGTTCCTCCTCAGACAATTCCAGATGCAGTTTTACACGGACTCATCATGAAGCAGCCCTACACAGGCCCATCATAAATTGGAGAATCACCAAGACCTTCTTTGACTTCTTCTATGGTTCAAATAAATCACTCAAGGATTTATTCTGATTCTTCTCCAGACCTCTACTGGTTCAGTTTAAATATCTCAATGGTTTATCCTAATTCTTTCCCGTAGACATCTTTCTCTAGTTCAGATAAATCGCTCAAAGATCTACTTTGATCTCTCTCCAGTTAAAGAATATTCGAGATCTCTTTTGGTTCAGTTTAAACCCATCAACGGTTTATCCTGATACTTTCCAAAGGAACACTTCGGGTTCATATAAATCTCTTAATGATTTATTCTGGTTCTTTACCGCAGACGCTTTCTCTGGTTCAGATAAATCACTCAAAGATTTACTCTGATTCTTTCCAGTTAAAGAATATTCAAGATCTCTTTTGGTTCAGTTTAAACCTCTCAACGGTTTATCCTGATACTTTCCAAAGGAACACTTCTGGTTCAGATAAATCGCTCCAAGATTTATTCTGATTCTTCCCAGTCAAACAACATAAAAGACTTCTTCTGGTTCAAATAAGTCGCTTCAAAGATTTGTTCTGATTCTTTTCCAATTGAAATCAAGTTTCAGACTTAGTCCATGTTCTGTCAGCAGTTACCTTTGGATGGTATCTACAAGCCCATCTCCAACAAATCTCCACCATTCCTCCAAATGGCATCTATAAGCCCATTCGTAACCCGTCATCAAGTGCAAATTTCTAGGGACTCTAGTGTTCAAGTGTTCAATCATCTTCCACCTTCAAGCTACGAACAGCGACATGCCATTCTCTCTTTTTGAGATTTAAGAAAATTGAATAGGGGCAGCTGTTGTACCCCAAAATTTTCCCTCCCATTTTTCATACAAGATACTATCCTAGGTTTTCTCGAATATCGAATTTGGCTCAAAAGTTGATCAGACAGATTCTCTCCCTAGGCGTTGAATCAACAATTAGGGTTTCGTATTTCTCAAAGAAAATTGAGTTTTCAAGGTTTCAAATGGTCTTCATAGGTCTTCATATCTCCTCAAGAATGTTTATGCCAGTTTTCAAACATTGCGTTGCAAGTTTGCTCAGTCGATGGCTCAAGTAAATGAAAACGATTACATTAACCCAAAAATTGACCTTTTGCGAGAGCGAGTTCAAACAATTGTAACTTCTTCATTATTCGATATTTTTTAGCGGTTCTTTTCGCGTATGATTCTCCTTTATGTCATCTCCAATTTCTCTTCACAAATCAAGAGTTGATTACGTGTAGAAGATCACCAAAATTCGAATACGTTAGAAGTCGCATCATGGACTTTGACCTAATCTTAAGTAACTGTCGCTTGATTTCTAAGAATTATGATTCCCTCAAATTACAATATCTTGGGACGATTATTTCTGCATATGGTCAAAAGTGATGTCGCTCACAAGTTTATCCTCAAAGATCGAAAGGAAATTGTGTGTGGAGGATTTTGAAACTTATCGAATCATCGCAAGTCATTTGTTTGATTTCAAATGTTCTTAACCACAATTTTTTTTCTTAGGATTAAGTTTCTTAGGTTGAAGTTTTGTTAAATCTACAAGATTGATGATTGTTCTCAAGGCATGATTGTTTTGGTAATGAAGTGCCATTTTAATCGAGCATGGCATGCGAGTTCATTTTAAATGCAAGTTTTGATTTGGACAGGGTGTGAAGATTAAGATTTTCATTTTAAATGACCATGGTTTTGGATTCGAGTTAACCAAGTGGAATTGAATTCTTAAATATTTTATTTTGTTTAGAAATTTGATTGGAGTACAAGGCACATGTTTTACTTGAAATACAAGTTACAAAAGTCATTTGTGATTGCTTGAAGTTCAAGTTACAGAATCAAGGGGCATCATTCAAACCATTCAATTTCAAAGTTCAAGATTCCAAGTTATAGAATCAAGGTGCATAATTACTATACAATAAATTTCATCATTCACAAATTTACTCAAGTTTTGTGTTCATTACACGATAAGGAAATTTCAGGTTTTCCATTCAAAGTTTGTTACCTTTACTACAAGAAGTTGAAAAAGAACTTCAAGATTCATCAAACTATGTTACAAAGATTACAAGTTAATACAAGCTACAAATTTTGTTTTAGTTACAAAGGAAGAATTCCTCTTGCTCCATCTTCAAATGCCTTGTTCCTACATTCTTCAAGTCCTCCTTTATCATATTTCCAATCCTATGCCAATACATCCAATACATGAAAAAAAAAAGGAGAAGTTTGTTAGCAACTTAAACATCCAGAAATGAACAAAAGATGCAAAGTATTTTAATTCATCATTAGGGTGGTTTTTGTTGAATCAGAAAAGAAGTGTTTTGTGTTCTAAGGCCTCAAATAATTAGTGTTTATCATGGGCCAATTTCTATTGCAAATCGCAACCAATTGTTGGTTCACAATAGAGAAAAGATACAAACCGAATTCAGTCCAACAGGATTCAAATGGAATATCAATGCTGCCCAAAGGAAAGTCTCATACATAAAATACATCATTGGCTAAAAGAAAATCATGTTCCCAAGTTTACTGCAAAATCAAATTTTTGTTCACAGTATAGAAAAAAGAGGCAATTCAGTTCAAAGTACAACCATCCAACAAGTAACCAGTATGATAAATCAGCAAGCCAAGGCCAAAAGTGAAACAACAAAACTACAGAAGCCTGTATAAAATCTAATATCAGTACAAAAAAGTACAAAAGCCAATCAAGTACGGCCTTAAAGCAAGCAAAATCAGCAGCAAAATCTAAAAGCAACAAGCAACCGGCCAACAACAAGAAACAAGTACCAGAGTTAAGAAAAGCAGAAGAAAAGTGATAAGGCACGCTCCCTCAAATCAAAATCAATTTTGTGCAAAAAAAGTTAGCATAACAAAAGTACAACAATATTGATGTATCAGAAATTAAAGTGACAAGTCCCAAACTGAAGACTCCCTCAAGTCAGTATCAGAAAATAAAGTGAAACAAGGTCACAATATAAAAGCAGGATGGTCCAAAATATACAAGGTACAAAAAAATTGCAGCAACCACATAAATCCCGACATCATTTTCAAGCTCCCTTCATAAAATATAGACAAATATACAAACAGAACCACAAATCGCAGCAAACAAAACGAAAACCCTAAGTGTTTTTTTATCATCATCTTCCAAAACGCTCCTTCAGAAATTCGGTAAAGAGAAAAAGATTGGAACAAACTCACCCAAAGATCAAGCCGGTAAGCCCGAAACCTCCCTCCCCATTTCCATTCATGTTCACCTTACTGAAAATCATGCGAGAAATATTTAGAAACTCATAAGAAAAGATATTTAAGGAGCGAAACACAGTGAGGAAGATGAAGCAGCGAGGAAGATGAAGTCAGCGAAAGAGATGAAGAGGCACCGCTTGCCTCTGATTTTTTAGGGTTCACAATCCCTTTCATTTGTTAAGTTATTAGAGGTGGGTCTTGGACGACCCGGTTCGGCCCAAGCCCACCATATTTTTTTTATTTTCAAAATTTACTACATTTATATATATTACTGGATTTATAGCAATAACAGATTGAAGCAGCTGGCGCGTTGGTGAAGGTGTTGTTGGACAAACCTGAAGACAGGGGTTCAAATCCCCCCGAGACCTTTTTTTTGCTTTCTTCATTTTTCTGTTTGAATTGTTATTCTGCTAGGCCAAGCTCCTCCAGCCCATGCATTTTTTTTTCTTTTCTTTTGATTTCAAAAATATTTATTTTGGGCTTAACATTTTCTAAAACAAGTTTCACTTATCAACCCCAATCAAAATTTCACCCCATGACTTCTTTTGTTTATTTTTATTTTTATTTTTCACTGTTTTATTTATTTATATTATTATTAATATTATTATTATTTATTTTATTAATAAAAAAATCCAAGAAAAATATATTTTTGTTCATTTAATATACTTATATTTTTATTTCTTTATAAAATAAAAAAAAGGACAAAAGTATTTTCTTATTATAAATTTAATTTCTTTTCTTAAATTAATTAACACTAGATCTAAATTTATTTTCTTTTAATTAATTTAGAACTTAGGACTTTTATTTAATTAATATTATTTATTTACTAGTTTAATTAAATCACAAAAACCCTAAAAAACAAAAACTTGTTTTCTTTAATAAATTAATTTCTTTTTTTTTATTCAATAAATATTTAGACTAGGGTTTAATTATTATATTATTATATTATTTTCTTGTGAATAAAATTAATTTAGAACTTAGGATTATTTTAATTAATTATTTTCATTTGTATTTTCATTAAGATAAAACCTTCATAGAAAAAACCTAAAAATACTTTTTTAACTTAACTTATTTCTTATTTAGTTTAAATTTAATTTTGTATAATTTTTAGTTGATTATCTTCTTTAATTAGGTTAAAACCCTTTTTATAAAAAACCAAACAAAAAAAATCATTTCTTTTTCCATTTATATATTCTTGCATTTACACATTATTACTTATTCAATTTTTTGTACAATATTCAATATGGTTGTAATAATTATTTATATTTAATTTCTTGCAAAATCCCAATTTGTAAATTTGTACATCCCCTCCCCCAAATGATGTAATAGTGTAGAATATTTACTTTCCGCAATTTATCGCTTTATATAAATGCTAGTAATTAGGGTTTGTATGGAAAGATTAAAATCAACAAATAGCAAACCCTAATCCAAGATAAACAAGCATGTAAACCAATACACTTGCACACATACACCCCTAGGGTAAATCCACTTTGTTGCCTTACAAAAATGGTCATATTATGCATGTGAGGTATCTTAGCAAAAATAAGCAAAAATACAAGATCATAGTCCCTCGATGACGCTATCAAAGTTGCCTTTCAAAAATGATCTTAGTCCCTAAAGAAAATGCTAAGATATCTTACAACATTGATAATCATGGCTATGCGATGAACTTACCCGTCCCTTTTACATCCAAAGATAGGGTTATTTACCAAATCAATGGTAAGATAATAATGTCAATGGAAAGAGGAAATAAACATGAAATACTTTTGAGTAGGTAGATTGTTCCTAGTTGCTTGCTCAATTTCAAAACCAAAAACATCCTTGCTATTTTAAAAACAAACACCAACACTTTCAAAACATCTTTCAAACTTGAAAATATTTTCAAAAGATCAACACTTTGTATACATTCTTACGAACGAGAATCATTACAAAGTTCGCATAAACGATGGCGCATTTTCAAAATACTTTCAAAAACCACATAAAGCACATTTTCAAACAAAAGCAAGTGATCTAGCAAGCAACTAAGAGCCCATGGAAAACCATGGATGAAAAGGGTGATAATACCTTCCCTTTTCATAATCTACCCCCCAAACTCAAGAAAATATCTCAAAGGTCTTTCCTGTTCTTTTCAGCCTTTCCTTTTGGATAAAAGAAAAGTCGGTGGCGACTATTGCTAAACCACGACATTTACGATAAAACGCAAAATGACCAAGTCAGTTCTCCCACCGCGTTACACCCCCTCATACTCTCAAAAAACCAGAACTCTCTACAAAACCTCCACTCTTGAATTTTGAAGTCCATATCTTTGAACCTCTAACACCTTGCAAGTTCTGTCCAAGCAAACCATCCAAACACTTCACATACATCATTTAGAAGTTTCTAAAACTCAAGAACAACTTCTGTAACATCACTATTTTCCAAATTCAAAAACAGCCACCTGCAACTTGACTTCTCCAACTCAAAATCAAAACACAAATTTTAGTTTCAAGGTAAGTTTTCTTAACTCTGAACTCTTCATACAAACATCATTAGTGGTTCATTTGTGAAGATAAAACGTAGATATCATTTCCTTGAAGCTAACCATATGCTTACTTTTCATTTTCACTAACCCTGTGTTGAGAACTGACCCATATATGCAGCAGAACAATGTTAAAAGTGAAAAAACAGGTTATGAGTCGATGTATATCTTTTTGTGTTGACACATATATGGTGTAAAACAGGTTATGGGTCGACAAAAATCATGCATGAGTCGACTCATCTTAGTTACAGAACAGGGTATGAGTCGATACAAGGCCTTATGCATCGATGCATACTGTTATCTAGACACAATACAGAGAGACAAAAGGTGTTTGAGTCGACACAAAACATGAGTATGTCGACACAAAGAAGAAATGTGTCGACACATACTATTATGTATTGACTCATACTAAGTTGATTTTGATTTTTCATAAACAAGAAGTGGCATGTACCGATGCATAAGGATATGTGTCAATACATAAAGTTTGTTTTTCTTTCTTTGTACATTATTTTCCTTTTTACATTTTTTATTGCTATTCATTTATTCAATATGATTTTAATAATTTAATTAGGCTTGTACTTCATCCCCATTTGTAAATTGTACCCCCATCCCCCAAGTGATGTAATAGCGTAGGATTTTAATTTCCGTGATTTATCGCTTTAATATAATTGTTAGTAATTAGGGTGTGTATGGCAAGATAAAATCAACCGTTAGAAACCCTAATCTTAAAGACAAAAATTCATGCAATCAAAAACTTTTCACACGCGAACCTCTAGGGTAATCTCGCTTTTTACTTACGAATAAATAGTCATGTCCCTCGAATATGGGACGCTTTAGCAAAGACCCTCGATGACCCTTCAAAGTTTCCTTCGGTAAAACGATCTTAGTCCCTTACGACAATTGCTATAGCGTCTCATAAGTTTCCTTCTATGACTATACGACGACCCATACCCGTCCCTTCACATCCAATGATAGGGCTTCTTATCAATCAATGGTAAGATAGCAACATCTAAAGGAGGGGGAAAGAACTAAGACCCTTTTGAGTAGGTAGAATGTTTATAGTTGTTTTCTCACAACATTTTCAAAACAACATCTTTCAAAACACACCAACACTTTCAAAATGAAATATTTTCAAAAGTCAACACTTTGTATACATTCTTATAGAGCCGAGAATCAGTACAAAGTTCTCCCAAACAAAGGTGCTTTCAAAAATACTTTCAAACAAACACAAACACATTTCAAACAAAGCATTTTCAAAGTGATCTAGAAACTAAGAGCCCATATATAACTACGGATGAAAAGGGTTCTAAAACCTTCCCTTTTCATAACCTACCCCCTGAACTCAAGAAAAAATCTCAAAAGGTCTTTCCTATTCTCTTCACCCATTCCTTTATTAGATAAAGAAAAGTTTGTGGAAACTCTTTCTATCCGCAACAATTGCGATAAAACGCAAAACACCCAAGTTAGTTCTCCCATCGTATTACAGAACTAGCGACTCTGTTGGGAAGAGTATTTAAAAGTGGGGTTACCTTAGAGACTATATCACCTTTAAATTCTTTCATTGTTTGACTTGTTTGCTTTAGATTTTTTGTCCTTGTTTGGGTTTTGTATTGATCCTCTACCCGGATCAGGGAACATTATTAGGTAAGTAGCAATAGATCATAGAGACTGTACAGGGTATACCGACATGGTTGAAGCGATGGCTACGTTAGTGTGACACATTTGTTGGTACCAGTAGCCCTTGAGTCCAGTCAAGGAGAATACTGGGCCGCTGTGTGGTGTCATGAAGCACTAACTAACTTTAGAACCTTTAGTTGAACAACTTGTCCATTAGGAAGTAGTGAGATAGCCAGCATTGGTGCAGCCCAAAGTTGGTTGATACTCGATGCTACGCTCATTGAGATCGGACTTTTGGGATATTTCAGTCGCCAAAAGAGAGGCTTACGCTGAAATAATTCTTGATGAAGAAAGATCAGTGATATTGAGATTCCCTAGAACCCGATTACTTTGTAAGACAGGTTGAACCAACTAAACTTCATGAGGGTATTTACCTATAAACCTCATGCAAGCCTAAACCTAAGGACTTGTTTTCTTTGTGTGTATATGTTTACTTGTACATAACATCATGACATTATACCATGGCATTTTTCACTAACCATTTCAAGGACCTAGAGATTTATCTTTGTTTTGTTTTGTAGGACATGGCTTCCACTTGTAGGAATACTATCCAAATCAACCTCGTAAGAGTGCCTCCTCAACTTAAAGAGTTAGCATCGAGGGTTCCTGAGCATTTTCCATTTACCACAAGACATGGTCGACTTCTCAATCTGGTCACCTCAAGCCATGATGAAAACATGATGAAAGTGCTCTTTCAATTCTTTAACCCTTTACACCACTGCTTTACATTTCCTGATTACCAATTAGTTCCCACCATGGAGGATTCTCTCAACTCTTGGGAGTGCCAATTATTGATCAAATACCCTTTACCGGTATTGAGAAAGACATGAGACCTGAGGAGATTGCTCGAGCTTTACATTTGTAACAGTCCGACGTTGTGGCGAATTGGGAAACAAGGAGTGGTGTTAAAGGGTTTCTAGCCAAGTTTCTGTTTGAGAAGGCTCAACGGTTTTGGGAAGCTCTGGATTTGCAAGCTTTTGAAGAAGTGTTGGATCTTCTAATATATGGGATGGTATTATTTCCTAACCCGGACTAACTCATAGATGTGAATACGGTCAAAGTTTTTCTATCTCGTAACCTGGTGCCTACCTTACTTGGAGATATCTTACATTCTCTTCACACTCGCACCATGAATAGAAGGGGAATTTTTATGTGTTGCACTTCTTTGTTGGCTAGGTGGTTTATTTCACACCTACCTAGATCTATTTTGAAGAATGAGCAAGGCATGAGATGGTCTAATAGTTTGATGTCACTCACGTATTCGGATATTCATTGGTGTTCTCGATCTTTGGAGGATGGTACCATTATTGATTGTTGTGGTGAATTCCCTAATGTCCCTATCCTTGGAATTATGGGAGGTATTACCTATAATCATTGCTTGTCTCTACGATAGTTTGGGTATGCTAGGAGGGATGGTCCTCATGATGCTCTTGTCCAAGGAATTGTGTTTGACTATGAGAGTGATATCCAAGGTTATCATCCAAGATTTGTGCGAGCTCGGGGCATGGTGAACAAAGTTTATAGTAAGATATTGGGGCATAAGAACTCCATTCCTTTGGAGCCCTATCTCAAGTGGGTGTGAGCTCACGCTCAAAAGCTCATGATTCCTTATGAGGCCATTCTACCTATCATCATGGAGCCTATTACCGAGGGAGATGTTCCCTACACTATTTTTCATCCTGACATGCCCACTACTCTCGGGGAGTTTCAAAGGTCATGGATTCAACTAAAAGGGGAGCGAGACACCTTTGAAACCAAGTTCTACGCAAGCAAAAAGAATGTTTTGGAACTCACGAGACAACTTCATGAAGAGCGGACTTTGAATGCCTACATTGCACCAAAGAGGAAGCGCTCATAGGAAGTTTGAGTCTTTTTTTTTAGGAGTCTATTTTTGTATTATCTTTGCTTCTTCCATTGTAAGCCCAAGAGGAATTTTTGTAATCGTTTGAACTTATTAATGCAATTAATGTTTGTTCCATCTTTGTCTAAACAAATTAAATCTTAAAAGTCCTTGAATTCATTTGCATATGCATTTCATGCATCATAACATAAGCAGGTTTTCAGATACAGATTTCCTCATCTTTCTACTGTTCATTTTAGTAAGATAGATATTGAGTAAAACGTGAAAGAATTGCAGAAACAAAATTCTCAATTTCAAGAAACTTTGCTCACCTTGGCCAAAGGACAACAAGAGCTGGTGTCACTTCTGGTGGCCAAATAGAAGACAAAGAAGAAAGTCGTAATCAACATGGGAAAGAGATTCAAGGGTCCTGTCTGACATGATCAAGTGGAAGAAGACTCCTCCGAGGAAGATGAAAATCATAGTGAAGATGGAAGAAGCACCCGTGTTGGGGTTGCAAACAATGAAGCTTCTAAGGATCAAGATTACTTTGATGAACAGTATCCACTGGCTGAGGATAAGTACAAGCAACTGGAAGATAGGTTGAAAGTTATGGAAATTCAAGTTGTACCTGGCTTCGATTTTGGTGATTTGGGATTAGTACCTGGGGTTGTTATCCCCCACAAATTCAAAATCCCAATATTTGCTAAGTACGACAGTGTTTCGTGCCCAAAGCTTCATTTGAGGTTCTACGTCCATAAAATACAACTGCATACCACTGACAAGAACCTCTGGGTACACTTCTTTCAAGAGAGTCTATCTGGTACTCACTTAGAATGGTTTTACCAGTTGGAGGGTTCCAAAATTCATACTTGGGAAGATCTGGCCACTGCTTTCTACCGCCAATATTAGTACAATGCTAATTTGGCGCCAACTAGGGTTCACTTACAAGGAATGCTAATGGGTTCCAATGAATGTTTTAAATAATATGCGCAAAAATGGAGAGACCTTGCTGGTAGAGTACAACCACCACTGACAGATAGGGAACTGGTGGATATGTTCATGGGAACATTAACTGGCCCATTTTTCAACTTGTTAATTAGGAGCTCATCATCCGGTTTCACTAAGTTAATTATGACTGGTGAAAGGGTCGAGAGTGGTATCAAGAGTGGAAAAATTCCCAGGGCATCTGCTTCTACATCAAACACTATAAAGAATCCCTTTACTGGCAAGAAAGAAGCCAATGTTGTATATGGGTCAAGGGCCCATACCAAGAAGGATCATCGTCCATCTGTTAATGTTGTTTTGATCTCCAACCCTTCATCTGCTCAAAGACAACCACAACAAGCCAACCATCAAAGGTCTGAAGTTCCAAGAAGACAGTTCACGAGGATTAACATGTCATTATCCCAAGCCTTGCAACATCTGTTGAAGGCCGACTTGGTAACATTGCGTGATCCACCATCAAATCCCAATGTTTCATCTCCGAAATACAATCCTAATGCCAAATGAACCTATCACTCCAATAGCTTTGGGCATGATATTGATCAATGTTGGGCTCTAAAAAACAAGATTCAAGATCTTATTGAAAATAAAACTATTGAGTTAGATCCACCTAGAACTCCGAATGTTATAACTGCACCAATGCCAAATCATGGCAAAGGTATCAATGCAATTGAAGACACTGCTTTTGTTTCCTCCGTTGAAGATTTGACTACTCCATTAACCATTGTTAAAGAGAACCTGCTGAGAGCTGGGGTTTTCCATGGCTGTTTGAAAGATTGTAATTGTTGCACCGAACAAGTTAATGGATGCAAATGGCTGAAAGAAGGTGTTCAACGCCTGATAAATAGTCATGAGATCCTATTTGAAAGAACTCCATCCATCAAAAGTTTGACCAATAAAGCTGAAGACATTTCCATCATAACAATTTCCAAAAAGCCTCTTAGGATCTCTTTAAAGGGTCCTATTAGGATTTCCAACAAACCAACGATTGTTCCCTTTATAGTTACTGCTCTTGGGCCGATTCCTTACTCCTCCGACAAAGAAGTCCCTTTGAATTACAGTGCTGGAATTTACTATCAGGGAATTAAACAACACTCTTGGATCAATGAAGACAAAGCTGATGACATTACCAATATTGTTGGTTCTAGCAAGATGACAAGAACGGGGAGGATTTTCTCTCCTAACATTTCACCTCCAACTACTACAACGACACATGTCTGCATTACCATTAATAAGCCTAGTATTGACACTAGGGGTAAAGAGAAAGTATTTAAGCCTGTTGGGATAGAGGCGCCTGCCAAAGACATTGCTGCTGAGGAACCATCCACCCAAGAAATGGAGGAAATCTTGAAGATTATAAAAAAGAGTGATTTCAAGATAGTAGAGAAACTGGGGCAAACCCCCTCCAAAATCTCTATGTTGTCTTTATTTATTTGTTTTGATGCTCATGCCCAACCTTTAATCAAATTTTTGAAGAAAGCGCATGTTCCTCAATAGACCACAACCGATCAATTTGAAAATTGTGCGGCGAGTCTGACTACCGATAATGGATTGGGGTTCTCTGATGCTGACTTGACACCAGTTGGAAGGAATCATAACAAGGCTTTTCATGTCTCTATTGAATGCAAAGGAACTACTCTAGCCCATGTCTCTATGGATACAAGGTCCTCTCTAAATTTCTTACCCAAAGGTGCCTTAGATCGGTTGGATTGCGACGGTTTGGTGATAAAGCCAAGTGACATAGTTGTGAGGGATTTTGATGGATCCAAGAGGATGGTACTTGGAGAAGTGGATCTCCCTATTAAAGTTGGTTCACAAGATTTCAATTCTACTTTCTACGTGATGAACATCCGTCCCACTTACTCTTGTTTACTTGGATGCTCTTGGATACATGGGGCAGGAACAGCGACGTCCACCCTTCACCAAAAGTTGAAATATCTAGTCAAGGGAAAGATTGTTACTGTTTGTGGTGAATAAGAATTCATGGTTAGCCACCTAAATTCGTCCAAGTACGTATAGATAGATGGTGAGTTCATAGAAACGCCATGCCAAGCTTTCGAAGTGGTTCCTCCCATGGTTGCTGCAACCAAAATCTCTTCTAACACTCCAAAAACTAATGAAGTTGTGCCAAATATGGTTTCACTTAAGGACGCTCGTTTCGTGATTACAAAGGGAAGTAGTACAAATTAGGGACAACTCCCTGACATTCCTTTTAAATAAGACAAGTTTGGGTTTGGTTTCACTTGCAAAGCTCAAAAGGAGGTTAGACGTGCTCGCATAGGAAAACCACCTCTCCGCATTGGTAATCATGGAATGAATGCTATTGAAGACTCTGAGGATGACTTCAACTTTGATGAATGGATCTACCCGACTTTCAAAGAAGAGCTCAACAACTGGCGTGCCAAGGATTTAATTCCCATCTCCTTCAGCAAGGAGTAATTACCATTTATTGTTTTTCAATTCAAGAAATTTTGTCTAGAATTTTATTTCTAAACAATGACTTTAAGCCATAGGCCTTTCTTGGGGCACCATGGTCCATTTGTTAAGGGTTTGTTCATTTCCATATGCCATATTATCATTTAATGAAAAAACATTGGACCTTTTGCATTCAAATTTTGCGCTCATTGTATTTCTTTTTCTTATTTTCATTTTTAAAATAGCCATGAATCTTACATGCACACACACGCACACACACTTTCAGATCTTCATCCACTTCGGATCTTATTTCCAACGACTCTGTTATTGTCATCTATGACTTTGAACATCCAATATACCAAGCCGAAGACAAAGGAGGAGAAGATTGTGAAATACCTGGGGAATTAGCCAGACTTCTGATATAAGAGAAGAAAGCCATTCAACCTTAGGAAGAGCTAGTTGAAGTAATCAACCTAGGTACTGAGACAGACAAGAGGGAAGTCAAGATTGGCGCCAACTTGGAAGACAATGTCAAAAGCAGATTGGTCCAGATGTTGCATGACTAGGTTGAGGTGTTTTCTTGGTCATATGAAGATATGTCGGGACTTGATACTGACATTGTAGTTCATCGTCTACCAACAAAGGAAAATTGTCCTTTAGTCAAGCAAAAGGTTCGTCGTATGCGGCATGACATGTATGAAAAGATAAAAGTTTAGGTAATTAAGAAATTCAACGTAGGTTTCTTGGTTGTGACATCATATCCTCAATAGGTGGCGAATATGGTCACCGTACCAAAGAAGGATGGAAAGTTCCGTATGTGTGTAGACTATAGAGATTTGAATAGGGAAAGCCCCAAAGATGATTTCCCACTACAGCATATTGATGTCTTGGTTGACAACACAGCTCAACACAAAGGCTTCTCTTTCATGGATGGCTTCTTTGGCTACAATCAAATCAAGATGGCTCCCGAGGACATGGAGAAGACCACCTTTGTCACACAATGGGCACTTTTTGTCACAAGGTCATGCCTTTCGGTTTAAAGAATGCAGGGGCGGCCTATCAATGAGCTATGGTAGCCGTATTCCATGACATGATCCATCATGAGATAGAAGTTTGTGTTGATGATAAGATTGCAAGGTCACAAACTGAGGAATAACACCTTGATCATCTTCATAAGTTGTTTGAGAGGTTGAAGAAATACAAGCTAAGGGTGAACCCTAACAAGTGCACTTTTAGAGTAAGATTTGGAAAAATCTTAGGTTTTGTCGTCAGTAGCAAAGGAATTGAAGTTGATCCTGTGAATGTTAAAGCCATAGAAGAAATGCTATCTCCCCTCTCTGAGAAGAAAGTTATAGGTTTCTTGGGTCGACTTAACTACATTGCTCAATTAATATCTCACTTAATTGCTACTTGTGAGCCAATCTTCAAACTCTTGAAGAAAGATCAAGTAATCAGATAGAACGACGACTGCCAAGAAGCCTTTGACAAGATCAAGGAATATTTATAAGAACCTCCTATTATAATTCTTCCAGTTGAAGGAAAGCCTCTGATTATGTACTTGACTATGTTAGAGAATTCAACGGAGTGCATGCTGGGCAAACATGACGAGTATGTCCAAAAAGAGCATATAATATACTAACTGAGTAAAAAATTTACTGACTATGAAACTAGATATTCACTGCTCGAGAAAGTTGATGCGCTCTGGCATGGGCTGCTCGCAGGCTAAGACAGTATATGTTGACTCACACAACTTTTTTGATTTCTAAGGTGGACCCTATCAAGTATATATTTGAGAAGTCGGCTCTCTCCGTATGTATAGCTAGATGGCAAATGATTTTGACCAAATACGACATCCATTACACTACACAAAAAGAAATCAAAGGAAGCGTGTTGGAGGATCATTTGGAACATCAAGTTGTTGACGATTACCAATCCATGAAATTTGAATTCCCGGACAAGAATATCATGCTATTAACTGACTGTGAAAAGCTTGGACCGTATAATGGACCTGAACAAGGATCCCAATGGATTATGGTTTTTAATGGGGCTTCCAATGCTTTGGGTAATGGAATTGGTGTTGTGATCGTTTCTCCTGAAGGTTGTCATACATGTTTCACTACTAGACTTTGCTTTGACTTTACCAACAACATGGATGAGTATGAGGCATGCATCTTGGGTCTAAAAGCTTCTAACGACTTATAAATTAAGTCCTTAAGTGTATACGGAGATTCAGCCTTAGTAATCAGTCAAGTTAAGGGAGAGTGGGATACCAAACACCCTAATCTGATTCCTTACAAAGAGCTTGTACTAACCCCGATCTCATACTTTGAGGAGGTTACCTTCAAACACTTTCCAAGAGATGAAAATCAACTGGCAGATGCTTTAGCAACAATGTCATCCATGTTCAAGGTCAAGTGGCGCAACGAGGCTCCTAGAATTACAATTGAAAGATTTGATGAACCGGCGCAGTGTTGTGAGATTGACACTGATGAGAAGAAGCCTTGGTAATATGAAGTGAGGAGATATATAGAAGCACAAGAGTATCCTGAAGGATCTTCCATCAATTATAAGAAATTCCTACAAAGGTTCTCAGCCAAATTATTCTTAAGTAACGGAATCATGTACAAGTGCAACCATGATTCAACTCTACTCTGGTGTATGGACAAGAAGGAGGCAGAGAAGATCATGGAAGACATGCATGATGGCCTCTTTGGAACTCACTCTAGTGGGAACACTATGGCCAAGAATATTTTGAGGGCTGGTTATTATTGGTCAATAATGGAAACTGATTGTCACCATCACTCAAGGACTTGCCATAAGTGTCAGATATATGCTGATAAGGTTCATGTGCCTCTGGTACCACTAAACATCATGACTGCTCTGTGGCCATTCGTAATATGGGGTATTGAAATGATTAGAGAGATCAAGCCCATTACCTCCAATGGACATCGATTCATACTCGTTGCCATTGACTACTTCACCAAATGGGTCAAAGCTGCCTCATTTTCCTCAGTAACCAAGAATTTTGTAGCTCATTTTATCAAACATAACCTCATCTGCCGGTACTGCATCCCCGGTTGGATCATCACCGGAAATGGAACCAATCTCAACAACACTATGATTATTGAACTCTGTATGCAGTTCAAGATCAAACATCACAATTCTTCTCCTTATAGAACTAAAATGAATGGCGCAGTGAAGGCTGCCAATAAAAACATAAAAAAGATTATGCAAAAGATGGTGGTGACCTACAAAGACTGGGATGAGATGCTACCATTTTATCTTCATGGCTATCGTACTCCAGCTCGAACTTCAATTGGGGCAACTTCTTTCTCTATAGTATATAGCATGGAAGTTGTCTTGCCTGTTGAAGTGCATATTCCTTCTCTAAGGATTATGAAAGAAGCATATTTAAACAAAGACGAATGGATTCAAACTAGATTGGATCAGTTGAATTTGATTGACGACAAGAGACTCGCTATTGTCTGTCATGGTCAAATGTATCAAAAGTGTATGATCAAGGCTTTCAGCTAAAAGATCAAGCCTCGAGTGTATCAGATTGGTGACTTGGTAATAAAATGCATCATTCTTCCACAAGGTGATCCCAAGGGCAAATGGACTCCCAGTTACAAAGGGCCATTTGTTGTTAAGAAAGTATTCTCTGGAGGTGCCATGATGCTAACTACAATGGACGGTGAAGACTTCCCACATCCCATGAACGCGAACATAGTTAAAAAATACTACGCATAAAATGACCCGCTAGGTTGACATACCTAGGCAAAAAAAAGGGCATCCCGGTAAATAAAATAGGTCTGGGAAAAATAAGGGATATATACAAAAGATGGTACACCCGGCATGTCGAAAACCTAAAAAGGCGACTTGGGCAAAAAAGGGTATCCTGTTGGGATGAAAACCCGAAAGGGCGGTCCAGGAAAAAGTTAAGGATTAAAGCGTATGACTATGTGCCGTGGAATCATTACAGGAAGATTTATCACCAAGGTCCAAGTTCAATGATCCAAGATCAATTCAATCAACTTCTTTCAACGGGAAGAGATGATGTTTGAAGACATATGGGCAATAACGAAGTTGGAACACAATGGGATCACTTCCACGTGGCTATTATTTTTGTTTTCACTTTGAATTCCTTTCATTCTTTCAACGATTTCATCTTACTAGGATATTTGTCTCCTTGTACAAAAACAACTATTTATGGGCAAAACATCAATACAAATATACTTTGAAGTGCAAACTTTTTGTTTTTTCTGTTTTGAGTGCAAAAGCGTCCAATGACTAAAATTGAATGGACATATGCATACGAACATAATTAAATTGTTAACAAATGTATACATAAAAACAGTAACAAGCATATCCTTAAGGATTTGGGATCATCCTCCCAGAGTTACTTCAATAAAATTATCACCACCCAATTCCAATCTCTTGAAAATACTCTCCTCGACTTAGTTTGTCTTAAAAGAAGAAGCCTTGTGGAGTTCTTCCTAAAGAATTCACTTCCCTAATAGGTCGTCAAAATATTCTCTTTAACAGGGTTTATTTCCCCAATAAATTGCAGATTCCCCAACTCAAGTTTGCCTCTCAGACTATTACCAATCAATGGATAAAACCCCTTAATCCCCGGTAGAGTCATTGTAATCCCTAACAGATTCGTTATTATCCCAGTAAGTTGTTGCGAAGCCTGGAATCCGAACAGATAACAGTTAACTTCATCCTTTCAACTAAGTTGCTGCGAAACCTGGAATCTGACCAGATAATAGTTAACTTCTTCCTTTTAAGCAAGTTGTTGCGAAGCCTGTAGTCCGACCAAATAACAGTTTAACTTCAATCTTTTACGAAGCCTGGAAACCGACCAGACACAGTTAATTTCATCTAAGTTGCTGCGAAGCCTAGAATCCGACCAGATAATAGTTTAACTTCAATTTTCTGCGATGCCTGGAATCCAACCAGATAACAGTTAATTTTGTCTAAGTTACTGTGAAGCCTGGAATCCGACCAGATAATAGTTTAACTTCAATTTTCTACGAAGCCTGGAATGTGACCAGATAACAGTTAATTTCATCTAAGTTGCTGCGAAGCCTGGAATCCGACCAGATAACAGTTTAACTTCAATTTTCTGCGAAGCCTGGAATCCGACCAGATAATAGTTAATTTCATCTAAGTTGCTGCGAAGCCTGGAATCCGACTAGATAATAGTTTAACTTCAATTTTCTGCGAAGCCTGGAATTTGACCAGATAACATTTAATTTCATCTAAGTTGCTATGGAGACTAGAATTCGACCAGATAATAGTTAACTTTATTTTCCCCAACAAGTTGCTATGAAGCCTGAAATTCGACCAGATAACAGTTAAACTTCATCTTCCCCAGTAAATTAATGTGAGGCCTAGAATACGACCGGATAACAATTAACTTTATTTTCCCCGACAAGTTACTGCAAAGCCCAGAATCCGACCAGATAATAGCTAACTTTTATTCTCCCCAGTTAGAGCAATGGACAACTAAAACTCCTAAATTTATTCCCCAAGCAGAAATCAACACTCCTCGTAGAGTTTGCTCAAGCAAAGTCAATGTTCCCCAGTGGATTTCTCCTCAAACAACAAAATAGGAATTCCCAGCGAAAGCATTCTAAACAAAGTTTAGAGATATACATATTCTTCATCTCCAGCAGCAGTCCAGGATTCAGCTTCCCAATACTCCCCAACATTTGTCAAAGATACACTTCAATAAACATATCACGTTCATACATCATATCACATACATGATAAATGCATATAGCATAATCTCATTGATTTTTAGAACATCATTACGCCATGCATACATCTGCATGCAACTAACCCTCTTCCTTGGAGGAAAAATTAGTCAACAAAACAAAAGTCCTTTTATGGATGGATTTACTTCTACCAGTTAATAATAGGCAATCAACAAGCCTCTTCTAGTTATATTTGTTTCCCCGGTGAAGTCACCAAGCAAAGACCTCTTCTGGTTTAGATTTATCTCTTCTAATTAAAAGCAGGCTAAAGACATCTACAGTTTCAGTATAAATCTACCAAAAATTTATTCTGATACTTCTCCCTCGACAGTCACTCTGGATGGCATCTGTAAACCCATCTCCGACAAACTCTTCATCACTTCTCCAAATGGAATATTTAATCCCATTCCTGACACAATCAAATAACACATAATCGAGTGCAAATTTCTAGACACTTTAGTGTTCAATCATCTTCCACCTTCAAGTCACGAATGGCGGACTCGCCAATCTAACTCTTCAGGTTTAAGAAGATTGAACAGGGGAAGTTGTTGTACCCAAAAAATTTCCCTCTCTTTTCTCTAGACATTTCTCACAAATATCTTCAAAAGCTCAAGCTTGCATGAGTATTGACTAGGTCAAGCCATCTCCTCAACACTGATACCTCAAAATGAGGGTTTGAGCTTGAACAAAGACAATTGGACTTCTAATACTTCAAATGACTTTCATTGATCCTTATGCACCTTCAAGAATGATCATGTCAAGTTTCAAGTCTTGTATCACAAATTCTGCTCAGTCAATTGACCAAATGACAAAAAATCAATTGTACTGATGAAAAGTCAACTGAGACACCAAAATCAAAATAAAGTCTCAAAGATCAAAATTCATCAAGACATTCAAGAATATCAAGCTTGATCATAAAAAGTAAAAAGTCAATTTGAAAAGTCAAACTTTTCAATACATAAATTTTTCTAAGTGTTTTACACATGTTTATTTCATAACTTCATACCAATTTTTCACCATGATGCAAAATGATCCAAAGGAAACTTTCTAGATGAAAGTTGTAGATCTTGATGAATTCTACAACTTTGTATTAAATGGTTGATTGCCAAAAAAAAATCTTAGATTTGAAGATATAAGCCCATGAAGACTTGACATTTTCATCTAGCACCACTACGCCAAAAAAGACTTACGAAAGCGCTTTTTTTGGCCTTTAAAAGCGCTTAAAAGCACTTTCTAAGGTGGCGCTGCTATAGGTTTTAGCAGCGCTTTTTGTTTAATGAAAAGCGCTTTTGTAGTTCTACCTAATACAACACTTTTTCTAAAAAGCGCTCTCTTAAGTAGGCTTTTGGCAGCGCTTTTTTATGAAGAAGCGCTTTCATAGGTCTACCTAAGGCAACGCTTTTTCCTGGAAAAGCGCTTTCATAGGTGGTCTTTTAGCAGCGCTTTTTCCTGGAAAAGCACTGTCATATGTTTACCTTAGACAACACTTTTTGTGAAAAAGCGCTTTCATAGGTTACCTAAGATTCTACAAGGCAATTTAATTTTGGCAACTGTCTGACCACAGAAATTCTTTGTATCAATTATATGAACCTAAAAAAATTGAATAGAAGAAAATTAGTAAATATGTTGATAAATGTTTTAATTAGTAATAATTGCAATTTGCAAGAATACAAACTACTAAACCTACTTGAGATTTGTTAGTATCTTCATTGTGAACAAAAGTAATGATCCAACCATCATCTTCTTCAACACCTCCATCTCTAGCCACAAAGGCTGCTCCATTGCAATATGTATTCTTCTCAAACATATGATATTCCATCTTTATACCTTCACCTTTTTATATCTGCTTCACAAAATAATCTAAGCTATCACATTCATAATTAATGTTACTAAAGAGTTTGTTATATAAAAAAAAATTACCTTTGCTTCTTCAAAATATAGCTTTGCTAAACCTCTATACTTTTGCACGTCTAAATAACACAAAAGCATAATTATGTTAAAAAATAGCATAACCAAACATGATCTTATAAGTTATATTGTTACCTTGAGTGGTAGAGCTTGCAATGTGATCAACTATTTATGTGTAAGCATATCTATGCTTAATACCTACATAGTTTTCATTGATCATTGGAAAATCCATATAAACAACTTGGTCACCGCAAAGATCTTTCTCCTTGACCTCTCCGGTTCGCATGTTCATCCTCCATTCATAAGAAAGAGATAAGCAGTCAAATTCTTTCGAACATGGGTCAGGCTTAGGAACTAAAAAGTCAAGCGATCTGCATCCCCTCACTACAACCTGTTGATCCACGAAATTAGACATTCCTTCAATTTTCAGCTTATTTCTATAAGATCTATAACTTTGCAATCAACTTAACTTTATTTTATCTTTTATTATAAAAACAACTTATACATAAGCACTTATATGATAACAACTTGCCTCATCTTCATCCTCAAAAGAATTGATAATATGAAAGGTGCAATTAGGTTCCACTTCAAACCATTTGATAGACTCGGCATTACCATAGCGAGGCATTACACCAATCCTTGCGTATATATTCTTATCATACTTCATCAATCTACATTGAAACAAGTGAATCTTAGTAGCTTCACTTTTCAATATCTTAAATTGAATGCATTCAATTCATATGTACTCACGATCCTCCTCTTAGAAGTCTGATAAGATCAATGGTTAGTGGAAAATCCATTATCACATTGTACCTGCAAAAACAAAATCACATGAAAACATATTCTACAATGCAATTTTGATTTCTTGTTTTGCAAGAAAGCTTAATAGTCTATAATGCTTGCTACCTTTGCGTAACACCTATGTCATGGAAAAGACTACACCTGTTTAGTTTGATATCAACTTTATGAACCAACTTCTTTCCATCAGCTGGAAAATAAGAGAGAAAAATAAATATGTCAAACTCTCGTAGTTATAGTTATTGTTTAATGCTGAAAGTAAATAATTAGCATTAAATAAACTTATTTTTTCAACTTTTTTCATTTACAAAGAACAAGAGCATACCAGAAATAATTTCAACCACAACATAACGTTTAGTTGGCGCAAAACCAAATATAACTAGCTTTTCTGTAGTTGGAGCTTTCTGTGATGATACATGAAAAAGATTTTGTGACTGAACAAACAATGAAAGAGTGTTAAAAGTGTTGATTTACAAATATAGTAAAAGTTAAACAAAAACCTTTGGATGACTTGTAAAAGGTCGATTCCAAGCTTCACTCAGTTCCCAATTGTTCAAATTTTTCAAGGAAAATATATCAATCTCTTGTGGCATGTGACTTTCAGCAATTGAGTAAAACTTCCCTGAATGCTCAAACACATTGGCGTTGCTAATGTATTTGTTTACTGTGTCTGATCTCAACAAGTTCAATAGATAAGCAGACAAAATGGCAAGTCAGTGGCCTTCTGCTGCCGGGAGAAACATTGGTTTTTTTCTTTGTTTTTCAAGATTGTATGTTTCGGTTTCAACGTGTTTGTTGTTGTAGATGATTTTCCAGGATCCATGACTTGATTTTTGAAAATACAATGCCATAAATACTCATAGATTCGAGATATGTAATCCTGAAATAACCTACATCCATTAAACTCCCCACCCCCTCACGGTCATAAGTACACACATATACAGATATATACACACACAAAATTGAGATCTGCAACATGAATGAATCTGGAAGTCGTTGATCTTGAGGTAGAAATCATGAAAGCACTTATTAGATAGAGGCGATATAATTCATCAAAGGACCAACTACATGTACATCAATCAACCACGACACCTGCAAAAAATACCTGAATTATGAAGGAGCAAACAAAAGCACACGAAAACCATACAAACACATACGAGATGAGGAAAAAAATGAAACCTGATACGAATTGCAGTTGGCCAGAGATGTGGAGCGCCGTTGACCGGCGTAGAAGCTCTAGTTTAGGGTTTTTTCGTGAAGAAAATCTGACTGAGAATAGAAAAGTGATATGAATTGTGTTTTGATATTTATTATAAAACTACCCACGAAAGCGCTTTCTAAAGGTCATCTATAACAGCGCTTTTACATCAAAAAGCGCTTTCGTAGCATATCCTATAGCAGCGCTTTTAAAAGCGCTTTCTAAAGGCCAGCTTTAGCAGCGCTTTGGAAAAGCGCTTTCTAAGGCTGACCTTTAGCAGCGCTTTTGAAAAGCGCTTTCTTAAGGTACCCTCTGAAAGGCCAGCTTTAGCAGCGCTTCCCAAAAAGCGCTTTCTAAGGGTGATCTTTAGAAGCGCTTTTGAAAAGCGCTTTCTTAAGGTACCCTTTGAAAGCGCTTTTTTAAGCGAATTTTTTTTAAAACCTACAGCAGCGCTTTTTTCCAAAAGCGCTTTCTTTTATGTGCTGCTAAAACTTATTTTTAGAGTAGTGCACTTAGAGAAATTTTCAACAGATTTTGGTCAGGATTTTATCCCAACTTCTTGGTATTTTTTCACATAGTTCCAAGATGATTTTGTCAAAATGGCCAACATGAAATTTATAGAGGATGTTTCAAGATTTCCAAAACATCCAAGATCATGAGTTTATCATACTTGAGCTAGGAGATTCAAGGGAATGGAGTTAGGTATCCATCCTTGAATTGCAAGTCCTTTTGTTAAAGAACACATAACAAAATCCTTATGCTATGTTGCATAATCTTATGTCGCATACCTTCTAACTTCCAAATCTCACCATAATATAATGCTTACACCTACTCTTGAGCTATTACCCAAGTGTTTGAGCCATTGTCTAAAAGATCTTTCAATTTATGGCATAAAGTTACCATTACTATTCTTGAAAAGCAAGCTTTTGGTACAAAAAATTTCTTGAGCCCATACCTTGTTTGCTTCTGATTATACTCCACTATAAAGCATAGAAGGTAGCTCCTCTATACCATAAACTTTAGTACTTCATCTTGGGACCATGGAATACTTGACATAGTTTGATATTTGCATCCCAACCAAACCATGACATGCTGTCTTGCAAACCAAATCAAATCTCGTTCCCAAACCTCTTGCCTATAAATAGAGGGAGCATTTTCAAAAGAGAGAGGTCATAAAAATATAGTTATTATTGTGTGTTGAAAAATTCTCAAAACCCCTTCATACTTTCAAAAAAACAGAATTGTCCACCAAACCCCCACTCTTGAGTTTTGAAGTCCAAATCTTTGAACCTCTCACACCTTGCAAGTTCTGTCCAAAAAAACTATCCAAACACTCCACATACATCATATATAAGTTGTTAAAAC
Organism: Vicia faba; assembly: GCA_948472305.1. Taxonomy (NCBI): domain Eukaryota; kingdom Viridiplantae; phylum Streptophyta; class Magnoliopsida; order Fabales; family Fabaceae; genus Vicia; species Vicia faba. Next base: position 785,980,837 of record OX451735.1, on the reverse strand, counting down.
TCAAGAACAACTTTCGTAACATCACCATTTTCCAAATTCAAAAACAGCCACCTGCAACTTGACTTCTCCAACTCAAAATCAAAACACAAATTTCAGTATCAAGGTAAGTTTTCTTAACTTTGAACTCTTAATACAAACATCATTAGTGGTTCATTTGTGAAGATAAAATGTAGATATCATTTCCTTGAAGCTAACCATATGCTTACTTTTCATTTTCACTAACCATGTGTTGAGAACTGACCCATATATGCAGCAGAACAATGTTAAAAGTGAAACAACAGGTTATAAGTCGATGTATATCTCTACGTGTCGACAAATATATGGTGTAAAAAAGGTTTTGGGTCGACACAAATCACACATGAGTCATCTCATTTTAGTTACAGAACAGGGTATGAGTTTATACAAGGCCTTATGCATCGATGCATATTGTTATCCAGACACAATACAGAGAGACAAAAGGTGTTTGAGTCGACACAAAACACAAATGTCGACACAAACAAGAAATGAGTCGACACATACCACTATATATTGACTCATAATGAGTTGATTTTGATTTTTCAGAAACAAGAAGTTGCGTGTATCGATGCATAAGGATATGTGTCAATACATAAAGTTTGTATTTCTTTCTTTGTACACTATTTTCGTTTTTATATCTTTTATTGATATTCATTTATTCAATATGGCTGTAATAATATAATTAGGCTTGTACTTCTTCCTTATTTATAAATTGTACCCGCATCCCCCAAGTTATGTAATAGCGTAGGATTTTAATTTCTACAATTTATCGCTTTAATATAATTGTTAGTAATTAGGGTGTGTATGGCAAGATAAAATCAACTGTTAGAAAACCCTAATCTCAAAGAAAAAAATGCATGCAATCAAACCATTTTCATACATGCACCTCTAGGGTAATATTGCTTTATGCCTACGAATAAATAGTCATGTCCCTCGAATATGGGATGCTTTAGCAAAGACGCTCGATAAAAAAGATCGCATTCCCTCGATGACCCTTCGACGTTGCCTTTGGTAAAATAATCATAGTCCCTCATAAGTTGCCTTTTATGACTATGCAATGACTCATGCCTGTCCCTTCACATCCAATGATAGGGCTTCTTATTAATCAATGGTAAGATAGCAACATCTAAAGGAGAAGGAAAAGAACTAAGACCCTTTTGAGTAGGTAGAATGTTCATAGTTTCTTGCTCACAACATTTTCAAAACAACATCTTTCAAAACACACCAACACTTTCAAAATGAAATATTTTCAAAAGTCAACACTTTGTATACATTCTTATAGAGACAAGAATCATTACAAAGTTCGCCCAAACAAAGACGCTTTCAAAAATACTTTCAAACAAACACAAACACATTTCAAGCAAAGTATTTTCAAAGTGAGCTAGCAACTAATATCCTGTAGATAACTACGGATGAAAAGGGTGCTAACACTTTCCCTTTTCATAACCTACCCCCCGAACTCAAGAAAAAATATCAAAAGGTCTTTCCTATTCTTTTCTCACTTTCCTTTATTGGATAAAATAAAAGTCGGTGGTGACTCTTGTTGCCTGCAACAATTGCGATAAAACGCAAAACACACAAGTCAGTTCTCCCACTGTATTACACCCATTTTTCTACAACAACTCTAGCGTCCTTTAGAGAAGCCATTCTGGGCGGAACCCTGGTAACCTTAAGAGTAGCATAAACGTCTTCAGTAACGGTAGTTACCCGAGGAATGACTTCATAGGTCTGGAAAGGAGTTTCAATGGATTCATCGTCCATCTCAACATACCTGAAGGAGTTCAAGTGACTCACTGTGTACTCTTTTTCACCATAAACTCTAACAACCTTTCCTTTCACGGGATATTTCAACTTCTGATGTAGAGTAGAAGTAACAACATCTTCCCCATGAATCCAAGGGCGTCCAAGTAAGCAGGAATAAGTCGGACGAATGTCTATCACATAGAAGGTAAAGTCGAATATCTTTGAACCTACTCTAATTGGAAGATCCACCTCTCCATGCACCATCCTCTTTGAACCATCAAAGGCTCTGACCATAATATCATTGTGTTTCAGCACAACCCCCTCACAGTCAAGCCTGTCTAAAGCGCCCTTCGGTAGAACATTTAATGAGGAACATGTATCAACCAATACATGAGTTAAGGTAGTTCCCCTGCATTCAATAGAGACATAAATGGCCCTGTTATGGTTTCTTCCTTCAGGAGTCAAGTCAGCATCAGAAAAGCCTAACCCATTATCAGTCATCAGGCTAGCAACATAAATTTCAAATTGATCGACAAAGATTTCTTGTGGTACATGAGTAGTTTTCAAGAATTTCACCAAAGCCTGAGCATGGGCTTTAGAGCAAAACAACAGGGATAACATGGATATCTTGGAAGGGGTCTTCCCCAGCTATTCAACAATCTTGTAGACACTTTTTCGGATAAATTTTAGTACCTCCTCTATCTCTTGCCTGAAGGTATCTTCAGCGGTAATTGCTTTAGGTTCCTCCATCTGGGCAGGCTCAGTCATCTGTTATTTTCCTCGAGTCTCAGTAGTTGACTTAGTAGTAGTAACACGAACTGGTGTAACAACAGTCTTCAGAGAGATTTCTAGAGAGAAAACTCTTCCACTTCTTATAACTTTACTGGTCCCGGCAATATTGTCAACATTGGGATCAGTAACTTCATTATCTTCACTTTCACTAGTAAGTGGTTCTTGCTTGACGCCATGGTAGTAAATGTCAGCTCCATAATTCCAGGGGATAGCCTTGTCGGAGGAATATGGAATTGGCCCTGGTGTGGTAATGATTAGAGGAGAAACTCTGGGTTTGGTAGTAATCTTCATAGGACCCTTGGAAGTGATCCTTATAGGAGTACCAAAAATTACAGATACGTCTTCCAACTCCAAGTCTTGAAACAAATTCTCCACAAGAGGAGTCTTCTCAACTAGAATTATATGGTTATCCATCAGACTGAATACCTTCTTTCAACAATTCGCAGCCATTGGGTTCGGTTGCGCAGTTTTAACATCTTCCAATGCAACCCAGAAATAAATCGGCTTGCAACAAATTCTTCTTAATAATTAGGAGGGGAGTAGTCAAGTCACTTACAGTAAAAACATAAGAAACATCATCAATAGCACTAATGCCCTTGTCATGCTTGGGCATAGGTGCAGTAATAACATTGGGGGTCTCGGGAGGATCAAATTCAATTTCTTTATTGTTAATCATATCTTGAATTTTGTTTTTCAAAGCCCAGCAGCTATTCGTGTCATGTCCGGGACTATTGGAATGATAGGCACATCTTACATTGGGATTATACTTGGGGGAGGAAGTGTTGGGATTCTGAAGCAGATCTCTTAATGTTATCAACTCTTACTTCAATAGATGTTGTAATTCCTGAGACAATGGCAGGTTGATCTTAGTAAATTGTCTCCTAGGTGTATCCGGCCTACGCTGATTACCTTGTTGATATTGTTGCACTGACGTAGGATTAGAAATTAGCACAACTCTTACAGATTGGTTGCAATCACTTCTAGCACAACCTTTTTGGCCATACACAACATTAACTTCCTTCCTATTGTTGAACGGCCTCTTCATAGTACTTGAAGATGCAGCACCTGAATTTTTCCGCTTCTAATTCCTCCTTCAACATGTTTCCCTGATAATATCAACTTGGTGAACCCGGCTGAAGAGCTTCCAATCATATGATTGAAGAAAGGTCCCATCAAAGTTCCAATAAATATGTCAACCAACTCCCTATTGGATAAAAGAGGTTACATTCTTCCTGCTAGATCTCTCCATTTTTGGGCATACTCCTTAAAGCCTTTGTTCGATCCCATAGTCATACTTTATAATTGCACATGGGTTGGTGCGAGATCAGCATTGTACTGGTATTGTTTGTAGAAAGCAGCAGCCAAATCCTCCCAAGTACAGATATTGGTCCCTTCAAGTTGATAGAACCATTCCAATTGTGTTCATGACAAGATTTCTTGAAAGAAGTACCCCCATAACTTTCTATCAGCATTGTGGGGTTGAATCTTCCGGACATAAGACTTCAAATGAAGCTTAGGGCAAGAAACACCGTCATACTTCTCAAAAGTGGGAACCTTGAATTTATGAGGGATAATAAAACCTGAGACTAATCCCAGCTCTTCAAAATCCACCCCAAGCACTCTCTGGATTTCCATAGCATTGAGACGATCTTCCAGTTGTTTGTATTTGTCTTTAGCGGGAGGATATTGTTCAAATGAATAGTCTTCTTGTTCTTCATGAGAGCCCTCATTATTATTCTCCTTAGCTTTCATACTCTTATCGTCTTCCTCTTGGTTATCATCTTTATTTGATGGGACCTTAAAATCTTGAGCTCGCTTGATCGGCCCTCTGAGTCTTCTCCCCATGTTAAGGATACCAGTTGGCTTCTTAGTCTTCTTCTTTCCCTCTTTGATGATGAGTGATTTTAAGTCTTCCTGTCCCTTGTCTAAGTTCAGGAACATTTGCTGGAATTGAGAATTCTGAGCTTGAAGATCTTTAACAGTTTGTTCAAGAGAATCTTTTACTGAAATAAACAACAAAAAGATGAGAAAATTTTCTTGGGAAATACCTGCTATGATATGATGTGTATGGTATGTAGATGCATATGCAATGTTTTCAAGGATCTCATGGGATAAACAAAAGAGATGAAATGTTAGAAGTTAAGTCTGGTTGCAGCTTTGTCTGAAGAACTTTGTGTCTTCGACTTTGAATGTCCCTCTATAAGAATCAAGCTCACCATGTCAAGTGGGTCCTAGCTTTTGACTCACAGGAGTGTTCTTTGATTTTGACAGTATCTGGCTAGAGGAAAATAAATCCTCTTTCCCCTTTCTAGAAGTCTAGTTAATGATAAACCTGCATCATAGGTCCCTTAAGATCCTTGAAACGGTTAGTGAAAATGCCATGATGGTATGATGTTATGATGTCATGTTTAAACAAGATAGCAAACAAATCACACAAGAGCCTTAGGTTTAAAGGCTTGCATGAGGTCTGTAGGTAAGTACCCTTTTCTGTTGAAGTTCAGTTGGCTCAATCTATCCTAAAAATAGTAATCGGGTTCTAGGAGTCTCAATATCACCGATCTTTCTCAGAGTTAGTTTCAGCATAGCAACTGACTTGCCGCCAAAATATTCTGAGAGCCGAATCTCAATGAGCGTAGCATCGAGTATCAACCAACTCTGGACTGCACCAAAGTCGGCTATCTCACTACCTTCTAATGGCCGAGATGGGTCAATTAGGGTTCTAAAAGTCAGTTAGTGCTTATGACACCACGCGACAGCCTAATGTTATCCTCGACTAACTCAAGGAACACCAATACGAACCAAAGTATCACACTAACGTAGCCATCAATTCAACCATATCGCTCTATGTCGTACAGTTTCCATGATCTATTGCTACTTACCTAAGGTACCTAGATCCAAGTGTAGGATCTTTGCAAGAAATATAAACCTAAACAACCCCTTAAAATAAAGCTGACAAAGCAAACAAGTAAAAACAAGTAAAGTGATCCTAAACTCTAAGGTAACCCTTCTTTTTTTGTTCTCCCCAACAGAGTCTCCAGTTCTGTAATATGGTGGGAGAACTAACTTTTTTGGTTTTGCGTCTTATCGCAAATGTTGGGGATAGCAAATGTCGCCACCGACTTTTCTTTTATACAATAAGGAAAGGGTGAAAAGAACAGGAAAGACCTTTGGTAGATTTTGAGTTCGGGGGGTAAGTTATGAAAAGAGAAGGTGTTAGCACCCTTTTCATCTGTGGTTATCTACGAGCTCTTAATCGCTTAGCTCACTTTGAAATTTGAATTGTGCGTGTGTTTTGAAAATGTTTTGAAAAGCCAATGTAAGGCGAACTTTGTATTAACTCTTGTATCGGTCCTCAAGAGTGTATACAAATTATTTTTTTGAAAATATTTTTAAAAGTGTGATTGTGAAATGTTTTGTTTTGAATAGTTTTGTGAGCAAGAGATTAACAATATTCTACCCACTCAAGGTCGTTCTTGTATTATTCCTCCTCCTTTTGATAGTGCTATATGTACCATTAGTTAGTAGGAATCCCTATCTTTTGATGTGGAGGGACAATAGAAGGGTCATCATGTGGTCATCAAAGGAAACTAGTAAGGACGCTATAGCAATTTCGTAAGGGATTAGATCATTTATCGAAAGGCAACATTGAAGGGTCATCAAGGGACTATGTTCTATTATTTGAGGTTCTTTGCTAAAGTATCCCCACTTTCGAGGGACATGACCATTTTATTCTGAAGGCAACAAGAGCCACTACCCTAGAGGTGCAAGTGTGCAAGTGTGTTATATTCAGTTATTTTTCTTTGAAGTTAGGATTTTCTATCGTTCATTTTTATCTTTCCATACAAACCCTAGTTACTAAGCAGTAATATCAAGTATAAAAAATAGTAAAGTGTGGAAAGTAAAGTTCATACTCTATTACATGGTCTTGGGGAAGTTACATAATAGTAAACTGCGGAAAATAAATCTAACTATTACATTCCGGGAGGCAGGTATATAATAATGAAAAAGAAAGCGGGAAATCTAGGATATTACAATTGCGCAACCTATATAGTCGATCTAAAAATGTAAAAATAAAATTAAAAAAGAAAATAAAATATTTTTTGTAATTTTTTATGAAAAAAAAAATGATTTATGATTAATTAATTAAATAAACCTAAAAAATACAATTAATTTTAATTAATAAGGAAGTAAATTAACTAAATTAATTAAAAAAAACCTAAGAATCTAATTGATTTTGATTTAAAAAGATTAATTATTTAAATTTAAAAAAGTTAATTAAAAACTAAAACCTAATTAATTAGGGTTTTTAACAAATAAACCTAAAACTAATTTTTTTATATTTTAATAAATAATAAAAATAAATAAAAGGAGAAAAGAAAAATATTTATAAAAAAAAAAAGAAATGGGCCTGAATTAGCAAAAAAGGGAGGGTGTGAATTGCAAAGAAGATACAGGCCCAAGGTTGGATTCGCCTGATCCTGTATGAGCAGCTCTAGGAGGTTCACCATGGGCTTGCATATTCCTGGGGGTTGGATCATATCTATGAAGATCTGATGGTGGGAAGTGATAGGGCGCATGATAGGGCTATTATGAGGACGCGCGCTATAAAATCTGTAGAAAATAGAAAACATGAGAAAAATGACAAAAGGCGAGGATCGAACCCACACCCTTGTACAGTAATGCCGTATCGCGCACTTCCTTTCCATTGGGTGTATGTTTCATCCGATATATCACTGAAAAGAATTAAATATAAATTAAACATTATTGCATGGACCAGAGAGGCGTCGAAGCCCTAGCTCCAATTGTCCTCTCCAGCTATCTAGTTCTCCATTCCTGCAAAAACAAAGCACGTCAATGATTCAGAGGTACCTTACCCCCCTAATTTGGGCCTTGCGATTTCAATGGAAGTACTAGTTTTGGATAAATCTCCCTGTAGAAAGAGATATGAAGCATATAGTTTGAAACAATTCAAACATGGCCAAGTATGGTTCGATCGTCATGGGGGTCATGCAATAGGTCTACCATGTCTGGTTATATCTCAGAAACATGTTAGTGAGGTTGGTATACATTAAAACAACATGAAAATAAGAATTCAAATTTGCAAAAAATCAAGAAACCAGTGAGGCATATATGCTAGTTTTATTCCCTTTGGATCATCACACTCGATCCAATCTTACTCTATAGTTCTTCTGGAATGGATTGGGACAGGTATTTAGCCTTGAGGGAGGTTGCAAGATAGGGTTTCAATTTTCCCTAGTTTCAAGAATTTTTGAGATTTTGGAATGGTTTCTTGTGCAAGGGTTTTGTGTTCTGTCATGTCTGAAATAATGAGAATATATAGTTCATGAATAAGGTCAAAAGGTATTGGGCTCGGACCTTGTATGAAAGGCTTGAATTTATCTAATTTAATTTTTACTTAAAATAAATCAAAAATCAAAAATAAATAGAATAAAAATCCAAGGGGTGTATGGATAAGTTATGAGGTTCACAATAAGGCCTAATACACGCATGGACCTTGAAACACAAGCCCAATAGTCCAAAATTTCAAGTTTGGTCACTTTAGGTTTCATACATTTTCTCAAAATTTCCCAACTTGCGCCAATCATAACTCTCTCAAGTTTTATCATTTGAAGTTTATCTTTGACTTTTTGGAAAGCCCAATATGTCCTCTATAATATTTATGTTCATCATTTTTCCATTTGAAGAATTTATCTTGATGTAAGTTGTCTTGATAAAAAGTGTCTTCTTGTTGACTTTTGAAATGACCTATAATGTTTTCGCCCATATCTCTCAAATGAAGCATTTTTTGGACTTGATCTTAGAGCTACAAAGTTGTAGAGAATTAAATTTCCTTAAAAATGAACTTTGGTTGAGAAGAATCTGATGAAGCATATGAAAGTTAGGCTTCACCAAAGTTCAGTTGACTTCTCCTTAAGAAAACCCTAATTTTGTATCTTTTGATGAACTGAGAGTTTTCTTGATGCATCATGATCAACCCTTGATCAAATGATGAATATAACTTTAAAATATTGATGTTGACCAAAAATCTTAAGGTTTGACTATATGTTGACCACAGTTGACTTTTTGCCCAATACAGTTGATTTTCAATCATCTGACTAATTGACTGGGCAAACTTGTGATGCAAGGCATGAAGTTTGGCATGAGCATTATTAGAGACATGTAAGAAACCATTAAATTCACTTGAGGCATTAGAAAACTAGTCTTCCTTGAGAAACACAAAACCCTAGTTGCAGGCCAATTCCTTAAGAGGAGAATTTGTCTGATCAATTCTTGAGTAACCTTGAGAAAATGAAAACCCTAGGAGCATGAGGAGATACCTTGAAGAAAATTGGAGGGAAAACATTGGGGTAAAAAATTTGGCATCCAACAAATCCTGAATATTGCACTTCAATGCATAGCAGTTCTTTATATCATGGCCTACGCCACCAGAATGGAATTCGCATCTATCATTGGCATTGTAGGTTGCTGGGAGTCTCTATGGATTAGATGGAAAATTTCTTAAAGTGACCAACTTTAACTCAGGCAAATGTTGACGCGCTTCAGAATAGATTATGGGTAAATGATCAAATCTTCTAGGTTGTCTTTATTGCTTATTATTATTGTTCTGACGAGGAGTGTTTTGCTTCCTTTGTTGTTGCAGGCGTTGCTGTTGATGATCATTTAATGGAATAGATACAGCATTGACTTGGTGATGCTGACGGTTCCTTCCTCTTCCCCCATAGGCATGAATATCACTAGTTTCACCCTCTTTCTTCCTAGGGTATGCAGCAAGTGATTTTTTGTACCTCCTCCTAAGGAGCCACCGGAATTTGCAATCTAGATTCTTCCCATTTTCAAACCAACCTCAATTCTTTCACCTGCCATCACCAATTCGGAGAAACCCACATAAATGCTTACTATCATGAGATCACAATACGGCCCTTGTAAAGTACCCGTGAACATATCAATGATTTATCTCTCCACCAATGGAGGTTGAACTCTAGCAGCCAATTGATGTTATTTCTGGGCATATTCCTTAAAGGATTCATTTGGTCCCTAAGCCAAATTTTGCAGCTGAGTACGGTTAGGCATCATATCAATGTTGTACTGATAATGCTTGACAAAGGCTTCTGCCAAGTCTCTCAAGCTTCGAATACTTGACCTTTCCAAATTCATATACCACTACAAAGATGCCCTAGATAGGCTATCCTGGAAGTAAAGAATCAACATCCCTTCCTCTTCTCTATTCACTGACATCCATTCCCAGGACACCCTGACCTTCCACAACCTTTAAATGCTCCTCGAGCATACGATACTTTCGCTCATCAACAGGGAAACCTAGGTAAGAATTTTACACAGAATACTGGTCTTCATTGTCATAATCAAACTCCAGCATCTGGTGGTTCCTTATGTTTTGATTTACTCCTATTTCTCCCATAAGAAGATGATATCCAGGGGGTGGTGGAAAATGCCCATGGTTGTGATGAAACAGATTATAGGGACGCTGGATAAATTGTTCATGATTATTCCCAAGTCCAACAGAGGTGTTTGAGTAGCGGTAGAAAATGTTTAAGACTAAGCCATGGGATTGACTAGACTTTTACAAATCAAAATAAAATCGCCACCGCGCTTTATTGTTTCCAAAGGAATGGGAAAAGAGAGAATAACCCAAAAGAGGGGGAAGGATTCAAGGTAAGGGGGTTGGTTATGCAAAGGGAAGGTATTAGCACCCTAAACATCTGTGGTACTCCGCAGGAACCTCATTGTAAAATCTGTATGTTTTGGCTATGAAATGTTGTGTAAAAAATAGAGGGTAGAGGTGAGAAAAGAAATATATTTTTATGGTTTTTGCACCCGCCGCAGTTGCGAACCTTTAGTGCCTACGTACCACCTTTTCGTGTAATAGGGGATCAGGGTACATGTAGTTCCTCTTTAAAAAAAATTAAAATGTAAGTGTGTTGGTTAATTTTTATGAGATAAAACTTCATCGTCATTTGTCCGTGTGGAAAACATACCTACTACCCACAATCATGAGAAAGTAGAATTTGCATCATCTCAAAGTGGAAGATATGGCTTGGATTTTAAAATCAACAATGCCTCACTCAACACCCAAGTAGAAAATATCTCTCTTCACTATATATTGTATAAGTATAGTTGTTTGCATCACTACAAGGATTGACAAGAGTCTATTCTTTTGAGAAAGGTTTTTTTTTAAATGAGAAAGCCAAAGTGGAAAAAATTATTTGAAATGAGTTTGATTGGCTTTTAGTCTTCTCACAAAAAAAATGATGTCAAAATATTATTATGTTTTTTGAAGTTTATTCATGAAAATGTTTTTGAAAATGCATGGACCTAAGTCCAAGTTTATTATGAAAGTGGTTCAAATTTTAAAACAAGAAGAGTTTTCAAAAGGAGGAGGAAGATTTTTGAAATTAAAGAAGATGGGAGGAGAAGAAGAGACTATCCTAATGCATAAGGTAAAAGCTAGGGATAGGAACCATCTAACCAACAAGAAGCCAATACTTGAAATTATGAGCCAAGATAGAATTCTCATTCTTTGGATTGAAACCAAGCAAGCAAAGATACTAGACCTATTGAGATAACCAAACTTCAAGTGTATTAAGTCTTCGCAAAAATTTGGCAGAGTAACAGCTGTATACGGGTGAATTCCATATTACAAATAAAGAGTGTAATCACAATAAACTGCACACAAAATAAACAAACAACCCAATGTCTTGAGGTAAACCTCAAGAGCTCTAGACAAAATAATCAGATAAGGTCACAAGGGCTCCAAGCATAGGCCAAAGTTTCTAATCCTAAGTCCAAGAAGTCCAATGCTCCATAATGTCAAGGATAGTAACCAAATAGTCCAAGTATCATTAAGGATTTTATGGTTCATATTGATTATTAAGTATCTTATGAAAAGAAAATAAAAAGCTCAAGTGAGCAAAATAAAAATGACAAGAAAGTAAATGCTCAAATGAGCAAAGATGAAAATGGCATGAATTGTAAATGCTAAAAGTAAATAGTGCATAAAAATAAAAGGGGCATATAATAAAAATACAAGATAAAGTCAATTATTAGTGATTAGTGGTTAGTTGGATGATCATCTTGAAACTTGCATTTGGAACTCATTAGAGGATTGGTGCAATAAGAAAGGGATGAGATGAAGAGGGGTGAGAGAGAATATACAAACCACTTTTTTGAATTAAATTTAATCAAACTATTATTAAAATCATTCATCCATTTTTTTAGTTAGACTCAACACCATAGATCCAATGATGTTAATAAAGTTCATGATAAAAAATTTAACCCAACATCAGCAAGAAAATAATCACAAAATAATATTTCATTTTAATATATACAAAAAAAGGTTTTAAAAAACATTTTAAAATAGAAATAAAAGAGAAAAAATATCAACTATGTTCAAATTAATCAAGAAATAAAAAGTAAGACCATAGAAAAATCAGAAAAGGACTCAAATGATTTTATAAATTTTTTGGTAATTTTTTAAAGTCAGAAACTATTTTTAAAATTAAAAGAAATGAGTAAAATAAATCAAAAATAATAAAAAATAACAAAGTCAGAAACAAAAATAAAATAAGGTCACCAATATTTGTCACAATATCATTGGATCATTCTATAATTTTTTCAGAATTTAAAAATGCATAAAAGAATTTATAAACATTTAAAACAATTCAAATAAAGTGAAAATTTATAAAAAATATCCAAAACACAAAATTAAATTGTTAAAAAATAAAAATCAGAAAGAGAATAATCAAAATTATTTTTCATAATTCTTTCAGATTTTTTGGACTAAAAATGAATTTTCTATGATTTTTTGAAGTTTAAAACAATTAAAAATAAAAATTAGAAAAGAAAATAAAAACCAAAAATATAGGTCATCTGGTCAATGTCAAAACGCGTTAGTAAATAAATCAAGTGGATCTGGCGCGATGTGCATGTTATGGAATTTAGTGAATAATGCATAAGATCATTAATTAAATCAGATTTTTGAAAAACACAGATGGCGCGCCTTTATTGGTTGGAAGATGACACGTTGGTCATCTTCAACCTCCAGCCAGTCCCAAAACCAGGTTGCTCAATCTGTATAATTAGAGCAAGAGACCAATGCCATTTGCTTCATCTCTTCAAGATGAAGACACCCACACCTTCGCGACAAATTTATATAAACTATAGCTCAAGCAATTTGGAAGGAAAGTTTTGAAAAGGGATTTGAAATTTCATGGCCAAAACGTGCTTCCAGTAAAAAGCAAGTGTTACGAATAGAACCAGGGCAATGAGAGCATCACAATGATATCAAAGTTTTGAAGAATTGATGAAGGAATCTATCTATTGAAGTTGAGTTGAAGAGCTCTGAAACTGGACTTCTATGGAGAAATATAGGGAACGATTCTTGAATGTAATTATATGGTTAGCTTCAGGGAAGATCAAGGAAGGTGAATTGATGGAAAATTGGATTGAAAAAGGCTTGAAAGTAGATTTCGAAGTAGCCAAATTTTAAGTTATAGAACAAGTTTGGCAGCGTGATTCTGGATATCCAAGCTTTAGGAAATGAATGGAGAATGACCCTCTATTTATAGGTAAACAAATGGAATGTCCAAGCGTGTGAAATGATGAAATTTGGAGGGAAATCGTGTGAAGTTGCAAACAAGAAAAGTATGACTTCCAATTTGATAAAAACTCATCCAAAACGTGCGTTTTGTTGTGCTAATACATTCTGGAACTTCATTAAACATGTTTAGAGGCAAAAATGCATGGAAAAATTGTGATTAGAAGCCAAAACAAATATTTTAAAATCTGACTTGTGATGAAACTTCAGTTCCAAGTTACCAACTTTAAAATCATGGCATTCTCAGATCAAGGGGTCTTAGGGCATGATTCTTTATGCTTTAGAAAGAGGAGGTTACAAGCTTTGCAATGGAATCAAATGGATGCTTGAGCTGAAAGTTGTGTTGAGTCAAAGATGGAGAAAAAGGGTCGACTTTCCATACTTAAAAATATTTCAAAATTTTCTTCAAAAGTGACATATAATGTCTTGCATCCAAACATGGCCTTCCACTTGGATTTTGCTCTTGACCAAAAAATATGGAATGAGATAGACCTCTTCAATGAAATTTTGAAACTTGAACCATTCAAAATCTCCAAAAATTGAGAGAGTTATGAATTGTTGAAATTGGCAAAAAATCATGAAATGACCTATAATCTTTTGTATCCTTAAGGAAACTTCCATCCATTTTCTCACTTTGCACATAAAATAAGGCATAAAGTTCACATCCTTAAGATCATTATGGAAAAATAATAGGCTCAAGGTGATAAAAAATTACCAAGTTATGATCATTTGAGTTCACACATGGAAAATTGGGGATTCATCTGGAGGACTTGTAATCTTTCTTCTTCATCAAGTTTCTTCCACGTGAAAACTCCTTGGAACTTTAGAAGTTATTTGTTGATACCCATTTGAATAGAAGGATGTCTTTAGAATCACTCCAGAATACCAAAATATGAGCAAGATATACTTCTTTGAAGTTCAAAATCCTAGCTCCTAGATCAAGAAAAATGCCTTGAGGAACTTTGACCATTTAGAACAAACTTCATGTACCAACACAAATACTTTATAAATATAAGTTGTTGAGGATGATAATGAAAACTCATAGCAACCACAACCACTTCCATATCTTTAGAATTTAGAGAAATATGCATTTGTGACCAATGGGAACAAAGCCTTGTCCAAGCATGACAACTTCTCCAATCAATCCCTTGTGCTTTTGAACAAAATTTGATAATATTGAAATGTGGTGAACCAAAATAACCTTGCCATTCCATTTCCTCCAAAACAAATCCAATGGTGAGGTTTGAACTTCTCAAGCTTTATTGACTATGGCATGGAAATAAACTCATGAACCCATGGAGCAACTTGTTGAGTCTTATAGCCTTTACCTATATGAGTAACAAGACAGAAAACCCAACATTACATTTTATTAATTAAGAGAAGAAATCAAGACAAAAAATATTCATGATCACAAAAGAACACAAGTCAAGGTGCTTGGTGATTCCTCAAAGAGAAAAGCTAAATATAGGGACGGGAACCAAGAATCCTAATGTGATCTTGTTGTGATAGAATCAACATGGTATGACGAAGGGATCTTAGGGGAGAAAATTGGGGTACAACAGTTTGCATACAGACCCAGATTGCCATCCACATTTTGGTTCTTCCGAGGGTTCTGAACTAGATCCCTCAGCTCATCCTGCCTTTTGTTCATGTTGGTGATCACCTCCACGAACTAGGTCATTTGATTGGCCATCTGGGCTTTCATATCAGCTAGCTCTATCTGTACATGTTCCATCTGACGTAGTAGATTACTTCTAGTTGAATATCGGCGAGTAGTCGTCTTGAATTTTGATAAGAAAAGTAGAACCAAGAGATAAGAATATCGGCCTGAAAAACCTATAATACATGAAATGCATGATATGTATGTTATGTTTGTCATCTCCAGGGTATTCAAGGGCTTTTTCAACCATAAAGAATAACAAACAAACATAATAAGAGAGATAGGAAGATAACAAGAAGAGACACAATGATAAAAATTGTGTTTCATTCATAATAATAAACCTTGAATCAAATGAGTTCATATAAAAGAAAGCCATAGTGAACTATAAAAGATAAAGATACCATCAAACAAGACTGGTGGTGATCATACAATAGAAAATAAAAGCAACAAATCAAAGAGGTGGATCCCTCATCTCTGTGTAATACAAAGGTCCTCCCTGTCTAAAATAATCTGCACTTCAATCTTTTGTTTCTTTGAATATCCTCTTTGTCTTCTCGTGATCATGTCCTTGAGAAAAACTATCAATCACTACATCTTTCTTGTACATATGAGTTTCCAGGTATTGGAATTGTTCAAGGAATCTATCGCATTCTTTCTACTATGGAAGTGGAATTGGTACATGTGCATTTTCTATTTCTTTCAACTGAGCACAGAGCCTTGCGTTTTCTTCCATTACTCTGGTCATTTGAGCTTCCCTTTTGTCTTTTCCCAGTTTGGTTTTCTTGAGTTGCTTCTCCAACTATTTAACCTTTTCTTAGTACTTGTGGTTGGATACATGGAGCTTTACACACTCTAGGCGCTTTTTTTCTGCATCCTCAAGAGCTTTCGGATAATCTTCTATAGAAACAGAAGCATCTTCCTCCACGCCAGGTCTTCTCTTTGTCTTTCTGACTCCAGAAGTTCCTTCATTGGCTTGCTTGAGCTTATGAATCAAATCCATCTTTTCTACCCTAGCGTCATAAAGCTTCATATTTGATTGGCGATCTTCCTCCTGAAGTCTAATTTTATCAACTTTGACCTTGGTGTACTCCTCTATAGACACTGTATCAGATAAAATCAAGGGTGGCTGCTCATACAATGGTGCTACCCTTGGAAAAGGTAGCAAAAGTATCTCTTCCCTTTCTCACAGTAAAGATATTTATGCATATCCTTATCTTGAAGTTTATCATTCAAAGCATACTATGATACGGTGGGAGAACTGACTTGAGGGTTTTGCATTTTGTCGCAAATGTTGTGGTTATCAAGAGTCGCCGCCGACTTTTCTTTTATCCAAAAAGGAAAGGTGAAAAAGCACAGGAAAGACCTTTGAGATTGTTTCTTGAGTTCGGGGGGTAGATTATGAAAAGGGAAGGTATTAAAACCCTTTTCATCTATGGTTTTCCATAGGATCTTAGTCACTTGCTAGATCACTTGCTTTTGTTTGAAATTATGCTTTGTGTGGTTTTTGAAAGTATTTTGTAAAGATGCCATCGTTTAGGAAAACTTTGTAATGATTCTCGTTCGTAAGAATGTATACAAAGTGTTGATCTTTTGAAAATGTTTTCAAGTTTGAAAGATGTGTTTTTGAAAGTGATTTTGAAAAGGTATCTTTGTAATGATTCTTGTCTCTATAAGAACGCATACAAAGTGTTGTCTTTTGAGAATGTTTCAAAGTAAGAGTGTTGGTGTATAAAATGTTTTTGTTGTGAGCAAGCAACCAACTAGGAGCGAATCTACCTACTCAAAATGTCTTAGGTGTTCTTTTCCTCCTCCTTTAGACGTTGTTATCTTACCATTTTTTTGGTAAGAAGCCCCATCGTTGGATGTGAAGGGACCGGCGCGGGATGTTTGTATAGTCATAGAAGGCAACCTATGGGGCGTTTTAGCAATTTCGTTTAGGGACTAGATCATTTACCGAAGGCAACATCGAGGGTCATCGAGGGACTACGATCTTTTATCGAGGGTCTTTGCTAAAACGCCCATGTTCGAAGGACATGACTATTTTTTTCGATAGGCAACAAGTGAGATTACCCTAAGGTGTGCACATGTGAAAAGTGTGTTTGATTGCATACACTTAGTCTTGATTAGGGTTATCTAGCAATTGATTTTTGAATCTTGCCATGCACACCCTAATTACTAGCATTTACATTCGAAAGCGATAAATTGCAGAAATGTAAAGTCCTACGCTATTACAATATTTTAGGGATGGGGGTACATATTTATGAATGGGGGTTACAAATAAAATTAAATCCTAAGTTACTATTACAACCATATTTAAATATACAATATAAGAAAGAAAAACGACTTGTTTAGAAAATGGTTTGTTTGTCTTAATGAATTAAGAAAAAATAAATTAATTAATTAATAAAAGAAAATATTTTTATGTCTTTTTATATTAATAAAAAGGGAATTAATATTAAAAATGATAAAAGGAAAATAAATGAAAGATAGAAACAGCGTGCTGCTGCAAGCGAAACAACAATGATCAGAAGTTCTGAAGCCAAGCGCGTGATGACTCAGAAAGGAACGTCATTGGAGTCAGAAGTTCTGGATTGGTACACTCTGAGGTCCTGCAAGACACGTTAGAGGGAAAACATAGAGGTTCTGGGTTGCTATGTGCTGAACTTCGGAGTGTTAGAACAATGAGAAAATCTTAGAAGTTCTGTATATTAAAACAGTGAAGAGAACTCAGAGGTTCAGTATATGCTAAGACAGTGAGTGAACATCAGAAGTTCAGTGTGTTTTAACAGTGAATGAACATTAGAAATTCAGTGTGTTTAAACAGTGAGGAGAACTTAAAAGTTTTGTGTTGTGCTAAAACTGTGAGTGAACATCAGAAGTTCTATGCCACATTTCAACTCTTAATCAGCACATCAGCAGTTTATTCAGTCATTAACAGCAAATTAGGAGAATAAAAACACAACAGTTTATAGAAGTTATAATCCTAATTATGAGCCTAGCATTAATCAAGAAGTTCTGATCCACAGTTTTTCTACTTATGCAATGACGTGGAAAACATCAATATTGTGATATTTACATATTTAATGACGTTGTGAATGAAAAGATGCAAAGTCAAAAAGACTTACCTTGAATCTGGAGCGTTTGTTTGGAAACTTCAACTGCTGCCTCTAGATGTCTTGGAGTTAGCAAGAGTAACGGAACAGTGGTTATGTTCTTTGATTCAAATGGAAGAACCAAGGTTCTGTTTAGGATTTTCGAAGGCTTTCATTGTTTTCTTTTCTCTCGTTTAATGATTCTTCCTCTCACCAAAAGCCAGACCCTTGAAAGTGTGATGGAGCGACTTATTTATCGGTGGATTTGTTGTGATTTTGGGGGGAAAACAAAAACGGGATTTGAACCTTTTTGGCATCCTGTCCCATTCCTTTTTTATCACAGCTTTTGTATTTGGTGCAAATGCAGGATGCAGGCGTGGACTGGATTAGCTGCTGGTTAGAGTACTATGCTGTAGCAGTGCAGTAGGTTGTATAAACAAGGTTTTGGGATTTGGTCATGTTCTGACCGAAGCGTTGTATATAGCCTTCATATGCTAAGGTGTTGCCTTGCTCTTGAAGAAAGCATGGTGGTTAGCAGCTTTTAGCCACGTCTAAGCTGGGTTTGTAAGCATGAATTAAGGAAGAGTACCCTCAGAGGCAAAAGCAAAGCATGGGCTCAGCATACTTTTGTACAAGAGTTGCTTTTCAAGGACAACAATGGTACTTTTATGCCACACGTGGGGAAATCCTTTGGATAAATACTCAAAAGTAGTTGTGAGCATTAAATGATGATGAGATTTATCAAACCAGAAATCCTGCAATGTGAGATTTTGTATCATTGCTTAATTCTGAGTCAGAAGTTTAGCTTCAGCGTGACTTAGAATAGACATCCAACTTCTGATTTTTGTATCTCTTTGCTCCAGTATGTTCTGAAAAGAACTCTCATACTTTCCACAAAGCTTGTAGCACGCTTTGTAAACCTTTTTTAAACTTCCCTTGTAAACTCTGTCCGAACCTTTATGAAAATTGGACCAGAAGTTCTGACCCAACTCTACATTGAAAGTGTTCAGAATTTGCTGAGTGCTTTAGTTTCATAGACGTGTCTTTGAACATTTATAACTTGAAATTCCAGCATTTCCAAGGGAAGTTCTGTTCTGCAATGTTTTATATCTTATTGAAATCTATAACTTTTGTGCCAGAATTTCTTCCAGAATCAGCTTGCATCATGGTGATAAACTGATCAGAAGTTCTGAGCTTGTCATATTTCTTAAACACTTAGAAAAATTCTAAGTATTTTGAATTTTGACTTTTGAATTTTTTGATGAAACAAACTTCATATTTCAATTTGTCTTGACGAAATATGATTCTTGAAGCTTGATTTTCATCCAAAAGTCAAAGTTTGACTCTTTAGTGTGCAAATGACCATTTTGCCCTTGTGAATGGCTTTCTTGGAAATTTGTAATTCAAGGCTTGAAATTGGATGGAAGCAAACCTGGGGGTTCAGGTTGCTCCTTTGAGAAATGAGAGGGAAAATTTTTGGGTACAACACATACCCTAACTGACAAAGAGAAAGCAAATGATTTTAGTTGATGCAACCCTTCCTTCCGATAAGTGGAACATTAGGGAATGACCTACAACTTGTGATAACCTTTGAACTATCCATTCTGAAGTTGTGCCACCTTATGTCATGAGAAGTAAGTCCCATGAGCCTTGGTCCCCACTTACTGGTTTCTTGAGTTTCCACGAACGGTCCCTTAGTAGGCAGATGAGATAAAAACCACTTGTATAACAAAGGTAGACAGCAGTTGATGCTTCCTCTCGTCCCATACTTGGAATGAATAGTATAGTGAGTATCAGCGAGCAAGGTCGGTACTGGATACATGCTCATGAAAATGTAGATGGCAGTAACATCCACAAAGTTGGGAATATTGGGGAAAAATAATCATCCTGTATATCATGATAGCCACCAATACATTAAAAGCCAACCAGTTTTCTTTCTCTCCAAATTCTTTAGCCTTTCTGATTAGAAACTTTGAGTAGAAACCACAAGTATCCCCATTTGGATTCCAATACACTTTGATAACATTCCAACTCAAATAAAGAGTCTTTATGATGGCTTCAAAATCAATAGTAATTAGGAGGTGCATAAAAGATACTTGATTCAGAATCTTGATTTTTAGAAGATCAGCATACTCCTCAAGGGTGGGGACTAGTTGATAGTCTTGGAAAGTAAAGCAGTGTAGTGGAGAATCATAGAATTGTAGCAGAGCCTGTAAAGCCCACAGATCAACAATAGTGTCTACAAGGGATAACATATTGCCATAGCTCTCGGTGAAGTCCTTCAAACTGTGTTTAGCCACTTAAGCACTCAATCTTCTTAGCGGTGTCAAATCCTCAAGAAATAGACTGTAGGAGAAAGTGTGCCTAGTTGGTTCTGTAACAGTATCACTGCTGCTTGCCATTGTTGATGAAGATAAACTCTAGAATATCCCTTGAAAATGACATGCATATGTGAATTAACTTTTTTTTGTACATCATCATTTTAAAAATAAATATGCTACGATGCAATAATGACAGGATCAAGATTTCCAGAACACTAGACACTGCTGAGCTGTTTCTTGAAAACCAAACGGAACGGGATCAAATGTCAGACGTATTTCAGAATACCATATAAGGTCACCAACATAACCAAACTCACAACCTGTACCTGTTAGAATCAACCCTCCCACTCATGGGTAATATCTAGGTCAGGGTAAGGTCAAGGGGTAACTGGTAGTCACTAGTTCGCCTACTAAGTACTATCATCGTAACATCTACATGTAAATGATAGTACCACAATTGAACCTAGTTTGGGCGTAGATCATATGAATACGCTATTCAAGATCGCATGTCACGTAGTCATCATGAGTCCACTCTAGTCCTATTGTTCCTATTGGTTTACAACTCATAGCCTAGGTACTGAGCCTTTTACCTTAATAGTACAATCCCATCCCAATCAAGGAAACAACACAACAACAATATCCAGAGTATAGAAACCATGAAATAAGATGCAATGTATGAAAGCATATAAACTAATAAAGCGATAAAGAAATAAACAAACAAAACACCTAAAGAAAATAAAGCAAACATAAGTTAGGACTGACTTGCATAGGATAGACCAGCAATTGGTCAACAATCCCAGCAGAGTCGCTAGCTGTCGCATCTGGGATTGTCATCGAAGCAAGAACATAGGTGAAATACAGAAGAGTCTCCATCAATGTTATTTATCCCAAGAGAGGGAAAGGAAACACTGAGTAAACCCAAGGAAAGGAAAGGAGCATGGTCATCGCGACCAAAAGAAAAGGGGTAAGGAAGTCGGTTATGCGAGGGGAAGGTATTAGTACCACTCACGTCTGTGGTACTCCACGGGATCCACTTAATTTTGTTATAATATAAGGATTTATAAAAATATAAAGCATAATGCTAAAGTAATGCATGTAATTTATATGCAAAAAGAAATTTTTTATTAGTCGTACCTGCCACGGTTGTGAACCTTTGGGCCTACGTACCACCGACCGTGCAATGGGGATCAAGTCACTCGTAGTTCACCTCAAAAATTTTGGTGAGTTGCATGTTTTTTATGAAAAATTCTAGTGAAGCATTTCCTCTTTGAAAAGGTTTTAAAAGAAAAAGTCTGAAGACAAAAAGGTTTGCATTGGTTGGTGTTTTTGTAGGTAAGATGATGAATGAATCCCACTACTAGGACACTAATCATCCCTTAACTTTATGAAAATAAAGTTTAAGATTCGAATCACACTAGAGACTTATAAACTAAAGAAGAAAAAGTAAGGATTTATACCCTCTCATTTTTCCCGTTACTAAAGTCTCTTGGATTTATGATTCTCATCAATAAGTTATTAAGTGTTTTGAGAAATTTTGAAAGAAAAAAAGTTTAGTTTTAAACATGAATGAAAAAAGAGAAAAGACTAATCAAAAGGGGATCTCAATCCTATAAGTTGTCATGCTTGTGGACCTAAAGTTGGGATAAGAGGGAGATCTACCTAATGTTGACATGCATGGATAAGGTATATTTAGTTCAAACTTAGAGAAGAGTGAACTAAAGATCCTATGGGGGAACATGGAAATCTCATAAAAGAGAAGAAGAGGAAGAAGAAACAAGCAATCACACTTAAATAAGAGAGAAATCAAGTATCACATAAACGCACATGCAATTAGGATAGATACCTAAGTACATAAGAAAGAAAAGATGATAAAACATCAAGTAATAAGTATAGAAGGGATGATAAAACATCAAGATAAAGAGAGGACGACAAAACATCAAATAAGAGGAAAGATGATAAAACATCACACCAAGATGATAATACATTAAGAAGGAAGATGATAAAATATCAACAAGCAAGATGATAAAATATCAAGCATAGATGCATCAAGATTACAAAACATCAAGTCTCAAAGAATATAAGAATGATAAAACATCAATGAACATACAAGTCCATGTGGTAAAACACAAAAGAGATTAAGATCTCACAAACATACTTGAACAAGTGAAGAAGTGGGATAAGAGAGTAACGATAGGAAATCAAAAGAGAATGGCATAAAATCATATCAATACATGATATAGGTTCTTATGTTAACATGATATACACCTTATACTTCCCTAAAGATGGCAATAAGTGTTAAGAAGAAGTAACAATTACCTAATTATGCAAGTAGAAGTGCAAGTGCATTTATAAGACAAAACTTCAACACATGAAAAAACATGCAAGCAAGGATGATACAAGAGGTATATACCTAAATCTAAACATGGTTTAGGACATCATAAACTATCATTAAGGGACTAAATGTTAACAAACATCACCTAAACAAACAAGTATGCGTAGAAGAAAAGGATGAATTATAGATAAGTGACAAGATAAGACGTGTGTCAAGTAAGTGGCAAACCAAGAAGGGGAAACAATATGACATCAAATATAACACTTAGAAATGTCAAAACAATTCACTAAGGGTCATTCACAAGAGGTAAAGATCTAAAGATCACAAGAAAAGTATTAAAAAAAAGGCAAGCATACTAGCATAGGAGCATTCATGTGTAAAATGTCTAACCAAGCATGGTATAAGAAGGTGAAATGAAGTGAGATAGAGTTAGGAGTGTAAAAGTAAGAATCAAACACATCTAGGACTCATCATCATCATATAAACACACTTGATAAATATTTACAACACAATCAAACAAAGAAAGGATCACAATCAACCCTAAGTGGACATAAGTCCTCATGCATTGCTAACAAGCAAACAAATTATAAAAGAAGAGGTAATGTGAAGAAGGAGGGGAAAAAATAGACATGTTATACACTTATCACAAACCTCATGTTTAATAATAAGTTTAAATAGTCATTGAAAATATGGTACAAACACCAAAGTACACAAACTAGTTTTAATCAAAGTTTGGATGTGAGGTGAGAACAAGTGTATGATCAAGTGAACATGGAAAGACATGTCAAGTAAGAGTGAAGTCATAAGAAAACACATAATGGAAACACATATCCAATACCTATAACAACCCTAATTTATCACTACTTAAGCATATTTTAAAGCTAAGGCAAGACTAGGTCAATACCAAACCCTAACATGTTCCTAAAGGTGAGTGATGCACAAGAAAAGGATAGATGAAGAGGGAACATGTTAAGAGGGTGAAAAAAAACATAATTCAGTATCAAATTATCTCTAAGATCACACATTAAAACATCACACGCATGTGGAAAAGAATGCATACAAAGCACACAAAGGAAATGGCTAAAGAAGGCAAGCAAGCATGTTCAATTTAACAAGTAAAGATCAAAAGAAAAGAGCATAATTGAAGAATTATGCAATGTGTGACTTGTATAGCAAGTTAACTCAAGATTAGACTCAATAGTAACCAAGTAAGAAGATGAAACTTCATACACAAGATAAGTCACCTAATTGATGAATAACATCATCTAAGATGGAAAGTACTTGTCTTAAATCAAACAATATTGATAAATATCAAGTAAGAGTGAAATGATATCTTATATGTAATAAGTTAATGGTGAAAACCTCACATAATATAAATCATGAACTTAAAACCTCAAGAAATGTCAACAAGATAACATACTCATGTGTCATGATATATGGTCAAAGTATAGTCCCTTGATGCATACAAGCATTATGATTTAAATAAACAAAATTCAATGTTATTAGATGTTATGGGAAGTATACAAAATCAAGATACATTCTTGGTACATGGCACAAAAGCTCATGAGACAATCATTAGACAATGATGCTCAAAACACAAGTAGAAAAGAGAATATAGCTTCTTATGTATCACCATGTTGGTTAGTAAATTATTACTTAAACAAGGATCAAAGAAGCATGAGAAATGCAATGAGAAGAGAGGTTAACATCAATACTTAAGAACAAATATGTTGTACATTTGTCCTTTAGAGAATTCAAAACATCATCACAAGCAAACTAGGTTAAAACAAGAAAATGTGGCTCCTAACTTGTCATCATGATGAATTGACAATGAAATGTCAATCAAAGAATTAAAGGAGAATTGAACTATAGGCAATAAGGCATGAGGTCATAAGTATAATTAAATGGACTTCAACCATTTTGCATCATTGGTACTCAATGGAGGTATACAAATACATCCTCATAAACCATGATCACAAATGATGAGCAAATAACCTCTAAACAAAGGCAAGATGTTAGAGCACTTGAATGGTTCATAAACATGAAATCAATGCCCTAAACATGCTATGATAATGAAGGAGGAACTTGGTTCCTTAAAGGTTGTACAAGTGCATTCATTATGTCTCACATAATCAACAAAGAAACATAAGAAAAGACCAATCTCAAAATGGAATGTGAAAATGATCAAAGGGAGATCAAATGCCTCTCAAGCATTTATAATACTATACTTGAGTTTATCATATCTCTAAATCTCAATTAATCACAATCATGACAAGAATTGGCTCAAAGGATTTACCAAAAGTTACAAAGTAGGGTTAAAACTTGCATAATTTAGGAATTCAAAACCAAATGATCATGAATAGCTAAAAGGGATCAGTTAGATTGTCCCAAGCTAATTTAATACTAAAGGAATCCAAGGACTACCATGTGTACAAAACTCGGGCCCTAAAAATTTCCACAAGCTAGCAAATTGGAAGAAAGAAGTTCAAACAAGTCACAATGGACAATTTTAATCAAATATTATGTTAAAAATAGAAATATGACTTGTAAATTCAAACCAAATTGAATCTAACTTCCTGAGGATTTCTAAAAGTCGGAAGCAAAGGTTATGGTTCTTGGATTGAAGAAGAAGTTTGGTTTTGAAATGCAAACATCAAGACTAATTAGCAAAGAGCTTAAATGAGACATGTTTTGAAAAATAATTGGTGAAAAGTATAAGATCAAGGTTTCAAATTCAACAAAAAATATTTTCATGATCTTAACTAATCCAAGAACCCTAATTCAATTGGTTTTGGATTTTACAAGTTGAGGAAATTAGAGAACTAAATCAAACGTGTAACATAAGCAAGTGAAATTAGCAAAATGACAATCAAGCTTCATAAATTTTAAAATCATATGGAAATAAACAATAAAAATAAGATGAAAATCTCACAATCAACCTAGCATCTTATGTAAGTTAAAAAATATTTTTATCAATTTTTTAGACTAATGAAAATTAAGAAATAAAATCAAAATTCTAATAAAGTAATTAAAACACCTAATTAACCTTTATGAATTAATTAAATATCCAAAAAACGTTAAAATGATAAAGTAAAATTATAATCAGAAAGTAGACTAAGAAATAAAGTCTAAAATATTTTTTGTATAATTTTTAAATAGGTGAAACTATTAAAAATAATTTTAGCGAAACAATTAAAATGAAATAAAATTAAAAATATATTTAAATCTATTACACCTAATGCAATTAAAAAGAGCTACAAAAAGCCCTTACGCATGCTCAATCAACGAACGACACATCATTGTCCCTGACCTCCAAACCAAACCCTAGCGTATTTTCAATTTTAACATACGATTTCCAGAGCACGATAATTGTCTCATTTCTCCATGAAATTGGATGAAATTAAAACCAAAAATCAAGATCAAAATGTGAACAACAAGATAGCAT
The DNA here is from genome assembly GCA_948472305.1 of Vicia faba. Lineage (NCBI taxonomy): Eukaryota > Viridiplantae > Streptophyta > Magnoliopsida > Fabales > Fabaceae > Vicia > Vicia faba. The sequence goes on along the minus strand of OX451735.1, from coordinate 785,954,804 downwards.
CAATAATATTTTCAAATGATACACGCATCATATATAAAAATGGATTAGAAGTCATGGTTTCAAACTAATTTCAGAATTTCATAAATAAAAAACAAACTCAAAAATCATGCATCCCATATACATCACACCTACTATGTGGCCAGCTAAAACAAGATTAAACAAGCTTGCAAGCATCAAACACTCAAGATAATGGAGATTGAAATTTACAGAAATCTTACCTCAAGTGGAAACTAAATCCCAAAGTTCCTGAGCTTGAAGATGAATAGAAACTCGAAAAAATTGATCTTTATACTTCAAGAATGAACCAGTAAATGTAGGAAGAGATTTTGCTTCAGAAGAAAAGTGGAATTCAGATTTAGCTTGCTTTCAATGAGAAAATAAATTTCAGATCTATATTCTCTCTCTTGATTTGTTCCCAGTGTGTATCAAATGTGTGTGTAAATGAGAGAGTGGTGTGTGCTTATAAAGAGTGAGAAAGAGTGGAGAGAAAGTTTAGCTAGGGGAAGAAATGACAAAACAGAAAAAAGTCATGTGAGAATGGTGAGAGGTGTATGTTTTGTTTTGAGTGTATGGAAGCATTGAGTTTGTGCGTTTTAGTGAGCTCATGAGAATGTGGAATAAGAATGAGAAGAGAGCACGTGAGAGAGAGAGAGAGAGAGAGAGGATTTGTAGCTTTATGGTGACATCACTTATTTCCTTATTTTTGCAATACATTCAGCATGTATGAATGCATGAGAAAGAGGGTATTGGATCATTTTGAGTAAAGAAAGAGTGTGATGCGTGCTATTGAGGCTTGTTGCAAGAAATTGTCACGATATATGTATAAACTACCCAAGACCTAATGTTAACCAAAACCTATGTTCAGCCAGCTTTAACCCTCCATAACTCAACGAATTATTGATAATACGACACCAAATTAGGTTCTCTGGAAAGAGAGGAAGAAAATGAGCGACTTTTGTGTTGGAAAAAAATGAAATGGAGCTTGGAAGCTACCTGATATTGACCATGAAGACACCACCCTGAAAATGATCAAAAGGTTCAGAATTTTAGCTAAGTGTTAATCAATCTTTTAACTCTAATGACCTGACTTCAACTGATCATGTCTTGAGTTCTAAGGGCTTGATGGCAAAACTTTCTGAAGCAAAGTTGTTTAGAAAAATATTGTCTACAATTCTTGTGTTGAAGTCAATAACAAAAAGGTCTTGGAAAGTGCTTGAATCTGGCCATGAAAGTGGTACCATGATACTGAAATAAAGGACTTAGTGAAGTTTCACTAAGTATCAAAATTTTGACATTTGAAGTGTTCTACTTTAGACAATCACAACTTACTCATTTCTTGTCCAAATAATGTGTTCTTTATATGGTTGGAAAGATCTTGGAATGAAGAACCACTTTGGTATGGAAGTAAAATTGAATTTGAGCATGAATCAATGAGAAATCTGGGCATAAAGTTGACTGGAAAAAAAGATAAGAACTTGCTAAAAATAGCAAGTTTCTCACAAAACCCTAATTCCAATTTTAGTAACTTCTCACAATTCTTGATTCTTGGTGAACCTCTTGGAATTATTTGAATAAATCTGGAACATGGACCACATTTGACTTGATAATTATGATTTTGACCTTAAAAAGGCCAGAGTTGACTTTGTTGACTGCATGGTTGACTTTTTCCCAATTTGACTGTTCTGGATTCATCTATCCAATTGATCCTCTTTCGACCAAAATTGATGATCAATCATTTAATAATAGATGCATAGGGACATGTTGAGAAGCATGGAATCAAATTTTAGTCAAAAACTCAAAAATCCCGAATAAATCCAAAACCCTAATTTTGGTCCCTTGTGCTATGAGGTGATGATCCAGTCTCAAAACCCTAATTTCAAGGAACATGATGAAGAACTTCTTGAAAAAAAATGTCTCATGATATGATGAGAGGGTAATACTTCAAAAAAATTCGTTCATACAAGCATCAAACACTTCATCTGGCCAAAACCCTAACCTCAATAGATGAATAGGAGAACAGTGATTCACTTCAATACTCTTGCCAATTTCAATCTTATGATGGATCAATAAGACAATTGAGATGTCTTGAGGTATGAGAAACATTTGTAGCTTAAGTGACTCAAATATTGAGGGCATGAGACCCTCCTTGCACTGATTGTCAACACAACCCCCTTTCAATAGTTTGTAGAAGAACATGAAAACCAAAGATATCTTGATCCCATCATAATGTATGAATGTATATAATGAAACATAAGCCTTTAAAGTTCTAAAAAACAAGAGGGTAAATTTTGGGGTGAAACACGACATATGTCCAATTACAATTGCTTAACATAGCGTTAAATTGTTCCGAATTGGTTGATTAACTTCTAACACTAACATTAAATCCATATTATTGCTCTAACGTTTACTTTATGCACTTTACATTAATGTCATTTAATTTTACACCATTTATATTTCAAATAATTTCTAAGTTATTTACATTTATTTCATCTTTATTTTTTATTTACTTGTTCTTTATTTTTTGCTCTTATTCTGATTTTGCTTCAAAAAGACCCAAAAAAACATTAATAAAGATCAAAACCCTAAAAACCTTGTAATCATGACCGATGGAATTGATGTTACTACCCCTTGTTTGGAGTTTGACTTTTGCACTTATATTTAGGATTCTTGTTCCCATTCTTGGAGTTTATACCAGAGACCTTGTAAATTCATCTATAAAGTTGATCAAAATTTGAAAACTTAGCTTTGATTTGGTTATTTTCATCTGATACTTTGTTGGTTCATCTGAGACTTGGATTTTGTCCCTATAACTTCGGGCTTTGTTATTTTTTTTGGACCTTGTGATATTCATCGGCTCATGCGCTTGCTTGCTTGTGGCTTAATCCAATGGAAAGGGAATGATAGGTTTGACTAATGTCAAATGCTTTCTTCATCCTGGCTAGTTCACTTGCACACACAAAGGCTTTCTCTTTGGCTACCTTACAATGAGACAATTTATTTCTTGTACTTTACTTTATGCTTTAAGATAGTCTCTTCATCTCCTCTTATTCTTAAATTTCCAAAATCTTCTCTCTTTTCAAAACTTTCTTATTTCAAACTTCAAACCACTTTCTAAACAAACCTTGAGTTTATCAAGTGATTTTCAAAACTTTTCTTAATAAATGCTAAAACACTTTAGCATATCAATACTCTTCCAAAAAACACTAAAAAATATAAACATCATCAAATCAATTTTGTGCTCTAGCACTTCTTTTCATTTTTAAACTTTTGGAAAGATTAGACATAAGTCATTTTCTTTAGTGATGTAAACCTCATGTTCCCATAGTATGATTGAGAGTTTGATTCACATTTTCCACTTGAATGTTGATACATGCTTGTTGATTATATCCAAGCTAAATTTCTCCTTCAAGATGATGTAAATGTTCACTTTCTCATACTTGTGGGTGATGAGTTGAGTTTTCCACTTGAAAATGACGAAATGTCATTTCATTTAAATCAATCAAAAAAACACCTTTTTATTCTTTTTTTTACAAGAACTACGAGGTTTTGACTTCTTCATTGTACATGAAGGGTACGTAGGCACGAGGCTCTTGAAGTTTCAGCGAACCAAAAATAATAAAAAAAATACTTATTTTTTCATCTCCCCAATCTTTTTGCAAACAACTGTTTTAGCCTAACATAGATATTCAAGAGGTTCATATGGAGTACCGTAGATGTCACAGGTGATAATACCTTCCCCTTACATAACCAACCCCCGTACCTAGATCTTTTTTTTTGGTTTTATCGATATTTCCCATTCCTTTGAAAACAATAATGTTTGGTTCGGACTATTTCTTATTATTTATTTTTTTGCGAGTTAAGTTAACCAATAGCTTAATCTCAATTTTCCCACCACGATAGACTGCTTGTTGGATAAAAAGTTCTGAGAGAGTCTTGTGCCTTATGGAAGGTGATGAGAGTCTTCTTCAATTATTCAAACAAGAGTTGAGGAAGACTGATCTGAACATCTGAGGTGAGAAGTAACATAAGCTCTTTTTCATTAATATCTAAAGAATCTAAATCATCACTCCTTTGAAAAAAGTTTGTGTTCAAAAGTAGATGCCACACAGTTGCATTAGAATGAAGATTAGAGACATCAGAGGTGTTGGATGGATCAACAAAGATACGGTCAAATGGAAATTAATATTCCTATAACATTATATCTAAAGGAACCCAAGTGTCTTCATAGTTTATAGTGTTAGCAATAGTGATAGGAGCACCAGATACATTAGAAAGAATGGAAGACTCTACACATAGGTGATGGATAAAAGAATTTACCCATAATTCTTTGACGGGATTTGGGTAAGTGAATCCAAGGAGCATGTAGAAGTAGCCATTCCATACTTGTTCAGAGACTATTATTTGAAAACCATACCCAAGGGTAAGCAGTTCTTTGAAAAAAAACTTGCTTTATTGATGACAACTAATTGATTTTTAATATCAGTAGAGGATCTAGAGGCCATCTTAGGAGATGAATGGATGAAGAGGAAATATAAACCTTCTTAAAAAATAAGAGGGAAAGTTTGAATTACTAATTTTGAAAAATAGAAGGAGAAGGAGTAATTCTTAAAGACGTAGTCAGAAGTAAACGCTGAACAATTGTCTTAGCTTATGGTTTGCTCAACACAGTCTTCAAGAGAACCAAAAAATTTTGAGAAGTACAAAAGAAATAAAGATAGAAACTTTTAAAAATATTTTTGAAAATACAAGACATAAATATGACAGAAGGAGTAGTACGAGCAACATTAAAGAGATGCACATCATTACCTAAAAGTTCTTATCCATGCAGAAACTTAGAAAACATAAATAGCCATCAGAAGCATGGGGACATAAGAGGGACAAATGTCATTATATAACATAGGTTATATTATCATTAACCAATCCATCTCAGTTAATTGGTGTCTGAACTAGTTCAGAGATTACTTTTCATCAGAACTAGAATAACTGATTATAATCCAAGCAGCTTCTGAATGCTAAAGAAAAACTTTCTTTCAGAACCAAGCATAAATACTCTAAAGAGGAGATGATAACAATGCTTATGTCAAAATATGTTTAAGTTGGATTCTCAAGCATACATCATTTATGATGAATGCATTGTCTCCATATAACTGACAATTATTTATCTGATATAATAATTGGAGTTATTTATCTAATATAATTTATGATGACGACATTGTCTCCATATAACTGAAAATGAATACATCATTCACTAGTGAGTAGAGGATTTTCACAAGTGAACATCCCCAAATTTAATTGAGCATATATCAGAATTCAACTAATTAATTATTTCAGACCCTTTTAAAAGATTCCCTTAAAAGCTAAGTGAACTTCTATAGAGTCTGATATAATTTTTGCACACAAGTACACATTGCATAATATATCAGGCTAAGTAATTGAAAGGCTGATAAGGGAGAACATACCTCTTGAAGGAGCTTTTGATCCTTCTCGATGCATGTTTCCTTTTAAAGATATGAGTGACATAAATTTTGTAGGAGTTGCTCAGCTCAGATATAATCAGTCTTCAAGATTAAACTTCTTCAGAAGTTATTACTAAAAGTTCGTACTGATACTTATAAATTCTATTTTCTTTGGTTGTTCACATCTTTTTGATTATCCAGCTTAGTTTACAAATATCACTTTGTTCCAACAATGCATTTCTGCATAAACCAAAGACACCAAAGAATCAATAAAGTCCATAGTCATAATTTGCCATTTCTGGCTCTTTCCAAAATCCACACTTACTTCCTCTTTCAGTGTTTGGATTTGGAATGTATTCCTTCTTTCTTTTGTATCTGATATCCAACCATTGTCCTGGAATTAGGATTGTAGCATTGATTCTTCTTTTGGGCATATCTGCATCAAATACAATTTGAGATCTAGGCACCCATACTCTTATGGGTCCTCTAGGGTTAGTTCAAACAGGATTTCTCTTGTATTTTTTTTCCTGATAGTAATTCCTAGGTGATCGTCAAAATACCAAGTGTAATATTTTGCCTCTATAATAATAAATGGAAATTCCCCAAATATTTATCTCAAGGATTGTGCGTCGATATCGAGTTCAATGCTTGGTTCAATTAAACAAAAACTTAAATTTGGGTTTTGTTTGGAAATTATCATTTAACAATAATTAAAATAAGCTTAAAAATAAATTGGTTTTTTCAGATGTGAGGAATATGCTAAGGTAATGTGTGTGACTTTCCTTGTAGCAACCTTGAATCCTGATTTCTTCTACAACTTCAAAATACTCATTTACCATATCTTTAGTTTATTTTCTCCTAAGTCCTTAGTGGGAAAACCTTTGAACATTCATCCTAAATCCTAAGTCCTTAGAGAATTATGATTAAATCAAGCCTTTGTTTTATCAATAATTAACTGGTAACTATAGGGTATCCCTAGTCCTAGGTGATATCTACTATAGTCTAATCATACAAAACCTTAACAACTGCGGTCCAGCTGATTGTTAACCATAAATCAATCCTTGTTGGTCCGACAAAGAAAACAATAAAAACCTTGTACAATTAAATTGAATATGAAAAACAACCGTATTATTGAATTAGGAATTCAGAGTTGTTACAAAATCAAGTCAGGGACACCCCTAGCATTGGGGGGTTTAGCTATTCATATTGTTCAAAATAACTACAAGATAAATATTAGACATTACAAGTATTTGGATAACTTCGATCTTCAATTGCTTCCGCTCATGAAAATCTCTCGTCCTCCAATGACCTTGGTCTCTCCAATCTTTGATCGTGTAAAAATTCTTCTCTCTGTAAAAAGTCATATAATTTCTCTTCAAAACTCATCTAATTAGCAAACATTCACTTAGGTCGGTTGAAAATACCCAAAATTCCCCTATGGGTCACACATAGTGAAAAATCAGGAAAATAAGAAAACTCAGTGTCATTGGCCAACACGGGTGACCGTGTTAGCCTTCTGCCTTGTCCCATCAACTTTTAGCTCCCATACTTGCTTACACGGCCCATGTCAGGTGACATGGCCGCCCGTGTCATCCCCCTAGCATCTCACTTTCCCAAAACCAATCATCCTGACACGGCCCGTGTCAGGTGACACGGATGGTCGTGTCAGGTGACACGAGTGGCCGTGTTAGGCCTCATGTAACATGACTTTTCCACTTCCTCTGAAACTCCGAGGTTTGCATTTTTTCACACTGATTTATCTTAATTTATTCCTTTGAGCCTACAAACACTAAAACATACAACCAATGCATAAAATGTGGAAACATGAAGTAAAATGCTTGACAATATAAAGAAAAGATAACTAAAATAAACGGTAAATAATAGTGTAAAAACCACTGATCATACTCCTCTAAACTTAAGTCGTTGCTTGACCTCGAGCGACAATTACAAGAGCTCATGAAATTCACATTATATTGGTACTCATACGTGAGACGTCTGTTCAAATTAATCAAGAGGTAGTTCGTTTGGTTTTCACACGACACGAAGAGTTTTTGTAAGAACCTTTTCAACATGAATTTCCTCTTCGGATACCTCTCTAATTATGCTTTGTACTTAAGTTTTTTTCTGATTTTCCTCCTTTTTCATTCGGACAATCAAATTAAGACAACAAGAATTAAGACTAATCAAGAATTTTTTTTGTTTAGGCACCAAATAAGTAGCTATTTCTACTTTTAATTACTACCGATGAAATTTTCAAAACTTTGCAGTTTATATATTGTCCTTATTTGAACGATATTTGGGGATCAACCCCCTTTGAGTTGAATAACCTGTTAAGGGCTACCTAACTTAGCGGGTCGGTTGCCTTTTACCTCCTTTTCATCATTTGGTTCCAAAATTATTTATTTCTCAACGAATCATATATGCATGTGAATCTAGATTATGCCAGACTATAAAGATAAACTACTCAAGGAGTACTTCTCAGGATATAAGCACTATGGTACAAATCTACACATTAGAATTGTATCACTATCACATTATTCTGAACTTCCTACCCTCAAACAATTATCCCTTTATCTCTATATACTATTCCTGATCTCTTTTAAATTCAAGCTCTTGCGCAAAACAAAAATTTTACAAAACATTTATGTCAAAATTTGGGAAGGACTTCAACGTGTGGTTTTACAAAGAAAATATCATAATACAAACAAATAAATTTCAAAACAGGAAATAGAACCCCCCCCCCCTCAAACTTGAACTAAACATTGGTCTCAATGTTTTAGAACAAGATTAAAAAGGGTGACTCGCAAAGGGTAACGCAACACCAATTGATACATCCTAGCTTTTACCTGCATGACCCCCTTCTTGTTTATTGAAGACAAAATAAAAAAATAACAAAACGAAAAACTAAGTCATTAAAAGTGTGGGTTTCCTCGCATTAAGAACTTAGTTTAACATCGCCTAGCTCAACGGCTCATCCCCTTTATTTTGGGGGATACTTACTCTTCCATACCTTGCTGCTTATCCTTTCCGCAACCAAGAACTCACCTAGAAAAAAAGTATGGGCCACTTTATGCTTCAAGACACTTCCATCTTTTATCTTCTCACCTTGATGTTCCTTTTTCTTTCTCTTCTTTAATTCTTGAATGAACTTAGGAATTTTGATAGATGCATGAGATAATGCCACCTGAGAGCTTATACCTGAGACTTTTTCTGGAAGTGGCTCTGAAATGTTGCTTTTTCCTTCTAATTTGGTCGTTCCAACTGAAGATTAATTATTTCCACCTGCACCTTTCTTTTTGATCTACAACATCTTCAAGGTTATATCCTCATCAAATGATTTTAACGTCAGATTACATGTCTCGATATTAAAATTGTATCGACTAGTAAGCGAAAATGGTGGACCAAAAATGGTAGGAGTCTCTTCATCTTCAAGAATGTCCATGAACTTGGAAAGACAAAATTTTCAATTTCCACCAATACATCTTTCATTATCCCATATGATTGCTTGATGGTGTGATCAGAAAATTTTAATTTTGTCCCACTTTCGCTTATCTTTTCAATACTAAGCTTTTTAAAGACCGATAATGGAATTAAGCTCACACTAGACCCAGAATCAATTAGAACCCTATTGAATGTTATTTCTTTTATAGTGCATAGTATTGTAACTGATCCAGGATCCTTCTTCTTGATAGGTATTCTTCTCTCGAGCGTGATTGCACAAAAATTTTCATCACCGGATACCGAGCCATCTTTTATTGGTCTATTTTTAGATAGTACATCCTTCATGAACTTTTGGTACATGGGCATTTTCTCTAGAGCTTCAAAGAAACGCATGTTGATCTCTAATTTTTTGAACATTGTGACAAATTTCTCAAAGTCTTTCTCTTTTGGGTCCTTCTTTGCTACTCGAGAGGGATATGGCAGCTTAATCATCAGTTTATAGCCTCCTTTTTAATTTTTTCTTCAGTTGGCTTCACAGGTGGTATAACTTCTTCCAGCTTTTTTTTGTTTTCTCCCACTTCCAAATCTACCTCTATGACATAGTCATCACCTGTTACCTTCTCCTTTACACTTTCTAACCCTTATGGCTTCTTGTTATGACACCAATAACATTCTCATGATTTTTCCAATTGCCTTGTGCTTGAAGAGGGAATTGTTGTGCTATTTGTCCCACTTGAACTTCCAAAATTTTTATTGAAGTTGTGGTGTTCCTTGGTTGCTGCTTGTCTCTTCTTGAAATTGAGAATTGTAGGCAACCATCTTTTCAAGAGCTACCTCCCACTCATCCTTCTGAGGAGCTTATTGTTGTTGTTCTTTCCATGAGAAAGTTAGAATGATTCTTCCACCCCAGATTATAGATGTTCGAATGTGGATTATTCTGCTTCAAGAACTTGATAAGTTCAATTTTTTGTGGAGTTCCAAGACAATGCACAGTACTATGCGATCCACTACAAATTTCACAAACTGTATTTTTTTCCTGTTGAACCTGAGCTACCTGTTGAATACCTACTTTCAATGCTTTTAGCTTTTTCTCTACTTTTGCAGAAATTGTTTCTTTAATTCTGAATTGTTTTTTGTCCTCCAACTTCAAATTAATCTCTCCCTCTGGTTTGCTTGCAACCCTGTCATACAGCTCTAAACGTTTGTTTGCAGCAATTGCTTCAATTATCTTCATAATTCCAATGGTTGTTAAAACATTTGATGAGCCACCAGTTGTTGTATCAATAAACTGCTTTGTCTTTATTATGAGACCATTTATAAACATCTGCATTTGTTCAGTTTTATCCATATTGTGAGTGGGACAAGCTACCAACAATATTTTGAACCTCTTATAAGCATCACATAGTGACTCTCCTTCTTTCTTCTTAAAATTCAAAATATATCATATCTTTTGCAAATATAAACAGAAGAAGGAAAGTATTCATCAAGAAAAAATGTCTCCATCTCTTCCCTAGTAATACTCCTAGCAGGTAATGAGTAAAACCACTCTTAAGTATCTTCAAAAAGCGTTAACAGAAACATTATTAATTTCTTTTCTTCTTCAGTGTCCCTCAATCTTCAAAGTAGTACTCATGGTTAGGAACTTCTGCAAGTGTTTATTGGCATCTTCATTGACCTTTATGGCAAAAGATCTCCTCTCAAGTTGAGTGATTGTGCTTTGATGCAGTTGAAAATTTGGCAAACTCACCGATTGGTTTATAATTTTCAGTTTACCAGCCAATGCATTTGTACCACCATAGTCACCAAGTAGCCTCTCAGGTGTTGTGGATTTTATCTTAATGGTATTTACTCTTCTAATTTTGACTTTGTCTCTGTATCAACTGAATGTTCTTTGTTAGACGCCAGTCTTGCTAATCGAGCTTGTCTACGACTTGGGTGAAAAGTTCTTTCGATCTCTGTGTCAAAAGGAAATTCAGCTGATAATTTTCCCCACATACAAAGATTAGACAAAAATCAGTAATCACAAAAATATTAAAATAACAGAAAATAAAATTTTAGTTGCAGAGAAACAAAATTCTAATTGAACTCAAATCAAACTCTATATTTTGGCAGTCCCCGGCAACGGCGCCAAAAACTTGATCATCAAAATAATAAGTATACTATTTTGCCTCTGTAGTAATAATAGGGAAATTCCCCGAATGTCGATCTCAAGGACTGCAGGTCGATATCAAGTTTAATGCGTGGTTCAATTAAACAAAAACTTAAATTGGGGTTTTGTTTAGAAATTATCACTTAATAATAAGTAAAATAAACAGAATAATAAATTGGTTTTTTTCACAAATATGAGGAACATGCTAGGGTAATATGTATGATTTTCCCTATAACAACCTTGAATCTTGATTTCTTCAACAAGTTCAAAATACTCAATTACCAGATCTTTATATTATTTTCCCCTGAGTCCTTAGTGGGAAAACCCTTGAACATTCATCCTAAATCCTAATCCCTTAGATAATTATGATCAAATCAAGCCTTGGATTTATCAATAGTTAACCGGTAACTATAGGGTATCCCTAGTCCTAGGTGATATCTATTATAGTCTAATCGTATAAAACCTTAACAACCGCGTTCCAGCTGATTGTTAACCGTAAATCAATCCCTTTTGGTATAACAAAGAAATAAATAAAAACCTTGTACAATTAAATTTAATATGAAAAAAATTATATTACGGTAATTAGGAATTCAGATTCATTACAAAATCAAATCAGGGACACCCCCTAGTATTTGGGGGTTTAGCTACTCATATTGTTCCAAATAACTACAAGATAAAAATTATACATTACAGGTATTTGGATAACTTCGATCTTCAATTGCTTCCCCTCATGAAAATCTTCCACCCTCCAATGACCTTGGTCTCTCCAATCTTTGATCGTATAAAAATTCTCCGCTCTGTCAAAAGTCCTCCAATTTCTCTTCAAAACTCATTTAAATAGCAAACGTTCACTTAGGTCGGTTGGAAATACCCAAAACGCCTCTTTGGGTCACACATAGTAAAAAATCAGGAAAACAAGAAAAACCAGTGTCACTGGCCAACACGGCCCGTGTCAGGAAACACTGGTGGCCATGTTGGCCTTCTACCTCGTCCCATCAACTTTTAGCTCCTAGGCTTGTTGACATGGTCCGTGTCAGGTGACGCGGATGCCTGTGCCAGCCCCATGGCATTTCAATTTTTCAACACTTATCATCCTGACACAGGTGGCCGTGTCAGGCCTTCTGTAACATGATTTTTCAACTTCCTCCGAAACTCTGAGTTTTTCACTTTTTCACATTGATTTGTCGTGATTTATTCCTCTGAGCCTACAAACACTAAAACACACAACCAATGCATAAAATGCGGAAACATGAAGTAAAATGCTTGACAATATAAAAGAATAGATAACTAAAATTAATGTTAAATAACTGTGTAAACACCACTGATAACTAGGTTTAATTCAGACTTTTGGTTTATACAATTTTTGTCTTGGATGAGTATTGACATTAGTTTCTTCATATTTCTGAATCCTTGGTTCGTAGGTCCTTTGTTTCGATTTCTTCAAAACCTTTGACTTGTAGGTAATTGGTTCTAAATTCTTTAGACCATTTGGCTTTTGAATCGTAGGTTCTTATTTTCTCTGAACCCTTGAGTGTTGATTCTTACAGAGTAGGTTCTTCAGTACCTTTTGACTTTAAGGTATTAGATGTGAAGTTAATCAGTTCTTTTGAATCAGTGATCTTAGGTTTTGACTGGGTCAGATTCTTACCCTTATTAGAAGCAGGCACAAAGTATGTTTTTAGCATTGTTTGAGCACTGCTTGAAGAAGAAGGATCTGAGGGTTTCTTTAAGAGTTGAACTCTAGAGCATTCTATATTATAACCCATACATTTTCCTTTGATCTTACTTACACCATAGATCATGGAAGAAAGTTTAGTTATCTCAAGACCTTTTGTGATAAAGCTTTGAAGATCCATCTCATGCTCATCTATAGATTTTTCAGAAGCTTTATTTAAGAGATCCTTATGATCTTTTTCAAGTGAGTCAAGTTTATATTGCGTTATTTTTAATTCCTCTTTAAAAAGATCATTATCTCTCTCTTAGATTTTCATGTGTCTTACTTTGTTTTTTCAACGAATCATGAGGTCTTGAATGAAGGAAATAATATCAGAATGAGATATGTTAGAGAATACCTCATTTTCTTCGTCTGATTTTGGACCAGAGCAAGATTCATATTATGTGAGAGCCATCAACGCCATATTTATTTCTCCTTCATCTTTGTCAGAAATTCCTTCATTATCAAGTTCATCTCGTGTTGCCAAAAGACTCTTCTTGAATCTGTTTTTGAATTTGTCCTTCTGGAAGCTTCCTTTCTTTGACTTGTCCTTCTGAAGATCAGGACAATCAGATCTGAAGTGGCCAGGTTTGTTGTAGTTGTAGCAGATCCTTTGGTCATATTTTTTGTCTCTGGAACTAGATCATTTGAAGAAATTGCTTCTCCCAGAGAGTCTCTTGATCCTTATGGTCATTTGTTGGAACCTTTTAATGATAAAGGTCATTTCTTCATCATCAAAGTTTACATCAGAAGTTTCTTCATTAGAAGCTTCTTCTAATTTACTGATTTTTAAAGATCTATGAGTTTTTGATCGCGACTTTGTGAGTGTTAAAGAATCTAGATCGCAAGTATACAGTATTATCGCATGTAGCTTTAAAGATTATCGAATCCCAAGGGACTAAATGTCAAACTACCGTTATCTTAGGTTACTACCTAAATCTAAGGCTAATAATGTAATTAATAGGGGGTTTAGGGAACCTAACTGATTAAAATCTAGTTTAGATTCAAGGGAGAATATTAGTATGTAATGGTCGGACTTTGGGGATTTAGAAACTCATTGACCTAACTCGGATTAACAAAACAGTTTTCAGTAGAAAGTATTTGTTTGAAAACCCTCTTCTCACACTCTCGTGTTTATTAATTCAGATCCTACGATCAAACCTAAGTGAGTGCTCTCGTTGTTTCAATTAGAGTTTAAAAATATTTTTTGGAAACAAACAAAACCTAATCGACTTAAAAGCGCTCTCGCTGTATTTTAAGTTGATGCACAATTACTACTGTCCAGTTATTATCCCAAACTCTCGTTTTATTGATCCTAACTTCTATCTGTGTTTTACTCTCGTAACAAAACAATTAATATTTAAAACTAGTAATTGAAACCATAAAATTATTCTTTCTTTAAAAGGAACTGGTCAATTGGCTTTGCTAAACCCCGTTGGCTATATGACCTTACATACCGATAAATAAATTTAGCCTAGCATATTAAGCGATTCAATAACAGCGCAACATAAATAATTACCATCTAGCAATTTAAATACACTAAATATTACAGACAATCCTGGCATAAATAAATGAAGTACTTAAATTAAACCTGAAAATATTACAACAGAATATTTGTCTAATATCGGATGTCTCCTGTAGATCGGTAAAGAAAATAATACGGAAAGAAAATAATTCGGAAAATATTCGGCAGAGTAACAGTAAAAACAGAGAAAATAAAGCGTGTTTAAAAATGGGAATTTGAGGTCCTATTTATAGTCTTGGAGATGCGCAGGGAGTTGACATATTTTCTCCTCCGAATTTGACTCAGTGTAATTGTCGTTACACTCCTTCTTTTGATGGAGGGCTGGCGTGGCAAGGTGTAACGGTCGTTACACCCCTGCTTTTGAGGATGGTCTATCGTGGAAGGGTGTAATGGTCGTTACACTTGGACTAAGGAATGTGTAACGGTCGTTACACCCCTTGGGCCTTGGGTGGATTGGGCCAGCGCTTGTTTCTTCTTTGGACTTCCAAGCCTTTTTACTTTGTGATACACCCAATTTTGCAACACACCCCTCCATTGCATAATTTCTCTTTCTGTATGGATTTTAAATACGATTAGCTCGAATTTTCTTTACTTTCTTCGCACATGCCTTGCAAACATCAAATTCCTGAAAACATAGAAAATACCAGCATAATACGAATAAAGAGTAATTTAATTAATTAAAATACAGATAAAATTCATGTAAATTGATCCAAATATTTAATACATTTCTGGTTTATCAGTTTTACTGCCAAACATCTCAGCATCAGATTTTAAAGCCATTGATTTGTGCATCTTCACAGGCTCATCTCCATATAGTTCCATTTCATGGCACTGAAGGTTTCCTATCAGACTTTCAAGACTTAAGGTATTCAGGTCTTTGACCTTCTAAATAGTTGTAACTTTAGGTCTAAATCTTACAGGAAGACTTCTTAGAATCTTCTTGACATGATCTGCTGATGTATAACTCTTGTTCAAAACTTGAAAGCCAGATACAAGAACTTGAAATCTAGAGAACATAATTTCAATGTCTTTATTCTCCTTCATTTTGAAGAGTTCATACTGGTGAACCAGAAGATTAACCTTAGCCTCTTTAACTTGCTGGTTACCTTCATATTTAGCACATAATGAATCAAAGATAGTCTTTACAATTGACTTATCTATGATTTTTATTTACTCAGAGTGAGGTAGAGCATAAATAATAATACCTCTTATTCTATGGTGTTTTCTGTACACTTTCTTTTAAGCTGGTGTGAGAACCGTTCTATCAGCAACCATTCCAACACTTTTCACGTTAACCTTAATGTCGTCCTCAAGAATGTCCCAAAGCTCATCATCAAGGCCAATAATGTAAGTGTACATTTTTCTCTTCCACCATTCAAAATGAGTAGAATCACCACTAAATGCAGGTGGTTTTGCATAATAGTGACTCTTCTCACGAGCACTATCATCATGTGGTATACTAGTGCTAGTAACACTACTATCACTGGTATCACCCATCTTAGTATATTTTTTCTTTAGGATCTTTTAATGTACCACTATTAAGTGTTAAGCACAGACCGAGCTCTGAAGCCAATTGAAGGTGAAAAAATAAACAAGAAGGGGGAGGGTTGAACTGTGTAACTGATAACTTAAGCTTTTTCAAATAACGGCTTCAGAATCTGACCAGGTTCAAATTCTAAGATTGAGTATGCAGCGGCGGAATATTTAAAGTGCATAAGATATAAGTAAATCACACACAAAATATATCATGGTTCCTCTATAATAAGAATAGTCCAGTCTCCAGGCCACAAAATACATTTTCACTATAACAATTAGATGATTACATTTTGCTTAGAAACATCAGTCTAAGACTTTTTGTTCAATCTCACTAGAAATAGACTTCTTGTCCAAAACAATTGTCCATGACTTCTTTGCTCAATCAAACTAGAAAGAGACTTTCTTACATAAACCAATTGTTCATGACTTCCTGGCTGAATCAAACTAGAAAGAGACTTTCTGGCCTAAACAAACTGTTCAGAACTTCCTTGCCCAATCAAACTAGAAAGAGACTTCTTTGCCTAAACTAATTGTTCGGGACTTTGTTGCTCAATAAAATTAGAATGAGACTTTTCCAAGTTCTAAACAAAATGTTTAGATTATAACAAGATGTACTTGATATACAATCAGAGGTATAGATAATACAGCACACGCAAAGACCTTGATACTTAAGTTTTCCAATATATACAAGTATAAGAATATTCTCAAGTCTATGTGAAATACAACAACTATAAACTGTAATGTGAAGAGTGAAATAATTCTTGCAATTTATGATTTTCTGTTTTTGTTCTTGTTGTTTTATTCTTGTTACTTCTTTTTGAATTTTTAGCTCCTTTATATAGAGGGAACAAAAAAAACCTTGGAAGCTTGCTTGCACAAGTGTCTTTGTTGAAGAAGTTATTTCCAAGAGAGAGATGTTGGAGTTTGTATGATGAAGATCTTCATCTTCTCAATAATTGCATTATCCATTATGTCTTTCTCAAGTAAGGCGTTCATAGGCATAGAGTAGTAGACTAAATAAAGCACATCAATTCTCTAGTTGACTTCCTCCATAATTCAAGTCGTTGATAAGATATAGTTGTTTTTGTACAGAGTATGGACAAAAGAGCTTGTACTATGCTTCCAGCAAGGCGTTTAGTTCCATTGAAATCATCAGAGGAAAAGTCAATATAGCAACTGAGTTTATATTAAGATATCATAAACTTCAATATGGCGATGAGGTCTTGCTTGAAATTTATGCAAACTAGTCTGAATTATGCTATCATAGCTCAACCTAATTCTTTTCGTTCGTAATCAACCGCTTTCATTCTAGCACAATCACATTGAGCCCTTTATCTTTTGCACGCACATAATAGAGTAGCCGGTTAGCGATTCTGGTCTCCTTATGCTCAGGTTTCGGGTACACAAGTTGGTAACCTTTTTCTTTTCCAGATTATAAGTCTCGGGGGATCGAACCGTAGTTCACCCTACCAAGTTCAGCACTAGATACCGCTGAACAGGCTTACAACTGGTTATTACATCAGTATTTGTAGGTTCCGCGACTGTTGGATTAAATGACCTGGTGAGGGTCACCTAACTTAATAAGCGCATTCCCTATTATCTTGATGCTTATCATTTTTTTCTTAGGACCAGTCACTTATATTCATCGGCTCCCTACGTAGTTTATGGATAAGACGGTGTTGACTGCTAATGTAAAATACTTGGGGTTAATCCAAAACTAAAACTTAAAGCTTAGGTAACATAACCACTCAAACTGATTTTCATGATCTGGAAGATTTAGGTATCAAGGCGGTATTATTTTTGTCGACTATTTTTCAAAAAATCTAACGCAGCCTAATTGCGAACAACCTATATACTTTTCGAATGTACCGAGCTAATGCGTCGAGTAAAAAAAAACTTTTTATGGTTCAAGAAAAGTGTTGAAGTACGAATAACTTATGAAAATGATTTTTTTATTTATTGAATGGAAAGGGAAATAACATAAATTTAAATAACTTACTAGGAAAATGGAAAACATAATATATGTTTCCTCCCCTACACTTAAACTGAGCATTGTCCTCAATACGACAAATAAAGTGAGAAAAGAAAACAAACAGGAAACTTAAGAAATAATAACAAAAATGCAAGGAATGGAGAAAACATAGATCACTCCTCATTGTCGTCTCTGACGTTTCTGCTGGTGGATGCTTCACCTTGTGCCCTTCCTCCTCGTGTTCTTACTCCACCTCTTCTGGGTCTAGGAGGTTATTTGCCAGTGTTGTAAACATAAGCATGCAAGCCTTCAACACGGAATGACAAGTGCCGCATTTCATCAGTCAGGTTAGAAATGTCGTGATGGTTCTAGTAAGCGTTATCGCGTTGATCGCGCTGCAACTCTTGCATCATTTGCATTAGTTCTTGTTGACGCTGATCTTAAAGTAAAAGCGATGCATATATAGCTTCGATGGTGGCCGGCCGAGGATCATTTCCTGCTTGTTCTTGTTGTGGCCCTTGTTGATTCACTTCTGGTATTGCATTTTCTACACCAGCTTGATTATCCTGCACGTGTGTTCCAGGGGCTGATGCCTGCAAATCATAAATCCAATTTGCAACGATGTCAATTCTTGTTACATCCGGATCCAGCAGAATAATACTTGGGACGACCTTATGCTGCACCATTAGGTTGTACCTTCCATCCCTTCTTGCTTTGACATTGACCAAACTGGCAATATTCAATATCAATAAACTCATCTTGCCAAAAAGGTAGTTGAACCCACCTGTTTTACAAATTCAGATAGTTGGCAATAGCGGTGACTAAACCTCCTATACAGAAATGTGATGCGCTTGCGCTCCTGATAATAGAGACTGTATGTGGTTGAGGAGGAATGGAGCAGCATTAATTCTAAGATCGGGATCGAGGGTGCAGTGTAGAAAATACATTTCCCTAACATTCACTTTATTGTTGTTTGCTCGCCCGAACACTGTATTGGCAAGAACACGGTGGAAATAGAAGATGCATGGGTTGTGTATGTGGGTGGATAAAAGCTCAGCCTAGTCGTTTACCTGAGTATTAGTTAAACATTCCCAAATTTCAAATGGTCTTGCCTTCCAATCTTCTTTGGGCAGAATTCTATATTCCACACCTTCACCATGGTTAGAGTGGAGTATCTGACTCAGAGTCTCTTGATTCATGGTGTACTCCATGTTGAATAATCTGAAAGTTGTTGCGCCGATTAGATACTGACCGGCTTCTGGAGTGGATGGTGTTTGGTAGGAAAAAGAGCTCAAGAATTCCAACGTGAGGGATTCACATGTTGAAAGATTCATGGTGACAATGTAGTAGAGACCAGATTCATGGAGCATAAATTTCACACTTTCAAGCAATCCCAAGTCACGTAAGTAATCTTCGTCGATATACCTTGTTGGAAGTATACCTCTCTGATGAAACCTTCGGTAAAGTTGCTCTTGTCGATGTCCATCGGCTCCATTTCTGAATACCATATCAGTGAGGTATGGCTCCTCTCTTTCTTCTTGATCTCTTTTGGCCATTTGGGAAAGGAGTTGGAAATGATAGAGTTTATAGGGTAGAAGAGATGTTTAAGAAAGTTGGTGTGATAGTAGAATTCTCTTCAAGAGTTTATAAAGAAGAAAGTTTTAATGGTGAAGAGAAAATTAGTGGGGGTATTGAATGGTAGTTAGGGGGTATTTATTTGTGTCGAATAGAAATGGAACGGATAGGAAGTTTGAAAAAAATGTTTGAATTGAAAATGCAACGACTGGAAGAATTTAAAGAGTGGGAGGAGAAGAGGGTGTAACAGTCGTTACACCTGCCTTCAAATTACAAGGCACTCTTGTAACAGTCGTTACAAGGCTTGATTCCCAAGAGAATCTCGTGCTTGCAATGGTCGGTTTGTCAGCCATGCATAAGGAACTTTGCTTGTTGACCGAGGCATGGCATGGATATGTCAATTCATTGTCTAGTAGGAATAATAAATTTAAAAATTCTATGAGACAATGAAGTGACAATTAGGTATGATGCATAATTATAATATTTGGTCTACTAGATCAACATGCATTTTATTTTGGGAGAACATAATAACATAATAGCATCATAATATATAATAGCACAATGAGGAGTAAATTTGATAATATTGAAATAAATAAATAAATGAATAATTCCGAAAAATAAATAAATGAATAAAAATAAATAAATAAATCAGAATAGATAAATCTAACTAGAAAATAAAAATAAAAATAATGCTGCTAATGAAAAACTAAAGACTGATAAAACACTCCTCCCCTACACTTAGAGGAAATAGTGCCCTCAATGTTCTAAAGACATAAATTAGCCACCTCTAGAATGAAACAGGTGATCTATATTTGTCGTAACAAGATCCATGAAACCATATAAATCTCTATGGAGGGTAGTAATATCAGAACGAATATCAGCAAGCTCCATCGTGATAGCATCCATAGCAGCAGCGATGTCAGTCTGAGGAATATGGACAGCGACGACAGTAGGAGCTAATGGTGGGTCCCAAGCTGGATGGTGGTCAAGTATAGGAGGTGTCGCAAGATCAGTCTCTGCCATCTCATGATCAAACTCGCCCAATCCTACTAGAGATTCATAATAATGGGGCGGTGTCAAAGGATCAGACTCTTCTTCTTCCATGTCATTCTTAGCTATACCCTCCAGGTCATAAATCTAATTATCCCTGTCGTGCACACTGGATCGTGTAATGTCAGGAAGTGTGAAGTGGTATACCGGCTCATGATGTATTAGCAATTGAAACTGATTCGGCTCTAAATATCTGATCATCCCAATATTAAAACAAAGAGTAAGGTCTAGCGGAGTATAGTTACCAGCATGGGTTAGATGGGACAGTGGCTCTCTCAAAAATAAGGCTTTAGCGATCATAGTCACTAAACCATCAACACAAATCGGGCCATGAGGAGCCTGGGCTATACTCAGGAGATGAGCAATCATAAAAGATGCACCAACTACTGGTCTAGACTGAAACACACAGAACATGATAAACAGCTCTTCCTTAGACACTAAGGTATCATTCTGAGGTTTTCCAAATAGGGTAAATGCCAGAATCATGTGGAAATACCTAATAGCGAGGTTATGAATCTCTAAAGAGTTCCTAGGAATAGAGCTCTCTTGTCTCAGATCAGATATCGATCCCTAAAAGTGGTCAAGTTGGCTGTCCACATACTTGTCATTTGGAATCTCAATGACAATATTAGCACTAACCGGGAAATCCAATAAAGCAACAAATTCACGGATGGTGAAACTATGGGTAAAACCAAACAATCTGAATGAAACTAATCCTCTGGCCAACCATAAACCAATATCAGGGTTATAATGCAATGAACTGAGGAACTCCAGCGTTAGGTTGTGGTAGGTAGGCTGCTAATGATGAATAAAATAATCCCAACCAATCTGGTTAAACATGAAGCAGACACTGTCCCTGATGCCCAATGCGGACAATGTAGGGTCATGCATAAAGATGGTGGAATACATCTCTCTCTGAGCAAGCATCTCATAACGCTTCTGCTGAGCATCACCCATGAAGGTGACAGGCATAGTGTCAGAAAAGTCCATAGCGAAAATCAGTGAAGAAAAAGAAGTGTGAATCATGTTGGTTAATCTGAAAATAGTTCTAAATCAGCATCGGCCTAATGCCTAAAAATAGAAAAGAGGAAAAGAACAGAAAAATTTTGTAAAATTTTTAAGAGAAACATAAAAAAAACTTTTAGTAAATAAAATTTTAATAAAAATGGTGGGTTGCCTCCAACAAAGCGCTTTGTTTAACGTCGGAAGCTCGACCTAAATTTAAAATAGAAAATCTATTTTGGTGACTCAGCCGGCAGCTGTATAAATATCAAACTAGCTGAGTAATCCCTATTCTCGATGCAGTGGTAGTGCTTCAAACGCTACCCGTTTACAATAAACGGATCGATGATTTTTCCTTTGATTTCTACAACGCCACTTGGGAGTATTTTAATAACTTCAAAAGGTCCTGACCATCTAGAGCGAAGTTTCCCTGGAAATAGTTTAAGTTTGGAGTTAAACAAGAGTACTACATCGCCCTCATTGAATTCTTTCCTAGAGATGCGTTTGTCGTTCCATTTCTTAGTTCGATCCTTGTAGATTTTGGCATTCTCGTATGCATCTAGCCTAAGCTATTCCAATTCATGGATGTCTAGAATTCTCTTTTCTCCAGCGTATTTGTAACTTAGATTCAGGGTTTTGATGGCCCAATAGGCTTTGTGTTCCAGTTCTACGGGTAGATGGCATGATTTACCAGAGACCAGTTTGAAAGGTGTGGTTCCAATGGGTGTCTTGTACGTTGTTCTGTATGCCCACAATGCTTCAGGTAGTTTAGGAGACCAATCTTTCCTGGATGTGTGTGATCGGTGGATCTGGAACTGACTGTTTAACGCTGGTTCGCGAAATGTCGCGGAAGCAAGAGTCGCCACCGTCTTTTATTTTCTCCAAATGGAAAGGACAAAAGCACAGAAAAATTCCTTATAGAGATTGCTCTCGGTTCGGGAGGTAGGTTATAGAAAAGGGAAGGTGTTAGCACCCTTTCTATCCATGGTTATCCATGGGCTCTTAGATACTTGCTCATTTGTGTTTTCAAAATTGGTTTGTTTGCTTTTCAACTGTGGGTTTTAGAAAAAAGTTTCTTTGAAAATTCCAGTTCGACTCTTGTATCGGTCCTCAAGAGTGTTTGAAAAATTGCTTTCGAAAGCTTTTTGAAAATGTGTTGGTGTGAAAAGTATTTTTGATTGTTTTGAAATTAGAGCAAGTATCTACGAGAACCTACCTACCCTAAGGAATTCGTCTGTGTAAATGTCCTTTAAAGTAGTGCCATCCCACCATTGAGAGGTAGGTAGCACCACTGTTGAGGTGTTCGGGTCAATTCGAGGTTCGGGACATGGTGATCACCAGAGCAATGGGAAGACACCTTAGAAGCTACCCTCATGCCAGGTTCCCGGATCATGAGGACTTACTAAGACATCCTCTACTCGACGATCACCTTTCGAGGCAAGGCAACAGTGAGGCGTACCCTAGGGGTGGTGTGTGCGATTTGTGTGTCGTTTTCAGTTATTTTTTGTCTTGTCATGTTCATTGGTGTTCTATGCTTGATTTTATTTAAGGCCATTCATTCTTGCATGCTTTGTTTAACAGTTAAAAAATATTTGCGGAAAAGTAAATCTAAAGCTATTACAAATGGCGCGGGTCCACATCGCCAAAATTAAACCGGACCCGATTTGACAGAAAATAAATAAATTAAAAGAAAAATAGTGCGAGAAGTAATTACAAGGCTTCGGGAGAGGTACATAATTATTTAAATGACATAAAATAAATATGCGAATAACTAAAAAAAATTAAGAACGAAACGAGGGCGTTGGACCCTTTTGCAAAAAATTAAAATTACATGAATTAATTAATTAAGAAAAGAAATTGTTTTTGTTTTTTTTGGTATTTTTATGTTTTTTAAGATTTAATGAAAAAAAGAGTTAATTAAAATTAAAATAAAATAATAAACCTAATTCTAATTATTTTTAAGTTATTAAGAAAGATATTGAAGTTTTTAACCTAAATTAAACCTAATTTTTTATGTACAATTTTAATTATGAAAATAAGTAAAATAAATAATGTTATTGTGACAAAAGAAAAATTGAAAAGAAATAAAAATTAATTAAACCTAATTCTATATTTTTTTTGTATTTTGTTATTAAAAGAAATTAAAACTACGACCTAATTAAAACTAAATAATTATATGTGAATTTATTTATAAAAATATTAAAACAAGAATATTTATAGTATTTTTTATCTTTTTCTGATTTTTAGGCATTTTTTATATTTTGTAAAAATAATTAATTAAATTAAAGCAATAAAGAAAATAAAATAACAATTAAAATAAAACATGAAAAAAATGGAGAATTGCAAACCAGGGGGGGTGGAAGTCCCAAATTGGAGGTTTGATTATGAAATTCTGGCCCAATAACCTTGATCCATTTGACCTTTCCATGCAGCGTGCACATGCGTTGACCATGGTATATGATGTGCCTTCAATTTTGCACCCTTGGATTGATTCTGATGGACGCGTGGCTGTTGATCTTTGAGGATGCTTGGTGTGTCTTAACGCTGGTGCTGCATAGGAATCATTACTGAAAAATAATATGGAGATTATACAGACCTGGGGCTCGAACCCAGGTCTTAGATGTCAACATAATGAGCGCTTGCCAGCTGAACCACTACAACGCGTTTGATATATTAGTAACGAATAAATAATATAAAAGAAAAGCAAAACGTTAGTGGATTAAAGCGCGAAATATTTAAACGTGCCAATCAGCGTGTGACACGGCTTCATCTTCTTCATCATCCCTGTAACATAAAACACACAGGCAACGGTTTTGGACGCGTTTTCTTAGGCCAGCTATGGGAGAATAGCGATTAGGCCTATGGTGTCCATAAATTTGGCGCGATGGGTGGTTCTTATTCGTCCAGGCTTGCTGAGTACAACCATGGTGGTCTTGAGGGCTAATTTTACTTTGTTTCAAAAGCCCTAATTTCTCATCCTGCAAACCCTAGAAAGCAAACATGGTATAATCGCGTACAACACAGAAAAACACAATTAAAAGTATTAGTTAGCTTCAAAACTTCATAATGAACACGAATCAACCATTAAATTTCACAAATAATGCATAGAATGGGATGCACGATTATGAAATTTCTTTGATGCAGTTCCGGTTCATGTTACCAATTCTTGGGGTTTGAATGGATGATATGGATTGGAACACGTTCAGGAACCTTCAAGGAAGCTAATGGAATAGGTTTTGTGCTTTGAATCGACCTCAAAAGTGCTTTTCAGTTTTTGAGTTTTTAGAGAATTTTTCAAGTTTTCAATGGCCTCTTCTGCGCAGCTTTGTGTCTAGCACGATTAGGTTTATGATCAGGCATATGTACTGAGTCTATTAGGTCAAAAATATTGATCAAAATCTCTTGAATTAATGGTTTTTGAAATTTGATTTCTTAAGATCTTTTTCATATATTTTCCCATGTGCATTTGGTTCAAATCATATCCAATTGCTCCAATTCTTTCCACATTTAGCTAAGCACGAAATATTGAGTCCAAAACATGCAAAAAAAGATTGGTTAGGTCAAGTTAGATATTTTTCATATATTTAAATGATTTAAATGAATTAATATAAATAATAATTCAAATAAATAAATAAAAAATGAGAAAATACTTCCCTTTGGGCCAAGTAGTCGTGCATATGCTTGGAATGATGAATCATGGAAGAAAAATGGGCCCATTAGCAATTTTAAGTCATTTGCATCAATGTTGACTTTTCAAAATATCCAAAAATTTCCCAACTTCCACAAGGCATAACTTGCTCAATTTTTAAGCTTTTCTCATGTTCTTGGACATTTTGGAAAGGTCTTTGAGTCCTCTAACCAATGCCTTTGGTCTCATGTCATTTTGATTTACCAATCTCAAGTTATGGTCTTTGACTTAAAGTCCCTTTTTGTTGACTTTTGAAAATGACCTATAATGTTGAAATTGATAACTTTTTGTGAGAGCATTTCTTGGACTTGAAGTATGAAGATGAGTTGTAGGAAATGTCTTTCTCTTCAAAATGAGCTTTGTATGGAATTTTTCTGATAATCCATGTGAAAGTTATGCCCTGGTCAATTTCAGTTGACTTTTCCAGCTGTCCAAATAAGGAAACTTTTGCATCTTTGATGATTTCTGAGCCAAATTTTGAGAATCATGATCAAGCATTGATCAAATGATGTTTGTGGCTTCAAAATGATATGTTGACCAAAAATTTGAACTTTTGACTGTCAAATGACCATTTTGCCCCTACAGTTGACTGTAGTGCAATTTAGGGTTTTGACTGTGCAATTTTGAGCTGAATGCCTTGAAACTTGATATGAGAATACTTGACCATCTTTGTGGGCATGTGAGACTTGATTGGGCCTTTGAAAACTTCCTTTTCTTGATCAGAACACAAACCCTAGTTTTGACTGTATAGGAAACCTTTGCACTGTACAACCCTTGGGGAATTTTGCAACTTGATTTGGCAATTTCTTGGAGAATATGGGAGGGAAAATTTTGGGGTACAACAATGTGGAAACAGTTTTCTCAAGTATTTTCTTAATCTCCCTGTTAGAGATTTCCACTTGCCCGCTTGTTTATGGGTGGTAAGGTGTTGCTACACGGTGTCGGACTCCATACTTTGCTAAGAGTTTGTTGAAAATTTTGGAAATGAAATGAGAGCCACCATCACTGATGACTAATCTTGGAACACCGAATTTTGGAAAATTATGTTTTTGAACAACCTAATCACTACTTGTGCATCATTTGTTGGAGAGGCTACAGCCTCTACCCATTTAGATACGTAATCTACTGCCACTAATATGTAATTGTTACCAGCGAATGATGGGAAAGGTCCCATAAAGTTAATTCCCCATACGTTAAATATCTTTACTTCTAGGATACCCTTTTGAGGCATCTCATCACGCTTAGATATGTTACCAGTGCGTTGACACCGGTCGCATTTTGTAATTGCAGCATGGACATCTTTCCATAGGCTGGGCCAATAAAGGCCAGCTTGTAGGATTTTTGCGCATGTCTTTGAGGTGATAGTGTGTCCACCATAAGGGGCTTCATGACAATGAGATATTACGCTCTCTATTTTACTCTCAGGACGCATCGACGGAAAATACCATTGGGGCCTCGCTTGAATAGTAAGGGCTCGTCCCAATAATAGTGTTTGAGATCGTGAAAGATATTTTTCTTCTGCTGATAAGTTAAATCAGGTGGAAGGACTTTTGCTGCTAAGTAGTTGACATAGTCAGCATACCAAGGCAGTGAAATTTATGTAGATACTGCTTCCAATACTTCAATTGTCTTGTCATTGTTGCAAAATTCATGGCATTCTTTAACTGAGTTTTCAGACCTCATCTGAGCTACCAGGTGTTCATATTGAAAATCTTCATTGATGGGTATCTCTTCAGGTTTAAGATTTTCCATCCTATATAGATGGTCGACAACAAGATTTTCAGATCCTGGTTTATCTTTGATTTCTAAATCAAACTCTTATAAGAGTAATATACATCTTAATAATCTTGGCTTGGCATCCTGTTTATCTAATAGGTATCTAATAGCTGCGTGATCAGTGTAGATAATAATCTTTGCGCCTACTAGATAGAAACTGAATTTATCTAATGCAAAAACGACTGCCAAGAGTTCCTTTTCTGTAGTGGCGTAGTTTATCTGTGCAGAATCCAATGTCCTACTTGCATAGTATATTGCATGGAGTTTTTTGTCTCTTCTTTGTACTAAGACTGCACCTTCTGCATAATCGCTTGCGTCGCACATTATCTCGAATGGTAGACTCCAATCAGGTGGTTGTATGATAGGTGCGGATATGAGAGAAGCTTTTAACTGTTCAAACACCTTCAGGCAGTCATCATCAAATATGAACTCAGCTTCTTTCATTAATAGGTTAGTCAGAGGTTTAGAAATTTACGAGAAATCTTTTATGAAGCATCGGTAGAAACTGGCATGGCCTAAGAAACTTCGTATTTCTCTTACAATTTTGGGGGGTTATAGGCTTTGTATTACTTCAATCTTAGCTTTGTTTACTTCGATCCCATTTTCAGAAACTATGTGTGCAAGTACAATTCCTTGTTTTACCATAAAATGGCATTTCTCCTAGTTCAACACTAGGTTTACCTGTACACGTCTTTCTAGTACCCTCTCCAAGTTTGACAGACATCCTTCAAAACTTTGCCCGCATACAGAGAACTCATCCATGAACACTTCCATGATATCATCTATAAAATCGGCAAAGATGGACATTATACATCTTTGGAATGTTGCAGGCGCATTACATAGTCTGAACGACATTCGCCGATAAGCAAATGTACCATGAGGACACGTGAATGTTGTCTTTTCTTGGTCATCAGGGTGGATAGGAATTTGAAAGAATCCCGAATAACCGTCTAAATAGCAGTAGTAAGAATGCTTAGCTAATCGCTCAAGCATTTGGTCAATAAAAGGTAGAGGGAAATGGTCTTTTCTAGTTGGTTTATTTAGTTTTCTGTAGTCAATGCACATTCTGGCTCCACTCACGACTCTTTCTGCTATTTGTTCTCCTACTTTGTTTGTCGTGACTGTGATTCCTCCTTTCTTGGGTACACAGTGGACAGGACTAACCCATGGTCTATTTGAGATTTGATAAATGATACCTGCATTTAGAAGTTTAGTTACTTCATCATTGACTACAGTGCTCAAGATCGAGTTAATTCTTCTCTGATGTTCTCTAGAATATTTGCAGTCTTCTTCCAGCATAATTTGATGCATGCAGATGGAAGGACTTATTCCTTTAAGATCAGTAATGTTATAACCTAAAGCAGAGGGATATTTTCTTAAGACATGCAATAGTTTTTCCATCTCAGTTTGTCCTAAGTCTGCATTGACTATCATGGGTCTTTTAAGTTCGGAATCTAGGAATTCATATAGGGTTTTGGGTAAAACTTTAAGTTCCAAGTTCGGTTTCTTCGGACAAGGCATGTGATTTGGTGTCAGTGCTAGGCATTCGCTTAAACCGTCATCTCGATATTCGGGACACCAATCATCATCTTCAAAAATGAGGGGCATCAGAATCTTCATAGTTTCGGAATGAGTTTCTTCTTTTGAATCCATCTCTTTGACACATTTGTCTATTACATCTAACAGATAGCATGTATCATATATAGTTGGGGCCTGTAGGAACTGTGTCAGGATAAACTCAACTTTCTCTTCTCCAACTTCAAAAGTTAGCTTTCCTCTCTTAACATCTATAATAGCTCCAACAGTGGATAAAAATGGTCTTCCCAATATTATAGGGGTTATGTTGTCTTCTTTAATGTCCATAATGATGAAATCTGTAGTGGATATAGAATTGACCTATACGTACCGGTACGTTTTCTAGTATTCCCACGAGGTATTTGACAGAGCGATCTGCTAGTTGTACTGACATCTCGGTTGGTCTTAATTCTCCCATGTCAATCTTTTTGGATATAGACAGGGGCATAACACTGATACTAGCGCCTGAGTCGCATAGAGATTTGTTTATGACATACTTACCTATATTACAGGGTATAGAGAAACTTATGGGATCCTTCAGCTTCTGAGGCATTTTGTTCTGAATGATTGCACTACACTCAGCAGTGAGTGTAATTCTCTCGTTATCCTCTATCTTTTTCTTGTTCGACAAGATTTCTTTGAGAAACTTAGCATATGAGGGCATTTGAGTGATAGCTTCTATGAATGGTATCGTGATGCTTAATTGTTTCAGAAGTTCAACAAATTTCTTAAATTTCCCTACACTTCTAGATTGAGTAAGTCTTTGAAGATACGGGATTGGTGGTTTATAAGGCGGTGTAATACCCCAAATTTGTCCTACCACTTTTGCTTTTATCTGGCTTATGTATGGTTACACTTTTATCATGTATATAACCCTCATTCATCAATAAATTTAGCACGAGATCAATGTTCATGAACAGGATTAGGGTTTTATCAACTGACTGAGGTGTATATGTTCAATAGAGCTTGATTCTTCTGGTTATTTTTTTTAGGCAATGAAATTGTGGAATTAGGGTTTTATGTTCATGGGTATTGTGGATCTTTTCTTCATCAAGCTATAAGGTCATCCTCCATCAAGGATTCATCAAACACAGGTGTATTAGGGATTCACAACTTCTATGTGTGAATTCGTAATATCTATCGACTAAGGTTCATTGAGCTTCATAATACGTTTCTTTCTATACTTTGAGGCGCTCTCAAGGTAATGTTGTCATCCATAAAGTCAAGATATAGTGTGGATTGGATTGCAAAATGCAAGCCATGGTACAAAAGATGAAGTTGTGGGTTTGTTGAGTTCAAAACTTCATCATTATTTCAAACAATTATTGCTTCGATTACAAGTTTACTAGGGTTCAAGAGAAATGAGATGCCAATTCGGATTCATTAAATCTTCTAATTGTGCTCAAGATTAATATTGGTTCAAGATCTCAATTTCATGATTTGTTAATGGTTGATTCAAGATAAGATTGGAAGATTCCTGTAGTTCAAGTTGTCATCTTCAAGTTCACTTAATTCATCTCCCATTATTCAAATCTAGGCATGACATATAAATGGATTCTAACTCAATTCTTTGTGAAATGTCAAATTGGATTCAATTTTTGAAGCGAGGCGTCCCATGATAAAGTTCAACGTCAATTTGGGAAAGTTAAATTTTGAGACAAAGTTCCATTTAAATTTATGATTGTTTCATTCAAGTTACAAGCATAATAGAGGGAAAGCAATTCAAATTTGAAATCAAATCTCCATTATAAAAAACCATTTCAAAGCATGGTATCTCAATCAAGTTCAGATCACAAATCTAAATTCCAAATACATACAGCATCTGAGTTTCATCCAATTACATTCATAATCACACAAACTTTTGTTCTAAGCCTAAGTCTTAGTGCCCATACATCTTCATGCTTGCTTCCCATGACCAAGCCACCATATATTCAAGCTATGCCCAAAGCTTCATGTATCACTTGAATCCATCTTGGGTTTTCCCAATCCTGCAATTTCGCAAAGAAAAAGAAGTCGGTTCAGAACTCAAAAACAATTGGCCCTGCATCAGTTAAAATAGAAGTTCAGCCCTGTATCAAATTAATAAAACTAGCTTAGAAAAAAATTCAAAACAATTAGCAAATGTTTTTCAATTTCATTCAGATTCCAAAATAACCCTTTAACAGTTTCATTCAGATTCCAAAACAATCCTTTAACAGTTTCAACCAATTCCAAAATAACCCTTTAACGGTTTCAACCAATTTCCCAACATCCCTAACTATCAGCAGAACCCAAACTAACCTCTAACTGAAGAAAAAAATAGCATAATAGAACTGCCAACTATCATAACAGAAAACACAATTGATTCCTAACCAATCTCTAACAGTCCCAACCAACATTCTATCCAAGGTTCCGGATTGATTCAATCTGTAACAAACTTATGGAGAATTCAGCAGAATATAACAGATTCAGAGCAGAGAGGAAGGGAGGATCTCATTTTTTAAGATTTTCATTATTGAAAAAATAGAGAGTAGAAATTTGAGAAACTCACCTTGGTTGAATTGATTCTTCAACTGCAGAAGAATCACCTCTAAGATTACTCTCTCTTTTCCTCTCTTCTGGATCAGGATTCTTCACGATTCTGCAAAGAGATCACTATCCAAAACTCTCTCTTCTCCCACTGCAACTCTCACACACTATTCACCATAACCGCATCTTCATTTTCTACTTCAGTCATCTTTAAGCTTCTACACAATTTCACATGTAATCATCATCTCCACTTCAACACACGCACGCTTCAAGCATCACTACGGAAAGTTTAGCTTCAAAGAAACAGAAATAGCATTGTGATGCATCGAAGCAACATTCAACAAATAATGCATTCAGAATATCGTACAGAAGAAGAAGAAGAAGAAGAAAAAAGAGAAAACAAAGATGTAGTAGAAGAAGATAGAAGCGAAGAAATAAAGAGTGCATACCTGAGTAACTCATCAAGAATCGTCGGAGAAACTCCGACGTGTAAGTATTTATTCTCCCTTCAATCATCTTGTATGAGCATCTGATATTTGGATCCGCTTTCGTTGAGATTTAAACAAATTCATGTATCGAAGTTGTTATTGATGCATTGAAGAGGACGAACTGAGACGAAGATAGAGTCAGAGGAAGGCGAATCGATCAGAGACAAGCGGGAAGAGAGAGCGAGACAGTTGAATCGAAGTTCGTCACATAAGCATTCGCGTGAAGATGTTGATACGGGGAATCGTCAAACAAAGATTTGAACGGAGGGAGAAGATCGAGACAACGAGGTGTTGATGAACTGAATTTTTGAATTGGAGAAGGAGGACATAGCTATGGTGAGCGGCGTTGAGTTTTGCAAAGAAGAGGACTTGGTTCTCACGAATATGAAAGAGAAGACCAACACTGAACCCTAATTCCCTTTTTTTAATTTGTATTTTTTTAGTTTTACTTGATATAATATATTAATAAGTGAAACAATAATCTGGATAATAATAAAGAATGTTGAATAAATCTGGACTCTGATATTGCTTATTGGACCGAATTTTCTTAGGCCTTGCTCCATAGTTTTCAATACAACCCCTGATTATAGCCTTGTACTCCATGACTTTAGATTTTTCGATATGTCTTATTAGTTTTCTTTTCATAATTTTAGATAACAATTTTAGTGATAAAAAAAATAAACAGTAGGGAACTTTAAGTAGAGTTTCTATTATTTTCATGTTGGATAATCAGTTTTGTTGCCATTTTTAGCCTAGATTTTGTGATAGAATGATTGGCGTAATTTTCATAATGTGGAATGTTCGGGGATTAATTATTTGATCACTCGTGCGGAGCAGCTTTCGGTATAGTTTTCTTATGGCTTGCATGGTTTTGAAGAGGCAACGGACCTCCTCCATTCGGTATCATCACAACTTCACTCTTATTCCTCATTTCCTCACTTTATTGCTTTCTAGATATCATGAGAAGTAGGAAATAAAGAGCATGTGCTCGAAGTCGCTGTTTAAAGACCTGTAGCAGGCATTCCGCACTTCATTTGTCATATGTGTTGTGCTTGTGTTTGTTTCTGTGATTTGTAATCGATGAGTCACTCAATTTAGAAATTGAGATCACGACTTCGCTCTCAGTGCATGCTCCCTATAGTATTTTATCACTTTATGTTATTTCTTGTTGATCGATGAGTCACTCAATTTAGAAATTGAGATCACGACTTCGCTCTCATTGCATGTTCCCTATAGGATAGTTTTATTATACTTTCTTTGGCACGCTAACTTAGATAGGATCTCTCTAGGTGTGCTCTCTTGATCTTATTGGCTTGTTTGCTTTATCCCTGTACATACCATGTTCCCTTAGGATGCGCTTGCTCTGTTCGGATGCAATTTAGACCTTAGGTTGTAAACCATACATGGTAACAGTAGGCATGAACTTCCCCCTTTCATCCTTGACATAGGACTACCATTGTATGATGACACCAGGTTAGAAATAGGCTAGTCTCCCATAGACTCTTTTCTTCCCCTTTTTTTTGCATCCTTGCATCTAAAACTAAAACTTATCTTCTTAGCAAATCAAAAACATGCTAATCTCACTTAAACCCTTTTTTCAAGGTAATAAAACACAAACCAATTCAAATCCTTTTGTGCGCTCGAGCACCTTTTCTCTAAAACCCTTTTCAGGTAAGGACATGATTAGTTTACTTATGTGCCAATGCATAAGTCTCCTAAGGTCGAGCTGAGGCAGAAGGAGAAATTAACTTCGTCCATAAAAAACACAAACAAACAAAAACATATGAGCCGAACTACGATAGCTCTGATTCCTCAAAAGGGATACGTAGGCATTGGGGTAGGGCCCAAGCGAGCACAATTTTAATTTTCCCTACATTCTTTTCTCTTTTCTTTTGTATGAATTCTCCCTTCAGTAGTATAGTAAACAGTAAGCATAGATTAACCACACCCATAAGATAGACAACAAGAGTGGATACCGTAGAGTAATACGGGCGTGTGGGGTGCTAATACCTTCCCCTCGCGTAACAGACTCCCTTACCCGATCTCTCAGTTGCAAGACCGTGACTTCTCTCTTCTCAGGTTTTCTCGATGTTTACCTTTCGCTTCATGTGGGATAAAAGACGTTCGATGGCGACTTCATTGTTTGATGATTTTCAGCCGGTTGTTTCAGCTGGCGACTTCACTGGGGACAGGCCGACCAAATGTTGGTCCATCCCGGAGTCGTTGCTAGCTCTTGATTTCTTTTCTTTGGGTGTTTATTTTTATGCTTTCAGTTTATTCATTCATTTTGTATATACTTGAGCATATGTATGCATTGCATTTTACTGTCTTCCATATACTATTGTTGTACTGGATCCTCTTCTTATTGGGTGGGTGTTACTATGAGGTAAAAGGCCCAATACCTAGGCCAGAGTTGTATACCATAGGAACCCTAGGAATAAAGTGGAACATGAAAGGCTAGTTGACTTAGGTATCACTATCGCCGCCATGTCGTCCACGCTCAGATGAGGTACAAATGAGGGGCTATCATTTTCGCGTAGGTGATACGGCGATAGTTTCTCAGGAGTACCCTCGATTCTGAGTTACCATTGCCTTACCCTGACCTAGTTCTCACCCGTGAGTGGGGAGGGAATTATTATCACATGTACATATGGTGATTATTCTCAGTTGGTGACTATGTTCAGATGATTGCTCATATTCAGATGGTGACCATACTTAGACAGTGACTATTGGTTCTAATGGTTATGTTCTGGATTTCTGTTGGTGACTTTATGCAGATGCTATATTCTGTTGGTGACCGAATGGTTCTCAGATTTATTTTTTGGGTTCCTGACTTATTTACTTGGAGTTTCATTCAGGCCTTCGATCCTGGTATTCCCAGCATGTCCAAAAAAGGCTTAGAATAATGCAACAATCATATTCAGAAATGATGGAACCTTGATCTCATTTGATCCCATGCCTTTGCATACATAACATGGTTAACTACATGCTTAACATACATGTTATGTTATTTCGAGGGAATCACATTTGCAAGTATTGTGCTAAACTCTTCCATCCCTTACTTGTGCAAAATCAAAATCAAAAGCACGTAAATTCCTTGGAAGAGACAGAACATGACATGGCATTCATTCATGCACCCCATGCATATTCATGCATTCATAACAGGTACCCGAAGATTGGGGATTCTTATTCAAACCTGGTGTTCTCTTCAGAGTTTCAAACTTAATTTCTTGCTTCACATGCTCAGTGATCAGTTATGGGATAACTCCGTGTGATATGCATGCAAGCTTTGGCCCGCGGTTAGAAATTTCTTCGAACAGGAAGATAATTGATTGAAGACTCAGATGAGCCAGGTCATGAGAGCTCTGATAATAATGTCAACAATCTTGCACTTATTGTTGCAGCAGGTCCCCTCTTCTCCTCATAGATTGGGAATTACTTTCAACTAGGAGTGCTACACAGTCTTGAGTTCTTGGAACATCTTATCAGCAGATGGCCACCATTTACTATAAGATCTTACATCAGTGCTCCATCCTTCCTGAACAACGTCAGATGTGGTTACTACGCTGGGGCATCCGACTATTCAATCATGGGCATTCTCTACAGCCTTGTGTTCCCTGATCTGTTCGACAGCAGCCAGTCTTTATTCCCCTAGTGAATTCATGGAAAAAAGATTTTACGCAAAAACAGAAGAAGCCCAATGACCATGATGATGCGACCCCAGCATATTACATCCAATCATTTCCTCTCCTGGTGGAAGTTCAACAAAGCTCTGATATTTGGGGTCCTCTTCCCACAAACATCTCTTCCGATTGCGATACACGTGGTAGATGTATCCCCTATTCTGGGGCACCCGGTTTTGATATCGAGGATTGTAAAGGGGTTGAAGTATAAATCCCAGCACCTGTCTGTCGTCTCTTTCAAAGGTCCAATTCCTATTTGGCCAACTTCCAGGATCTTTATCACGAGTCGGATATCTCTGTTGTTCTTATAGAAGACGAATTGTACTATTTCTTTGTGGGACGATATGCTTGGTGATGCAGTTTATACCGATTTGTTGGGTAAGTCATTCATTTGTTCTCCTGAAAGAATCTTCTATGCATATTATACTAGGGCACCTGGCCATTTGATTGAAGGCATGTCATCCAGGACAAGATCAATTCAAAAACTGTCATGTTCACATCAGATCCGAAGGGAATTCTCTCGCCCATTCAAGCATCAAGACTACAGAAAGTCGTCAGAATCAAGAAATCCATAGAGTCAAGTCTCCTCAACAATGGCAACCATTGGTTCTCTTTAGTGCATTTTCATTTTTATTCTTGCTTGTTTGTTTAATCATTGCTTGTATATAGAAACTTGTCTATTTTTGAATGAAAATCTTAATGTAATAGGTATGCTTGTCTTGAAGTGTTCCTTTCATTTTTATTCATCCATTCATTATCACTCTTTAAATGTTTTACTTGCATATTGATGCCAATTTTCCAAGTGTTATGCTTAGGTAAAGATTGGAGGGAGGATGACAATGATGTAAAAACGCAAAATCTTTGGTTGGTACGTTTTTTAGTAAGACCCTGCTGACGATGTACAGGCCTTGTTTCGATTCGTAAACACCAGAGATATAAGGGAGATAGACCCTCGTCAACCCCTTTGAGCCTTCTAAGTAGGAGTTTCTTTTATGTTCATAAAAAAACCTCATTTTAACCCTGGGGCGGGTAGTGTTCAGTTAATCTGGTCAAGTGCTCAGAACTCATCAAGAGTGTGCATCTAAGGATACAACAATGGTTATCCATCAAAAGGTTGAGGAAAGTCAAAACCACAAGGGTTAACCCTCATCTAACAACAACGTGCGTCTATTGACGATATCCCAATGGGTATCTCTCACAAATCAAGAAGCCGAGATCGGATGATGATACGACAATGGCTATCCCTCATCTACTAAAGACTCAGACAGTCACGGTCACTTCCGAAAAATCAAAGACAACACAAAGATCAATGACTTGTTCGAAATGGAAATATGAATAAGAAAGAAACAAAAATCCCCGCTAAGTCGAAACTTGAAAGCAAGTCGCTTAGGAAAAAGTTGGGGCATCCCGCTGGACTTCCAAATCGAAATTCAAAAGAATTTGTCCAGGAAAAAATTAGGGAAAGCAAGAAAGAAATTGAAAAGCCTAAAAGGCGAGAAAAGGATTACCAATGAAAATCCTCATCAAAGAACAAAGTCGTCTGATCAGACACCAAAATCAGAAGTTAGTGATTGTTGTGTCCAAGAGGCCTCAGTGGTTCCTCAACCACCGCAAACTCTTATCGAGAGATGAATACTTGTATAGGGTCAACTGAACATAGGAATGGAGAACATCATGGAGAATGGGTGGGCACCAAATAATTTTGAGCCTTAAATCCTTTTTTCTAAAACCGTGAACCATGCCACATTACAACCCATAAAAGTCCTAATTGAAGCATGGGTCAATTCGAAAGTGTGCTACAACGAGATAGCATTTAACTGACTCCTAAGAAGTATATTTGAATATATGTGTTGGCATCATATGCTTGCATTATCTTTCATAAAAGAGGAATTTTCAAATGTTTCTCTCTAGCTATGGACTCGTTCACAACAAAGTTGTGACGTCATTTCATCCAAAGTTTTTTCAAACTTCAAGACTTACATATGTTTTGCATTAGAATTATCATTCTCATAATAAGCATTCTTCTTCATACAAAACAACCGATCGACATCAAGTAAGTTTACACAATGAACAATCGGTAAAGAGCTCAATCTTGTCAGAGAAGAGAGGCTTGAATACCCTATTGAAGCAAGAGTCAGATGCCACAAGAGAAATGACTTATCCAGGGGCATGTTAACCAGTGATTTTGTTAAGCGAAAGCATATCTGGACACTTTAAAATTTGAGTACCCTTCAAGGATGAAGTTAGCATAGTCCGCCAATCTGGGGCAATCAAGTCGAGAATTGATCTCTCCGAGGCCAGCCAAATATGGGGCATTCCCTCAAAGCTGCCAATCAGAGGCTATCACATCGATAAATATCTTCAAGCTCGATCAATCAGAGGCTATCACATCGAGAAATCTATTCAGAATCCATTCAACTTAGGGAAGTTACGTCGAGATTTGACAAATCTCTCCAAGAAAGCTGTAATCAGGAGCAGTTTATTTCGTGATTCAAGAGATTGAGGCATGCCACCTCATACCATATTGTGGCATGGATATTCTAGTCTTCTATTCAGCACAGATTCTTCTCAGAGATCCCACGGACAGGGGCATCGTTCATTCGTACTTGCAAAGTTGCTCAAGCCAATTATGTTGTACAAGACGACTACAATCAGGTCAGAAGCATTATAATGGTCACCCTGACCTCACTAGCATACAAAGCCGCCTTCATCTCCTGCAGATAATTTCAAACCTGATTCCCCAAGTGAATTCAGAAAGTTCGGATTCGTCATTTGACTCGACACGCACAAGTGCATCCCCAGTGAAGCTAAACCGGGGCATTCGCAGAGCTAAACCGAGGCATTCGCAGAGCTAAATCGGGGCATTCGTAGGTGTATATGCCCATCTCTTATCCCTAAGTGATTCAAGAGATAACTCCCCAGTGTGCATAAACTTGGGGCATGTGTTCGGAGAGATTCACATGGTGTTCAGTGCCCATTCTTCGGCGTATTCAGCTTTATCATCCTCTCAACAGTTCAGGATGTGTGGAAGTCTAGCCGGATTATCTCTTCCACAACAGTGCGATTCAACATTCAGCAGCGCACCTGAAAACTCACTTCGTCGGCAATTCAATTTTCAGTAGAGTCACGAATAATCCTCGATATCATGAGCTCCCAGTGCAAATCCTTACCAGTATCCCCAATGATCTTTGGTACTGCAGGCTTCCAGCGTCGATATGTATTAGCATCCCCAGTAATAAGCAACGGTTCCCAACGGGCCTTCTCTTATCCCCATGAAGTCTATTTCTTCGCATTGCATATAGTTATCATTACATAACATTGCATCTTCAAAAGCGCGTAGCTTATCCATCAGAGTGGATCTTTGTGGCAAAAAAAAGTTCAAACATGCATACGAAGCATAAGCCAGATCAGGTACCTTACACGAAAGAACTGAATCATTCAAGGACAAGAATACATCCCCACAAGAGGACATCATTCCCAAAATCCCCAGTCGATGACCTTCACCTTTTTAATGCCCAGCAAAGTCAATACACCAAGTCTAAACCCAACACTCGTCGTGTCAACTTCTAAACACTCATCGTGTAAATTCCTAAACACTCGTCCGTGTCAATTCCTAAACACTCGTCGTGTCAACTTCTAAACACTCGTCATGTAAATTCCTAAACACTCATCCATGTCAGTCTCCCGAACACTCTTCCGTGTTTAAAACTTTTGATACTCGTCTGTATCTTCTTTCAATACTCGTCCGTATTGATTCAAACATTGGTTTGTATTTAACCTTTTGATACTCGTCCGTATCTTCTTTCAATACTCGTCCGTATTGATTCAAACACTCGTATATGTTTAACCTTTTGATACTCGTTCATATCTTATTTCAATACTCGTCTGTATTGATTCAAACACTCGTCCGTGTTTAACCTTTTGATACTCGCATGTATCTTCTTTCAATACTCGTCTGTACTGATTCAAACACTCGTATGTGTTTAACCTTTTGATACTCGTCTGTATCTTCTTTCAATACTCGTCCGTATTGATTCAAACACTCGTCCATGTTTAACCTTTTGATACTCGTCCATATCTTATTTCAATACTCGTCCGTATTGATTCAAACACTCGTCCGTGTTTAACCTTTTGATACTCACATGTATCTTCTTTCAATACTCGTCCGTATTGATTCAAACACTCACCGTGTTTAACCGTTTGATACTCGACCGTATCTTCTTTCAATACTCATTCGTATTGATTCAAACACTCGTCCATGTTTAACCTTTTGATACTCGTCAGTATCTTCTTTCAATACTCGTCCGTATTGATTCAAACACTCGTCCGTGTTTAACCTTTTGATACTCGTCCGTATCTTTTTTCAATACTCATCTGTATTATCTCTTCCTTAATACTCGTTCGTATCTTCTTTCAATACTCGTCCAAATTGATTCAAACACTCGTCCATGTTTAACCTTTTGATACTCGTCTGTATCTTCTTTCAATACTCGTCCGTATTGATTGAAACACTCGTCCGTGTTTAACCTTTTGATACTCACATGTATCTTCTTTCAATACTCGTCCCTATTGATTCAAACACTCGTCTGCGTTTAACCTTTTGATACTCGTCAGTATCTTCTTTCAATACTCGTCCGTATTTATTCAAACACTCGTCCATGTTTAACCTTTTGATACTCGTCTGTATCTTATTTCAATACTCATCCGTATTGATTCAAACACTCGTCCGTGTTTAACCTTTTGATACTCGCCTGTATCTTCTTTCAATACTCGTCCGTATTGATTCAAACACTCGTCTGTGTTTAAACTTTTGATACTCGTCCGTATCTTCTTTCAATACTCGTCCATATTGATTCAAACACTCGTCCGTGTTTAACCTTTTGAGACTCGTCCGTATCTTCTCTCAATACTCGTCCGTATTGATTCAAACACTCGTTCGTGTTATACCTTCCTTGTATTGGCATCCTGCTATGTTACAAGTTCGATCTATTCCTTGTATTGGCATCCCGCTACGTTACAAGCCAAATCCCTTCCTTGTATTCGCATCATGCCACGTTACAAGTCTTCTTTGTCCTTGTGTTTGCATCATACTACCTCCATTTTAATCATCGTGTCCTGATTGATGTATTCCTGTTAGCCGTTGTGTCCTGGTCGATGTCTTCCTTTTGGTTATTGTGTCCTGATCGATACCTCTCCTCGAACCATCGTGTCCTGATCGACGTCTTCCTTTTGGTTATCCTGTCCTGATCGATACCTCTCCTCGAACCATCGTTTCCTGATCGATGTCTTCCTTTTTGTTATCATGTCGTGACCAATACCGCCACCTTCTTAGAACCTGAGATCGCCCGTAGGCTAGGTTCTTCCTTAGATCATCGTCGAACCTGAGATCTCCCATAGGCTAGGTTCTTCCTCAGATCGTCTTAGAACCTGAGATCGCCCGCAGGCTAGGCTCTTCCTTAGATCATTGTCGAACATGAGATCGCCCATAGGCTATGTTCTTCCTCAGATCATCTTAGAACCTGAGATCGCCTGTAGGCTAGGTTCTTCCTTATATCATCGTCGAACCTAATATCGCCCATAGACTAGGTTCTTCCTCAGATCATCTTAGAACCTGAGATCGCCCATAGGCTAGGTTCTTCTAGTAGATCATCTTAGAACCTGAGATCTCCCGTAGGCTAGGTTCTTCCTTAGATCATCTTCGAACCTGAGATCTCCCGTAGGCTAGGTTCTTCCAATAGATCATCTTAGAACCTGAGATCGTCCGTAGGCTAGGTTCTTCCTCAGATCATCTTAGAACCTGAGATCGCCCGTAGGCTAAGTTCTTTCCATAAATCATCATCGAACCTGAGATCGCCCATAGGCTAGGTTCTCCCTCAGATCATCGTTGAACTTGAGATCGTCCATAGGCTAGGTTCTTCCTTAGATCATCGTCGAACCCGAGATCACCCGTAGGCTAGGTTCTTCCCATAAATCATCGTCGAACCTGAGATCGCCCATAGGCTAGGTTCTTCCTCAGATCATCGTCGAACCTGAGATCTCCCATAGGCTAGGTTCTTCCTTAGATCATCGTCGAACCTGAGATCGCCCGTAGGCTATGTTCTTCCTCAGATCATCTTAGAACTTGAGATCCCCCGTAGGCTAGGTTCTTTCCATAAATCATCGTCGAACCTGAGATCGCCCATAGGCTAGGTTCTTCCTCAGATCATCGTCGAACCTGAGATCGCCCATAGGCTAGCTTCTTCCTTAGATCATCATCGAACCTGAGATCGCCCGTAGGCAAGGTTCTTCCCATAAATCATTGTCGAACCTGAGATCGCCCATAGGCTAGGTTCTTCTTTAGATCATCGTCGAACCTGAGATCACCTGTAGGCTAGGTTCTTCCCATAGATCATCGTCGAACCTGAGATCGCCCATAGGCTAGGTTTTTCCTTAGATCATCGTTGAACCTGAGATCGCCCGCAGGCTAGGTTCTCCCTATAGATCATCGTCGAACCTGAGATCTCCCATAGGCTAGGTTCTTCCTTAGATCATCGTCGAACCTGAGATCGCCCGTAGGCTAGGTTCTTCCCATAGATCATCGTCGAACTTGAGATCTCCTCTTGGCTAGGTTCTTCCTTAGATCATCGTCAAACCTGAGATTTCCTCTTGGCTAGGTTCTTCCCTCAAATCATTGTCGAACCTAAGATTACCTCTTGGCTAGATTATTTCCATATATCTTGTCTTAGAACCTGAGATCGCCCTTAGGCTAGATTCTCTGTCAAATCACTCTCATGTTTCACCTTAGGATCGTAGGTCTCCCGTAGACCTCGTCCGCTGTCTTTTCATACCAACCATTTGTCTTGTATTCGCATCACGCCATGTTACAAGTCCAATCTCTGTCTCTTTACTGAAAAAACAAAAAAATTCTTTCCCCAGCAGATATCACAAAAAATAAATAAACACTCACAATTTCTCCCCGAACAATATTTTTTGGCATTGGTATTTAATCGTCTTCAACCTTGAACTTCTGAAATGCACGCGCCTATCGTACTTTCAGGTTTAAGAGGATTAAATAAGGGCAGTTGTAATACCCAAATTTGTCCTACCCCTTTTGCTTTTATCTGGATTATGAATTTTTACACTTTTCTCATGTATATAACCCTCATTAGGTCAGCTAACACCTCATGCATCATTCATCAATAAATTTAGCACGAGATCAATGTTCATGAACAGGATTAGGGTTTTATCAAATGAATGAGGTGTATATGTTCAATAGAGCTTGATTCTTCTGGATATTTTTTTTAGGCAGTGAAATTGTGGAATTAGGGTTTTGTGTTCATGGGTGTTGTGGATCTTTTCTTCATCAAGCTATAAGGTCATCCTCCATAAAGGATTCATCAAACACAAGTGTATTAGGGATTCGCATCTTCTATGTGTGAATTCGTAATATCTATCGACTGAGGTTCATTGAGCTTCATATTACATTTCTTTCTATACTTCAAGGCGCTATAAAGGCAATGTTGTCATCCATAAAGTAAAGATATAGTATGGATTGGATTGCAAAATGCAAGCCATGGTACAAAATATGAAGTAGTGGGTTCGTTGAGTTTAAAACTTCATCATTATTTCAAACAATTATTGCTTCGATTACAAGTTTACTAGGGTTCAAGAGAAATGAGATGCCAATTCGGATTCATTGAAACTTCTAATTGTGCTCAAGATTAATATTGGTTCAAGATCTCAATTTCATGATTTGTTAATGGTTGATTCAAGATAAGATTGGAAGATTCCTGTAGTTCAAGTTGTCATCTTCAAGTTCACTTAATTCATCTCCCATATTTAAATCTAGGCATGACATATAAATGGATTCGGACTCAATTCTTTGTGAAATGTCAAATTGGATTCAATTTTTGAAGCGAGGCGTCCCATGATAAAGTTCAACGTCAATTTGGGAAAGTTAAATTTTGAGACAAAGTTCCATTTAAATTTATGATTGTTTCATTCAAGTTACAAGCATAATAGAGGGAAAGCAATTCAAATTTGAAATCAAATCTCCATTATAAAAAACCATTTCAAAGCATGGTATCTCAATCAAGTTCAGATCACAAATCTAAATTCCAAATACATACAACATCTGAGTTTCATCCAATTACATTCATAATCACACAAACTTTTGTTCTAAGCCTAAGTCTTAGTGCCCATACATCTTCATGCTTGCTTCCCATGACCAAGCCACCATATCTTCAAGCTATGCCCAAAGCTTCATGTATCACTTGAATCCATATCGGGTTTTCCCAATCCTGTAATTTCGCAAAGCAATA
The DNA here is from genome assembly GCA_948472305.1 of Vicia faba. Classification (NCBI taxonomy): domain Eukaryota; kingdom Viridiplantae; phylum Streptophyta; class Magnoliopsida; order Fabales; family Fabaceae; genus Vicia; species Vicia faba. The sequence continues at coordinate 785,911,366 of OX451735.1, read as the reverse complement.
GAAGTCGGTTCAGAATTCAAGAACAATTGGCCCTGCATTAGTTAAAATACAAGTTCAGCCCTGTATCAAATTAATAAAACTGGCTTAAAAAAAATTCAAAACAATTAGCAAATGTTTTTCAATTTCATTCAAATTCCAAAATAACCCTTTAACAATTTCATTCAAGTTCCAAAACAACCCTTTAACAGTTTCAACCAAGTCCAAAATAACCCTTTAACAGTTTCAACCAATTTCTCAACATCCCTAACTGTCAACAGAACCTAAACTAACCTCTAACTGGAAAAAAAATAGCATAACAGAACTGCCAACTGTCATAACAGAAAACAAAACCGATTCCTAACCAATCTCTAACAGTCCCAACCAACTTTCTATCCAAGGGCCTGGATTGATTCAATCTGTAACAAACTTATGGAGAATTCACCAGAATATAACAGATTCAGAGCAGAGGGGAAGGGAGGATCTCATTTTTTTCAGATTTTCATTATTGAAAAATTAGAGTGTAGAAATTTGAGAAACTCACCTTGGTTGAATTGATTCTTCAACTGCAGAAGAATCACCTCTAAGAATACTCTCTCTTTTCCTCTCTTCTAGATCAGGATTCCTCACGATTCTACAAAGGGATCACTCTCCAAAACTCTCTCTTCTCCCACTGCAACTCTTACACACTATTCACCATAACTGCATCTTCATTTTCTACTTCAGTCATCTCTAAGCTTCTACACAATTTCATTTGTATTCATCATCTCCACTTCAACACGCGCACGCTTCAAGCATCACTATGAAAACTTTAGCTTCAAAGAAACAGAAATAGCATTGTGATGCATCGAAGCAACATTCAACAAATAATGCGTTCAGAATATCTTACAGAAGAAGAAGAAAAAATAGAAAACAAAGATGTAGTAGAAGAAGATAGAAGTGAAGAAATAAAGAGCACATACCTGAGTAACACTTCAAGAATCGTCGGAGAAACTCCGACGTGTAAGTATTTATTCTCCCTTCAATCATCTTGTATGAGCATCTGATATTTGGATCCGCTTTCGTTGAGATCGAAACAAATTCACGAATCGAAGTTGTTGTTGATGCATCTAAGAGGACGAACTGAGACGGAGATAGAGTCAGAGGAAGGCGAATCGATTAGAGACGAGCGGGAAGAGAGAGCGAGACAGTTGAATCGAAGTTCGTCAGAGAAGCATTCGCACGAAGATGCTGATACGTGGAATCGGCAAACAAAGATTTGAATGGAGGGAGAAGATCGATACAATGAGGTGTTGATGAACTGAATTGTTGAATTGGAGAAGGAGGACATAGCTATGGTGAGCGGCGTTGATTTTTGCAAAGAAGAGGACTTGGTTCTCATGAATCTGAAAGAGAAGACCAACACTGAACCCTAATTCCCTTTTTTTAATTTGTATTTTTTTAGTTTTATTTGATTTAATATATTAATAAGTGAAACAATAATCTGGATAATAATAAAGAATGTTGAATAAATCTGGACTCTTATATTGCTTATTGGACCGAATTTTCTTGGGCCTTGCACCATAGTTTTCAATACAACCCCTGATTACAGCCTTGTACTCCCTGACTTTAGATTTTTCGATATGTCTTATTAGTTTTCTTTTCGTAATTTTAGATAAAAATTTTAGTGATAAAAAAATAGTAGGGAACTTTAAGTAGAGATTTTATTATTTTCATGTTGGATAATCAGTTTTTTTTGCCATTTTTAACCTAGATTTTGTGATAGAATGATTGGCGTAATTTTCACAATGTGGAATGTTCGGGGATTAATTATTTGATCACTCGTGCGGAGCAGCTTTTGGTAGAGTTTTCTTATGGCTTGCGTTGTTTTAAAGAGGCAATGGACCTCCTCCATTCGGTATCATCACAACTCCACTCTTATTCCTCATTTCCGCACTTTATTACTTTCTAGATATCATGAGAAGTTGGAAATAAAGAGCGTGCGCTCGAAGTCGCTGTTTAAAGATCTGTAGCAGGCATTCCGCACTTCATTTGTCATATGTGTTATGCTTGTGTTTGTTTCTGTGATTGTTGATCGACGAGTCACTCAAATTAGAAATTGAGATCACGACTTTGCTCTCAGTGCATGCTCCCTATAGGATTTTATCGCTTTCTGTTATTTCTTGTTGATCGATGAGTCACTCAATTTAGAAATTGAGATCACGACTTCGCTCTCATTGCATGTTCCCTATAGGATAGTTTTATTAGAGTTTCTTTGGCACACTAACTTAGATAGGATCTCTCTAGGTGTGCTCTCTTGATCTTATTGGCTTGTTTGCTTTATCCCTGTACATACCATGTTCCCTTAGGATGCGCTTGCTCCATTCGGATGCAAGTTAGACCTTAGGTTGTAAACCATGCTTGCTAACAGTATGTAGGAACTTCCCCCTTTCATCCTTGACATAGGACTACCATTGTATGATGACACCAGGTTAGAAATAAGCTAGTCTCTCATAGACTCTTTTCTTCCCCTTTTTTTGCATCCTTGCATCTAAAACTAAAACTTCTCTAATTAGCAAATCAAAAACATGCTAATCTCACTTAAACCCTTTTTTCAAGGTAATAAAACACAAACCAATTCAAATCATTTTGTGCGCTCAAGCACCTTTTCTCTAAAACCCTTTTCAGGTAAGGACATGATTAGTTTACTTTTGTGTCAATGCATAAGTCTCCAAAGGTCGAGCTGCGGCAGAAGACGGAATTAACTTCGTCCATAAATAACACAAACAAACAAAAACATATGAGCCAAACTACGGTAGCTCTGATTCCTCAAAAGGGATACGTAGGCATTGGGGTAGGGCCCAAGCGAGCACAATTTTAATTTTCCCTACATTCTTTTCTCTTTTATTTTGCAAGCATTCTCCCTTCAGTAGTATAGTAAACAGTAAGCATATATTAAACACACCCATAAGATAGACAACAAGAGTGGATACCGTAGAGTACTATGGGCATGTGGGGTACTAATACCTTCCCCTCGCGTAATAGACTCCCTTACCTGATCTCTCGGTCACAAGACAGTGACTTCTCCCTTCTCAGGTTTTCTCGATGTTTACCTTTCCCTTCATGTGGGATAAAAGACGTTCGACGGTGACTTCATTGTTTGATGATTTTCAGCCGGTTGTTTCAGGAAGCGGAGGCATATAAGGTTTTTCTTTTTCTTCTGTCTCTCCATCACCTACCTCATCATTATCTTTTGGTTCGCTTTCCTCCTCAGTTGTTTTTGTAGAACTTTGGGACATGGTTGGGTTTTCGGCTCTAGGGTCAATTGGTCCATCGTATTCAGTTCCACTTCACAGTATAATAGCATGAGCATGTCCTTTTGGATTTGGTTGAGGTTGACCTGGAAATGTACCAGCAGGTGTAGCAGTAGGTGCTTGTTGTTGGGCAACTTGTGAAATCTGGGTTTCAAGCATTTTGTTATGGGTGGCTAAAACATCTACTTTGTTCGCTAACTATTTGATTTGCTCACTAGTGTGAGTATTTTGGTTTAGAAATTCCTTGTTAGTTTGAGCTTAAGTAGCTATAAAATTTTCCATTAGAATTTCGAGGTTAGACTTCTAGGCATATTAGGAGCAGCTGCAGGTGCTTTTTGATATCCTGGTGGTACATAAGGTGCTTGGCCAGGCGCATACAACGCATTATTGTTCTTATATGAGAAATTTGGATGATTTTTCCATCCAGAGTTGTAAGTGTTCGAGTAAGGGTTTCCTTGAGCATAATGTACTTGGTCTGGAGGGGTTCCTGCTAAAATTTGGCATTCAGCAGCAGCATGTCCAGGTACTCTGCATATCTCGTACTTCGGAGTTATAGCAGCCACGGTGGCTGGAGGTACTGGGATTAAGTTATCTATCTTCTGGACGAGAGCGTCTACCTTAGCATGGACGCTATCAAGACTGTTGATCTCGTATATACCGCCTTTTTTAGGTGCTTTCTCTACATGAGCTTTTTCTGCTTGACCTCTTTCACTCCCCCACTAATAGTGGTTTTGAGCCATACTTTCTATGAGAGCATAAGCAACAACGTAGGATTTATCCATAAGTGCGCCACCTGCTGCGGCGTCTATCGTTAGTCTTATATTATATAGGAGACCATTGTATAAGGTATGGATGATTAACCATTCTTCTAGGCCATGATGTGGACAGAGCCTCAGCGTGTCTTTGTATCTTTCCCAAGCGTCAAAAAGAGACTCATTGTCCTTTTGTCAAAAATCGCTTATTTGGGATCTTAGCATAGTTGTCTTACTTGGTGGGAAATATCTTGCAAGAAAGACTTTCTTCAACTCATCCCAAGAGGTAACCGAGTTAGCTAGTAGAGACTGGAGCTAGGCTCGGGCTCTGTCTCTTAGGGAAAAAGGGAAAAGATGAAGTCTTATCGCCTCTTGGTTGACTCCATTGTTCTTAATTGTATTTGCGTATTGCAGAAACATTGATAAATGTAGATTAGGGCCATCCATTGACCCTTCAGAAAACTGGTTTTGTTGTACAGCAGACAACAAGGAAGGTTTGAGTTCGAAGTTATTAGCTTCAATCCGAGGTGCAGCAATGTTGTTATGTGGTTCTTCCTGCGAAGGAATAGCATAATGTTTGAGCAGACGTGGATGATCACCCAAGTATGGTTCTTCAACTGGTTCAGTAGGAATAGAAGATTTAGAGAGGGATTGATTTGTACGAGATACTCGTACTCGGCGTCTTCTAGTAATAGAGCGCTCAGGTTCAGAAATTGGTAGCACTAAATCTTCACCTTTAGAGCGAGTGCTTGGCATACAATTGGGAATGGTTCCTTAGTTTCTACAGCATAACTAAAAGAGTTACGATATCGACTTGTTAGTCCCAGGCAACAGTGCCAAAAACTTAATCACGACTTTGTGAGTCTTAAAGAATCTAGATCGCAAGTATACAGTCCTATCGCGTATAGCTTTAAAGATTATCGAATCCCAAGGGACTAAATGTCGAACTACCATTATCTTAGGTTACTACGTAAATCTAAGGCTAATAATGTAATTAATAGGGGATTTAAGGAACCTAACTGATTAAAATCTAGTTTAGATTCAAGGGAGATTATCGGTATGTAATGGTCGGACTTCGTGGATTTAGCAACTCATTGACCTAACTCGGATTAACAAAACAGTTTTCAGTAGAAAGTATTTGTTTGAAAACCCTCTTCTCACACTCTCGTGTTTATTGATTCAGATCCTATGATCAAACCTAAGTGAGTGCTCTCGCTGTTTCAATTAGAGTTTAATAATAGTTTTTGGAAACAAACAAAACCTAATCGACTTAAAAGCGCTCTCACTGTAATTTAAGTTGATGCACAATTACTACTGTCTAGTTATTATCTCAAACTCTCGTTTTATTGATCCTAACTTCTATATGTGTTTTACTCTCGTAACAAAACAGTTAATATTTAAAACTAGTAATTGAATCCATAAAATTATTCTTTCTTTAAAAGGAAATGGTCAATTGGCGTGGCTAAACCCCGTTGGCTATATGACCTTACATACCGATAAATAAATTTAGCGTAGCATATTAAACGATTCAATAACAGTGCATCAGAAATAATTACCATCTAGAAATTTAAATAAACTAAACATTACAGACAATCCTGACATAAATAAATAAAGTACTTAAATTAAACCTGAAAATATTACAGTAGAATATTTGTCTGATATTGGATGTCTCCCACAGATCGGTAAAGAAAATAATGCCGAAAGAAAATAATGCGGAAGATATTCGGCAGAGTAACAGTAAAAACAAAGAAAAGAAAGCGTGTTTAAAAATGATAATTTGAGGTCCTATTTATAGGCTTGGAGATGCGCGTGGAGTTGAGATATTTTCTCATCCAGATTTGACTCAGTGTAACGGTCGTTGCACTCCTTCTTTTGAGGGAGGGCTGGCGTGGCAAGGTGTAACGCTCGTTACACCCCCTGCTTTTGAGGAAGGGCTAGCGTGGTAGGGTGTAACGGTCGTTACACATGGACTAAGGAATGTGTAACAGTCGTTACACCCCTTGGGCCTTGGGTGGATTGGTCCAGCGCTTGTTTCTTCTTTCATCTTCCAAGGCTTTTTACTTTGTGATGCACCCAATTTTGCCACACACCCCTCAATTGCATAATTTCTCTTTCTTTGTGCAGATTTTAAATACGATTAGCTCGACTTTTCTTGACTTTCTTAGCACATGCCTTGCAAACACCAAATTCCTGAAAACATAGAAAATACCAGCATAATACAAATAAAGAGTAATTTAATTTATTAAAATTCGGATAAAATTCATGTAAATTGATCCAAATATTCGATACATTTCTGGTTTATCAGTTTTACTGCCAAACTTCTTAGCATCAGATTTTAAGGCCATTGATTTATGCATCTTCACAGGCTCATATCCATATAGTTCCATTTCATGGCACTGAAGGTTTCTTATTAGACTTTCAAGACTTAAGGTATTCAGGTCTTTGACCTCCTAAATAGTTGTAACTTTAGGTCTAAATCTTACAGGAAGACTTCTTAGAATCTTCTTGACATGATCTGCTGAAGTATAACTCTTGTTCAAAACTTGAAAGCCAGATACAAGAACTTGAAATCTATAGAACATAATTTCAATGTCTTTATTCTCCTTCATTTTGAAGAGTTCATACTGGTGAACCAGAAGATTAACCTTAGCCTCTTTAACTTGCTGGTTACCTTCTTATGTAGAACATAATGAATCAAAGATAGTCTTTGCAGTTGACTTATCTATGATTTTTATGTACTCAGAGTGAGGTAGAGCATCAACAATAATACCTCTTATTCTATGGTGTTTTCTGTACATTTTCTTTTAAGCTGGTGTGAGATCCGTTCTATCAGCAACCATTCCCACACCTTTCACTTTAACCTTAATGTCGTCCTCAAGAATGTCCCAAAGCTCATCCGCAAGGGCAATAATGTAAGTGTATATTTTTCTCTTCCACCATTCAAAATGAGTAGAATCGCCACTTAATGCATGTGGTTTTTCATAATAGTGACTCTTCTCACGAGCACTATAATCATGTGGTATACTAGTGCTAGTAACATTACTATCACTGGTATCACCCATCTTAGTATAATTTTTCTTTAGGATCTTTTTATGTACCACTATTAAGTGTTAAACACAGACCGAGCTCTGATGCCAATTAAAGGTGAAAAAATAAACAACAAGGGGGAGGTTGAACTGTGTAACTGATAACTTAAGCTTTTTCAAATAATGGCTTCAGAATTTGACCAAGTTCAAATTCTAAGATTGAGTATGCAGCGGCAGAATATTTAAAGTGCATAAGATATAAGTAAATCACACACAAAATATATCATGGTTCTTCTATAATAAGAATAGTCCAGTCTCCAGGCCACATAAGACATTTTCACTATAATAAGTAGATGATTACATTTTTCTTAGACACATCAATCTAAGACTTTATGTTCAATCTCACTAGAAATAGACTTCTTGTCTAAAACAATTGTCCAGGACTTCTTTGCTCAATCAAACTAGAAATAGACTTCCTTGCATAAACCAATTGTTCATGACTTCCTGGATGAATCAAACTACAAAGAGACTTTCTGGCCTAAACAAATTGTTCAGAACTTCCTTGCTCAATTAAACTAGAAAGAGACTTCTTTTCCTAAACTAATTGTTCGGGACTTTGTTGCTCAATAAAATTAGAATGAGACTTTTCTAAGTTCTAAACAAAATGTTTAGATTACAACAAGATGTACTTGATATACAATCAGAGGTACAGATAATACAACACACGCAAAGACCTTGATACTTACGATTTCTAATATATACAAGTATAAGAATATTCTAAAGTCTATGTGAAATACAACAACTATAAACTGTAATGTGAAGAGTGAAATAATTCTTGCAATTTCTAATTTTATGTTGTTATTCTTGTTATATTATTCTTGTTACTTCTTTCTGAATCTTTAGCTCCTTTATATAGAGGGAACAAAAGAAACCTTGGAAGCTTGCTTGCACAAGTGTCTTTGTTGAAGAAATTATTTCCAAGAGAGAGATGTTGGAGTTGATACGATGAAGATCTTCATCTTCTCAATAATTGCATTATACATTATGTCTTTCTCAAGTAAGACGTTCATAGGCATGGAGTAGTAGACTGAATAAATCACATCAATTTTCCTTGAGCCTTTTGCTAAAACCTCTAGTTGACTTTCTCCATAATCCAAGTCGTTGATAAGATATACTTGTTTTTGCCCAGAGTATGGACAAAAGAGTTTTGTACTATGCTTCTAGCAAGGTGTTTAGTTTCGTTGAAATCATCAGAGGCAAAGTCAATATAGCAACTGAGTTTATATTCAGATATCAGAAACTTCAATATGACGTTGAAGTCTTGCTTGAAATTTAGGTTTTGATACAGTAGAATCTGATTTCACTTGCTTCTTCTTTACAAGCTATTTAACTAGGTCAGAACCAAATTAAATATAAACTTAATAATCATGCTTACTTAATCAAACATTAATATACCCTATTATTTTTTAAATACTTTTGTTATTATCAAAATTCAAAAAATATGTACTCAATTAATGTGAACAAATTTTATTCCAAAACGAGTTATTGAACATTTTTCTTTTTTTTCTACTGAATTAAAACCCAAAGGGGCTAGGCAATAGGAAAAACATAGTTTGGTTGGCAATTCGCTGGTGCTTGTGGCTCAAGAGAAATGTTATTCTTTTTAAGGGAGATATGAGAGTGGTTGGTGATGTGGTGAATAATATTAAACTAGTATCTTAGCTTTTACTTACTATAGGACTCAAATCTAACCGACGTGTAGACTATTATGATTGGTATAAATGTCATATAAATTTTCTTAAACTATGTTAACATTTTATTTGGAGATTGAGTATCCTTTACTCTATTAATCACCTTTTGTTTGTAAAAATGTTAAAATTACATTCACACTAAGATTGTCATAATTGAATTATGTTTAATCTTTGATGATGAACTAAAATAATTGTATATGAAAATTTTTAAATGCATATTATATATAAAGTATTATTTTTTAGAATATTAATTAAATTTTTTATATAATTAGTAATTTTTACATACATAATACTCTTTTTTTCTATCTCAAATTTATGGTGGATGTGTTATAAATATAATTACTGAGATAAATATATAAAGTTTTATGTATAATGACTATTGTACATGTTTTTCTCTTATAAAATAAAGTTATTTATTTTAATTATAATAAATATTTTATTAATAATAATTATATTGTTATTCATATGACTTTTGTTGTTACTCTAAATAATTTTATTAATCATAATCATAATCCAATTCAAAAGTCAACATTTAAAAGTTGGCATTCACATACATATAAAGACTTTTGATACATGTTAGGCAATTGTCCCAACAAAGGAACATTCAGAAGAATCCAAAAAATAAAGCTAAATAATGCAGAGGCTGTGATTCGAACTACTTTGACTCTTTTGTTTTGTGTGGATTTTAGGTAATGTTTGGTGGGTAATGCATGCACACCATTCAATCATTCCTATTATTTAAAAATGAATCTCACTTGATAAAATTAAGAATCATATCTTGTTCATGATCATATGCTGGTGTCTGCTTAAATTTGTATCATGGTATCATTTATTAATGCTACTTGGGAGAGATATAATTGTTTAAAACTATGGGTGTATTTTTTTCATGGATTAAAAGTATAATTTTGAGAGTATTATTTTCGAGGATATTATTTTTGGAAATTTTATTTCCATTCATGTATTTGGTGAAAATAATTAATTTTTTTAGAATATTTATAAAATATATTTAATTTAAAATATAAAATATAAAATAAATGAATTAAAATATATAGGAGTGGAAAGTTATGGATGATTACTTCTTATTCTCATAAAAATGCAAGATTTCCATCTTATAACATGCGAATAAAAAGTGACAAAATCATGTGTAAAATAAAATTTTTGAAAATAAAAGATTTCTAGATATGATTTAGTTAAACTTAAAACAAACATTGGAATGAAAAATATTTCAATTTACATTCCTACAAATAAATTACAAATAAATTAATGATTTTGTGAAGACTAAAACATACCAATTTTTTTATAGTGATTAAAAACAAAATTTGATAATGTAGTAGGGATCAAAAATATATTTAAACATTTAAATTTAAATTTTGAGATTTTGTTTAACTTAATTGTTTTTGTTTGTATTCACATGTATGTTCTTTTGTTTTATTTATCTATTTTTTTATATATTTTTATTTCTTAATTTACATTGTTGATAGATCTCATAAACAATAATAAATTAATAGCTATAAAAAGTATAAAATATTTGTTTGTACTAATTGGTGTTCTTTTGTTTTATTTTTCTACTTCTTCATGTGGTTTTATGTAACATTTATTTGAATTATTGATAGATCTGAAAAAGAAAAATAGATTAATAATTATAAAAAGACTATACAAGATAAAATAATGAAATAAAAAAACAAAAAATATAAAAAAATAAATTTAATTAGAGAGAAAAATAATATGTGAGTAGAAAGAGTGGAAAAAAGAAGGAAATGAAAGTTGAAAAAATGTCAAATAATAAATTATCATGTAGCATTTTTTGGTCGAAATAAAATGAACTAATTAAAATATTAACTTTTTACTATTTTTATATTTTTCAAGTGAAAATAATTTTGAAGTGAAGGGCAATATTAATAGTTTGCATGTATTTTTTATTAATAGCAGGGTCGATCTTTATTTTTTGGAGGTCCTGAACAAATAATAAAAATTTAGTCCTAATAAAATATTGAACAATCTTAAATTTTTATATTCTTTTTTTGAGTTTTGTTTTTCTCTTTTGTTTTAAAGAGAGAGAGGGATAAGTCATTGTGTCAGACTCAAAGAAAAGGGTGGAGTTGTGATTGTCATCAGAGGTGACGATAACGTAATGCGGTGGAGGATGTGGGAGACAAAGATTCGATGGAGAAGTTCTGAAAGGGAGATAATATGTGAAAATTTAAAAACGTATTGAGAGATGTGAATTTTATACTAGCATCAATGTAATTAAATCAAATCAATGTATTGAGTTAAAGAATGTTACATAAAATAGTTGTCGAGGATCCACTTAAACAAAAATAACATTGAATTTCTTAAAATTTATTATTATAAAATATAATTTAATAATATTTTTTACAAAATAAAAAATAATAATAGAACTAGATACAAATATTAATATATTACATTTATCATATAAATTTAATAATAATTAATTTTATTAGTGATGAATCATTAAATATTAATTAAATATAATTATATATAATATTATAAAAAAATTGAAAATTAAAAATACATATATAATATTTTTACTTATATTAATATTTAGTTGTTTTTTTAGTAAGATAAACTGTGAAATTAATACAAATTGGATTTTTAGTAAAGTAAAAATGTAAAATTGAATTTCTTAAATTTTAATTTATTATTGTAAAATAAAATTTAATAATATTTTTTATAAAATAAAATAAAAAGTAATAGAACTAAACACAAATATTAATATATTATATTTTATCTTATAAATTTAATAATAAATAAATTTGTTAATGGTGATTCTTTAAATATGAATTAAATATAATTTATACATAAAGTATTATTAAAACAAATTTTAAAACTGAAAAATGCATATATGATGATTTTGTTTATATTAATACTAAATTGTCTTTTTAGTAAAATTAATATAAATTACCTTTTTAGTATAAAAAATTTGTAAAACTGTAAAATCGTACACAATCACGCTTTCGCTAGACTACTAACGCATTTTATTATGATTTTGCAATCAATTATATATATTATTTATTATTTATCATAATTTTTAACTCTTTTTCTGATATATAGTTGATTTGACTCGTCTAATTTACCAACTAATTCTTTTTCATTTTCTAAAATTACACCACTAAAATTTGTCTCTCAGGGTTGGTTACATACTTTTCAAAAGAGGAGGTGACTTCTGTCTGACCATTTGAGTTATTTGTATCTCAAGCATTTTTTTATGTGTGGTTACATAATCAATATTTGTGTTCAGTTGCTTAAGAGTCTCACCTATCAGGTGATTTTGAGCCTTAAACTCATAATTCTTAATAATTTAAATTTGCATAAAAATTTTAAACACATTATTATAAATAATTTATTTTAGAGTTATATAAGTTTTTGATCTCTCTAAATATTTCAAATTTCATTTTTAGTCTCTCTAAAATTTTCCTTCAAAGAATGGTCCTTCTAAAAAATTAAATTTTAACTTTTGGTCCTTCCTGTAATTTAGCGACGGTTTTTACAATTTAGCGAATATTTTTATTTAACAACGAAATTAGAGACCATTTTAACTACGATTTTCAGGAGGGACCAAAAGTTAAAATTTAATTTTTTTAGGAGGACCATTTTTGAAGGAAAAATTTAGAGAAACTAAAACTGAAATTTGAGATATTTAGAGGGATCAAAAACTTATTTAACCCTATATTTTATGAGAGAGCTTTCATCTTAATCAAAAAATAACCGAGGTATAATTTATGGGTGCGCCATATTTTAATTTTTTAAAAATACCATATTATGTATTAAGGTGTATCATGTTAACTGAAATAGATTATTTTTCTTAGTTTTGGCCTAGGATCCATAAAATATCAAGAATGAGGCTGCTCGTAGAGTGTTCAATGGTGTGTACTTCTTCTACCTCAAAAGAGACAATAGTCATATCTCAAATTTGTTATACCCCTCTCAATCCACCTGGCTTATGCTTGTCATTTCATCTACACCATTTTCCATTAAGTCGTCAACATATCATTCATTCGTTGATTAAACATGTGAGACATTGGATCAATGGTCACACTACTATAAAATATACCTACAGAGTAGATATATAACGACGACCAATTATTCAATGTGGTAATATCTGGTTTTTTACGTGCATTAATTTATTTTATTTAATTAAGAAGTTTTTCATTATGGTTCTTAAAAGCAACAGTGGTCATAGAAATCAGATGACATGCTTCGATTCCCAGTTTCAACATTTTTCCAATTTTTCAATAAATATAAGCGCATGTGTAACACGGTGGGAGAAATGCCTTGGTGATTTTGCGTTTGATCGTAATTGTTGCGGATAGCAAGAGTCTCCACCGACTTTTCTTTTATCCAATAAGGAAAGGTTGAAAAGAACAGGAAAGACCTTTTGAGATTATTTTTTGAGTTCGGGGTGTAGGTTATGAAAAGGGAAGGTATTAGCACCCTTTTCATCCGTAGTTATCTACGGACTCTTAGTTGCTTGCTATATCATTTGCTTTTGTTTGAAAAAGTGTTTGTGGTGTGAGTTTTAAAAGTATTTTGAAAACATCTTTGTAATGATTCTCGTTTCTATAAGAACGCGTACAAAGTGTTGGTTTTGAAAATAGTTCAAAGAGGTGTTTGTGGAATGTATTTTTTGAAAGTGATTTGAAAAGTGCCTTTGTAATAATTCTCGTCTCTATAAGAATGCGTACAAAGAGCTTTGTCTTTTGAGAATGCTTCAATTGAAAGTGTTGGTGTGGAAAAATGTTTTTGTTGTGAGCAAGCGAGCAACTATGAGAAACTTACCTACTCAAAAGGTCTATGTGCTTTTCCTCCTCCTTTAAATGTTGCTATCTTACCATTGATTTGGTAAGAAGCCCCATCATTGGATGTGAAGGGACAGGCGTTGGTCGTTTGTATAGTCATAGAAGGCAACCTATGGGACGCTTTAGCAATTTTTTTAGGGACTAGATTATTTATCGAAAGCAACATCGAGGGTCATCGAGGGACTACGATCTTTTATCGAGGATCTTTGCTAAAACGTCCATATTCGAGGGACATGACTATTTTCTGAGGCAACAAGTGAGACTGCCCCAGAGGTTCATGTGTGTGAAGTGTGTTTGATTGCATGCATTTAGTCTTTGAGATTGGGTTTTGCTAACGGTTGATTTTATCTTATCATACACACCCTATCTCACTAGCAATTATATGAAAAACAATAAACTTGCGGAAATTAAAAATTCTAAGCTATTATATCATTAGGGGGATGGGGATACAATTTGCAAATGAGGATGAAATAGGTGTCTAATTATTACAACCATATCGAATAAGTGGACAATAATGAAGAATATATATATATATATATATATATATATATATATATATATATATATATATATATATATATATATATATATATATATATATATATATATATATATATATATATATAATGCAAAAACAGTGTAAAAAGAAGGGAAATTGCATTTTGAACTATTATGTGTCGATACATGTTGTTATGCATCGACACATAATTTTTACTCGCCTCTGCCAAATCAAATCAACTCGGTATGAGTCGACGTATAATGGGATGTGTCGACTCATTTCCTGCTTGTGTCAACACATACGCGTTTTATGTCGACTCATGCATATGGATAAAAAATTATGAAGGTTCATGATGTTGATATGGATAAAAAATTATGAAGTTTGACTGCAAATTGACCACCATTGACTTTTCCTCCAATACAACTGATTTTTAGGTCAACTGATCAATTGACTGAGCAAAAATGTGATCCAAGACTTGAAACTTGACATGAGTAATATTGAGGGTCCAAAATGATCCATGAAAGTCATATGAGGCATTAAAAGTTCAATTGTCCTTGTGCAATCTCAAACCCTAATTTTCATTCATCAGTGTTAGAGGAGGTGTCTTGAGCTGATCAACCATATGCAGTCTTGAATCCAAAGGAGATCTTGTGAGAGATTACTTGATGCAAGGTATCGGTTTTTTTTATTTCCAATTTTTTTCTCTCTGAATTTTCAGTTTTTTCTCTTTGTCTTGATGTGTGAATTTTTTTGCCTCCCTCTCTTGTAACACTGCTCCCCCCCCCCCCCCCCCCCCAACTGTAAATAATCTCTTCCCCTGTGTAATTTTCTATCTGCCATTTTATAACTCTTTTAGGGATTATATATTAGGAAGTAGAAATTAAGTTTGTTTATTGCAGTTTAATTCTGTAATAATTCTGAAATGATTAGTTTTAATTTTATTTCTGCATTTGTTTTGATAAATTTATGTTTCTGGAGGATCATGGCCCTGTTTATGATTTGGGATCGCTCTCTTTTTGGAAAGAAATGGATTACTTGATTTTGCTCCAAGGACTTGAACAATATTCTCTTCTCAACAACAAACATTATCCAAACAATGCCCATTTTTGATTTAGTTTTGGGCCACACATGCTTTTCTTTGATTTGGGTTGGGCAAGTTTAGTTTTGAGTTGTAAAGCTTGGGCTGGAATTTAAACCATGGAAAAGAAGGCTTTTTTGTTAACACTCCTCTTTTAAATACTACAAACAAAAATCAATTTTAATTATATTTAAATTTAAATTAGAATTAGTATAATTTAATAATAGTAATGTAAATACTATTGTAACAATATTAAGAATAATCACCGATAATAATAATTAGTTATATTATAAGCAATCATAATCAATAAATTAAAATAATATAAAAGTCAGAAATTGTCTTTCCATTATTCTAATTAAAATATTGGGCTATCAAGAAAATTTTGATGGGCTTATTTGATCAATAATACATCAACCTCTTATAACTTGAAATGGACCTCTGGTCTAGTGGACCTTTTTATAAAAAAAAAGATCTGTTCATATCCTTTGGTTTAAAAGGATACACCTCCCCTTTTACTCAAAATAGACCTCTATAAATCTAGTGGGCCATCAGATATTGATGGTCCATTTCTAGATCAATACACCTTTCTTCCCTGTTTTAAACCCTTATAAAAATAAATCCATATAATGCAATTTTATTGAATATAACCTTAAATATAATTAGGGGTAGGGCAAATTTGGGGTATGATACAAGGCACTTCTGAAAACATTCAGCAACACTCTTTTTGACATAGGCTGATCAAATTTACTTGTCTTTGAAGAGTCGGACATACTCCAAGTAGGCCTTGAATAGTTTGCCATTTTCCTGCTTTAAAGAAAACCATCCAAACTGAGTACCAAACATGCTCCTCTGAAGATAGAAGCAGTAGAAGAATAAGGAAACTATCGCCCCTATCTTCAAATAGTCGCACACGATCTCGAAAGCACGTATGAAGGCGATCGAGTTGGGGTGCAGCTGCGAAGGAGCCAGGCAGAGATGTCGAGAAATAGCCACCTGGAGATCAGTAAAAGGAAATCGAAAGCTCATCTCTCGAAACGGGATATCATACATGGGAAGTTGTCGGACATTGAATTTCGAGCATATAAAATAACTTTGCGCGGGAATGAATATCGACCACTCCTCCTTAGCACCCTCAGGATCTAGGGTCACCGTCGAGAACACCTCATCCAGATGCTTGATAAAAAAGGAAGCATGCTCCCAAGGGTCTAGCACGACCCAAGCCAGAGGGTGTTCAGCGAACGCAGGCATATTCTGCCCGACTTCACCAATAGAAGCCACAAACGCATCTTCCCTGACTGCATGCTGTTCAGGAGAGCTTGGTTCCTGCATGATCGGTTCATACTCAAGCGCCCACGAGGTGATCTCTTCAGTAGACATATATTTGGTAGATCTCTGAGCAGAACCGCTGAACTCGTTCAAAAACTCGTCATTAGCACTGTTAGCCATTATACCTGAAAAGCAGAGGACAAAAGTGAATTCGATATTGAAATCAAATCCACCCTTCCACCACTAATCAAGTGAAAGGGCACAAAGGAATGAGGACCTTGTCCCCAACCAGAGCTCTCACTCAACAACAAAAAGGAAAAAAACAGACTCTCTTGTCGGGAACATTCACACCGAGCTAGAACCCAAAAATCCTGCGAGCAGCTATCCCCCCAAACACTTATGGGTCGAAGTCGCTCATAAAGATATATCGTTTCTGATGAAGATCATAAACAGAAACCTTGAAATGGCCCCATGACATTGTTCTCAGGCGACAAAACCACCACCAGACACCAACACTTTGTCGGAATTCTCACGCTAAGTTACTCTAAACCCTAACCATATGCATTTCTAGGAAGAGAAGCACAAAATCTAACCTAGAATAAATGCAAACTTCATAAAAGTCAGAGGGAATCAAAAACCTTACCGGATTAAAAGGAGCGACAATGATGACAAATGGAAATCTATAGTGGTGATCGACAGAGAAAATAACAACTTCGTTAGGAAGCAACGTCAAGCAGAAACAAGCCAGTCGAGCAAAGCGAGACAAGAGAAAAATATGAATGAATCTACCTCTCTCCCTTTTATGGACTGCCTACTAGCACGTGAGCGAGCATGCACCTAGGGAACTCTAAAAAGTGTCATCATCACACCCTAATTCCTAGGCCAGCCATCATTACACCTCTATAACAACACGTGGCTCGATGCAAGCGTGGCACACAAACTCCCCAAGTTCTAGTTGGTCGTTCCTCTGCCCGCAAGACGAACACATCGAGCAACATTCAGATTCCTCGTATGAATTTTCCCCTAAAAACATGGTAACTTATCAAAACCGCTCAATTGTTCCTCTCCTACGAGGCAAACACGTCGAGCCTCACTTGTACTCCTCGTATGGAATCGACCATAAAGCATCCTCGTTTTGCGAGCATGTATTAAAGTCATCACTCCTCTATCCAGGGGTAACAAATTGGAGGGCTCTTGTTCTGGACTGACCAAATGACTAGAGTTGACCCAATCTGCTCATACATCATGCATGTCCCAACAAGCGCTGGCCCAATAACTATGGCTTTGGGTCGGACACGTCTGGTCAACTATCCTGTGGGACTGCGAGACCAACAATGCCGAAATCATGCAACTGCCCATAATATAAGCTTCCTCCCTGATCTGCTCACTACAAGTCAAGCAGACAACTAGACTAGAGCTCACAGCGTATTTGTCCATCATCTCATCCCTACTCAGAACAACAGCTAGATATAGGTACGAGTTCCTGTTTTGACCAGGTCCTGGCAGTTACCTATTTTCACAGAACCTAATATCTAGACCCAAAATAGGGACCAATGGCTATGCGCCAGGGGCATTATATAAACTCTCACACTTGTGAGGGACAAGTATCGAATATTCACTCATAAAACCCTAATCTCTTTCTTGTATCTCTTTACACTCTTTCTCACTTGATCTTCGGAGTGCCTTGCAGGTACACCCCTTCCTCTCCATAAATTTCCAGCCAAGCAGACGTTGTCATCTCAGCCCACCTTAAAGTTCTAATCATAGGTACGATCACAGGCAATGCATAACTCTCAAAGTATGAGTGGGAATACATAAGCCTTAAAGTACGAGCGACAACGTCTAACTGCTAGAATGCGAATGTTAACATCGTCCACTAAAAACTACCAACAAGCACTTATTTTCTAGATGAACTGCGGAGCTCTGATTTCCTTATTTCACTATGAAGATACGTAGGCACGATGTTTCGAAACCCAAGCGAGCACCCAAATTTAAAACTTATTTTTTCCCTAATTAAGTCATCAATCATTCATAGCAAGTAAACCTTTAGATAGCAACACCCTTAAACACAAACAAACAAAGTGGATCTCGTTGAGTACAATAGATGTGACGAGTGCTAATATCGTCCCCTTGCGTAATTGTCTTCTGAATCTAAATTTGGTTGCGACGACTATCTTTTATACCTTTTAGAATTTTCTCGATATTTTATCTTTCCTCTTGAAATAAATAAAATCCAATAACAATTCTGTTAATCACTTTTCGTAACACGACAATGCCCATCTTCTATCCTTTCGGAACTTACCACATTTTTTTACCTATTTATTGACCTACCAACCATATATGACCTTGTTTCGTTCTAGAATCTCCTCGTATTGGATGAATTTATTTTTTCACTTAAGAAAAATATTAAAGTTCTTAGCTTCTTCAACCCCAATGTTTGAGTTGTATAACTATAATTTTGAATTGTATAACTATAATTTCTTGAAGTATTTATTGATTTTGATATTTCTATCTTTTCATAACTTACCGCATTTTTTACCCATTTATTGTCCTACCAACCATGGATGGACTTATTTTTTCATTTAAGAAAAATATTGAATTTCTTAGCTTCCTCAACTTCAATGTTTGAGTTGTATAACTATGATTTTTTGAAGTGTTTATTATATAGATATGATTTTGAAGTCTTTGTTTGTAAGAGACACATTATTTATTTATCTAAAATTTTAAGATGATATATGAGTGAATTTTCTCACTTATAAATATTTAAATCACACTAATATGAGATTATTTATCCACATAATCACATTTATATTATTATTCAAACAGATATCAGATCGCTTAAAAAAAAAATTAGTGAAAAGTCTCATGTACAGAACCAAAGTCAATTATCATACATTACATTAGTGGGAATTTCTGTTTGCTGTTAATAAACTAAGATTCAGCATATGATTGTTCTAACACAGAATAATAGAAAATGACCTTTAGTAAAAAAATACCACCATAAAACTGTGATTTTATTATCAATATTTTATATTGTATTAACCAATTCTATTTTATTGTTAAAAATTATTTTTACTATTTAAGTATTTATCCGTTAACATTATCATTTTATTAATCAATTTTTTATATTTTATTAATTAATTTTAATTTAATAATAAAAAATACTATTTATGTATTATTCTCAAATACTATTCACAAAACTATTCATGATACCGTTCATAACACTGTTCATGAATATATTTTTATTTAAAAAATACTATTTAGTATAAATATGAAAAATAGATACAGTATAAATATTTGGTGTATGAATCGATGTAAGAATAGCACTGCTGATTATAATAATGTCCAGATCTCTAACATAATTTCAAAAAAAGACAAACCGATATTCAAATTTGAAAATGATGTAACGATAATGACATTTAATTCACTAATTAAGAACTTTTCTTAAGCAATAGTATAATAGTATACGTGTTTGGAGAGAAAAAAAGTTGCATGCTGTCAAAGTACTGTGTACATTTAAGTTAAATATAAGTCATTGTATGAGTAAACATTCAATTATTTTATTTTAATAAGAAATTGTAAGATTAATTAATAAAATATTGATTTGGTAAAAAATAATAGATTTGACATGACAATATTTTTATACTTTATTTAATATAGAAATTTATTAAGAGATTAAAGAATTTTTTTTTACAATAACTAAATATTAAAAAAATACACAAATAATCATGTTTCGGAAAAAATTATATAAATAATCATGTTTCAGAAAACCTCACAATGAATGCGTCAAGTGAGATGGCAAATGCACCTAAATTTAAGAAGGAGGCGCAAGTGAGATGACACCTAAGTGCAATATGTTTGCCCTAAGTCATCTCAGATGGCGCCTAGGTGCAATTAAATGTCATTTTTTGCTTTCTATTTTAAATACGAGACAATAGGTAAACGATATAGCTTCACGAAACTTCGACTTTTAATTAATAAAAAACAATTACATAATAAAAAAAACCATACATAATAATTAGTGGTCCCCCGGAACTCGGTAACGACTCGTGGTTCCGCATCCGCATCCTCTCCTATCTCGTGGTGGGTTTCGTCGATTTTCCTATTGCGGTTGGATCGATGGCCCAGCGAAGTCAATGCGTTCAGGATCCATGAAATCGATCAGATCACCATATTTGGAAGATCCGCTTTGGTAGAGTCGGCTATCCATGCCCTCAAAGTTTGGTCGTCTTGGTGGGGGGTGAGGTTCTATGGATGGTCTATAGCACTGATCGTCTGAGTAAGGGGGTAAAAAGGAAATCAATCTTGGGGTGTTTGGTATGGCGACTATTGGGTGCTTTGGTGATGTGGTGGTTGATGGTAAGTTGGGTCGGTTGGGTCATTTTTTTCGGGAAAGCCTAAATCAGGGCTAAGGTGAGATGATGAGGGGCCCACATTGGGATATGGAGAAGACTGGAATTGTGTGTGGGGCATGAGGGTGTATTGATATTCTGATTAAGATTGGGGTTGGATGTGGGGCATATGGGAGTATTTGTATTGAGGTGGTGATTGTGGTTGGGTGTGGGGCATATGAGTGTATTGGTATTGAGGTGGTGATTGGGGTTGGGTGGTTGTGGATCTGTATCGCCGGGGTGGTTGGTGCGAGGTTGATGTGTGTTGGGTTTGTTGTTGGGGATTTGAGGTTTGTGCCCATTGTGTTAGTGGGTCAACCAAGTACCTCGGATGAGACACGTGCATTTCTGGGTTACTAACCGATCTGTACCAATCATAATATTGATTCGTGTGTCGCATATTATTCTGGTTGAGGAAAATAGGGAATTGCAAGACATGTTGGTGACGCATATGCCACATCTTACACCATTCTGGAGCAAAATCTTTCCAATTAGTAAGACCCCATTGGGTGTCGACTCTTTTGAGATGCCAGGGTGACAAACAAGTTGGATCACATGGTATCTCTTGATGCATTCCGAATTACATCTTGACACGGTCGCTGTAGTGCATCTCTACAATGTTGAACCGTATGATTGTGATCTTTACAGTCCAAACTGTTACATCCTCGGGGTTTGGTTCATGGTCCAAACCCAAATATGGTCTATAGATAAACTGTGGATAAAATTAAATCAGCATAATGAAAACGTAAAAAATAAATAATTTAAAAGTAGAAAAGTTCAAAGGTACCACGTACATCATCTGGGCCAAGGTGATCCAATAGATTACGATATAGAGCGACATTGAATCTTGAATTCTTGCCGTAATCCATACCTGTCACGCAGTACCTAAAGGAATTGAAAAATAGTTTATTTTAAACATATATTTGGCGAAAAGATGAATAATAAATGATTTAAGTTTTTGACTTACTTTTCGTATGGGAAAATGAATGTGTTGTTGTTGACGGGGTTTAGGGACTCCATTCTCCACCAACCCCAGACTTGGAGTAAGAAAGCGCATCCATAAAAAGTACATTTGTCCTTTGTTGTATTTTTACACAAAGAACTGTATAGATGAGCTAAAACAGCAGAACCCCAACTATACTTTCTTGTTTTTTTAAAGTTCCTAAGCAAACTTAAATACATAAAATTTATACTATTCCCTGTACTTTCGGGAAATAACAAGCTTCCAAATAGTATCATCATATAATTTCTAGCTTTTATTACTCTTGCTAGCTCAGACGAATTTTCATTCAACTCAAGAGTCGCATAATATTTTTTGAGTTCGGTTAGTAATATACCTTGGCCTTTAGCACCACTACCTTCTACCATATGTTTGCCCAAAAATTCCTCGCATAGAGAATTAGGTTGTTGAACCAACCCATTAACCGCCTTACCATCGATAGGGAGACCTAGTAACATGTACACATCCTCTAGTGTGACGATACATTCACCTATCGGTAGATAAAATGTGTGTGTCGCGGGTCTCCACCTTTCTAACATTGCAAGTATGAACTTGGAATCAATCGTGCAATTTGAGATTTTTATAATATTTCCAAAACTCGCATATTCGAGATAGGGCACAATTAATGGGTCGGGAGTAATGTAGTTGTGTGAGCGAATTCTAAATATTTCAGTATCCTAAATTCAAAATGTAAAAATGGTAAGAGTCCATAAGATAACTAATTGAATAATAATTTTATACAAAATATATTAATCTACAAGAATATTTAAGAATTTATAAAAACTTACAAACGCCGCAATATTGTCTCTTGTGCCTCTGTGAGAATCGCCCATTGTGAGAAGAGACATATTTGGAATTGTATAAGACAGTGAAAGAGTTTGTATCAGAGAGTGGGATGATTGGTCATACAAAACAACTATCTCAGGCGCCATATTTATAGGTGAAATCGTATAAGAGTGAATTAATGAGGTGGTTGGTGGTTGCATGTTGTTGGCTCCTAAATTCGACACCCACGTTCTATTATCATATAGCTCATTAATTATGAGTTAGAAGAGTTTCCTACACAAGAAGGCTTCGATCAGCTGATCACATCGAAGGCTTATTAAAGAATGACAAGATACTTAGAGAAATTTCTCTAAGTTGGAATCATGTTGTTTTCAACGTCGAAGGAGCAACCTTTCGACCAAGGTCCCTGATGCCCAAGATCGAACGGTTTGAATTTTGAATTGTTAGAGGGAAAACGGTTCCCAGCAGTTACCAAGCGTGACGTGGCGTGGAAGTAGGCGTCGAGGGTTGTGAACGTGCCATGTGGTGTCACCACGAAGCGATGTAACTGCCCAACAGTTACTTAGGATTTTTAGTATAAATACTAAGTGTTCACGTAGTTATTAAGGGTGTTCATTATTGTATACAAGTCACTCATTTAGATTCAAGTACCCAGCGTGAGAGAAAGAATCATTGAGAATATATGTGTGAAACACCATTTACCTTAATCGAAGTCTTTTACATTCAAGCAATTTATCGCTTTCACTTATTTATCTCAGTCGAAGTCATTTATTTAACAAGCCTTTAATGCTTTTATTTACTTTACCAAGCTTTTCTCCATGCAATTTACTTAAAGTGTCTCTATCTTACTTGTGTTAATCACCATTAGGATTAGTCGAAACTCTCTATTTTAAAGCATTTAAACGATAAAAATCAGCCATGTCTTAGGATCAATCTGATCGATCCTGCGAGTCACAAAATAAGTTACCTTTTGGAAGATCAGCGGTTGTTTACCATTTTTCACGGTAAACAAATTGGCACGCCCAGTGGGACCTTGTGTTGATTTTACGAGTTTAATCATTTTTTATAAAATATACTCCTTTTTCGAGAGTATTGCATGTTATTGAGAAGTGGTAGAATATACACCAACGAAACAAATACTAGGAGAAGAAGTAGAGAAATGGCGAATCCGCCAAACAATGGAGAAAACCCACAAACAAACGTGGGAGCGAAGGTTATCCCAACAACTGGTTATCATTCAGTGGGCTAACTGACATCCAGCCAACTGGTTGGGGAAGCGAATTCATTGATAATGACTGAGTCGCAAGCGTTACAGCGAATTTCAGCTTACGTTGCCAAAACAAGAATGATAGCGGCTCTCGAAGCCGAAGTAAAATATATGGCCACCAAGGCCAATGACCAAGTACTACCTTCTGCAGGTCGTGGAAAAGATTTCGACCCAGAGCCACCAGATATAGGTCCTGGAAAAGATTTCGACCCAGAACCTCCTGATATCTCGACAGAAGGAATGCAGGAACAGAGGCTCGACGCCATCTACGACGATGAGCCTTTGGGTTTCGAAAAGGACCCCCTGGCGAACAACATCAAAATGTTAGCACAGGATCCTTTAGAAGAAATCGACTTGGGAGAAGGGTTAGATAAAAGACCCACTTACATCAGTGCCAAAATAGACCCAAAGCTCAGGGTCGAAGTGATCCAATTACTGAAGGAGTTCAAGGACTGCTTTTCACGGGATTACGACGAGATGCCTGGTCTCGACAGAAGATTGGTAGAACTTCAGTTGCCAATCAAACCTGGGAAAAAGCCTGTCAAACAAACTCCAAGACGCTTCGCTCCAGAAATACTGTCGAAGATCAAAACGGAAGTCGAAAGACTGCTGAAGTGAAAATTCATACGAACTACGAGGTACGTCGAATGGATTGCAAACATTGTGACAGTTATTAAGAAAAATGGTACATTGAGGGTGTGCATAGATTTCAGAGATCTGAATGCTGTAACACCCAAAGATGAATATCCTATGCCTGTGGCGGAAATACTTGTCGACTCTACCGCTGGCCACGAGTACCTGAGCATGCTTGACGGTTACTCAGGATACAATTAAATTTTCATTGCTGAAGAAGATGTGTCGAAAACAACTTTTTGATGCCCTGGGGCCTTAGGCACTTACGAATGGGTAGTAATGCCTTTTGGCCTAAAAAACGTTGGGGCAACATATCAGCGAGCAATGAACTCTATCTTCCATGATTTTATTAACACTTTCATGCAAGTATATATTGACGATATTGTTGTAAAATCTGTTTCCAGGAAGAACCATATAGACCACCTTCGACAATTATTCGAAAGAATGAGAAAGCATGGTCTGAAGATGAACCCTTTGAAGTGTGCGTTCTGTGTGAAAGCTGGAGATTTCTTGGGCTTCGTCGTCCACAAGAAAGGAATCAAAATCAACTAGAACAAGACGAAGGCAATCTTGGAAGCGAAAGCGCCAACGAACAAGAAGGAACTGCAATCTCTGCTGGGAAAGATAAACTTCTTATGGAGATTTATATCTAACCTAAGTGGAAAAGCGCAAGCCTTCTCACCCTTACTTCGATTGAATAAGGAAGGGTTCGAGTGGGGGAAAGAGAAACAAGAAGCCTTCGACAAGATCAAAGGGTACCTCACCAAGCCACCTATTTTGGTGCCTCCTTGTAGAAATAGGAGTATGAGATTGTACATAGCTGCATCCGAAAAGACTTTGGGAAGCATGTTAGCCCAAGAGGATGAAAATGGAGTCGGAAGACCCATTTACTACCTTAGCAGAGTTTTGAACGATGCAGAAACTAGATATAGCAAAGTTGAAAAATTATGTCTATGTCTTTATCTCTCTTGTACAAAGCTCAAACAATATATAAAACCAGTTGATGTGTATGTTTCGTCCCATTTTGATGTTTTCAAATACATGTTGTCGAAACCCATCTTGCACAATCGAATTGGCAAGTGGGCGCTAGCATTAACTGAGTATTCGTTAACCTTTATGCCTCTCAAGGCAGTAAAAGGACAAGTGGTAGCAGACTTTATAGTTGACCACTCAATTCAGGTACAAAAGATAAATTACTTGGAGATAGAACCCTGGAAATTTTACTTCGATGGTTCCAGCCATAAAGATGGAACGAGAGTAGGGGTCTTAATTATTTCTCCAGAAAAAATTCCAACAACATTCAAGTACAAGATAGAAGGTACTTGTTCGAACAATGAGGCTGAATATGAAGCTCTAATTACTGGCCTTGAAATATTGTTGGAATTGGGGGCAACTCGAGTCCAAATAATGGGAGACTCAGAGTTAGTCATTAAGCAAATCACAAAAGAGTACAAATGTATAAGAGAAAATCTCATTATGTACTTTGTGATAGCAAATCGTTTATTGAAAAAATTCGAAGTGGTTAATATTCGACACATACCTAGATTGGAAAACCAAATAGCCAATGATTTGGCACAAATTGCATCTGGGTATAGGATTTCAAAAACGAGATTACAAAGAGCAATCGAAGTCCAAGAAAAAATGACAGCAACCAGCTTGTCTCCAACTGATTTGGAATCGACAAGACTAGGATATGCCGATCAAAGGGATTTCGAAATTTCGTTCATAGACAATTTATCGGAGCAAGATTGGAGGAAACCCATTGTAGATTATCTACAAAATCCAGCAGCTTTGACAGAACGAAAAATAAAATATAGGGCGTTAAGTTACGTACTCATGGGGAATGAGTTGTTTAAAAAGACGCCTGAAGGGGTATTATTAAAATGCTTAAGCGAAACTGAAGCATACATAGCCCTTTCGACTACACATGCTGGAGCATGTGGGGCTCACCAAGTAGGTCATAAGATGAAATTGTTGTTGTTTCGACAAGGACTATATTTGCCCACTATCTTGAAAGATTGTGTCGAGTTTGCGAAGGGTTGCCAGGAATGCCAAGTCCATACTGGTATCCAACATGTACCAGCAAGAGAGCTTCACTCAATAGTGAAACCTTGGCCTTTTAGAGGATGGGCGTTGGATCTTATTGGAGAGATTCGACCAGCATCATCAAAGAGCCAGAAGTATATACTGGTAGGCATTGATTATTTCACTAAATGGATCGAAGTTATCCCTTTAGTCAACGCAGACCAAGAAAATGTCATTGAATTTATTCAAAAGAACATTATCTACAGATTTGGAATCCCTGAGACTATAACAACTGATCAAGGGTCAGTGTTCACTGGTCGAAAGATGCAGGAATTCGTGCAAGAAACAGGCTTCAGACTCCTAACATCAACGCCTTATTACGCGCAGGCAAATGGTCAAGTCGAAGCCGCGAATAAAATAGTGATTGGCCTGATAAAAAAGCATGTAGGAAAGAAGCCAAAAAATTAGCATAAAACGTTAGACCAGATCTTGTGGGCTTGTCGAACATCCCCAAAGGAAGCCACAGGTACAACACCATATCGACTAACTTACGGTCATGACGCAGTACTGCCAACAGAAATTTGTCTTCAATCAGCAAGGGTTCAAAGACATCAAGATATTCCCCCTGAGGTTTATTGGGATATGATGTTAGACGAATTGGTAGATTTAGGCGAAGAAAGACTACGAGCTCTCGACCTACTGAGAATTCAGAAGAAAAGAGTGGAAGACTCTTACAATAAGAAAGTAAAACCGAAGGCATTCTCGCCTGAAGAACTAGTTTGGAAGGTAATTCTTCCCATGGATTGAAAAGATCGAAGCATGGGAAAATGGTCACCCAAATGGGAAGGACCCTTCAAAATTATTCAAACTTTTTCTGATGGAGCATATGAGGTCGAAGAGTTAAGCGAAGATAAAAGACTGTTGAGAGTAAACGGCAAATATTTGAAAAAATATAAACCTATGCTCCAAGAGATCAAAATAAATAACAATTAATGATTAAGTTAACAATAAAGCCAAAATGGAAAATAACATTGATAAGTCAAAATGGCTACAAAAATTACAGAATATTCGAGTACACGGTCATGATGACAGCGTATGAAAGGCCATCGTGCGT
Organism: Vicia faba; assembly: GCA_948472305.1. Classification (NCBI taxonomy): domain Eukaryota; kingdom Viridiplantae; phylum Streptophyta; class Magnoliopsida; order Fabales; family Fabaceae; genus Vicia; species Vicia faba. Next base: position 785,883,692 of record OX451735.1, on the reverse strand, counting down.
GCGAAGTGCCTTACTGAAGTGACATCTTGGGAAAAGTTGAAATGATGATTTTTTGAGATTGTCAGATGGTTGGTAGGAGACGAAAAGCGCACAAACTAATTTGTGGCTGAGAGTGAAGGACATGTGTCGAATGGAATATCAAAGAATGCCTCTTTCTTCTAAGCGTTGAAATAAGACATTCTTGGGGGGCAATTTGCTGGCTCCTAAATTCGACACCCACGTTCAATTATCATATAGCTCATTAATTATGAGTTAGAAGAGTTTCCTACACAAGAAGGCTTCGATCAACTGATCACATTGAAGGCTTATCAAAGAATGACAAGATACTTAGAGAAATTTCTCTAAGTTGGAATCATGTTGTTTTCAACGTCGAAGGAGCAACCTTTCGACCAAGGTCCCTGATGCCCAAGATCGAACAATTTGAATTTCGAATTGTTGGAGGGAAAACGGTTCCCAGTAGTTACCAAGCGCGACGTGGCGTGGAAGTAGGCGTCGAGGGTTGTGAACGTGCCATGTGGTGTCACCACGAAGCGATGTAACTGCCCAGCAGTTACTTAGGATTTTTAGTATAAATACTAAGTGTTCACGTAGTTATTAAGGGTGTTCATCATTGTATACAAGTCACTCATTTAGATTCAAGTACCCAGCGTGAGAGAAAGAATCATTGAGAATGTATGTGTGAAACACCATTTACCTTAATCGAAGTCTTTTATATTCAAGCAATTTATCGCTTTCACTTATTTATCTCAGTCGAAGTCATTTATTTAACAAGCCTTTAATGCTTTTATTTACTTTACCAAGCTTTTCTCCATGCAATTTACTTAAAGTGTCTCTACCTTACTTGCGTTAATCACCATTAGGATTAGTTGAAACTCTCTATTTTAAAGCATTAAAACGATAAAAATCAGTCATGTTTTAGGATCAATCTGATCGATCCTGCGAGTCACCAAATAAGTTACCTTTTGGAAGATCAGCGGTTGTTTACCATTTTTCACGGTAAACACATGCATGCATGATACGTGTCACTCATGCGCCAAGTCAATTGGCGCCTACATGCAGTTTAAAGAGCATGCGCCATTCAACTTGGCGTGGGACATGCCTACTTGTAGCATATGTGGCGGCATAGGTGGTAGCATAGGGGCAGGATTTTGTGCATGCATGTAAGGTGATATGACATGTAGGGATGCGCCATTTAACTTGGCGCATGAGTGGAAATTTGAAAGGTGTCTCCATCTACACACCACCTTCACACATGACAAACTTCAACATGGGCGGAGATGAACCATCATCTGATGTTTTTTTCAACCCGTATATGTAGTCAGATGAAAATTTAAAAGAGAAAGACAAATTTGGTAATAGAGAAGAGTGTATGCAAGCTAAAAAAAAGTTTCACATGCTAAAATCTGTCGATTTTAAGATGGATCGGGTAAATCCAGAAAGGTACAAGATCATGTGTGTTCAGCTTAATTATATGTTCAGGATGACTGCATCATATGTGTTGAGAGGTGATTGTTGGGTGATAGGTTCTATGTCCATCCACACATGCGTCAATTCTACTCAATCACAAGATCATCGTAAACTAAATTATGATCTAATATGTCAAGAAATCCTACCTCTCGTTAGCAATGATCCGCCATTGAAGGTGAAAAAAATAATCTCTTACATCACTATGATATACAATTATACTCCGTCATACAGAAAGGCGTGGTTAGCAAGACCAAAGCGATTGAAAAGGTGTACGAAAACTAGGAGGAGTCATACAAAGAACTACCGCGCTACCTGGATGCACTTCAGACATATTCTCCTGGAACTGTTTATATTATGGAAACATTATCGGCGTATGCCCCAGATGGTACTCATGTCAATGGAAATGGGATGTTCAGTCGACTGTTCTGGGCTTTTCAACCTTGCATCACAGGGTTTGCATCATGCATACCTATTATTCAAATAGATGGAACATGGTTGTACAGGAAATACAAAGGCACGCTACTGATGGCAGCTGCACAAGATGGAAACAGTAACATTTTCCAAATTGCTTTTGCTCTAATCGAGGGAGAGAATGGTTGGCATGACCCTCATTCTATGCGTGTCTACTGCATTAGACATATCGTACAAAATTTCACGCGGGAGATAAAAGACAAGGTTCTTAGGAAAACAATTATGAATGGGGATATGCATTAACACATCCTTTGTTGAAACACTATCACAACGAGATCTGATTGTCAAATCCGGATGCAGGTAGGTGGATTGATAATATTCCAGTGGAGAAATTGACAACGTCATACGACAATGGACAACGATGGGGCCACATGATAACAAATCGTATCGAATCAATGAACAGTGTATTCAAAGGCACACGAAACCTCCCAGTAACCGCTTTGGTGAAATCGACATATTTTAGGATGGCTTCGTTGTTTGCCAAAAGAGGTGAAATATGGAATGCGGTCTTACAATCGGGACAACTATGGAGTGAAAGCTGCATGAAGTATATTAAGGCAGAAAGCGCTAAATCTAACACCCATCTTATTATAAGGTTCGACCGACATAGCCACAACTTCATTGTCAAAGAGACAATCGACCACAACGAGGGGCTGCCAATACAAGAGTATAGGGTTATACTACCATCTCGTTGGTGCGATTATGGAAAGTTTCAAGCCTTTCGTATTCCTTGCTCTCATGTCATTACGGTATATGCACATACCCATCAAGATGCATTACTACTTCTATCTCCCATTTACAAGTCCGAAACCTTGCTCAACGTATACAACAATGGCTTCCCAATGGTAGCGAAACCTGATTATTGGCTTGCATACGATAGAGAAATAGTATGGCATAACGACCAAATGCGAAGGAATAAAAAGGGTCGTCCCAAAAGAAAGCGTATCACAACTGAAATGGACTCCCTTGACAAGCTAGAAAGAAAGTGTGGTTTATGTCGTCAGGTCGGATACAATCGAAAAAATTGTCCAACTCGGGCTACAAGCTCGACAACATAAAAATTGTATGGAAACCATCTGCACTTTTTAAAGTTATAAATGTATCTTTTTTTCATTAAGAGAATTTATTACAACAAAACATACGCAAACAACAAATAAAAACACGATAAACGTCTAAGAAATTACAACCGTCAAAACAATTTCATCTGAGCCATGCATCATCAACATTACGTCTCTGTCTGTTTTGACTTCCTCCAACCAAGATTGAGTTCTTCCAGTTGCAAGCGACGTGGCTGTTCTTCTTCTCTAGATCCTTCTAATTTTTTTCCCAGCCTCGATGTCTCCTTCTAGCCATCGCATCAACTCTCTCTTCAAACGCTCCATGGAGTGAATGTGCCAAAATTTTATTTTCATCGGAGGTTTGACGATCGAGAAAATAACGTATTCATCTCTGGTGAAAATCGTGGGAGATGTCATGACGCAAATAACAGAAAAAAATAAGACATTGTGAGAAAGTGTGAAGAATGAAGGAGAAATGAGTGTTTTATTTATAGAAAACACAATTGCACGTAGTAGCCATCTTAGATGGTGCCTTCTCTCCTTTTTATAGTGCATGTGTCATCTCACTTGGCTAAAACAAAGTGCATGCGCCAAGTGAGATGGCGCCTAGGACAAAAAGGTGAGTGCATGCGCCATCTCACTTGGCGCCTCCATTGTGGGGTTTTCTGAAACATGGTTATTTGCATAATTTTCTCTGAAATATAATTATTTGTGTATTTTTTTCAATACTTGATTATTGCTAAAGAAATTTCGAGATTAGACAAAATATATGACAAGAATCGGGACAAAAATCTGAATTATTATCCTCCATTAAATTATGGATAAACTTTTGTTGCAAATACAAATTATCAAAAATATCAAAATATCATTTTTAATCTCCTTATCTAATATTTTACTTTATACATATAATATTAATATTTTATTTATTAATAAAAAATATTATAATAAAATTATATTATATATAGATATATCAAATAAAGGAGAGTAAAATTTGTTGTCTTCTGAATATTTAACATTTTGATTCATGAATATTAAAATTTTATATATTAATAAAAATATTATAATAAAAATTATATTATTTAGTGTATAGATATATCAAACAAAATAGATAAAAAATTATTTTGTGTATTGACCATCAAATATAACACAATACAAAAAATTGTTTTGTATTGTTCAATATTGTCTAATATTGTTCTGTCCAATACTTCTTATTTTACACATCAAATATACCAATTATTTATCGTACATTAAATATAAGGTATAATTTATGAGCTCAAATGTTCAAAATTAAATTTTCATTCTGTTAAACTAATTTAATTGATAATTATATAGAGACATTAAATACAGTAATACTTGCATGTTAAGTTTGTTACATCTAACTTGTTCTCCTTTAAAAATGTGAATTTTAATCTCTAAACTACTTAGAAAAAAAAATAAAAATCCCTCAATTAATTAGAAATTTCTTTTCAACCTTCCAAATCTCTCAATTTTTTTTTTTTAAAATTATAAGTAAATATTTTTTCATTTTATAATTCTGTCCATGTATACTAGCTCTTTGAATTTTATAATCTGACTAATTTTCGCCAATTTTCCTTCTTACATTTCTAACCCTACTTAAAAGTTTTAAAATTAAAAAATTGGTATTTTAAATGATAATCAAATGATCAATAAACTTTACATACATCATACAATGGTGTGTTTCTTGTTTAGATTCTTAATTCTGGATTTAAACTATTAATATTTTAATTATTTAATTTACTTCATGTAAAAATTTCAACATAAAATATTTTAATTATTAGTTAGTTATATTTAACATTACTATTTAGAATTTTAATAAACTAATTAAATATTTTAATTATTTTGACTAACAATTAACTTAGACAATCGAATATTAAATAGTTAAAGCATATATAACTATTAATTAACTAATTAAATATTAGAGAGTTCTTATAATTTGACAACATTTTTTTTAATTTAGCAACCAAGAAAAATATCAAAACAATTTCTTTTATTTATTTTCTTAAAAAATATTTTATATCGACAAGAAACAATTTTTTCCATGAATAATTAAAAAAGTATTTTTTAAACTAATTTTTTATTAAAATTTTCGATAGAATTAAATTATAATATTGAACTATTAATAAATCAGAAAATGATTAGGTAACCATATAAATATTCTGATCAAGCATCTATCTGAAAAGATAGATGCATATAAATTTTCCACATTATCCTTTTATAAAAAAATTAAATATCTAAAAAAGTAATTAATTTACATTATTATAGAAAATCCATTTAACAACGGTTGAAAAATATATATAATCATGCAGGTCCAAACGTTATGTAGAGTGTTGTTGTAAATGTGTTACTTACAATCACGGTCTTGAAACTATTGTAGTATTTTAGAAAGCGCGCGTTTTATCACAACAGTTGAACCAAAGAACCGTTGTGATATACATAAAGGTATTAGGTTCGATTCACATCATCGTTGTTTTGATATTTATATTATTTGGACAACATGCGAGATATTACAATGGTTGTGTTATTTAACTATTGTGAAACTTTCTGTTAAAATAATAAATTTATTCCTGCTTTTATAATTTTCCTCATTTTTGAACTTGTATTTTGGTAGATCATATCACAATAGAACAAACAATTTGCATTTATAATAATAATAATAATAATAATAATAATAATAATAATAATAATAATAATAATAATAATAATAATAATAATAATAATAATAATAATAATAATAATAATAATAATAATAATAATAATAATAATAATAATAATAATAATAATAATAATAATAATAATAATAATAATAATTGTATCATAATAACAATAAAAATTCGATTAAAAACCAGAAATTGTATATAACTTCAAAACCAAAATGTCACAAAATAACCTACAGTTTACATATTAAATAACATCACATAATTATATCTTCGTGTTTTGGTTTCTTGTTTCTAGGTGTCTTGTCTCTTGGTGTCTTGGCATATAAAAGACCTATGATTTCAAATAATCACACTTGCATTAGTAAAAATACGTAGAACTTATAACATACAATTAATATATTATGAATAAAGAATAAAATATTTACTTGTTAACTTTCTCATATGCCTTCTTCATGATCGATTCAAATAGCATGTACAACATCTCCATCAACTTTATCATATGAGGTAGGAACCTGTGTTGTGTAAGAAGGAGTGGATGGAATATCAAGACTTTCATCACTAAGAGGAATTTGTTTTCTTTAGAGAACGATTAACCATTTCTCCGATATGTCCGAAGAGTCGGTCACATAAAAAACTTATTTTACTTGAGAAGCCATGATGAATGGTTCAATCATAAAAGATGCCTTGCCAAGGCCAACATGTGTTACACCATTACTATTTGTTCTGGACTGAGTCAACAACTACGTACGACCCAATATACTCTTGCGTCAAGGACAACCTAAAAGCATTGGTCCAATCAACTAGGGCTAACAAAGGGCACGTCTCCCTTTTGCCCTCTGGCTAGGGCTGCGTGGTCGGTTAACCCCAGGCTCGACAAGACCACGACTACCCTTGACCACATCTCTTCCCGTGATAAAGGCTAGTTTCGGGCATCTCTCCCCAAGATAACGAGCACGAGCTGCTCGTCCCTGCTTTCACGTAGGAATCATGGTAGTTACCTATTTATGGGCCTGGATTTTGGATGCCTATCCCATAATAAGAACCAATGGCCAAGTGCCGGGGGAATTATAAAAATCCTCACACTTGTGAGGGTAAGATACTCAATATTCAATTCAAACTTTTATCCCTAAGTTCTCTCACTTATCTTTACACTCTTACTTACTTGAGCGTTGGAGCGCCTTGAATGTACAATCCCCTCCTCCGTGATTTCAGCACTATGGACGATGTTATTAGCCCATTACAGGTTCTGATTATCGGTAAGATCAGTGGCTCTGTCTCTTGGAAATCTTGTTTCCTCATCTTCTTTTCTTAAACATAGAAGATCAAAGTAAACTTCCAAGATTCTTTATGGCCGATCAAGATGACAACCACCTTGCTGGCGAAACTGTCATCTCGCCTATCCGCAAGACTGACACTACTAAAAATAAGACATTTGGTAAGAGGATTTTATATCAGGTTTCAATATACATGATGTGAAAAATATTTGATTTAGAGATTTTACATCAGACATTTATTTTCACTGATGTGAAAAATAATACGGTGGTAGTTTGGTAAATAAAATTAAATTTTGTTATAAAGGATTTCACATCAGGCCTGATTTGCATTGATGTAAAAAGTCCACTGATAGAAAAAAATTATGCTGTGGCAGTTTCGTAAATAAAATGAAGTTTTGTTATAACGGATTTCACATCGGGCCTAGATTTGCACCTGATGGGAAATGTGGGCCTTTACATCGGGCATATTATCAATTGATGTGAAATGTTTTCACTTTCACTAAAACCCTATTATCACTAGAACGATTTCTCTACCTCCATTAAGATTCGTTCGTTCGAATCTCCCTTCAATGCTTCGCCCCCGTCCGTGTAATTTTTGTGAGATTTTGTTGCTTTTCAGGATTCTGAAAAATCCGAGTGAATATATGCAATCGTTCTAAGAAATTGAAGGAAGGGGAACATGTTCTGGTCAGACTTGAAGGCCCTTTTGTTTCTCGCAGGGTTACACCTAGGGATCTTCTTTCTGAATTTATAGGTTCTATACCAGCAAAGTGATTCAGTGAAAAGCCCTAGACATGCACAAACACTTCACAATGGTGCTTGTTAATCAAACCCCTGACAGCTCCAGCGAACAACAATCCAACCAAGATGTTCGCACCCAAAGCGATAACACCTCTCTCTCATTCTCTCCGTCTCTCTCACACATTCTCGTTCTCCGATAACAACCGTTTTTCTAACACTCTTTCTCTATGAATAAACGAATCCAGTTGTAGCATGCCAAGCCATCACAAACATCGTGAATACCTCATTAGGTCCCATCGGTCTCAACAAGGTATAAGATCCATCGATTTGTATCTTCTTCAATATGTTTTCGTTTATTTTTCGTTTCATTTCTGTTTTTCGTTTTTAGAAGCTCGTCGATGACATCAGTGATGTTACTATCACTAATGACAGCGCTACCATAATCAAGATGCTGGAAGTCCTACATCTTGCTGCTAAGGTTAACCTAATTTCAATACATTGCGAGATTGATTAATCTGTTGATTTTTTCATTTAGTCTCTGCTTTTATTTTTATTTTTTTAGGTTTTGGTTGAACTTGCTGAACTTCAGGATAGAGAAGTTGGAGATGGTACTGCATTCATCGTCATTGTAACTGCAGAGCATCTTAAAGTATATTTCCACTCTTTTTTACCACTTTATATATGTATTTATTAAATCTATAATGTTTTCATTTTTGTAGAGCAAATGCTTGTTAGGAATAAAATTCATCCAACCTCAATTATCAGCGAATATAGAGTAGGTTTTTCCCTTTTTCTATTTTCTCTCTCGTATTATTATGTTGTCTTGAGTCTTCCATTGAAGCATCTAATGTTTTGAGTCTTTTATGTTGGATCAGATTTGTAATGATGTATGAACTTTTCTGTTTCTGATTATTCACATTTGTAAAATTTAACATAAATTATGCAATGACATTAAACATGAATTATGTTTGCAATTTACTTATTATCTTGCTAAAAAAATGAATTAGTATCAATTTTTTTTACAGGAAATCCACCTCGATTCCTCTAAAAAAGCAAACATATTACATCGGGCCATTGAGACAATCGATGTTAAAACCCATATATTATATCGGGCAAGTTAGGAAACTGATATAAAATATTGCATTTTTTTAAATTGTATTTTTTCACATCAGATCTAACATCCAACTGGTGTGGTAGGTGGATTTTTCACATCGGGCAACAACCCGATGTAAAATATCTTTGATTTACTATATCGCTTGGATTTACATCGGACCCAGACCCGATGTAAAATGTACTTTTCGCCCGATGTAAAAAGTCTTTCTTGCACTAGTGTGACAATGACAAAGTGACGCCTTTCCTTAAAGACACCCCCTGAAGAGAGAAAGTCACACCTCATCTCCTATGAACCCTATGTTTGTGATCTTGTGTGTGATTGTTGCATCATGCATTCATGTACCCATGAGCATCTCTGAAAGAAATTTTATTTAAAGGGACTTAAAAGTTGACTCTTTGTGAATATCTCAGGTGCTTTTTGACTATGGATTCTGGAAAAAGAAAGACCAGAAAGTACAATTTCAAAGATCCCAAGATAGATGAGTTGATGAGTCTGATTCCCGAGATTGAGTGTTCTGCAGATTTTCAGAGAAAGTATGGGTCGATCATTTCTCTCATGAAGCTTAGGATGAATGAGGGTATTCTCTCGACATTAGTCCAGTTCTATGATCCTATGTATCAATGCTTTACTTTCCCTGACTATCAGTTGATGCCTACATTATAGGAGTATTCTTATCTACTGAGTTTGCCTATTACCGATCGTGTTCCTTTTATTGGTTTGAAGGGTGAGCCAAAATCACATGAGATTGTTGCTTTGATCCATTTGGGGAAGTATGAGGTTGAAGCCAACATGACTACTAAAGGAGGGATTATAGGATTACCAGCTTAGTTCTTATTGGAGGAAGATCGCTACTTTGCTAGGATGAAGAGTACGGTTGCTTTTGAGGCCATCTTTGCTCTAATTTCTTACGGGTTGTTCTTATTTCCTAATGTAGACAAATTTGTTGATATCAATGCCATCAGGATCTTTATGATTAGAAACCTAGTTCCTACATTGTTGGGTGATGTTTATTACTCTATTCATCTTCGAGATTCTTATCATGGGGGGGGGGGGGTGATCATTTGTTGCACGCCTCTGTTGTATCAGTGGTTTACTTCTCATTTTCCTCGGTCTGATTCTTTCTGGGATGTCAAGAAAGAACCTCGTTGGGCTCCTAAGGTCATGGCACTTACTCATTCAGATATTGTTTGGTATCATCAGGCTTACCATGATGTAGAAATTGTTGACAGTTGTGGAAGTTTCCCCAATGTACCTCTTCTCGGTATAAAGGAAGGAATTAACTACAACCCTGTTCTTGCACGACGACAACTTGGATATCCGATGAGGGATAAGCCAAATAGTATTCATTTGAGTAGTTTCTTCCTAAAAGAGGGAGAAAACCATAAGGAAGCTAATGATCAAATTGCGAAGGCCTGGTGACACATTCGCAGGAAGAGTAGGAAGGACTTGGGACCTATGGGCTGTTTCTTTGGAGCCTTATCTGTAGTGGGTACAAGGAAGAGCTATTCAATTGAAAATGTCGTATTCTCGGGAAGCACCTATGCCTGATTTGTTTTTGAAGACCACTCCTCCCCTATTGGATGATGTGGAAGTGCTCCAACTTGCTTTAGTCAGGATGCAACAGGGAAATGAAGCTTAGAAGAATAAGTGCCAGACTCTAGAGATTTCTTACCAAGCAGACTTAAAGGAGAAAGACAACTTGATTGAGATTCTAGAGAGTCGGGCTGTAGAGATGATGGAGAGGCAAGGGGATTTACTTTCCCCTAATCCTTAATCAGATCCTAGTTGCTCACTTCTTGATTCAGATGATTGGAAGGAGGTCGCCACCAGATATGCGAAAGAAAACCAGAGGTTGAAGGCTCATATTGCAAGACTTACAGGTAAGCATCAACCTATAGAGTGATCTCCGTCAGCTTTGCTTTTTAGGGTTTTAGACTTTACTTCATCTTGTACTTGGGATTATTGAAACTTGTAATCCATTTTGATGTTATTATAATAAATTTTTTTCAGTATTTCAAATGTGTTATTACTTTGATATTTTCAAAATTGTTTATAAATCTTTAAATCCCTTGAAATGTTAATAATAAAATAAATCATGTGCATTGCACATCATGCATCATATTATACACACTTATTGCATTTTTTTGTGCATATCCAAGTGTCTTACTGAGCTTCTTTACATCGTTCAGCAAGCTATCTCACCAGTACAATACTCGAGCTAATTTCAGAAGGAAGATGGACAACCTAGAACAAGAGAATCGCGAGTTGCGCGAGGAAGTTTTTGCTCTGAAGGCTGGTATGACCAATCTCACTGCTCTAATGGAATCTTTGGTGGCTGCTCAGAATCAGCCACCGATTGCTCAGCCTCAACAGACAATGGTTACTACTGAAGCTCCAACTGTTCCTGTATCTGCTACTCCAGCTGTTGTTCAGAATCGTATTCCTCCGGGATATCCTTGGGGAATTCCAGAGAACTTTATGCAAGAAGGTTCTAATCAGGATCCTCAGATTGCTCCGCTAACTTAGACTACTGCTGCTCCCGCATCTCCTGTGGTGCATGTTACCCCTACTGCTAGAAACGAGATTCACTATGTTGCACCTCCCTCGGTGAATATGGTCCCATTTGCTAATGATGATGTGTATTGTCCTATTCCTCCACCAAGTGAAAGCTTGGGTTTCTATGATCGAATGGACTATTTTCAAGAACAGTTTGACAAAATGCAGAAAATGTTGAAGGCCCTTAGAGGAAAAGAGCTGTTTGGGCAGAATGTGAATGATATGTGCTTGGTTCTAAATGTGAAAATACCTGCAAAGTTTAAAGTACCGGAGTTTGAAAAGTACAAGGGAAACTCTTGCCCTTGTGCTCACTTGGTTATGTATGTAAGGAGAATGTCTACTCATACAGATGACCAGCGCATGTTGATTCATTTCTTTCAAGATAGTTTAACCGGTGCAGTGTTGAAATGGTACATGAGCCTGGACAGTGCCAATATTCATTCTTTTAATGACTTAGGTGAAGCGTTTATCAGACAATACAAATACAATTTGGACATGGCGCCTGACCGTGATCAACTCAGGGCCATGGTCCAGAAGGACAAGGAATAATTTAAGAAATATGCACAGAGATGGCGTGAGGTAGCCGCCCAAGTGATTCCTCCAATGAAAGAAAAATAAATGACAAAGATTTTCCTGAAGACACTAGGTGCATTCTATTATGAGAGCATGGTGGCAAGTGCACCCAATCATTTTACTGAAATGATGGGAATGGGCGTCCGTCTGGAAGAGGCCATAAGTGAAGGTCGTCTGACAAAGAGTGAAAATCCCGATAATATGAAAAAGCCGTCATATGGATTTGTTAAGAAGAAAGAGGGAGAGACAAATTCTATTATTCAAGAGAGAAGGGTAAATTCTCCTAGAAGAAATCATCAGCGCCATCAACAGGTTCCCTCGGTAAATCCGTTTGTAAACACAGCTCCGACTACAGTCGCTTATCAAAGACCAGCCCCTCAGGGAAGTCAAGGGAAGAATCAGAGAAGAGAACCTTTTGAATATGTCCCTATGATTTATGCAGAGCTACTCCCAGCATTGATCTAGAAAAAGTTGGTCCAGACTAGGCCACCTCCTGCTATACTGTCCCCTTTACCTTGGTACTACAAGGAAGATCAGATGTGCGCTTTTCATCAGGGAGCACCAGGGCATAATATGGAAAACTGTTATCCTCTGAAGCTCGAGGTACAAAAAATGGTTAGATCTGGCCTTTTATCCTTCAAAGATGCCAGTCCTAATGTAAAAGATAATCCTCTCCCGAAGCATGGAGGAACGAATGCTACTAACTTGGTTGTTGGTTATCCAGGGGACTTCTACATTTATGATACTAACTTGGTCAGAGGAGACTTGGTAAAGATGCATGCAGACCTTTGCGAGTTTAGTTACTATACTCATGACCATGTTGGTTGTGATATTTGTAGTACTAATATACAAGGTTGCGATAAGATAAAGGCTGATTTGCAAGAGATGATGGATGAGGGCCTCATCCATATAATCAGGCCTAGGACAAAGTATGGGGAGGAAGTAAACATGGTCTTTGGATGTCCTGGAGAGTTCAGGATCTTTGATATGGAACACGTGAACAATGATCTTGTGCAATTTCATGCTACCTTCTGCCATATGGCTGGTCAGGTAGAGCACGACTATGGATCTTGTCGGGTTTACGGAAGGGACTCCCGAGGATGTTCAATTGTGAAAAAGGGTATCCAGTTGTTGTTGGATAATGTAACTATCAAGGTTTCAGGCCAAATAAATTATTATCACGAGGTTAATGAGATTAAGGTTTTCTTGGCTAAGGAAGAATCATATGGTGAATATGCTTTTGGGGACGAATTCTTTTCCTCAGATGAGGGTATGTTCTTCGACGATGATTCTTTGATGTCAAAATTTTCTAAAGAAGGTGTGAATGTGATTGTGCCATGTTTCAATGATTCCGCCCATATTGAAGTTTAATATTGTAGCAAGCCAGTTATTTCCCCTGTGGTGATTTGCTTGTCAGGGCCCGTTCCTCACAAATCAGACAAAGTTGTACCGTACAAGTATAATGCTACAATTTTAGAGGATGGTGTGGAAGCTCCCATCCAGCCTATGTCTAATTTTATAAATATTGCTGAGACAAGTAGAGTGACCTGCAGTGGTAGTGTATTTGCACCAGTTATTCGAGGAAATGATAATACTGGAAAGAAAGTCGTGGAAAATGTTAAAGATAAGAAGGCTGCAGGGGAATCCAATGGTGCTACCCTGGGGAAGGATGTGGATGATATTTTAAAGATAATCAAGATGAGCGACTACCGAATTGTGGATCACTTATTGTAGACTCCTTCAAAAATATCTATCTTGGCATTATTGATGAATTCTGCTGCCCATAGAGAATCTTTAATGAGGGTGTTGGACCAAGCCTTCGTGGAGTATGACATGCCGTTAGATCAATTCAGCAGTGTGGTAGGTAATATTACATCATGTAATAACCTAAGATTTTGCGATGATGAACTGCCTGATGAAGGGAGGAATCACAATTTAACTCTCCACATATCCATGAACTACAAAAATGACTCATTATCAAATGTGTTGATTGATAATGGATCCGCCTTGAATGTGATACCGAGAAGTATGCTAATTAAGTTGAAGTATCAGGGGGCTCCTATGCGCCCAAGTGGTATTATTGTCAAAGCTTTCAATGGGTCAAGGAAGTCGGTTATTGGGGAGGCCGGTCTGCCTATTCACATAGGCCTGTATCTATTCCAGTCCACTTTCCAAGTCATGGATATTGTACCGACATACAGTTGTCTACTGGGAAAGCCATGGATACACGAAGCAGGGGCTGTCACTTCCACTCTGCACCAAAAGTTGAAATTTGTGCGCGAAGGTAAAGTAGTTATTATAAATGGAGAGCAATCATTGTTGATATCTCATCTATCATCTTTCAGTGTTGTTGAAGCAGATGAAGCTGTTGTAGGGATGCAGTTCCAGGCTCTGTTTGAGGATAACGTAAGAGGGAATGAGAATTGTATGGCTTCGTTCAAAGATGCTCAGCAGGTTGTGCGCAATGGTCCAAGTAAAGTATGGGGGCAGGTTATTGATCCTCCAGTGAACAAGAATATGACTGGTTTAGGATTCTCTGCCAGGAATGGAAAAGGCGAAGGTTTGAAGTCAAAGTCTACTATGAGCAACTATCATGATGTTTTCTGTAGCGGAGGCTACCTCCATCCAACTGTTTCTGGAATTAATGCTATTAAGGAGGAAGAAAAAGATCAAGAAGTGATTATTGACGCCTGGAGTCATAATCCAGAACTGGGTCACTTATGATATTCCTTCTTGCATCCATGTCTCAAAGTAATTTGTTTTTTCTTTGCAAAAAGATTTCACTTTGCCCAAAATGAAAGTTAATATTGTATGGGCTTATCTGTTTGCTTTGACCATTAAAATCATAAATAAAAGTTATCTTTGATTCTCAAAATTGTGTCTTTTATTTTTTCTGCTTTTTCATGGAAATTGGTAATCAGAAAAAACCTTTTTTGAATAAAATATATTTGTGAATAAGTCTGCATAATCATTTGATATATGTGTCAGTTTTTAAAAGTAATCACAAATCACATGTGAAGATTAACTAATAAACCCGTTGAATACAATGACCCTGCACCCTCTCCCAACTTTGAATATCCTATGTTTGGGATGGAAGAAGAAGAATATGATGAGATTCCAGAAGAGGTCTCACGGTTGCTCGAGCACAAGGAAAAATCCATTCATCCGTATAAAGAGTCAACAAAAACAATCAATTTGGGTTCAGAAGAGGAGCCAAAGGAAGTCAAGATTGTAGCATCGTCGCACCCTGATGTGAAGAGCAGGTTGACTGAACTATTGAAAGAGTATGTGGACATCTTTGCTTGGTCTTACCAAGACATGCCAGGTCTAGATACAAATATTATGGAGCATCATTTGCCTTTGAAGCCAGAGTGCCCGCCCGTCAAGCAAAAGTTAAGAAGAACTCAACCTGATATAATAGTAAAAATGAAAGAAGAAGTATTAAAACATATAGATTCCGATTTTCTTGTGACATCAGTGTATCCTCAATGGATAGCCAACATTGTGCCCGTACGAAATAAACATGGAAAAGTCCGCATGTGCGTAGATTACAGAGATCTAAATAAAGCTAGTCCAAAAGATGATTTCCCATTGCCGCACATTGATATGCTGGTTGATAGCACAACAAAGTTTAAAGTATTCTCGTTCATGGACGGATTTTCCAGATATAATCAAATAAGAATGGCTCCTGAGGACATGGAAAAACAACATTTTTTATCACACCCTGGGGAACATTCTGTTACAGAGTGACGCCCTCCGGGTTGAAGAATGTTGGTGCAACGTAACAGAGGGCTATAACAACCCTATTTCATGACCTGATGCACAAGGAAATTGAGTTATATGTCGATGATATGATTTCCAAATCAAAGAACGAAGAAGGGCATGTGGAAGATTTGTTGAAGTTGTTTCAGCGTTTGAGGAAGTACCGTCTCTGCCTGAATCCAAACAAATGCACCTTCGATGTCCGATCAGGGAAGTTGTTAGGTTTCATTGTCAGCCAGAAAGGGATTGAATTTGACCCAAATGAAGTCAAAGCTATTCAAGAAATGCTTGTGCCAAGGATTGAGAAGCAAGTTAGAGGCTTCCTTGGGCGTCTGAATTATATTTCCAGATTCATCTGCCACATGACCGCAACATGTGAATCGATCTTTAAGTTAAGTTGCTAAAGAAGGATCAGGGTTGTGTGTGGACAGAGGATTTCCAGAAGGCATTTGAAAGTATCAAACAATATTTGCTTGAACCTCCTATCTTGCTCCCTCCCATTGAAGGAAGACCATTGATCATGTATCTGTCTGTGTTGGATAGTTCTATGGGCTCTATTTTGGGACAACAAGGTGAGACATGAAAGAAAGAATATGCCATATACTATCTCAGTAAGAAATTTATTGATTGTGAGTCGCAATATTCTATGTTGGAGAAGACATGTTGTGCTCTGGCCTGGGTGGAAAAGCGTTTGCGACAATATATGTTGAATAATACTACTTGGTTAATTTCTAAAATGGATCCAATTAAGTATATTTTTTAAAAGCCTGCTCTCATAGGGAGAATTTCCCGCTGGAAAATGTTATTGTCCGAATACGACATTGAGTACCACACTCAAAAGGCCATAAAAAGCAGTATGCTGACGGATTATCTTGCTCACCAACTGGTAGATGACTATCAATCTGTTAAGTTTGACTTCCCTGATAAGGATGTGATGTGCTTAAAAGTAAAATATTGTGATGAACCTTTGCTTGGGGAAGGTCCAGATCCTGAATCTCACTGGGGCATGGTATTTTATGAAGCGATGAATGCTTACAGAAAAGGAGTTGGTGCGGTGATCATTACTCCACATGGATCACACATTCCTTTTACTGCAAGGCTAACATTTGATTGCACTAATAATATGGAGGAATATGAGGCTTGTATTATGGGTCTCGAGGAGGCCATTGATCTTAGAGTCAAGGTTCTAGATGTGTATGGTGATTCGACTTTGGTTGTTAATCAGATTAAAGGAGAACGAGATACACGTCATCCTGGCTTGATCCCTTACAAAGATTATGCTAGAATATTGTTACCCTTCTTTAACAAAGTTGAATTCCATCATATTCCAAGAGATGAAAATCAGATGGAGGATGCTTTGGCAACTCTGGCTTCTATGTATCAAGTTAATACTTGGAATGATGTGCCTCATATTACAGTGCGGCGTCTGGATAAACCAGCTCATGTGTTTACAACAGAGGATGTGGTAGATGAAAAACCTTGGTATTTTGATATCAAGCACTTTCTTCAGACTCCGGAATACCCAATTGGTGCACTAAATAAAGATAGAAATACATTGAGAAGGTTGGCGGACAACTTTTTCCTTAATGAATGTGTACTGTATAAAAGAAATCATGACATGGTCTTGCTCAGATGCATGGATAGACACGAAGCAGACATGTTAATGCATGGGGTTCATGAAGGTTCATTTGGTACCCATGCCAATGGACATTCAATGGCGAAAAATATGCTTAGGGCAGGTTACTATTGACTGACATGGAATCTGACTGTTACAAATTGGCTAAGAAGTTCCATAAATGCCAAATTTATGCTGATAAAATTCATGTACCTCCTACACTTCTCAATGTTATTTCTTCCCCATGGCCTTTCTCTATGTGGGGTATTGACATAATCAGAATGATTGAACCAAAGGCGTCAAATGGGCATTATTTCATCTTATTGGCAATTGACTACTTCACCAAATGGGTGGAGGCAGCTTCATATGCTAATGCCACTAAACAGGTGGTAGTACGCTTCATCAAAAATAACCTCATATGTCGGTATGGTGTGCTGAGTAGGATCATCACTGACAATGGTTCAAATATGAATAACAAGAAGATGTCTAAACTTTGTGAAGAGTTTAAGATTGTCAATCATAATTCATCTCCCTACAGGCCAAAGATGAATGCAGCTGTGGAAGCGGCCAATAAGAACATCAAGAAGATCATCCATAAAATGGTGGTTACTTATAAAGACTGGCATGAGATGCTCCCTTTTGCTTCGCATGGGTACCGAACATCTGTATGCACTTCAACAGGGGAAACCCCGTTCTCTCTTGTATATGGAATGGAAGCAGTGCTCCCCATTGAAGTTGAGATTTCCTCTTTGCGTGTAATAATGAAAGCCAAGTTCCAGAGGCTGAATGGGTCTAGAACAGGTTTGACCAGTTGAATTTAATAGAAGAGAAAAGAATGAAGGCCTTGTGTCATAGCCAATTATACCAAAAGAGAATGAAGAAAGCTTTTGATAAGAAGGTCAAACCTCGTGAATTCAGAGAAGGCGACCTCATGCTCAGGAAGATCATGTCTTTTAACGCTGATTCTAGGGGAAAGTGGACTCACAATTTTGAAGGCCCATATGTTGTAAATAAAGCCTTCTCTGATGATGCTGATTCTTGAAGCAATGAATGGCGAGGAGTTCCTGTGTCCCGTGAATACTGATCCAGTCAAGAAATACTTCTCCTAGAAAAATAAAATAAAAGAATAACTCGCTAAGACGAAAACCCAAAAGGGCGACTTAGGCAAAAAAAAGCGTCTCGGTAGGACGAAAACCCGAAAGGGCGGTCTCGACAAAAATTAGAGACATAAACAAAATAAATCTTCCTTGTAGGTTGAAAACCCGCAAGGGCGACCTAGGCAAAAGTTATGGATTTTTTGGCAAGTAACTGCATCAGACAAGACTTGATCAATGGAGCAATAATCTTCTTGGATCTTACTACGCTTCGACCAAAGTTTCAGCTCAGGAATTGAAAGTTGTTAGGGAGAATAGTGGTCATTGTAATTCAATGTATCTTTTCCAAATATATATTACCATGTTCCAAACTTTGTAATCATCTATGGAGTCTTTCCATTCACAGACTACCATTCTATTAATAAAGTTTGAGCCTTTTATCCAATTCTTTGCAATTCTTATTTTATCTAGCTTATAAAGATTTCATTTATTATCGATAGTAATGATCAAAGAAAACAGATTAAATAACAAATTATTTTTAAAAAGAATTTACAAATTGCTTTAAATTTTGTGATACAAGGAGAACAAAATTAGTAACTTCAGAGACAGATAAGCTCAAAGGTTTGCATGATACGTGTGATACGGTGGCATAACCGACTGTTTGACGCTGGTTTGTGTTTTGCATTTTTGTGTTTGCAAAATGTCGCGGTAAGCAAGAGTCACCACCGACTTTTATTTCATCTAACTGGAAAGGAAAAAAGTACAGAAAAAAAATCCTTTTTCGAGATATTCTGAGTACGGGGGGTAGATTATAGAAAGGGAAGGTGTTAGCACCCTTTCTATCCATGAGCTCTTAGGTACTTGCTCATCTTTTAAAAATTGCTTATGTATGTGCTTTGCTTTGAAAAGTTTGACTCCGTGATAACCCTTGTATCAATCCTCAAAGGTGTGACGAAGTTTGTTTTTGAAAGTTTGTTTGAAAAGTGTAAGTGTGAAAAGTTTTGTTTTGAGCAAGTACCTACTAGCATCTACCTACTCGAAAAAAGATTGTTTCTATTCTCGTTTTCTTTAGACAGCGCTATCCTACTATTGAGAAATAGGTAGCACCATCGTTAGAGTTGTAAGGGTCAATTCGAAAGGGACGTACGATCACTAAAGCAATGTTAGGACGACTTAGTAATAACCCTAAAGTCTTAAGATCATATTCGAGGAAACATTTCCGAGGCAACATTTCCGAGGCAATATTTGAATGGGAAATTTGATCTTTGTCAGACAGGAGGGTAACCACTAAGACACCCTATACTTAATGACCGTTTACTGAAGGCAACCGAAGTGTGAGTATACCCTAAGAGTGATATGTTTTCAATTATTTAGTCTTTGCACATTAGGGTTTTCTAACTGGATTAATTTGTCATGCATTCTTATCATACAATCCTATTAGCATACATCTAAACAGTCAAATATTTGCGAGAATTAAAATGCGAGAAAGTAAATCTACGTTATTACAAGGCTTCGGGGAAGGGGATTAATTACATAGCCAAAAACCCGGAAAAAGCGATAAATAAAAAGCCCTAGATTAAACTATTACAAACCATGAACAGTTACAATAATATTGGCAAAAAATAAATAACACGCGCGCGATGAGTCGAATACGAGACAACTAGGGTTTTGACCCTTGCCTAAACCTAATTGCGATTGAAAAAAATGTTTTTTGTCATTTTTTATAATTTAAGAATATAGAGAAATTATTACATTAAAAAGAAAATCCTAATCCTAATTAATTTTAAATTACAAAAAAAAATAAATTAATTTTTTCCTAAAACCTATTTTTTGTATTTTTATTTATTTGAGAAAAAGAGCAAAATAAAATTAAATAAAAAGTTTAACCTAATTTCTATTTTGATTTTATTTATGAAAACAAATTACAGTTTTCCTAAGTTAAACTTAAATTAAATTAATTTTGATAAAAAAACAATCCTAATTTTGTGAGTTATTGGCTTTATGATTTTTCATGAAAAAGATTAATTTGTGAATTAAAAATAAAAATAAAAATTGAAAGATTTAAATAAATTAAAAGAGAAAGGAAGGAATAATGGGCCTGTACTAGCAATTATGGGGGGTGTGCTGTTGAGATTTTGAGCCCAAAAGATCTAGGCCTGTTTGACTTTGCTCAATCCAGTGTGCACGTTGACTAGGGGCGCATGGTAGTCCTCCAAAGGAAGGGCATTGGATCTGGAGCGCTGATGAGTTGGATTGCCAGAACCTGATGGTACATGGTGAACTTCCTGATTTGCAATGTGCTGGATTACCTATTGAAGAAAAACATGAACAAAGGTTAGGACATGGGGATCGAACCCAGACCCTTATGCATGTCTCCAATACACACTTGCCAACTGAGTTGTGATGCTTATTTGTATATATAATGAAAATCAATTATAATATAATAAAAACAAAACGCTGAAACCCAAAACGCGCGAAATTCAGATCACCCAACCAGGGGGTGCCACGCATCTATCTTCTTCCTCCCAACTGTCATTTTAGGTGACAACACTTTTACCTACGGTTGTCTTGCTGTAGCTACAAACCTGTGTATTTCAAAAACTCTCTACAAGCAATATAAATGAAATTTAAAGGTGCCAATCAACTCGTCTCATCCTCACGAGTGTCATGGCACCAAAATCCAAACCCAATTTTGCCTATACTGCAAAGCCCTAAACAAGAACGTAAAACCCTAGATATGGCAATATCCTGTACAGGCGTTAGAAATGCAATTAAATGGTACCAATAGTTTGCAAACTCAATGATGAACACGAATATATAATCAAAGCATGCATAGGATGAGTAAATCAATGAAATCGAATTTGGGTTTGGAAGCAAATCGTGATACCTGTAACTTACAATTCCAGGCGTGAAAAGGCTTGCAATTGATTGGGATATGTTCCTGGGATGTCCAACAATCTGTTGGCAATGTGAGAATGACACAAATTGGCCTCTAGTATGGGAATTGGATCACCCATTTTTCTTGAATTTTTTGAGTTTTGTTCTAGCTCTGTACCACTGCTCAACCTCTTCTCTTGCCTTGTGTAACGCCCGTAATTTAATTAATTATTTAATTAAATTATTTTTGAAATATTTATGAAGATGTGTTATAATTAATTGATTTATTTTATTAAGTGGAGAAATAATATTAGAGATATAATATTATATGGTGAAATAATATTAAAAGTGTAATATTATTTAATGTGGGCTTATTTTGGAAGGATAGAAGTAATAAGGGGTGTGTGTTGGTTTTAAGCCCAATAAGGAATAATAGAATAATAGGGTTATTTTATTATTTGTTAGAAGGAATAGAAAGAAAGAAGCAGTAGAAAGAATAAGGATTTGGAAGAGAACGTGCAAGCTGCTAGAGAAAGTGGAAAATGGCA
The DNA here is from genome assembly GCA_948472305.1 of Vicia faba. NCBI lineage: Eukaryota > Viridiplantae > Streptophyta > Magnoliopsida > Fabales > Fabaceae > Vicia > Vicia faba. Next base: position 785,861,864 of record OX451735.1, on the reverse strand, counting down.
AGCACGAGAATTCAACCGGAATTGTAGAGCGACCTTCAATCCAAGGTAAGGGTAGGGTTCTAACTCTATAATTGGGTTTATGATGATTGATATGTGGGGTTAGAGGTGATTGTTGTCCTGTTTTTGAATTGAGAATATATGATTGATGTATGATAAGGATTGACGAATTTTGATGAATATTGATGTCTTGATGCTGTTAAAATGCTGTAAGATTATAGGGTAATTATGGGTGATGAATTATCATGATTAGATTAAGTTCTAAGGCTTTAGTTATGAAACCCATAGTAAGATCCAGGGAAGAAACACATAGAATACTGTAGTGATGAAAATGCAGAACGTTACAATGGTGAAAATGCAGAATCGTACGTGGAGGTATAAGAAGTTGTTGTCTAGAACAATAAATCAATTAGGGATGACGTTAGGCGCACTATTCCTGATTAGGGTGATAACAGGCAAAATAATTAAAACAATAACGTTAAGGAAAGGTAGCAGTTCTGACGTTAGAAGGATGCTGATAGAAGTTGCGTCATATTAGTGCAAGGAAGAAGTTCTGATGTTATACGTATGTTAGTCAGAAGATGTAACTAGTCAAAAGTTGCATTAGTCAGAATTTGTACCTAGTCAGAAGATGTAGCTAGTCAGAAGTTGCATTAGTCAGAAGATCTAACTAGTCAGAAGTTGCATTAGTCAGAATTTGTACTAGTCAGAAGATGGGGTTAGTCAGAAACTGTGACAGTCAGAGGTTGTATCTAGTCAGAGGTTGAGTTAGTCAGAAACTGTAATAATCAGAATTTGTAGTAGTCAGAAGATTGTGTCGCCCAGAAGTTGTGCCATTAGAAGCCATGTTATTAGAAACTGTGTTGGTTAGAGGTTGTATGGTCAGAAGCTATGTTGGCCTTACGCTATTTTGTGCAGAATGTGGAAGTTAGATGCTTAGAAGCCGCAGATTGAACTATAACAGTAGGAAAGTGACTGTCTTGACTTTAGAGTTACAGAATGACAATGTTGACTTACTGTGGAAAGTAAAATATTGCTGAGTTATAAATGAGAAGTTATTAATAAATAAATGATGTTTGATGATTTATAAATAAATGACGTTTGATGAAATATTTTGATTATTTGAGATGTTATTTTGAGATGTTATTTTGAGATGTTAATTTGAGATGTCTTTGAGATGTTATTTTGAGATGTTAATTTGAGATGTCTTTGAGATGTTATTTTGAGATGTATTTTAAGATGTTATTTTGAGATGTTAATTTGAGATGTCTTTGAGATGTTATTTTGAGATGTATTTTGAGATGATAATTTGAGATGTTTTGAGATGATAATTTGAGATGTTTTGAGATGATTTGAGATGTTGTTAACTTGGGTGTTATCATTACATTCATGATTGTGTCGCATACGTTGCATTTTTGAGATGGAGCTTACGCTCGTTGAGATGGCCTGGATTGGCAAATTATGAGATGAAGGCTATGCCTTGTTGATGCCTCTATTAATTGGCAAATTTTTGAGATGGGAGTTCTGCTCCAATGGTACCACATGCATTTGCATAGTATTGAGTCACATTATATGATTTCATAAAGAAGTGTATTTTGATGTTGATGAATGTATATTATTATTGAGATTGTCGTTGATTATGAGATGAGAAGTGGTGATGCTATTGATCTAATTTAATATATTAATTATCATGCACTTTATTATATTGTTAGATATCTCACCCCTTCTGTTTGAATGTTTCCCCTATGTTGGTAACATGCAGGTAATCGAGAGTGAAGGCTGTATACCTTCAATAGTTTGAGTCGGTGTCATTACTCTGATATGTAACACTCGGGGGATGAACGTTTGCTGATTTTTGATCGTTTATTTTCAGTTGTTGAATTATTTTATTTAAAGATGTTATGTTGATGGTTCATCCGATGTTTGAAAAAGTGTTATATATACACGATGAATGCAATGAATTTTGTTAGAAGAATTTATGACATCCCGATCCATTTGTATGATTGAAATTTTATAACTCTGATTTATTTTGCATAATTGCTTGGAGTAGAATTGGGGTGTTACAAAGTTGGTATCAGAGCAAAAGGTTGGTCCGACCTTGTCGTCGAGTCGTAGTTGTCTAACAATCGAGTATTGTCATTTTGAGATCTAATCGTTGTTTATGTTGTAGTGAGAAGTTGAGATGGATGGAAGGAATGATGCTACTCTTGCTGTTGCTCTAGAAGCAATGGCTCATGCGATGGAAAATCAGACGAATGCTGACGGTAATGCTGGATCTCGTAGCTTGGCGACTTTCCAGAGAGAGAATCCACCTACGTTTAAGGGAAAGTATGACCCTGATGGAGCTTTGGAATGGTTGAAAGAGATTGAGAGAATCTTTCTCGTGATGGACTACACTCTAGCGCAGAAGGTTCGTTATGGGACTCATATGCTAGAAGTCGAGGCTGATGACTGGTGGCTAGAGACTTGTCGGAAGTTAGAAGTTGCAGGTGAGAATGTCACTTGGGCTGTGTTCCGTAGGGAGTTTTTGAGAAAGTATTTTCCTGAAGATGTCCGTGGTAAGAAGGAAATTGAATTCCTTGAGCTGAAGCAAGGAAATATGTCAGTTGTTAAGTATGCTGCCAAGTTTGCTAAGTTGACCAAGTTTTATCCACATTACGCTGAGGAAAATGCTGAGTTTTCAAAGTGTATTAAATTTGAGAATGGGTTGCGCTCGGAGATTAAGAAAGCAGTTGGATATAAGAAAATCTTGTCTTTGCTGATTTGGTTGATAGCTGCATGATTTATGAGGAAGACGATAATGCTCATTACAAGATTATTAGTGAGAAGAGGGGTAAGCACCCACAGAATCGTGGTAAGCCTTATGATGCCCCAGCCGGTAAAGGTAAATAGAGAGTTGCTCATGGTCAGGGGACTAGTGGGGGAGATGCTCTTGTTGGTGTGGTTTTTTTTAAGTGTGGGAAGTCTGGGCACAAGAGTAATGTGTGCACTGCTGAAGTAAAGAGATGTTAACATTGTGGTAAGAACAAACATGTTGTATCTGAGTGTGAGCACAAGAATGTGGATTATTTCAACTGTAAAGAAGAAGGGCATATTGGGAGCCAGTGTCCAAAACCGAAGAAGGCTCAATCAAGTGGTAAAGTGTTTGCTTTGGTTGAGGATCAGACAGCTGCTGAGGACGAACTTATTAGAGGTACATGTTTCATTAATAGTACTCCTTTAATCACTATTATTGATACTGGTGCTACGCATTGTTTTATTGCTGCTGATTGTGTTGAAAGATTGGGTCTTGTGTTGTCTTCTTTGAATGGAGAAATGGTTGTCGATACTCCAGCCAAGGGGTCGGTGACTACTTCTTTTGTGTGTGCTAAGTGTCCCTTGTCGATCATCGATAGAGACTTTGTTATTGATTTGGTTTGTTTACCGTTAAGAGGTTTGGATGTGATTTTGGGTATGAACTGGTTAGAGCATAATTGTGTTCATATTAACTGTTATGACAAGTCGGTGAAGTTTTCTACTCCTGAAGTAGAAGAAGATGGTCTATTGTCTGCTAGACAGTTGAGGAAGTTGATGCAAGAGGAAGCACAAATGTTCTTGTTGATGGCGTCGCTATCTGTAGAGACTCAAGCTATAATTGAGGAATTGCAGGTGGTGTGTGAATTTCCTGAAGTTTTCCCTAATGAGATTCCTGATGTACCGCCGGAGAGGGAAGTTGAATTTGTAATTGATCTTGTACCTGGTACCAGACCCGTGTCTATGGCACCATACATGATGTCTGCGTCTGAATTGTCTGAGTTGAAGAAGAAATTGGATGAGTTACTTGAGAAGAGGTTTGTAAGACCAAGTGTATCACCGTGGGGAGCTCCAGTGTTGTTAGTAAAGAAGAAAGATGGAAGTATGAGGCTTTGTGTTGATTATAGACAGCCAAATAAGGTGACAATTGAGAACAAGTATCCGCTTCCAAGAATAGATGATTTGATGGACCAATTGGTGGATGCTCGTGTGTTTAGTAAGATTGATTTGAGGTCGGGTTACCATCAGATTAATGTGAAGGATGAAGATATTCAGAAGACGGCTTTCATAACACGTTATGGACATTACGAGTATTCGGTGATGCCTTTCGGTGTTACTAATGCGCCGGGAGTATTCATGGAATATATGAATCGTATATTTCATACTTATTTGGATCGGTTCGTAGTGGTGTTCATTGATGATATTTTGATTTACTCTAAGACTGAAGAAGAGCATGCTGAACATTTAAGAGTAGTATTGCAAGTTTTGAAAGAGAATAAATTGTATGCAAAGCTGTCCAAGTGTGAATTTTGGCTGAAAGAGGTTAGTTTTCTTGGTCATGTGATTTCAGGTAGTGGCATTGCGGTAGATCCATCGAAAGTTGATGCTATGTTGCAATGGGAAACTCCAAAGTCAGCTACTGAGATTAGAAGCTTCTTGGGATTAGCTGGTTATTATAGAAGGTTTATCGAAGGGTTTTCTAAGTTGTCACTTCCGTTGACTAAGTTGACTTGTAAAGGTAGAGCTTTTGTTTGGGATGTTCAGTGCCAAGAAAGTTTTACGGAATTGAAGAAGAGGTTGACGTCGGCTCCGATTTTGACATTGCCTAATCCAGGAGAGCCTTTTGTGGTGTATTGTGATGCTTCTAAGTTGGGTTTAGGAGGTGTGCTTATGCATAATGGTAACGTAGTTGCTTATGCGTCGAGGCAGTTAAGGACTCATGAGAAGAACTATCCTACGCATGATTTAGAGCTTGCTGCAGTTGTTTTTGCATTGAAGATTTGGAGGCATTATCTTTATGGTTCTAGATTTGAAGTGTTTAGTGACCATAATAGTTTGAAGTATTTGTTTGATCAGAAAGAGCTGAATATGAGGCAACAAAGATGGTTGGAATTGTTAAAGGATTATGATTTCGGTTTGAATTATCATCCAGGAAAGGCGAATGTGGTAGCTGATGCGTTGAGTCGAAAGACTTTACACATGTCAGAAATGATGATTAAAGAGTTGGAATTGATTGAGCAGTTCAGAGATATGACCTTAGTTTGCGAGGTTACTCCGCATAGTGTTATGTTGGGTATGTTGAAGATTAATAATGAATTTTTAGACAGTATCAGAGAAGCTCAGAAGTTGGACGTGAAACTGGTAGATTTGATGGTTGGGATTGATCAATCTGAGAATAATGATTTTAAGCTAGATGCGCAAGGTGTGTTGAGATTTCATAACCGGATTTATATTCTTGATGATGCCGGGATGAAGAAAGTGATACTTGAAGAGAGTCATAGAAGTAAGTTGAGTATTCATCCAGGAGCTACAAAGATGTATCAAGATTTGAAAGGTTTGTTTTGGTGGCCTGGGATGAAGAGTGATGTGGCTCGGTTTGTGTATGCATGTTTGACTTGTCAGAAGTCGAAAGTTGAACATCAGAAGCCTGCAGGGTTGATGCAACCGTTGGAAGTTCCAGGATGGAAATGGGATAGCATTTCAATGGACTTTGTGACAGGGTTGCCTAATACTTTAAGAGGACATGATTCAATTTGGTTGATTGTTGATAGGCTTACGAAGTCAGCTCATTTTATTCCTATTAACATCAGTTTCCCAGTCCCGAAGTTGGTTGAGATTTATATTAGTGTGATTGTGAAACTGCATGGTGTTCCTTTGTGCATTGTGTCAGATAGAGATCCAATATTTACTTCTGATTTTTGGAAGAGTTTGCAAGAAGCGTTGGGTTCTAAGTTGAGGTTGAGTTCAGCCTATCATCCTCAGACAGATGGTTAGACTGAACGGACGATTCAATCGTTGGAAGACTTGTTGAGGGCATGTGTTCTTGAGAATGGGATACTTATCTTCCGTTGATAGAATTCACGTATAACAACAGTTATCATTCCAGTATTGGGATGGCACCTTTTGAGGAGTTGTATGGTCGAAGATGTAGAATTTCGTTATGTTGGCATGAATCTGGTTAAAGTGTAGTACTTGGACCTGAACTTGTTCATGAGACTACTGAGAAGGTGAAGTTGATTCGAGAAATGATGAAAGCTTCACAAAGTAGGCAGACGAGTTATCATGACAAGTGAAGGAAAGATTTAGAATTTCAAGCTGGTGATCATGTGTTTTTAGGAGTTACACCTGTGACTGGTGTTGGGCGAGCATTGAAGTCTAAGAAGCTCACTTCTCGTTTTATTGGACCGTATCAGATTTCAGAGAGAGTGGGGAATGTTGCTTATTATGATACGGTGGCAGAACCAGACTGTTTTAGGAAAATGCTGGTTTGCGTTTTGCGTTTGTGTTTGCAAAATGTCGCGGTAAGCAAGAGTCGCCACCGACTTTTATTTTATCCAACTGGAAAGGAAAAAAGCACAGAAAAATTCCTTTTTCGAGATTTTGAGTACGGGGGGGTAGATTATAGAAAGGGAAGGTATTAACACCCTTTCTATCCGTAGCTTTCTACGGGCTCTTAGGTACTTGCTCATCTTTTGAAATTGCTTGTGTGTGTGCTTGTTTTGAAAAGTTTTGTTTTACTTCGTTTTAACCCTTGTTTCTGTCCTCAAGAGTGTTACAAAGTTATTTTTAAAAACTTGTTTGAAAAGTTTGTTTGAAAGTGTATGGTGTCAAAGATTTGTTGTTTTGAGCAAGTACCTAACAGTTATCTACCTACTCGAAAAAAGATCGTTTCTATTCTTGTTCCTTTAGACAGCGCTATCCCATTATTAAGGAGTAGGTAGCACCAACGTTGGAGTTGTAAGGATCAATTCGAAAGGGACGTGCGATCACTAAAGCAATGTTAGGATGTCTTAGTAATAACCCTAATGTCTTAAGATCATATTCGAGGCAACATTTCCGAGGCAACATTTCTGAGGTAACATTTCCGAACAGGACATTTGATCTTTGTTTAGACAAGAGAGCGACCACTAAAATACCCTATACTTAATGATCATTTACCGAAGGCAACCGATGTGAGAGTATACCCTAGGAGTGCGCATGTGCGAGTGATTTGATTTAAAGTTATTATCTTTGCACATTTAGGGTTTGCTAACCATTTTAAAATCAACATACATTCTTGTCATGCAACCCTATTATCATACATCTAACAGTTAATATTTGCGAAAATTAAAATGCGAGAAATAAAACTACGCTATTATAAGGCTTCGGGGAGGGAGATTAATTACATAGCCAAAAACCCATAAAACGGTAAAATAAAAGAAAAGTCCTAATTAAGTTATTACATCCCATGAGCAATTACATTAATATTTGCAACAAAAAAAATGAACGCGCGCGATGAATCGGGGACGAGAGAAAATTAGGTTTTTGACCCCGTCTAAACCTAATTAAAAGAAAAATTATTTTTTGGTTATTTTTGATTATTTTAAGAAAATAAGGTTTTAAATTAAATAGATACAAACCTAATTACTAATTAAATTAAATTAAGAAAATTAATAATTTTGACCTATTTTTGTAATTTGGTTATTTTAATAAAAGAAAATAAAAATTAAATTAAACAAAAAAACCCTAATTTTCTAATTTATTTTAATTTATTTACAAAAGGTTAAAATTGCCCTAAAATTAAATTAAACTAATTAAATTAATTTTGACAAAATATATAAAAAAACCTAAATTTGATGAAATTGATTTTTATGGTTTTTGTAAAAAAGAATTAATTTGTGTTAGAAAATTATTTAATCAAAATAATTAAATAAAAGAAAATATAAAAAGAAAAGAAAGGGAGAAGTGGGCCTGGTATGCTAGCAATTGAGGGGGGTGCCAATCTGATTTTCAAGCCCAACAAGCTTTGGTCCATGTTGACCTTCCTGATTCCATGTTGCACATTTGACTGAGCCTTTGATAGACCTCACATGCCAAGCGTTGGATTTAGTCTGCTTTAGATCCAATGATTGAAAGCTGATGGTCCATGGTGGATCTATGGGAAACCTGCGCATGGAATCACACATTGCAAAATAATATTGAAGAACAAGGGGACCTGGGGATCGAACCCAGGTCCTTTGGCAATTTCCTTCGCTCATTAACCAACTGAGCCAGCGCGCTTGTTTGTATATAGGAGAATAAATAAAGATTATATGGAAAACACAAATTATCATATGCCAACGCGCGAATTTTCAAATGGACGAATGGTGTGTTGCCACGCCACCTTTCTTCTTCCCTCTTCCGTTGGCAAAGGTCCAGACTTTTACCTACGAATAAAGTCCATAGCTATAGCCCCTGTGATTTCCCAAAATCTCATACACGCACCATAAATGAAACCTAATGCTACAGAACAATTCGTCTTGGCCTTGTGAACATCATCGTACCTCTCTTTTGGGCCAATTTTACCTGCACAAGAAAACCCTAAAATGAGCACAGAAAACCTAACAATGGTGGATCTCTGCATGGTTAGCAACAATGCAATTAATCATTACCAATAGCTTGCAAATGTTTCACTGAACAAGAATATATAAAGAATTCATGCTAACAATGCTAAATTCATGAGATTCAATTTCAAAAAGGTAAGGGTATCGTGAGGCGCTTACAATAAGTTCTTGTGCACGAAAACACTTGCTAAGGATTGGGATGGACTCCTTGAACGCCCAACAAGCGAACGAGATAGTTGGGAAGGCTTGAGATGGCCTGTAACTATGAAAACAGATTGCTACTTTTCTTGAGTTTTTCCAAGTTGTTTCTCAGCTTCTCACGCCTCTAACCCCTGTTCTTTTGGTCTGCATTTGTTCAATATATATCATTGAGTGAATTAGGTTTACAAGTTTTCATCCAATCTTTGTAATTATGAAGATTTGGTCCTTGATTCACACTTGTATCCAATCTTTCCAAAACAAGAAAAATTCAATCTCTTTGTGTACAAACAAGCCTTGCATGATTTTATTTCCTTGCCAGCTATTCATGGACCTGAAATATGCACAAAATCTCAAGGTTTAAATGATTTTGATATTTTCATGATTTTATTTTGATTTAATTTGATTTAAATGAAATAGAAATCAAAATAAATGACAAAAATAAAATAAAGGCAAGTGGGAAGAGTCATGGCTCGTGGACCATGTTACAAAATCAATACAAGCACAAAAAGTTGGGCCCATTTGACAAAAAATGCAATTTGAGGCACATTTGACTTTTGGCAATTTTGCAAAAAAGGTCAAATTCACCAATGCATAACTTCCTCAATTTTGACCCTATGAGGGTGTTCTTGGACTTTTTAGAAAGCTTGAGATGTCATCTAAGCAACCCTCTTGGTCTCATCTCAATTGAGTCTTCCATGTTCATGTATGAAGATTGGACAAAAAAGGTGTTTTTGTTGACTTTTCAAAATGACCTATAATATCCAAATTCATAACTTCTTGTGAGTGCATATTTTGGACTTGGGAGATGAATATGGATTGTAGGGAATTGCATCCTCTTAAAAATGAGATTTGGATGGGTCATTTCTAATAAAGTATGAGAAAGTTATGCTTGTTCAAAGTTGGGTTGACTTTTCCTACAAAACCCTAATTTAACAACTTTTGGGTTTTGATGAATTGTGAGCAATCCTTGAGGAATCATGATCAACCCTTGATAAAATGATGAATAATACTTAAAAATGAGGATGCTGACCAAAAATGTTGAAGTTTGACTGTATGTGGGCCACAGTTGACTTTTGCCCTAGCACAGTCGATTTTCAGGCCTTTGAGCAATTAACTGAGCAAACTTCCTCTGCAAGGCTTGAAACTTGACATGGACGATCTTGAGAACATATTAGGACAATGGTGAGCATTTTGGATCCCTTAGACTCAAGTATCTTGATGCAACATGAAACCATAATTTGAGGTAGACTATCTTAGGAGAGAGTTTGTCTGGTCAACCCTTGGACTTCCTTGAGCAATTTGAGGATCTCACTTGAAATGTATTGAGAAATATGGGAGGGAAAATTTTGGGGTACAACAGCTGCCCCTGTTCAATCTTCTTAAACCTGAGGATGTAGACTAGCTTGTCTGCCTTTCGTGATCTGAAGGTTGAAGATGATTGAACACTAGAGTGCCCTAAGAAATTTGCGCTTGCATGAAGTGGTACTTGTCTTGTGATGTCGGGAATGGGCTTATAGATGCCATTTGGAGATTGACGATGGAAGATGGGCTTAAAGATGCCATCCGAAGGAGTGTCGATCGCATAAGAGATTCCTTAGAGAGAGCTTGCATACCTGTTGTTGAGGAAGATTATGCTGGGGAATGCTGTTCTTTGTCTTGAGAAAAGTTGTATTTTAGGAGCTTCGGTCGTCCGTTATTCTACTGAGGAATCGTCTCTTGGTCGAAGAGGTGAAAATGAAATACTATCTGGTCGTGATCCAGGCTTCATAATGATAAGATCCACTGCTATCTGGTCGTGCTCCAGGCTTTATAGTGACTTACTAGGGAGATGAGATTAAACTTGCTATCCGGTCGTAATCCAGGCTTTGTAATTTCTCAATTCTTATCTGGTCGTACTCCAGGCTTAAGAAGGAACTAAGTTGTTATCCAGTTACATTCGGGCTTTAACTTGAATTTAAGGCACACTAATATCTGGTCGACTCTGGGCTTCTTAATAATTGTCCAAGTAAAATGCTATTTGGTCGAAATCCAAGCCTCACAGTGTCTTTTACCTCTATCTGGTCGTAATTCAGGCTTCACGATGTTTCATACCATTATCTGGTCGAATCCAGGCTTCATGGTGTCCTGTACTACTATCCAGTCGATTCCAGGCTTCACAATACCTTACTTCTTATCTGGTCGTATTCCAGGCTTTTAGAAGAAATCAGGTGGTTATCCAGTTGCATCCGGGATTCCATTTGATTTTAAGGCATACTAATATCCGGTCGATTTCCGGGCTTCAGAGTAATTGGTCGGGTAAACTGCTATTTGGTCGAATTCCAAGCTTCGCAGTACCTTATATTGTTATCTGGCCGTAGTCCCAGGCTTTAGTGTTTTGCCACTATCTGGTCGTAATCCAGGATTCACGATGTATTATACCATTATCTGGTCGAATCCAGGCTTCATGGATGTGATACGGTGGGAGAACTGACTTGGGATTTTGCGCTTGTGTTCGCAAATGTTTCAGTTTAGCAAGAGTCGCCACCGACTTTTTATTTTATCCTAAGGAAAGGTCAAAAAGCACATGAAAGACCTTTGAGATGTTTTCTTGGGTTCGGGGAGTAGATTATAGAAAGGGAAGGTATTAGCACCCTTTCTATCCATGGTTATCCATGGGCTCTTAGTTACTTGTTTAGATCACTTGCTTTGCTTTTCAATTGTTTGAAAAGGTGCTCTTCAATTGTTTGAAATGATGCTTTGTGCGTGGTTTTGAAAGATGTTTTGAAAAGAGACCATCATTGTGGCAAAATTTGTAATGATTCTTGTTTGAATGTATACAAAAGTGTTTTTGTCTTTTGAAAAAAAGTTTTCAATGTATGAAAGTAGGGTTTTGAAATTGTGTTGTGAAGTGTGTTTTGAAAATAACAAAGATGTTTTTGCAAGCTTTTGATCAAGTAACTAAGAGCTATCTACCCTATCTTACTCAAAGATCTTTCTTATGTTTTTAACCCTTTTAACAGTGTTGTTTCACCATTGTATTTGGTGAATAACATTGTGTTAGGATGTTAAACGTGACAGGCGCGGGTCATCGTATAGACCATGATAGCAATTGTGTTAAGTATTTTTGGAAATTTTCTTTAGGGACTTGATCATTTTGTTTAGGCAACTCAGATAGCGTCATCGAGGGACTATGATCTTTTGTTTTGTTTTTGTTTTACCAAAGTACTTAACATGCATACCATGGCCCATTTTTGAAGGCAACAAGTGGATTGTAACCCTAGGGGTGCAAATGTGAATTGTGTTTGTTTTTCATGCATTTTTGTCTTTGATTAGGTCAAGCTAATTATTGATTTGATTTTTAGCATACAAACCCTAATTCTCTAGTCATGGCATAATTGAAAGCATTTAAGTGTGTAAAAATAAATCTAAGCTATTACAACTTTGATATAGGGAGGGGGGTACAATTTTGAATAGGAGGTTATTTTGCAAGATATTTAAACCCTAAGTTATTACAACCAAATTGAATTTACAATGCATAATATTTAAATGTGCAATATTTAAATAAACAAAAATAAACAAATATTAAATAAAAAATGTATTATGCAAAAAAAAAGGTTTTATGTATGCAAAAATATTTTCAAATGTAAAGAAATATAAAGGAATAAATAAAATAAAAAGGATTAATTTTATTAAAGGGGTAAACCCTAATTTTCTTTAAAGAAAATAATATTACATTATTTATATACAAAAATGTGTTGATATGTACAAAAATGGAATATATTGAAGAAAATGTATTTTTTAGCATAAAAAATAAAAAGGGTAATATTTTTATATTTTACTCTAATTATTTAGTAAAATAAAGTTATATATATATATATATATATATATATATATATATATATATATATATATATATATATATATATATATATATATATATA